>OZ038392.1:26804254-27404254 GCA_964036045.1 Eutreptiella sp. 'Long Island Sound 2002' | reverse complement strand
AGACTCACCGTGACTTGCAATCTGAATTCAGAACGCCCCGGCAGCACCATTGCAGGAGACAAGGCCGCCGGAGCAGTAGGCACGGGTTCTGACTGGAGGGAGGAGGACAGACCGACAGTTGTAGGCAGAGCAGGGGCTCCCGTCTTTCGACTCACTCTCATCGGACCTCGTGTTCGCTTTTTCCTGTGTCTCCGACCCCTCTAAGGCGAACCACCTGAAGGTTCAGGAGTCGCATCTGGAGACGGGTTGGGATCTGCATTCCCCTGGGCAGGCTCTTCCTCTTTTACCTGGCGATGTATACGATTCCTGTTTTGGTCACCGCCCCGGCCCCCGCCTTTCCCATCTCCACCCTTGCCTTTCCCCTTGCCCTTACTCTTCGGGCAGGCACTGACCCAATGCTCTTTGGAGCCACATCGAACACAGGCTCCTTCCTTACGCCACTGCTTCACCTGACACTGAGCATTTGTCAACAGGGACGCGCCTTTACCCTGCTGATCGACGTTATCTCCCAGCTTCGGATTTGTATAGCCATTTTGCCTGTCGCGTCCTGCCCCCTCCCCCAGTTCGCCCACCAGAGGGTCGGACACGTCTCTTGTTTGGGGTTCCTGCTGCAACATCTTCTTTCTTCTTGCGGCACTCACCCTCCTTGTGACCTTTGATGCCACAATAATTGCACACACCCTGAAATTTCTGACCTTGCCCACGCAACACGCGGAGCGAGGCCTCTTCAGCACGCTTGACCGCATCTCTGTCCTCACGCCAACCCATTTCGTACACCACCAGCTCATGCGCACCCTCATGACTGAGCTCAACGTCATGGACACGTTCATATTTATATATCTCATCTACCTCAGCCTCAATACCAGGATGTCTGTGGAGGGCTTCAATGTACGCATCTTTAGCCTGCAGTGCCGTAACCGGTGCGGCCTTCTGGGCCAGCAAGCACCATTGGAGAACCCAAAGGCCGTAAGAAGCCAATGATTTCTCCTTCGGGGGGGTACTGGCTTCCCACCGCTTACGCAGCACTTTTCGAGACTGCAACCCCCGCCCACGTCCCGCCAAATCAAGCCAAATGTTCTCGTAAGTCCACCCTAATGACATGTGTAGTTGGGTGTACAAAGCCCTTTTAGCCTCGGGCAATGTAGTGAGCAATATTTTCGCCATTATATCCGCGCCACACCGCCGATACCAATATTTATGAAAATTGCGCTATTGCAGTTCAAAAGCAACCCAATGATTGTAATCTCCACTCCACTTTGGGCACTTCAATATTTTCGTGACTTCTCGCCTAGTGTCGTCATCCAGTGCCTCCATGTCGGGTCGTTCATTACCCGTTCTACCGAAGACTCGTCTAAGCTTCGCCTTATCGGGTCCTTTGGTGTGAAGCTTAGGGTTGTAGTCATGGCGGGCTTCCGGCACCGCACCAAAAAAATCCTCAACCTTCGGAAAATCTGCAGAGATACCCACACCCGCCAAAGAAATCTCATGGAGACTATCCTCCTCATCCTCGTACATAGGTAGCAAAGGGGGCACATCTTCAAAATCCCCTTGCCCACCGTGTCCTCCAAAGATAGGAGGGGCTTGCACATTCAAAGTTTGCAGGCGAACCCCTCTGTCAGACGAGGAGAAAGCCATGGGAAGCAAGCTAGCCGTAGGGGCCCTCAATGTCCCATCTCCCGAATCAAAACCATCCTTACACCCTGTTGAATGTAATGCTTGCACATTACCGCCAAAGCGGACCGGTTGAGAGCGGGAGCGCTGTGAAGAAGCGCGCTCCTTCGGTTCAAACGCCCGCAACTTAGAATCAACAGAATGGGAGCGAAGGCGCTCCTTGCTCAACCCACAATCACGATGAAACACGTGAGCATGCGATGAAGAGCCCATGAGTGTGGGAAAAACCTGCGATGCACACTCCAAATTGGCATTGCTCCCACCGTGGACATCCCATTCGCTCATCGCAATCTCAAGTGCAGCCACTCGCTCGTGCAAATGGTCCGCATCCTGAGAATCGGATAAGCGTGTGCCTACTTCATGCACAATAGTTTGCAACGCCGAGAGACGATCACACATCAAACGTGCATCAAAAGATGCACCACTCCTCGATGGAGAACACTCCAAAGCCTCCAAAGCGGCTACTTTTTGCAACACCGAAGCCTTAAAAGCTACATAATCCGTAGTTTGAGTATCTATTTTGCGTGTGCATTCATCAAAACGTGTAGCAAGAGCCACATAACATGCACAAGTATTCGAACATGAAACACACACACCCGAAGGTGTGCGCGTCGACCGCAAAGAGGAAAGCCCCAATTGTAACTCCTTTAATGCCTCATCTCCCTGGGAGAGGCGATCCGAGAGGTCACGAACGCGCGCATCACACGAGCACGAACATGCATGGGCACTCCATTGACGCGACGCCTCTTGGAGCTTGGTGACTTCTACTTTTACGTCCGAAACTTGCTCTCGCAAAGCACCAATGACCGCAAAACATGAACAAGTGTCGGGACACACCGAAGAGACGTGTGTCCTCTTGCCTTGATTCACATGTTGTTTAAAAGACTCATAGTCACTAAGAAGTTGTGAACGAAATTGCTCAAAGCATGTGCGCCACTCATTAGAATCACCCGTTGGGCACGAAGCGGGTGTGGGAAGATGGGAAGAAATTTGGGTGCGCACCGAAGCAATTTGTTCCCTAAACTCGAGCCGCAACTCGTTTAACTGCAACTCCAAGGACTCATCCATTAGAGATTGGGATGCACGAAGTTGTGAAGAACCAATCTCCAACGCATCAAGACGATTGGTAAGTGAAGGAGTAAGAGGAACAAAATTCGCGTCATTCATTGACGGCGTGGTCGGTGGAGGATCATCCCCAAGCATCCCATAAATATGACGGCGAACCCACGAAATTTGCCGATCAACTAAAGCAAAATGACCCAAGCGTGACTCAACGGAAGCAATGCAAACATTATAGTCGTCAAAAGAAACGCGAGATTGTATTGAAAGTTCCAAGCCCGCAAGGTATGGGCGCAACACTTCATCAAAACCACGGACATGGTCATTAAAATGAGAGCTCAAGATATTCAAATTGTGACGAGTAGCCAAGTCATCTTGATATGCATCATGCAATCCTCGTGTGATGGTCTCCAAGTTCCCAAAAATGTTTTGAGTACCGCTGTGTAAAACCGAATTAATGTGACCTTGCAATTGAACTTCATGAACTAATTGTTGAAATTGAGCAAGTTGTGTCGCAGGTTCGGATGTGAACGACACAAATTCAGGAGGTAACCCCGCGGAATTGACCCACCGTTCACATTCAATGTGTACTCGCCGGTCGGCTTCAATGTCAAGGTCCATGCCCTCAAGTTGAGGATGCTCGCCGGCCAAAAATTCACGAACCGGTGAAGATGGCGGATCATGTAGACGTGTTACTTGTTGACATGGAATACTACCGAGTTGTAAAGCCATTGTCGCATGGGATGAACTAGACGAATCTACCATGCTATGGGTCTTCAAGGCTCAAATATCCTTTCTTGCCGCTATCTCCAAAATGCAAGATAATTCGGAAATGCCAAGCTACACAAAATGCAGAGATGTAATGGATTCCAACAGGATCTCACCCCATACAGCAGCACAAATACTAAAAGCGTTGAACGGTCATTAAATCATTGTTCCAAAGGACCCTGTGCAGAGATCATTGTAATTCAGAGGGATAACCAAAAATAACTGCACACTTCACAGATCGCAATTCGTAATTCTACAAAGGAAATCGGTGTTACTCAACACTTCTTGACTATTAAATATTGCCGAATCCTCAGGCCGATCCTACTGCCTTATTGCCAATTCCTAGCTCTGGGCTGCTGCCACTTACACACAGTCAAAACGTACCATGCAGGCCCCACGCAACTGGCACCAACCAACACCGAAACAAGCAGGGCACCTACGCACACAAGATCCGACTGCGCAAGCGCCCGCTGCAACGCCAAGGAACCAACGCCGAACAAGCCGACTGTGAGGCGGATAACACGACCGCACACCAACAAAACCATCGCAGCGGCCACGACCTGACCATAAACAGACCACACGCAAGCCGGCCGGGCAAGCAGGGGTCGAAACGGGAACGGCGTCCAACGGGTTGGCGACACCGTTGTGTGCCACGCCCGCCAACCGCCATACCCACGAACACAACAGAGCACCGCAACTCTACCATTACGAACGCGACCAACCAACGTTAACAAACTACACTACACTACACTAGGACGAACGGAGACGCCACTAACCAGCGCCGACACGGACGTGCCAGCTACACTAACAACATTCGGCGATACGACCACCAGCAGCAGCGCAACGGAACCCACGCAAACCAAGCCGACCATGAGGCTGCCGCAAACAGGTTCTTTCTGACCTGAGGCTCTGGCAACCCCCCTAGCGACGGAGGAGTGCCAGAGTCGACCACGATAGGCCCCATTGGCGAAGCCATCGTGGCCCAGTCGGCGGCGCGTGACGGCGCAGCGTTCGTACGCTCGATCACCCCAGTAGATTGGTCGATTACTGCCCGATTCTCGGCGCTAGTAACGGTTCCCGAGCCCATAATAGGCGATTGTGGTCCTCTCATCGCTCCCTGAGGGTGGCCGTCTATTTCCCCCCCAACCATCCCAGGTACACCAGCTGGATTTCGAGGATGGGGGGCCCCGATGGCAACATTCGGGGATTTCGGAAACTTAGGACTTGTAGCCACTTGGGGCTTGGCCCGTTTTTGCGGCCCCTGCCCGGTCGATGGGGTCAGGGCCGAGGAGGTCCTCAGAGTGGGGACCTGGACACCCTCAGCTATCCCTCCCGGGGAAGAGATTTTGACTTGAATCTGGTCCACGATTTCGCGGACCGATCGCTTTCCGCGATGCCAAGCGCCCAACAGAGACGAAAAATTTTCGCCTCTGCTACCATGAAACCAGACCGGGTGGTCAGGAGCAGAGGTCGCAGTGGCATGGGCAGCAACATTGCTTGGCACCGAAGACATAACGATAGTGTTGACTGAATAGTATCCTGCAAACAGATATGGTACACATAGCCGATGAAATACCTGATATGCACATATGAGAAATCCACCCTATCATCCACTAATTGATATAACTACTAAACATCCATGATTGCCTTATCTATCCCACATCCTATATTCCTAACAAGGAAATGGAATATGATATCCCCTATCCCACATATATCCCATATATAGGGCCAAATAATGCTCCCTTAGGGGTAAAAAGCCAGGGTAGGGTTGTGACCTGCTTGCCATGCTTGCCATGAAACCAGACCGGGTGGTCAGGAGCAGAGGTCGCAGTGGCATGGGCAGCAACATTGCTTGGCACCGAAGACATAACGATAGTGTTGACTGAATAGTATCCGAAAAAAAATAGACACTCAGAAAGAACCTGTTTACGGCAGGGCCCATCAGCCCCATTGTTGACCAACTCGACGCTGAAAACCGTCGAGTCCTCGCGCGCACGCCTGATCCCCATGGCCATCTGGGTCCGGCTCGAGATGCCGTGGCCCTGATCCAGCAAGCCCTGTCGGGGACTAGGCAGAACCCCACTGTGGTGGAATCGTCGCCCACTCCAATGAGTGGATCGCGGCGGTTTCCCTCCCTGGTGGAGGAATCTCCTGCCTTGGGAGCGTATCCCAATCCCCCGAGCGGATCCAGGCTAAATCCTACGATCACCGAGGAATCCCCCACGCAAATCGAGGAGGATGAGTGTGACCAGTGGTTCCCCCTGGCGGTGGAGCAGTGGAACGACGATGAGGAGGAGGAGATTGGAGTGTTGGAACGTCATGAACTCCATCATTCCCCTATTTCCGTTGCCTCGTCGCCTGCACCTCCTGAACCTATGTCAGGGACCAGGGATCGCCCCATGCTTGTGCAAGAATCCCCGGCCCCCCACTACATCACGGTGGAGGACTCTCCGGCCCCTCAGTTCATTGTTGTCGAAGAGTCCCCGGTGCCTATGAGCGGCGTCAAAAACCGCCCGTGTCTTGTCGTGGAATCTCCGGAGCCTACGGAGGACCGGGCCGGTACTACATCTCCAGTGCCTATGAGTGGCACGAAAGATCGTCCAACCCTAGTGGATGATTCTCCGGCAATGCCGAAGGTCAACAATCTGTGCTGGGGGGGAGGGAATCAGGTGGAGGGAGGTTCAGCAACCCTCCCAATAAATTTGGTCTCCCCCCCCACAAATACATCTCCTGCGGAGGACCCCCAACTGCCCAATTGGGGGGGGGTTCCAGAGGTTGCAACGGGATCGGAGCCTGTTTTTGCTTCCCATCCGAGAACTCGATCACCTATGGTGGTTCATGAGTCACCACAGTATATTGTGGTGGACGATTCCCCACCCCCACCGCCGCGACCGAATAATGTTGGTCATGTTCCCCCTCCGCCGTCACCCCGCCACCGCCAGGTGGCTTACATCGAGCACGTGCAAGGAATCCCGCACCTGGTTCGGCCATCTAGTGGTGGGGTTTCGGGGGGGGGACGTCCCTCTAGTGGGGGGGCGCCAGCACCTGTTGCTGCGCGCCCCACACCCCCGTCTCGCCCTGCGGGGGGGCCCTCTGGTCCCTCCGTGGCAGGGGGGGCTGCTGGGGGGGGCGGTGGTGGCTCATCTCCTCCTCGTGGAGGGGGGGGTCCATCTTTTCGACATTCTGGGGGCCCCACTCCTACACGGGGGGAGGACGACCTACAGCACACCTGTGGCTGTCCCCGGTGTGTGGTGCACTACGAAACGTGCATCCAATCTCTGATGGCACAGGTGAGGGACCTGCGAAATCAGAATCTGGAGTTGCAGCGATCTCATCAGGAACTTTCTCAGGCAGTAGCCTCTACCGTGGGCATCAGTCAGTCCTACGGGGACCGGATGACCCAAATCTTGTCTACGTTGGCTAAGTTTGACGCGGTGGTTCAGGGCTACCAACGGGATTCTAAGGCGGTGGAGGCTAGTGTGTCGGATCATCTTAAGATGTCCAACGGCAACACGGCTAAGTGCTTTAGCGCAGTGGAGTCGCTCGCTGCACGTTACGCCGCCGTTGCATCTAGGATCGATGCGTGGGACCACTGGTACTCCACGCCTGCGGAACCCGTTACGGTGGTCCCAGCCCCGCCATCGGCGCCTCCGCCCGTTCCTGATCCTACACCGGCGGCGCCTACGGCGCCCATGGGCGCGCCATCCGGTTCATCCGCTGGTGGGTGTGTCCTTCCTTTCTCCGTCCACCCATCCCACGATTGCATCTACCATCCGAACGCTTGTCCGGATTCGGGGTGGCCGAGGGGGGGGGAAGAACACCACGAACACCCCCACCCCCAAGAACCTACATCGTGGAGGGGAATCTCCGAAAAGCAGAAAGAACGTGCTGTTCCCGAGTGGAGGGCGACGCCTAAGGGCGAAGAACACCCCACGGAGCCTACGGCCCCGTGGGCCAATGAAGAGGAGAACACCTCTTCGTTGGGGAACATTAATCCCCTCACGAAAAATGTTTTCACTTCCCCTGGGAAACCTTCGTACACGCCCTCTCATCCTACGGATACGTGTACAGTCTCTCCAGTGAAGGTTGCACCAAGTGCAAGTGGAGGTGCACCCCCAACCATGGCTCCCCCTGCTTACCACCCGTACCAAATGCCTATGGTGCAAAATAGTTACACCAAAGCGGTGGAGGATAGTGATATGCCTAAACCGCAATTTAATGGGCAGCTAGAGTGCTACGACGAGTGGGTGGAGAAGCTTCAACAATGGTTGGGGGGGTGTGATCCCATGTACCGAAAGGCCAACGAGGCAAAAATGATTTTGAGTACCTTGCCCCCATGGCTAAAGGCGATCATCAACGCCCGGGTTGCCGAGGCCACCCACCACACACGCACGGCCCCCACCCTCAAAGAGTTGTGGGACTTTTTGGAACAACGTTTCCACGAGTATGACCCCTCGAGGGCTGATGAAAGGTGGCGAGCCCTCACCCCCAGGGTGGTTAAAGGGCAAATTACCCTCATCGACCTTGAAGATTTCTATGCTCGTTGGCAACGTTTGTTGCCTCTGAGCAATGAGACTCGTCCCCACGTGATCCGGGAGCAGCTCCTAAGCAAGCTCCCGTGGATCAAGGAGAAGGTCGTCAAGCAAGAGGCTAAGAATAGCCCAGACAGCTATGTGGTGGATTTTAGTGGCCTTGACCCTTCGCCGGGTCGCGCCCCATTCGAAAAAGAACTCAGGAAATATAGCGCTCAAGCTTGCACTACGGTTCCTGAGATTGTTTCCTTTTCGGGGCCGGGGGTGATAGTTGACTGCAAAGACCCGGCTCTCCAGGAGTGGATCTTGAAACTCAACAACACACCTCACACACGCGGCTACACTATGAAAGTGGAACAACGTAGGCCTCGTTTGAAGCCTGCGGAAATCTACGCCCTTGCCCATAAAAGCGTATCGGAGAGGGAAGCTCTCGAACGCCTCAATAAAGGAGACAAGACGACGGTGACGTACACTCATCGCCCTTCTCACAATAACCGCGTGAATGCGGTTAATGCGGAGGCTACGGCAGACCCTGACACCGCCGAACCCGTGGACACCTCCGTCAACGCCGTGGGTCACTCTAAACCTCCGGCGAAGAAACCCGTCGACCCCGGGGCTAAACCGCCACCTACCTTTTGGGTTCCGTGTTCCAAACATTGGAAAACACGTAAACAAACGGATATGGACATGTCTTGGATTGATTGGGGTGCCACCAATACCACCCTTTGGACGTGTAAGCCTAATTCTCCGTGCAATGACACTCATTGGAACATTGCGGGTAAGTCTAAAGGTGGTAAGCCTAAGGGTGGCGATAAGGGTGGCGGTGGTGATAAGGGTGGTGGTGGTTATAAGGGTGGCGGCGGCAAGGCGATAAAGGAGGCAAGGGAGCGCCGAACGGGCGCGGACGTTGGTAGAGGTGCCCAGAGGCGCCCCCTTCGAAAGAAGAAAACCTCGGGCACCCCTGTGACACTACCGTGGCTCTCGTTCCATCGAGAGTCATGAAGGGGCATATAGTGACTAGTGAGATTCAAACCGAGCTTTCCGTTCAGGTTGTTTTGCCCAATGGAGAACGCAAGGCCCTCCGTGTTTTGGTGGATTTTGGGTGCCAAGCGGTCGCTTTGGCCAACCCCAATGTTTTTGGAGACCAACTCTCCGAAAAATATGAATCCCCCCAACGGAGGCGCCTACTCCAAGCAGATAATGAGACGCCTTTGCCAGGGGGGGACGAGCAAATAGACGTCAAAATTCAATTTACGGGGGTTGTGGATGGTAGTGTTTCACTTCCTCGTGTTGCCCAGTATGGCGTGTCCCCGTACCTTGTCCCGAATTTACCTTGGGATATGGTTTTGGGGCACCCATGGGGTTACGAACATTGTGTGAGCCATTTTGCCCGTTTCAATTGTTTGTACTCTCACCATCCAGTGCACTCCCGTTTTTCGATTGAGGACTTCCGTGAGGCTCCACGAACCGGCAAACCATTTTTGGTGAAACCCATTCATGGTAAGGTGTCACGTCAGTCCGTGTGGGGCCTAACCGTTCCAGTCATTGGGGCGGTCGCTCCTACGCACCCTGCCCCGGCCATTGTGGTTACGCCCCCTGGTGGCGAACCGCCTAACCGTGTTGAGGCCGAGAAACACATATCCTATGCCTTGACCGCTTCCTCCGTGGCCCCCGTACAGGACCGGGCTTGTGCTTTGGAGCTCGTTGAATTTGCTCCCGAAGCCCTTGCCCGTGATGTTCTACCTACGCGGCGTGATGGGTCCATGTGGACCCAGTCTGACTATGGCCTCACGCCATATTGGGCCGCACGTGTCAAAAAACAATTTGGCAAAAACCCCGACGTGGACGCCTTCAATAGGGTCCCGGGTATGGCCCAGGCTACCCGTTGGGTTTCGCCGCTTGAAGATTTCTTTTCCACTCCCGCGGACCCCTCCAAATTGTATTGGATGTGCCCTTCATATCATCGGTTTTCCGATTGTGTTCGGAAAATTCGGCAAGAAAAACTACGAGCCATCGTCGTAGGGCCGAAGTGGACACATAGGGAGTGGTGGAAACCCCTTATGGAAATTACTTTGCAAGGGTACCACCTTCCTGGGCCAGAGACTAAAGCCTGTCTCTATCAAAATGACCACCTCACGCCCCTTCCTCAACGCGGTTGGTCCACGGTGGCGCTATACGTGGACGGTGGTATTGCGGAGGAAAATTTGGCGGCCACTAAATGTCATGTGGCCTCCGTTTTGGCACCGGCCGTCTCTAACCCCGACACGGATGGCGAGCCGGGCATGACCTCGGAGGAAGAGTCGGAGGATGAAAGGGTGCCTAACCATTTGGCTTCGGTGCGCACCCTCACGTATCAGGCGACCCATAAAAAACTCCTCGCACCCGTCACTCTTGATCCTACCCCCGAAGATTTGGAGGCACAAGAATGCGTGCGTTCACGCATTGCGAAAATTGAACGAGAGTTATTGGGTGGGGGAGCCACTACCGTTAAGCGTTACCGAAAACGTAAAGGCGCCACACGATTGTTGGCTGCTTCTCGTGTGGGTGGCGTTGTCACCACCCAAGAGCCTATTGTGTCTCCGGAGGTGGAGCTCATGAGGAGGCGCATCCTCGCGGACTATGAGCGGGATGTTTTTAGTGGGGAGGTTCGTCTCCGTCCGGACCAGGAACACCCTAAGGTCCGTGGTACGGAGCGGTTGGGGTTTGCTAAACTTGGCCTATATACCCGAACGCCAAACCCAAATCCGTAAAACCTATACGGTTGGTGGGGGAGCGTGCCGCGGCGGAGCAAGAAATAGTGGAGGACTTTTTGGCTCGTGGCTAGATTGAGCCGTGCCCTGCCTCCGAATGGGCGTCCAACGGTTTCGTTGTGCCCAAGAAAGAGAAAGGAAAATGGCGCCTCGTGGTGGACTACCGCCAACTTAATGAGGCTACCTTGCCCGACGCACACACCCTCCCCCTGATAGAAAACATGTTGGAAAATCAATCCAAACACAAGATTTTCACTATTGTGGACTTGAGTAAAGGGTTTCATCAAATTCCCCTTCACCCTGAGTCCCGGGCTAAAACCGCCATGAATTTGGCGGGTAAGCGATACCAATGGCGTGTTATGCCTATGGGTATCAAGAATGGGCCCGCTATTTTTCAACGGGTCATGGACCATGTTTTGCAGGGTTTGGATTGTGCGGACGTATATATTGATGATATTATTATTGGTTCCTCCGGTGCGACGGAGGAGGAGCTATTGGCTAACCACGACCGCGACGTGCGTGCCGTGTTGGATAGGCTACGAAAAGAGGAGTTGGTTGCTTCGGTTAGCAAAACCGATTTCTTTGTTCGTTCGGTTGAGTTTTGTGGCCATGTGTTGGAAAATGGCACACGTCGGCCGGCGCCAGGGAAAATGTTGGCGCTTGAGCGTTGGGACAAACCGGATAATGTTCGGGAGCTCCGGGGCTTCTTGGGGCTCGCCAACTATTATTCGGGCTATGTCCAACACTACGCCTCCATAGCTACCCCTTTGATTAATATGTTGAAGGATTTGCCTAAGCATAAGAATGGCAAAAAGATAGGCCTAACGTGGAATGCTTCGGCTAACGAGGCCTTTTTGAAGCTCAAGCGTGCTATTACGGATATTGTTCCCCTCCAACTAGCCGATTGGGATAAGGACTTTGTCCTCACCCCGGACGCTAGTAATTGGGCGGTGGGGGAGGCCCTACAGCATGAAGGTCCCGATGGTGCCCTACGCCCCCTTGCCTTTTTCTCCCGCAAATTGTCAGGCAGCCAATTGAATTGGAGCCCTCGGGAGAAAGAGTGCTACGCCATAGTGGCGGCGCTTTTAAAATGGCATGGTTGGGTGGGGAACAAGCGCGTGGAGGTCCGTACGGACCACCGTAGCCTTGGAAATTGGGCTACGGAGGACCTCAAAACCGTGGGGGGTCCCTCTCCACGCCAAGCGCGTTGGCATGAATTGTTCTCTAAATTCGACCTCCATGTGGTTTACACTCCGGGGCCAGTGAACCCCGTGGGTGATTTCTTGTCCCGTTGGGCTTACCCTGCTAACCCGGCGTTGGGTGATGTGTCCATACATGGGACGGCCCAAGCGGCCGGGGATGTGCGGGACATGATGGCGGCCGAGAAGGAAGAACTTCTCGCCCGCCCCCTTGTATTTAGGGCGGTTGTGGCGCCCGTTGTTCCTAGGTCTAAAGCGGCGCCTCGGGCTCAAGGGGCACCCGCGTGTGATCCACCCCCTCTGGCTTCGCCTCCAGTGGGGGGGGGGACGAAGCAAAAGAGAAAGCTTCGGAGACTGGAGCGAATTGTCAAGATAAAAAAATCTTGGAAGTCCCACAATAAAGCAACTCCTATACATGGGGAGGATGCTCCCAATGTTTTTGAGATAAATTGGGCTAAACACTACCCAAATTGTCAACGCTACAAACAAATGTGGCAAGATGCCTTGAATGGGAGCTTCCAAGATGGAGTGAGGTTGGTGGATAACAAGCTCGTCCGTAATGGACGGTGGTGTGTTCCTACGCCGCTAGTGCATCGTTTGGTAGCCGAATACCATGATGCATTTCACTTAACTACCTCCAGTGTGGAAAAACACTGGAAGGAAATTAACCATGGCGTGGAAGGTGAGGGGTTGTACAAAGCAGTGAAACTGCAATGTCAAACGTGTCCCTCATGTGCCATTCACACGCATGACACCAAGCGCAAGCAAGGGTACATGACCCCTATGCCTATACCTATGGAGCCCATGGACTCCATAGCGCTTGATGTGTTTCACTACCCTTCCACCTCCCACGATGGAGAGGTGTATGACCGAATGCTCCTATGTGTATGCCGGCTTTCCGGCTACCTCATCGCGATCCCTATTCCTAAACCCCGTCATGGAGACAAGGATGAAGGGCTAACGGGGAGAAGAGCGGCCCATTTGGTAATGGAGCGCTGGGTGGATAGGTTCGGAGCCCCTCGTGAAATATGCTCCGACCGTGGGCCACAATTTGTGAGCCAATATTTCCAAACCCTTTGTTCTAAGATTGGTGCCCGCTCGACTATGTGTCTCGCGGGTAGGCACCAAGGTAATGGCAAGGCCGAAAATACTGGCAAGCAGCTAAGGCGTGCCGTTGCTAAAGCCATTACCTTGAAGAGAAAGAAAACTAATTGGGTAGAGGTTTTGCCCGCCGTTGTACGAGCGTGGCATGAGACTACAGGTCCTTCAGGTTATACACCTAACGAGATTGTGTTTGGTAAACACAACCGTACTAAGGGGCCTCCTCTTGCTGAGCCTAAGGGGGTGGCCCAAGACGCCGCTCACTACTTTCAACGGCGTGAGGAGCTTATTGCTCTTGCACGGAGGGCTATGATTCAAGTGCAAGAGACAATGGCTCGTAAGTATAATAAGAGTAGGAGGATGTCCCCCAATTTCTCAAAAGGGGACCGCGTATGGGTCCGTCGCCAACGCAAAAATCTTGGCGATAAAACTTGTCCCTATTGGGATGGGCCCTATGAGGTTGTGGCCAAGAAGGCGCACGACCTCTATGTTATTCAAGTGGGACAACGGAGGTTAGTTGACGTCCACGTTGATTGTTTAATGAAAACGGTCAACTCCCCTCGCTCCCCCGTGCCTCTAAATTACACGAAGGAGGTTGCTAGGGTGCCCTCCCAGTTTGAGGAGGACACCTATAATGTCAACAAAATATTAAGTCACCGTACTTACCGCAAGAGACTTCTCTTCAAGGTGCGGTGTGAGGGTTATACCAAAGATTGGGATACCGAGGAACCCGTTGAAACCTTCTTACCATCCTACAACAAAGTTTGGAGAGATTACTTGCAGAAACAGAATCTCACCCAAACCGTTGACATCCTTGCCCACCTTGGTGGACCGCTCTCATGAACGTGCCACGAAAAGAAAACCCTAACCAATATGGATATATTATTGTTTGGGGAAGGGAGGAGAGAGCGAGAAGCGGTGGGAGACAGGAAAGAAGATGTGCATGCACGGCGCGCTCCTCCGGTTACAAAAATCCCCACCGGAGCAGGGCGGTGGGTACCGCAGGTTTACCCCACCGTCTACCTCTCTCACCGCTAAAGGCTTGAGAGTCCTTGGGGTGGGGTGGCGTGGCATATAGCCTGGGGCGGAAGTGGGACGTGTTCTTTCGGGGGTCTTAATGCCATTCAAACCCCTATCCTTGGGTCTTACTGGAGCACTCCTACCACCACCAGGACTACTGCCGTCAGTCCTGCCCACGATGACGCCCCCTGTCAAGGGTGCTAACAACGTGGCAAGCACTTCCTGAAGACTCTGCCGGGTTGTGCGCATGGTGGTGTTTGCAAGGTTTCGGAGTGCCGCCCCGTACCGAAACCACGACCCCACGACCGTCCCTGACCCGTGACCCAAGCCAACGAGCTAAATCATTTGCTCAAAATGGCGAAGGCTTGAAAACTTCGTTGGGTTGGCGGGTACAACCCATTTTCCCTTTTTGTGTTGGGCGTGATGGTTTTCCACCGATTTGCCCTTGTCCACACGAGGGTAGGTATACAAGGTACGAAGTACTCGTGTGGCTCACATTACGTGGAAAAAATTTCGTGGCGTGCAAAATTGCCACTACATACGGCGAGGACTTAAGCCTAGAGGGAGGGGTCGTCCTCTACAATACAAGTATTCTAATATGAATTGCAATGGGTGCCTTTGCCCCGTCACTCTATGAGTGGGTGGGGTCTTCAAAGGCAGAGAGTGGCGTTGCGGATTTGGGCCGTCTCCGCCGCCTGGGTATTTGACCCCGGTCGCTATGCGTGCCCGGGTTGGGAGTGGGTACCCTCCATTGCCATTGCATGGGGCCGCATGCTGGCTGGGTGTGCTCTTCATGTCCTTGATGAATTTCGCGGGGGAATTCCTGCCTGCAACGAGAGGGAACAAACAATATGGTGAAAAGGGCGAGTGTGCACATGCATATGTTTATGAGAGAATATGTATATTAATGTTTTCTCTAGAGTTCCCCACGAGTGGACTTGGATTTCCACAACACCCGACGGGTCCTCTATCCCAACACCCAACCAAACGGGTTGGGATATGGGCGTGGCATTTTTCTTTGTAGAGACCCGTGCGTGGACTTGGATTTCCACAACACACACGAGTCTTCCTGTCCGAGACACACCAAAACCGGGTGTGCCCGTGGCCAATGGTAGCGTGTGTGTGCGCATGCCATTAATTTAGTTACGGGATTATATGGTTGCCTATTACGTTGGTTATCACCCGCCCCCCGAACAAGCAAGACCTAGGTTGACACCTACCTTTGGGGTTTTGTAGCCGTGTACACCGGCCCAAGTTTACACACGGAGGTGTAAACATGAATCCGTCATACACGGTGTAGAGGGGTTGGGGGAGTAAAACTCCTTCGGGGCGTGTCATCGTGCCCCCGGGGACTAGGGTGGGCTGATTCACCAGCGGGACCGTACGGGCGACCTCCCCAATTTGCGACCTGGAGGTGACCCCCTGCGCTACGGCCCGCCGGTTGCACACCCACCGACAAAGGTAACACGCAAGCTAACCTAAGTGTTTATACGCACGCCCCCAAGACACACACGAACACCAAGCAACAAGGTGGCGTATCTATACACGTGTTCTATTGTGGATATGCTTACTGTTTGTTGTGTGTACGTGAGTAGTTTGTGGAAGCTCTTGCACGTGCCGTATGTGTGGAGTGCCCCCATCACGTGCTCCAAGGCCGCCACCGCGAGACCCACACTCTGTGATGCCCTCCGGGCGAGTGTGTGCCCCCGGGCCCTGCCAATGGGTGTGCGCGCACAAGTGTGTCTTGTGTTTGTCGGTGTGCATCGCTCTATTATGTGTATATATGATATATATACGTAGTATGGCTCCTAGGTGAGGGGTTAGCAGTGAGGTCAGGTTATTATTACATGGTTATGAGGTTTGTCTATTTAAGTGTGTCTACTCACACCCTCATCCCATCTCCGTACCTCCTCCTTTACCCTCTACGTGGTGCATCAAGTGTGACACACATGCTAACATTACACATCCACAAGGACACGGCCCTTGGCTGAGCCGTGCCCGTGAGCAGAATCATCGAGCCACAACCGTGGCTCTCCCAAATTCCAACAGGCACGACGGCCTTGGTTTCCTGTGTGTCGATTCTGTTTGCAAGTGGGCCTTTGGCTAGGCCTTGTCTGGGAATTTACAAGCAAGTGAGCAAGCAAGCTTACATCTTACAAGCAAGAACTCACTCGTTAATGCAAGTGTTAAATCAAGCACATCAAGAACATCAAGCACATCAAGCCCTCATAAACGATCTAAAGCACGTGGGTGCAAGGTGTGGGCATCGTACCCGTGTTTATCTTTGTGCCTGGTGTTTGGAGCGGTTCTTTTACCCTGAGGCCATCGTGACCTCTTTCCTCTAATTAGTGAGCTACCGCGCGCACGGTGGGCCATCGTGGCCGTGTTTGTTAAGTGGCCTAAGCATGCACAAGACAGTGGCGAGCACAAGTCAGTCATGCATCCCTGACCTCTACCTTTGTTTCCCCACGTGCTCCCTGCTGCAGGCACAGTCCTAAGTTGCTGTCAGTGTCTGCTGTCCCTGTTGCTGGCTTTTATTTGTCAAAAGTAAAATTTTGGCACTGTCGCGTCGCGCCGTTTCGCATGTACCATTACCTTCAGTTTTGTTTAAAAGTGTGATTTCACTTTGCCTTTAGTTTTAATTCTTTGAAAAACTACCTGCCCTTACCTGCTGGACCCCACATGCCTCATGCGACACGCAGGGACCAGACTCTACGCGCAACAGTTCGCGATTTCGCCTACTACTTATTGCGGGACCTGCGGGATCCCGTTCGTCAATTTGTATATTTTGACGGTGGTTCGATTCCCACCGATCGGAGTTAGTTCAGCGGCCGTGCGCCGGTCTCCGAGATTGCTTGCGTAGGTTCGATTTCCGCTGGGAGGGAATCCGCTAACCTGTGATTTGCTGCTATTTGTGACTGCTACGTTCCTCTTGGGCATGTACTTCCTGCCCGTGGCAGTCGTTTTAAGTGGGGGGGTGAAGCAGGTCACAACCCTACCCTGGCTTTTTACCCCTAAGAGAGCATTATGTGGCCCTATATATGGGATATATGTGGGATAGGGGATATCATATTCCATTTCCTTGTTAGGAATATAGGATGTGGGATAGATAAGGCAATCATGGATGTTTAGTAGTTATATCAATTAGTGGATGATAGGGTGGATTTCTCATATGTGCATATCAGGTATTTCATTGGCTATGTGTACCATATCTGTTTGCAGGATACTATTCAGTCAACACTATCGTTATGTCTTCGGTGCCAAGCAATGTTGCTGCCCATGCCACTGCGACCTCTGCTCCTGACCACCCGGTCTGGTTTCAACCACGCACCAACCACACCGCAGCTGCAGCCGCCACTTGACCGTAAACAGACCACACGCAAGCCGGCCAACACCAAACCAGCCAGGCGTGCACGGGTCGAAAGGGGAACGGCGTCCAGAGAGTTGGTGACACCGTGGTGCGCCGCGCCCGCCGACGACCATACCCACGAACACCGCAGAGCACCGCAACTCTACCATTACGAACGCGACCAACCAACGTTAACAAACTACACTACACTACACTTGGACCAACCAAGACGCAACTGACCAGCACCGACACGGACGTGCCGGCTACACAAACAACATTCGGCGATACGACCACCGGCAGCAGCGCGACCGAACCCACGCCAACCAAGCCAACCATGAGGCGGCCAAGACAACCACGCACGAACCACACCGCAGCTGCAGCCGCAACTTGACCGTAAACAGACCACACGCAAGCCTGCCAACACCAAACCAGCCAGGCGTGCACGGGTCGAAACGGGAACGGCGTCCAGAGGGTTGGCGACACCGTGGTGGGCCACGCCCGCCGACGACCATACCCAAGAACAAAATGGTGACTCTACCATCACGCAACCGACCAACCAAGATTAACAAACTACGCTGAACCGTTAAACGACCGACCAACCAACCACAACAACCTACTCCGAACCCCCGGCCCCCCGGGAGGGCGCAAGCTCGACCGAGTCAGGAGGCGTGAGTGTGCGCCACGGCATGCGAGTCCCGTAGCACGTGCTTCTTCAAGTCACCTCACGCCTATTGAAAACCAACCCAGGTGGGGGTGCCTGCAGGACAGGGCCTTGGGCCTGGCTCCCGGCCCCTGGGCCTCAGAATCTGGAGGTTGATGAGGGTGTGCGATGGGACCCTCCCCCACGTATCATCCGCCCGAAGGAGAGGAAATATGAGACTTCGGTCGAACATGGGTTACCCCTCTGGGCAGAACCCGCTGTAGGGTACTGCTCGCGTCGACCGCGCCCTTCCCCCATGTGGAGGAGCCGCTTAGTGGGGGCACGTGCAGTAGGGCGCGGGGGGGGGGAGCAAAAGCCCCTTGGTAAGTCCCCCTGCGGGGCAAGCCCAGTCCCGAGTCGACCTACGTACCTACCTCTGCAAAGCACGGCGGCGGGTGGGGGTCAGGGCGCGAACACGTGCGACAGGTGTGCGACGGACGCGGGGTGCCGCAGGTGCACGTGGATCCACAGGAGGGAGGCGCGCGCGGGGCCCGCGCGTTTGTGTGAGGGGGCGTGCGCTCCCCTGACGCGCCGGTGCAAAGCCTCCTTTTCCGTGCGCCTGTGTGGGCCCGCGGGAGGCTCGGGCCAGGGGCACGTGGCCACCTGGGAGCACTGCGTGCACCTGTTGGCGCCCGGCGGCGCTGCGGAGGATACCGTGTCGCATTCCCCGCAGAGGTGGCAGGTGTGTGGGAGGTGGGAGGGCGGCGACCAGGGGCCGAGTTGACGGAGCCACAGGATGTCCCACCCCTGGCAGAGGGGGTCCCGGAGCTCCAGCAGGCGGGCGCAGACGCGGCGCTGGTAGTTCCTGCCGAGCGTCTTCTGCCGGACCTCCTGCCACGTGTCGTCGAAAGAGAGTCGTGGTCGTGGAAGGCGGCGATGAGGTCATCCCACGCCGGGCGGGGGTGCCCCCAGGGGGAGGGTTGCCATATACATGTGGCGCCCGGTGAGGTGGGGCGTCAGCGTGCCCCACTGGCCCTCGTCCGCGGCGTCCCGGTGGAGGAGGGCCAGTAGGTTGCCGTCCGCAACTGCCTCCCACCCTACCCGCAGCCCGTCGCAGCCGTCTGGCTCCTGGCGCGGCGCGGCTGCAAGGTCGGTGGGGAGCATGAGGAGTAAGGTTTGAGGTTTGAGGTTTGATTTTGCGGGTACTAGACGCCTTTCGGCCCCGGGGGGCCACCTGGTCGGGCCAGGTGATATCCTCCCCACCGGGCCCTAGTGGGGGGCCCTCCAAGACGCACCTCCTGCCTGGTGGCGGAGTCCCCCGGGTTCACAGAGCTCGGAGCCCCGTCCTTCCCCGGCGTCCCCGTTTCGCCACTCCCCGGTCAGTGCATCCATTCGCAGCCGTGGCCGCGGGCGCTTACCCACTGCGTCGCCCCCCTAATGCGTGGTCGCCCGGGGCACCGGCGCCGCCGGGCCCGTGCTACTGGCTTGTCGCCAGTGGGACCCCCTTGGGCTGGCGCGGAGGCTGCCTAGCCTAGGGGTTGGGGCGTGGCGCTGTGCGCCACTACTGCCTTGGCGGGTGCAGTGTCCCGTCTGTGTGTGCGCGGCGCTCGCGGCCGGTTCGGGGGGGTTCGGGCCGGTACCTGGTGTTGTGTCCCCCCTTCTTCCCCCTTCCCGCCCCGCGTGTTCCGCGCTGCGTGTGGCGGGCCGTCCTGTCCGGGTGTCCCTTATCCTCGCTCGCTGGTACGCCATTCCATGCGGTCTGTGCGTTCCGCGCGCTCGGTCCGGTTGCCCTTCTGGTGGTCCCCGCGTGTCCTTTTCGTGTGTGTGCGCTCGCGCTCTCGCGGTGTCCGCTCCCCGCTGGGTGGTGTGGCGCGCGCATTTCGCGTGGTCCCGGCACTGGGCGCTGGTAGGGCCGTTCCATGTGGTCCGTGCCCCTCCGCGTGTCCAGCCCCGGTCCCGTGCTCCGTCTGGCGTGCTTGGGGGGGGGCGGTCCGGTCCCGGTTCCCCCCTACTTGGCTTGGGGTTGTGGGGGCGGCGGCCGGGCGTCCCCGGGGGGGTGCCTTCGACCGTTGCGTGGGGCGTTCTGGGTCTTGCGCTCCTCTTCCCCCGACTGCCCGTCCACTAGGTGGGCTGTCGGGGTCTGCGTTGCGGGCGTGCGGTTGTGGGGGCTCCGCTCTGTTCTTGCGGAGGGGAGAGGGGTGTCGACTTGGTGTCCAGGCGCCGGCCCGCCGGATGCCCATGACGAGCCTGATGCGCATGGAGCTTCGCCCTGCGGGAT
Organism: Eutreptiella sp. 'Long Island Sound 2002'; assembly: GCA_964036045.1. NCBI lineage: Eukaryota > Euglenozoa > Euglenophyceae > Eutreptiales > Eutreptiaceae > Eutreptiella > Eutreptiella sp. 'Long Island Sound 2002'. The sequence goes on along the minus strand of OZ038392.1, from coordinate 27,383,887 downwards.
GCGTGGGGGGGTTGGGGTGACCGTGGCTGGAGTGGTGCACCAATGCTCCGGTTCATGGTCCAGCAGAGCACCCCCACCGCGGGCTTACTCTTAGCACAGGGGGAGGGGGTTGCGGGCGCGTGTGTCCTGCGACCCGGGTGCCAGTGTATCTCAGAAGGCAGCCACCCCGGAGGTAGCGCACCAAGCGCACGCCGTGAAGGAGCTGGTTCGAACCCCGGGATCGGTGGTCTCCCACCGACCCCTTCGAATACCGGACGAGGCCTCCCATCGACCTGTTTGAGTACAGGTGACGGTGCGCACCGCTGCAGGGGTGGGTGGCTCCCATGTGTTTTGTTTTTCTTGGGTGGGGGGTAAAACGGACGAGACCTCCACCCGATCCACCGGTATCGGTGGTGGCGCGAGTTGCTGGAGGGGGGGGTGGTTCCCACGTCGCAAACTAGAGAGCTCTACGTGCAGGGATCCCAGGAGCACCAACGCCCGGGATCGAACCCCCGCACTGGCCGATTGAAGACCGACGCTCTCACTACTGGGCCGCGGGTGTCTCTTACGCCACTTAGGGGTGTCGTCGGCTATGAATCCAGTCCTGAGGGTGGGGCTGTGCGTTGTGAAGCGTGTTGCCCGTGTTGCGCTGAGGAGTAAGGGCCCCAGGATGTCGTCCAGCCGGGACAGGGCGTCGTCGTACACGGGCCCCTCAGTTTTGAAGTGCGCCACGGTGAGCCAGGCGGCTCCGCCCTCCGGGGAGGGCCACCAGATGGTTGCCGCGTCGCGTCCCAATGTGTGTATCTCCGTGGCTCGGAGCACATTGGCGGTGTGGAGGACGATGTGGGGGGGGACGGGCCTCCGGATGAGCGAGGACACGTCCCCACTCCACCCCGCTTGTGGCTCCGGGGCCGGCCGTAGCCATTCTTTTGCCGCCGCGTCCCACGGGTGGTCGGGGCCCGCCCGGCGGATCATGGTGGGCCGCGGCCGGGTGTGCGGCCCCCATCCCTCCAGCGGGATAGCGGCGTACCGTTGTGCGGGGGCCCACTCCTCGCCCACTATACGGGCCTCCCATGCGGTCATGGAGCCGCGCCCGATGAGCCACCGTGGGAAGAGGGCGTCTTGTAGGTGCTTCAAGAAACCCCCCGGCAGGGCACGGTACAGGTGGGGGTCCTCTTGCGGCGGGCACTCCAGGGTGCCATTCACGACACGGAGGGAGGCTACGAAGTCCTTGCCAGGGCGCGGGGGAGGGGGGGGGCAGCTGCCCTCTGCCGCGGTGAGCCATCGGTGCACCCGGGCCGCTGCGCTTAGGGGCTCGCAGAGGAGTTGCTCCAGCCGGTGATTGCGAAGCTCCCATGCGAAATCCCCCAGCCGGAGCATGTGGTGGAGGAAATTGTCCACGGAGGTCCCTCCCAGATGGTCGTAGCGCGCTATGGCGCGGAGCTGCGCCTCAGCAGCCTCAGGCACCAGCCCAGAGCAGAAGACCTCTGTCCATGCGGTGCCTGCGGAGCGCCACGAGGCCACCCATAGAGCCTTGTCCCCGGGCGGGAGGTGGCGGGCCGCCTCTTGCACCGCCTGGCGGTAGTGGGGCCAGAGGAGCCGTGAGTGGGCGCATCCCACGTGCATGTGCACCGGTGTCTCCTCAGGGCCACCGCAGAGGAGGCACGGCTGCGGGAGGATGGCGACGCCGGACAGCCGTTGCTTTCGGACGCGGGGCCTGCTTTGCACCGGCGTGTGGCCGTCCCTGGCCCGTAGCGCCCGGTGGTTGGTGGCCGTTGCGGTGAGGTCCCGGGCGTGGACATAAGCTGTGGCGTGGGCGGCGCCCAGAGGTGTGTGTCCTCGGTGCGTCAGCGCATGGTCCGTCTGTGCCCGCTGCGCGATAGCGCCGAGCGTTCGCATCGTGGGGGGCCGTAGGTGGAGGTGGCCGTCATGGCCGGCGACTATGAGCTGGGCGTGGCTCGGGCCCGGCAGCGTGTTCTGTAGGACGGTGTCCTGGGACGCCGCCCAGTCCGCCTTGTGTAGTAGGGCGTCGCTGTGGTGGGAGGTGGCTCGGGCATACCAAAACGGGTGCCCGTCGTGTTGCCCTCGTGCGCGCAGGCCGTCCCGGAGCCATCGCAGGGGCATCTGGTTGACTACCTTCGCTGCGCCCGCGGGGACCCCCGTGGCCCGCTCGCGATCCGCGTGCCGCGGGAGGTGGAGGATGACCTCGGCATGCACCGTATGGACCCATGGCCGGTGGGCGCCGTATGGCAGGGGGAGGGAGGCGGCCACCCCCTCTCCGTCGGGCACCGTGCCGGAGATGGCCACCGCCCACGTGCGGGTGAGGTCGGCGGCGAGAGCGACGCTGGTGACGTGCTTGCAGGGTCCGCCCCCCGATTCATCGGAGGAGGTGTGGCCCCAGGCCTCCGGGATCCAGTAGTACCCCGTGGGACTGAGCCACCCCGCGTTGAGGTCGGCGGAGTGCCACCGGACGTTGGGGTGGCTGGGGGTCAGTTGTTCTATGCTCAGCGCCCTGGTGTCGCCAGGGCGGACCGCTGGGTGGCCGTGTGGTCGGACTTCTGCCCCAGCGATCGTGCCTGCCCAAGACTGGAGCGCCGTCACATGTTCCCTGAGCCACGCCGGGCCTCCGCGCTGGTGTACTACCAGGTGTCCCGTGTCCTCCGGTTGGTCCTCCAGCGCGTGCACTGCCATGTGTGGGTCGTGCGGCACCTCCGTAACTACCAGCAGGGGGGTGTTGCGGGGGAGTCCGTGGGGCCTGGGCTGGGCTGCGCCCACCTGAACTTTCACTCACTCGGTCTGGAGCTGCGCTTGCTCCGTCGCCCGGGTGCACAGGTCGTCCGTAGTCACCCACCATACCGGCGTCGGCGCGTGGGGCCGTGGGCACAGGGCCTCGGGCCACACCACATCCGCGTTAGGCTCCTGGTGCTCACCGTCCGCGAGTACGTCGCGGAGGATGTACAGGAGGGCCGCCGGTGGGTGGTATGCCGCCCCCCGCGTGGGGGGGGATAGGCTGTCCCGACGGCGGTAGGCCCCGACGTGAAGGTGCAGGCCGTCCGGGGTCACCCGTGGGCCAGTGTGGGCATCCTGCTTGGCCCTCGTGGGGTGGACGAGTCCCAGGCGGGTGTCCCACGTGCCGGTGGTGTGGAAGAGGTGGACCAAAGCGTCGCGCCACCCGGGATGGTTGGTGGGCTCCTGCTCGCGGCGGCAATAGTCAAGGTGTTCATCGGCGCACTGGTTGGAGCATTTCCGCACCGCCGTCGGCCACGGGTCGTCGTTGTTGGGGAAGGGGTGGTGCGGCCCGTGGTGCCCATGCCACGGCGTCCTGTGTGGCACCGTCAGGCGGCACGTGTCGCGGTGTCGTAGCTTGGCGGTGCGCAGCGTGACGATCTTGCCCGGTGGGGACTGTAGTTGGACGTGGGCTGTCCTGGGGCACGTGATGGGGTTGTAGAGCCCCACTAGCAGGGCGGCCAGGGCCCGGGGTATGCGGTGGACCCAGTCGCCCCCCGCCAGGGTTGCGAACTCCGGGACGGGGTAGTGCACCTCAGGGCATATGCCGTGCGCGCTGGCGATTTCCCAGAACATCCTGGTGACCTCGGCGCGCGCGGAGTTTGAGCGGTGGTGGACGAGTGTGCCCACGAGGGCCAGCGCCGCCTGCTGGCACCGCGTTGGCACCCGCGTGAGCCCCAGGGTCCGGTCATCCTGCAGGCTGTCCAGCAAGGCGTCGAAGGCGTATCGCGCCCTGTCCTTCGCGACCTGGACCGTGATGTGGTCTAGGTGGCGCGCGGTGTCGGAGTCGTCGGCGATGAAGGGGGCGACGTATTGCGTCACTCCCCCTAGCATCGCCAGGATGACGTCCTGTACCAGTTTCCGCGGCGCGAGGGTGTTGAGGCACCAGTGGTGCACCTACGCCAGGCGCAGGCGGTGTTTGCGCTGCAGGGAGAACTTCCCGTCCGGCTGCAGCTGGAGTCCCAGGTAGGGGACGGAGTCAGCCGCCGGCACCCAGTGCCATGGGTTTCCCAGGTGGGGACAGAGGCGCAGCTGCAGGCCCGGGACCCCCTCCGTGGTGGCCATGGCGCACTTGCGGGGGATGAGCTCCATGCCCATCATCCCCAGGTACGCGGCCACCGCCTCCACACCCTCGACAAACTGCTGTTGCGTGTGGGCCACTACCAGCAGGTCGTCTATGTAGGCCTGGATGAGGCCCCGTTCGGCCTCTCCGGGTGGACACAGACGGTGCCCCTGGGCCCTGAGCAGCGGCTCCAGGAGGAGCGCGTACAGCAGGGGGCTTTCAGGGTTGCCCTGCCGGACGCCGCGCAGCATGTGGACAGGCTGTGTCAGCCCGTTCACGGTGACGATGCGCAGCCTGGCGCACGTGTGGAGGAAGAGCAGGAGGTCGATGACTTCCGGCGGCACGGAGAGGTGGCGTAGGATGAGGTGGAGGGCGCCGTGCGGGGCGGTGTCGAACGCCTTGCGGGCGTCGAAGGAGAAGATTTAGTTGGACCTTCCCCGTTGGAGCTGCCGCTGCGCCATGAACAGGGGAGCGCCGGTGTTGGAGCCGGGGAGGGCCCCTTGTTTCCAGTCGCTGACCACTCCGTGCCGTGTGAGCACTTCTGTGATGCGCTGGGTGAGGGGGCCCGTGAGCAGCTTCATGTCCAGCTGGCCCAGGGCTATGGGTCTATAGTCGTCCAGTTGGGCAGAGCCCGGCACCTTGGGGCTGAGCCATATGTTCGCGTCCCTCCAGTGCATCGGCAGCGGGGCGCCGCGGAGGATGCCCCGGTAGGAGTGGACCAGGAGCCACTGGACGGGTGCCGGGAGGGCCTTGATGAAACGGGCCTCCACGTGGTAGAGACCCGGGGCCTTGCCATCGGCCTTGTCTAGGGCGGACTGCAGGTCCTGCATGGAGTACTGCTGGACCTGGGCGGAGGCCCCTTCAGGGACCCGGGGCACGTGGCGGCTGAGGACCGCCTGGAAGCTGGGGGGGTCCACCGGGCGTTTGTCATACAGTTCCCGCCAGAAGGCGCGAAACGCGAACATCACGTCGTGGGCCTCTGTGAGGAGCGTTTGGGTGTTGGGGACCCGCACCTTCCAGAGGCCCGACGGGCCCGGGGCCTCTACCTCTATGGCCCCCCGCACGGCTTTCCACCGCTGGGCGATGTCCTGGGCGTGGCGGCGCCAGAAATCTTTGATGGCGCGCTTGCGGTCAGCCGCCAGGAGTGCGCGCAAGTGGCGGATGTCCTCTTCGAGGGCGGCTGCTTGCCTCTCCAGCTCCTCCTGTAGCTGGCCCTGCGTGGCCGGGCGGAACCCGGGCGACGCACCTCGCAGCTCTCTCGTGCGCCGGAGCGCCGCCTCGGACCGGAAGCCATGCCGTGCCGCGTCCGCTTGGTATGCCGCCGGCGCGCACGCTGCCAGGGTGTCGTAGCGGAGGATCGCCGCCCGGAGCCGTTTCCCGCTCTCAGGGGGGTCCCCTCCCGCCGGGTCTGTCCCCGCCGGGGACGGCTGCCAGCGTCCCACCACACCCGCCAGGGCGTCATGCGCCGCGTGGAGGTGTTCGAACACCTTGTCCACTGCGGCCGCGGGCATGGACCCGTAGGCTTGCTGCTCTGCGGGGCCCAGCCAGGGCGCCAGGGAGGGCTCATCCTGCGCAGCGGTGACCGCTGCCCACAGGCAGCGTTGGACGGGCGCGGCCTCGGTGTCGTACGAGAGGAGGCAGCCCTCTCTGTGGCTGTAGGGGCTGGGCATTGTCGCGTGCCCCGCCGCGTTGAGGAGGCCTCCGCAGGGCCAGGCGGACCGAGAGGTGGTCCGACCGGACCACCTGGGGGTGTGCCATGCCGCAGGCCCAGACGCTTTCCCGCAGGGACCACGGCAGGAGGGGCTCGTTGACCAGGAAGGTGTCCACCCTGTGCCGGGACGGGTGGAGCGTTGGGGTCATGTCCTCCGCGCCGCCTGCCGTGGCCCTCCGGAAACCGCGGGCCTCCCAGCCCGCTCGGAAGTGCTCCGTGGCCGGGTCGGTGGTGGCATCCATGTAGACGTTTGTGTCGCCAGCGATGACCACCGGGTGTCTCCCACCGAGGCTGCGCGCCGTGGCATACATTTGTATGTGGGCCCAGAACGCCGCCCTTCCCGCCCATGGGGAGCAGCCTGTCTGCGGTCCTTGGACGTTGATGAGGGTGAGCCCCCCCCCGTCCGTGCGGATCTCCAGGGCCGCTGCCTTCCCGGGGACGATTTCCGTGAAACTGAGCACCTCGTGCTCCGCCACGTACTTGCTGCTGACCGCGGTGAGGAGGCCTCCCCCTCTCGCGGTGGAGGTGGCTCCTGTCTCCGCCAGCTGGCTGCTGAAGAAGGGGGTCTACCCCTTGTCCCGGAGCGCCGCGGCCACGTGCATGTCCTGCGCCCGGGTGGCGATCCCTGTTTCCTGGAGAATGACGGCAAAGCCCCCCTCCGGGGTAGCATGCCGGTGATGAGCCGCTCCTTGTCGGTACAGGCCGCCGGCCCCCGGCGCCGCCGGAGCGTGTCCCGGAGGGACCGGTCTGGTGGGACGAGGCCGTTGCGCAGGTTCCGGGAGAGGAGCCATAGGGTGTCGTCTGCCGTGTCCTCCTGGAGTCAGCTGTCCAGCATCGGCATTGCCGCCGGGTCCGCTGGAGCAGCCAGGTCTCCTGGGTGTGCCGGTGAAGCAGGTCACAACCCTACCCTGGCATTTTACCCCTAAGGGAGCATTATTTGGCCCTATATATGGGATATATGTGGGATAGGGTATATCATATTCCATTTCCTTGTTAGGAACATAGGATGTGGGATAGATAAGGCAATCATGGATGTTTAGTAGTTATATCAATTAGTGGATGATAGGGTGGATTTCTCATATGTGCATATCAGGTATTTCAATGGCTATGTGTACCATATCTGTTTGCAGGATACTATTCAGTCAACACTATCGTTGTGTCTTCGGTGCCAAGCAATGTTGCTGCCCATGCCACTGCGACCTCTGCTCCTGACCACCCGGTCTGGTTTCATGGTAGCAGAGGCGAAAATTTTTCGTCTCTGTTGGGCGTTTGGCATCGCGGAAAGCGATCGGTCGAAGACATCGTGGACCAAATTCAAATTAAAAAATTTCTTCCCCGGGAGGGATAGCTGAGGGTGTCCAGGTCCCCACTCTCAGGACCTCCTCGGCCCTGAACCCATCGACCGGGCAGGGGCCGCAAAAACGGGCCAAGCCCCAAGTGGCTACAAATCCTAAGTTTCCGAAATCCCCGAATGTTCCCATCGGGGCCCCCCATCCTCGAAATCCAGCTGGTGTACCTGAGATGGTTGGGGGGGAAATAGACGGCCACCCTCAGGGAGCGATAAGAGGACCACAATCGCCTATCATGGGCTCGGGAACCGTTACTAGCGCCGAGAATCGGGCAGTAATCGACCTATCTACTGGGGTGATCGGGCGTACGAACGCTGCGCCCTCACGCGCTGCCGACTGGGGTACGATGGCTTCGCCAATGGGGCCTATCGTGGTCGACTCTGGCACTCCTCCGTCGCTAGGGGGGTTGCCAGAGCCTCAGGTCAGAAAAAACCTGTTTGCGGCAGGGCCCATCAGCCCCATTGTTGACCAACTCGACGCTGAAAACCGTCGAGTCCTCGCGCTCACGCCTGATCCCGATGGCCATCTGGGTCCGGCTCGAGAGGCCGTGGCCCTGATCCAGCAAGCCCTGTCGGGGACTAGGCAGAACCCCACTGTGGTGGAATCGTCGCCCACTCCAATGAGTGGATCGCGGTGGTTTCCCTCCCTGGTGGAGGAATCTCCGGCCTTGGGAGCGTATCCCAATCCCCCGAGCGGATCCAGGCTAAATCCTACGATCATCGAGGAATCCCCCACGCAAATCGAGGAGGATGAGTGTGACCAGTGGTTCCCCCTGGCGGTGGAGCAGGGGAACGACGATGAGGAGGAGGAGATTGGAGTGTTGGAACGTCATGAACTCCATCATTCCCCTATTTCCGTTGCCTCGTCGCCTGCACCTCCTGAACCTATGTCAGGGACCAGGGATCGCCCCATGCTGGTGGAAGAATCCCCGCCCCCCGGCTACATCACGGTGGAGGACTCTCCGGCCCCTCAGTTCATTGCAGTGGAAGAGTCTCCGGTGCCTATGAGCGGCGTCAAAAACCGCCCGTGTCTTGTTGTGGAATCTCCGGAGTCTACGGAGGACCGGGCCGGTACTACATCTCCAGTGCCTATGAGTGGCACGAAAGATCGGCCATCCCTAGTGGATGATTCTCCGGCAATGCCGAAGGTCAACAATCTGTGCTGGGGGGGAGGGAATCCGGTGGAGGGAGGTTCAGCAACCCTCCGTATAAATTTGGTCTCTCCCCCCACAAATACATCTCCTACGGAGGACCCCCAACTGCCCAATTGGGGGGGGGATCCAGAGGTTTCAACGGGATCGGAGCCTGTTTTTGCTTCCCATCGGAGAACTCGATCACCTATGGTGGTTCATGAGTCACCACAGTATATTGTGGTGGACGATTCCCCACCCCCATCGCCGCGACCGAATACTGTTGGTCATGTTCCCCCTCCGCCGTCACCCCGCCACCGCCAGGTGGCTTACATCGAGCACGTGCAAGGAATCCTGCACCTGGTTCGGCCATCTAGTGGTGGGGGTTCGGGGGGGGGACATCCCTCTAGTGGGGGGGCGCCAGCACCTGTTGCTGCGCGCCCCACACCCCCGTCTCGCCCTGCGGGGGGGCCCTCTGGTCCCTCCGTGGCAGGAAGGGCTGCTGGGGGGCGCGGTGGTGGGTCATCTCCTCCTCGTGGAGGGGGGGGTCCATCTTTTCGACATTCTGGGGGCCCCATTCCTACACGGGGGCAGGAAGACCTACAGCACACCTGTGGCTGTCCCCGGTGTCTGGTGCACTACGAAACGTGCATCCAATCTCTGATGGCACAGGTGAAGGACCTGCGAACTCAGAATCTAGAGTTGCAGCGATCCCATCAGGAACTTTCTCAGGCAGTAGCCTCTACCGTGGGCATCAGTCAGTCCTACGGGGACCGGATGACCCAAATCTTGTCTACATTGGCTAAATTTGACGCGGCGGTTCAGGGCTACCGCCGGGATTCTAAGGTGGTGGAGGCTAGCGTGGCAGATTATCTTAAGATGTCCAACGGCAACACGGCTAAGTGCTTTAGCGCAATGGAGTCGCTCGCTACACGTTACGCCGCCGTTGCATCTAGGATCGATGCGTGGGACCACTGGTACTCCACGCCTGCGGAACCCGTTACCGTGGTCCCACCCCCGCCATCGGCGCCTCCGCCCGTTCCTGATCCTACACCGGCGGCGCCTACGGCGCCCATGGGCGCGCCATCCGGTTCATCTGGTGGTGGGTGTGTCCTTCCTTTCTCCGTCCACCCATCCCACGATTGCATCTACCATCCGAACGCTTGTCCGGATTCGGGGTGGCCGAGGGGGGGGGAAGAACACCAGGAACACCCCCACCCCCAAGAACCTACATCGTGGAGGGGAATCGCCGAAGAGCAGAAGGAACGTGCTGTTCCCGAGTGGAGGGCAACGCCTAAGGGCGAAGAACACCCCACGGAGCCTACGGCCCCGTGGGCCAATGAAGAGGAGAACACCTCTTCGTTGGGGAACATTAATCCCCTCACGAAAAATGTTTTCACTTCCCCTGGGAAACCTTCGTACACGCCCTCTCATCCTACGGATACGTGTACAGTCTCTCCAGTGAAGGTTGCACCAAGTGCAAGTGGAGGTGCACCCCCAACCATGGCTCCCCCTGCTTACCACCTGTACCAAATGCCTATGGTGCAAAATAGTTACACCAAAGCGGTGGAGGATAGTGATATGCCTAAACCGCAATTTAATGGGCAGCTAGAGTGCTACGACGAGTGGGTTGAGAAGCTTCAACAATGGTTGGGGGGGTGTGATCCCATGTACCGAAAGGCCAACGAGGCAAAAATGATTTTGAGTACCTTGCCCCCATGGCTAAAGGCGATCATCAACGCCCGGGTTGCCGAGGCCACCCACCACACACGCACGGCCCCCACCCTCTAAGAGTTGTGGGACTTTTTGGAACAACGTTTCCACGAGTATGACGCCTCAAGGGCTGATTAAAGATGGCGAGCCCTCACCCCCAGGGTGGTTAAAGGGCAAGTGACCCTCATCGACCTTGAAGATTTCTATGCTCAATGGCAACGTTTGTTGCCTCTGAGCAATGAGACTCGTCCCCACGTGATCCGGGAGCAGCTCCTAAGCAAGCCCCCGTGGATCAAGGAGAAGGTCGTCAAGCAAGAGGCTAAGAATAGCCCAGACAGCTATGTGGTGGATTTTAGTGGCCTTGACCCTTCGCCGGGTCGCGCCCCATTCGAAAAGGAACTCAGGAAATATAGCGCTCAAGCTTGCACTACGGTTCCCGAGATTGTTTCCTATTCGGGGCCGGGGGTGATAGTTGACTGCAAAGACCCGGCTCTCCAAGAGTGGATCTTGAAACTCAACAACACACCTCACACACGCGGCTACACTATGAAAGTGGAGCAACGTAGGCCTCGTTTGAAGCCTGCGGAAATCTACGCCCTTGCCCATAAAAGCGTGTCGGAGAGGGAAGCTCTCGAACGCCTCAATAGAGGAGACAAGACGACGGTGACGTACACTCATCGCCCTTCTCACAATAAAACCGCGGTGAATGCGGTTAATGCGGAGGCTACGGCGGACCCTGACACCTCCGAACCCGCTGACACCCCCGTCAACGCCGTGGGTCACTCTAAACCTCCGGCGAAGAAACCCGTCGACCCCGGGGCTAAACTGTCACCTACCTTTTGGGTTCCGTGTTCAAAACATTGGAAAACACGTAAACAAACGGAGATGGACATGTCTTGAATTGATTGGGGTGCCACCAATACCACCCTTTGGACGTGTAAGCCTAATTCTCCGTGCAATGACACTCATTGGAACATTGCGGGTAAGTCTAAAGGTGGTAAGCCTAAGGGGGGCGATAAGGGTGGCGGTGGTGATAAGGGTGGTGATGGTTATAAGGGTGGCGGCGGCAAAGGCGATAAAGGAGGCAAGGGAGCGCCGAACGGGCGCGGACGTTGGTAGGAGTGCCCAGAGGCGCCCCCTTCGAAAGAAGAAAACCTCGGGCACCCCTGTGACACTACCGTGGCTCTCGTTCCATCGAGAGTCATGAAGGGGCATATAGTGACTAGTGAGATTCAAACCGAACTTTCCGTTCAGGTTGTATTGCCAAATGGAGAACGCAAGGCCCTCCGTATTTTGGTGGATTTTCGGTGCCAAGCGGCCGCTTTGGCCAACCCCAATGTTTTTGGAGACCAACTCTCCGAAAAATATGAATCCCCCCAACGGAGGCGCCTACTCCAAGCCGATAATGAGACGCCTTTGCCGGGGGGGGACGAGCAAATAGACGTCAAAATTCAATTTACGGGGGTTGTGGATGGTAGTGTTTCACTTCCTCGTGTTGCCCAGTATGGCGTGTCCCCGTACCTTGTCCCGAATTTACCTTGGGATATGGTTTTGGGGCACCCATGGGGTTACGAACATTGTGTGAGCCATTTTGCCCGTTTCAATTGTTTGTACTCTCACCATCCAGTGCACCCCCGTTTTTGGATTGAGGACTTCCGTGAGGCTCCACGAACCGGCAAACCATTTTTGGTGAAACCCATTCATGGTAAGGTGGCACGTCAGTCCGTGTGGGGCCTAACCGTTCCAGTCATTGGGGCGGTCACTCCTACGCACCCTGCCCCGGCCATTGTGGTTACGCCCCCTGGTGGCGAACCGCCTAACCGTGTTGAGGCCGAGAAACACATATCCTATGCCTTGACCGCTTCCTCCGTGGCCCCCGTACAGGACCGGGCTTGTGCTTTGGAGCTCGTTGAATTTGCTCCCGAAGCCCTTGCCCGTGATGTTCTACCTACGCGGCGTGATGGGTCCATGTGGACCCAGTCTGACTATGGCCTCACGCCATATTGGGCCGCACGTGTCAAAAAACAATTTGGCAAAAACCCCGACGTGGACGCCTTCAATAGGGTACCGGGTATGGCCCAGGCTACCCGTTGGGTTTCGCCGCTTGAAGATTTCTTTTCCACTCCCGCGGACCCCTCCAAATTGTATTGGATGTGCCCTCCCTATCATCGGTTTTCCGATTGTGTTCGGAAAATTCGGCAAGAAAAACTACGAGCCATCGTCGTAGGGCCGAAGTGGACACATAGGGAGTGGTGCAAAACCCTTATGGAAATTACTTTGCATGGGTACCACCTTCCTGGGCCAGAGACTAAAGCCTGTCTCTATCAGAATGACCACCTCACGCCCCTTCCTCAACGGGGTTGGTCCACGGTGGCGCTATACGTGGACGGTGGTATTGCGGAGGAAAATTTGGGCGGCCACTAAATGTCATTTGGCCTCCGTTTTGGCACCGGCCGTCTCTAACCCCAACACGGATGGCGAGCCGGGCATGACCTCGGAGGAAGAGTCGGAGGATGAAAGGGTGCCTAACCATTTGGCTTCGGTGCGCACCCTCACGTATAAGGCGACCCATAAAAAACTCCTCGCACCCGTTACTCTTGATCCTACCCCCGAAGATTTGGAGGCACAAGAATGCGTGCGTTCACGCATTGCGAAAATTGAACGAGAGTTATTGGGTGGGAGGGCCACTACCGTTAAGCGTTACCGAAAACGTAAAGGCGCCACACGATTGTTGGCGGCTTCTCGTGCCGGTGGTGTTGTCACCACCCAAGAGCCTATTGTGTCTCCGGAGGTGGAGCTCATGAGAAGGCGCATCCTCGCGGACTATGAGCGGGATGTTTTTAGTGGGGAGGTTCGTCTCCGTCCGGGCCAAGCGTGCTATTACGGATATTGTTCCCCTCCAACTAGCCGATTGGGATAAGTACTTTGTCCTCACCCCGGACGCTAGTAATTGGGCGGTGGGGGCGGCCCTACAGCAGGAAGGTCCCGATGGTGCCCTACGCCCCCTTGCCTTTTTCTCCCGCAAATTGTCAGGCAGCCAATTGAATTGGAGCCCTCGGGAGAAAGAATGCTACGCCATAGTGGCGGCGCTTTTAAAATGGCATGGTTGGGTGGGAAACAAGCGCGTGGAGGTCCGTACCGACCACCGTAGCCTTGAAAATTGGGCTACAGAGGACCTCAAAACCGTGGGGGGTCCCTCTCCACACCAAGCACGTTGGCATGAATTGTTCTCTAAATTCGACCTCCATGTGGTTTACACTCCGGGGCCAGTGAACCCCGTGGGTGATTTCTTGTCCCGCTGGGCTTACCCTGCTAACCCGGCGTTGGGTGATGTGTCCATACATGGGACGGCCCAGGCGGCCGGGGATGTGCGGGACATGATTGCGGCCGAGAAGGAGGAACTTCTCGCCCGCCCCCTTGTATTTAGGGCGGTTGTGGCGCCCGTTGTTACTAGGTCTAAAGCGGCGCCTCGGGCTCAAGGGGCACCCGCGTGTGATCCACCCCCTCTGGCTTCGCCTCCAGTGGGGGGGGGGGCGAAGCAAAAGAGAAAGCTTCGGAGACTGGAGCAAATTGTCAAGATAAAAAAATCTTGGAAGTCCCACAAGAAAGCAACTCCTATACATGGGGAGGATGCTCCCAATGTTTTTGAGATAAATTGGGCTAAACACTACCCAAATTGTCAACGCTACAAACAAATGTGGCAAGATGCCTTGAATGGGAGCTTCCAAGATGGAGTGAGGTTGGTGGATAACAAGCTCGTCCGTAATGGACATTGGTGTGTTCCTACGCCGCTAGTGCATCGTTTGGTAGCCGAATACCATGATGCATTTCACTTAACTACCTCCAGTGTGGAAAAACACTGGAAGGAAATTAACCATGGCGTGGAAGGTGAGGGGTTGTACAAAGCAGTGGAACTGCAATGTCAAACGTGTCCCTCATGTGCCATTCACACGCATGACACCAAGCGCAAGCAAGGGTACATGACCCCTATGCCTATACCTATGGAGCCCATGGACTCCATAGCGCTTGATGTGTTTCACTACCCTTCCACCTCCCACGATGGAGAGGTGTATGACCGAATGCTCCTATGTGTATGCCGGCTTTCAGGCTACCTCATCGCGATCCCTATTCCTAAACCCCGTCATGAAGACAAGGATGAAGGGCTAACGGGGAGAAGAGCGGCCCATTTGGTAATGGAGCGCTGGGTGGATAGGTTCGGAGCCCCTCGTGAAATATGACCCGACCGTGGGCCACAATTTGTGAGCCAATATTTCCAAACCCTTTGTTCTAAGATTGGTGCCCGCTCGACTATGTGTCTCGCGGGTAGGCACCAAGGTAATGGCAAGGCCGAAAATACTGGCAAGCAGCTAAGGCGTGGAGGAAAGGGAAAGGAAAGAAAACTAATTGGGTAGAGGTTTTGCCCGCCGTTGTACGAGTGTGGCATGAGACTACAGGTCCTTCAGGTTATACACCTAACGAGATTGTGTTTGGTAAACACAACCGTACTAAGGGGCCTCCTCTTGCTGAGCCTAAGGGGGTGGCCCAAGACGCCGCTCACTACCTCCAACGGCGTGAGGAGCTTATTGCTCTTGCACGGAGGGCTATGATTCAAGTGCAAGAGACAATGGCTCGTAAGTATAATAAGAGTAGGAGGATGTCCCCCAATTTCTCAGAAGGGGACCGCGTATGGGTCCGTCGCCAACGCAAAAATCTTGGCGATAAGACTTGTCCCTATTGGGATGGGCCCTATGAGTTTTGGCCAAGAAGGCGCACGACCTCTATGTTATTCAAGTGGACCAACGGAGGTTAGTTGACGTCCACGTTGATTGTTTAATGAAAACGGTCCACCCCCCTCGCTCCCCCGTGCCTCTAAGTTACACGGAGGAGGTTGCTAGAGTGCCCTCCCAGTTTGAGGAGGACACCTATAATGTCAAGAAAATATTAAGTCACCGTACTTACCGCAAGAGACTTCTCTTCAAGGTGCGGTGGGAGGGTTATACCAAAGATTGGGATACCGAGGAACCCGTTGAAACCTTCTTACCATCCTACAACAAAGTTTGGAGGGATTACTTGCAGAAACAGAATCTCACCCAAACTGTTGACATCCTTGCCCACCTTGGTGGACCGCTCTCATGAGCGTGCCACGAAAAGAAAACCCTAACCAATATGGATATATTATTGTTTGGGGAAGGGAGGAGAGAGCGAGAAGCGGTGGGAGACAGGAAAGAAGATTTGCATGCACATCCGACGTGCGCGCCTGCGACTGCAGCGCAAGACTTTGAGCCACAGCGCCTGCCGACATTTTTCTTTTCGGAACTAAGCGTTTACGCTAGTCATTTGACGTTTTTGTCTGTCCCTAAATCTTTGCGTATATTCTGAACCCCGAGATACCGTTTCCGCTACTTTCTGTACCTTTGGTATGCCTTCCGTCACTTCGGAAAAAAAGCATCGTACCTCGTCCAAGGCAACCTCTCGCGCGGGGAGTAGCGTCAAACACGGCACTCCATCCGCCCCTATAAACACGAAAGACATTCGTAGTGTCATTATGGCAAAGCTTCAACCCGTCCCTGAATCTCCGGACCCTTCTTTGGCGTCGCAATCTTTGAATTCACGCGCCTCCTCCGCTCTCCCATTTCCTTCCATGGACTCCTTTGATCCGAATCGAGAAGATAACCAAAAAAAAGATGATCCTTCAAAAAAAATTACCGACGGATTTGTATCGCCAATTCCTCGGCCGCCAAAGGGAATGCCCGTTTCTTCCAATGAGAAGACCGTTGCCCCCTCTCTTGATACCGAAAAAAAAGATGGTTGTGAAAAAAAAGGCGAACCAGAAAAAGATGAAAATGAAAAAAAGGACGAAGATGACAACACGGCTCCGAGTGACGTCGATGTTGCCATTCACATTGAGGAAGATGACCTCGCGGCGTCTCCTGAACACGATGATCCCAATGCCTCCCATCCTCCACTCTTCCCTACACTTCCTCTCTCTCCAAAGGGAACACAACATGCCGATGCACCCACTGCGAGTGAGGACGGCGTCCCCGGCGTCGACCGGTTGGACATTTCTTCCGACATGCAAGATGATGACAAGGTAACACACCATGCCTTCCATACACCCTCCCCAAACAAAACACCACACAAACCAAGCCCCCCCAACCCACCCGCCCCCAATCCCCTTCCACTTGAAACCTTGCCCACTTCCCTAATAGGGAACCCAATAAAAGCATTAGGAAGCCGCGAATTTCGATCAAACGGAGCCCTACCCGTGGGTTTCCCCGAGACAAGGGACCTCACGAAAGATGTACTCGCTGGTAAAGTAGCGGTACGCGGACAAAATAGATACTCCAAAGTTGATGTTTTGACTCCCGAGCCCGTGATCTACCGTGCTACCAACCCATTACCCTCACCGGAGCTACTTGCCGCCCTCACACCAAGTCCCCAAATTTTAATGTACGGTGACGGGCTCCCGTATCCGGGATTTCTACGCAGTTTTTCAGTGGCCGACATGCCCAATTTTGAATGGTCCAAACTAATAGGCCTTGTAACCTTTCTACTCCTACCCAACTTCGCCCCCTTTCAGGATGATAGTCCCTTTTTCTCTCACCGCTAAATAGTCAAAAATATAGTGGCCACTCTCCGCACCGCCAAAAAGATGCAAAAACCAACCACCATATGGCTTGCGTACAAATCGCGTGCGGATGTATCGGATGTTGAGCTAGCCACCATATTGGACCGGCGCATCGACCTCATACCCGCCCTTGGTTTTCTATGGCTTTCCGTGGTTTGCCCCATTGCTCACTATGCAACTCGCCACTCGAACTCCGAACAGATAGTCGCTTCCCCCAGCCCCACCGACCATCCACTCATCCTCTTCCAGCTCACGTCCTTCCCACTCCCCAAAAGCCACATACCAAAAACCATAGGGTATTTCCCTCGTGATGTGGACGTCCCTGACTCCCATCCAACCATCCACAAACCAAAGTCCACTCTGTATCACTTGAGGCTAGATATACCCACCGAAATAAATAAGGAAATTGACGGCACAGAAGTCCGGTGGCGCATCTCGGGCTCACTGCCCTTGATGCTACTTATCAATGGGCTCTCGCCCGACGATTCATCAACGATTTTAAATGAGATTCAAATCCCTCGTATCACTAAGAGCTATTGGCCAATAATGATTAAGTCGGCCCCTGAAGGCTTCAAGCTCTTCGATTTTTTTGTGCCTTACGATGTCCTGGGCAAGTTCTATGATGAACAGCCCGCCCTCATGGAGTGGGGCATTTCCATAGGGCTACTGGACAGGTCCATAAAGGAAACATCCATCATAATCACACATCAACCCAAATATGAAAAAGGTCAGAAACCACAAAAAAAGATGCCGGCGAACGACATCCGCGTGGCCATTGAAATGAACCAACCACTGTATCGAAAGTTTGGTTTTTTGGTACTGCTGAACAAGTATGATTTGTTCGGCATGGTCCACGAACCCATGCTCGTCCAACCCACAGTACAAGAAGTGGAAAACATGGGCGACCTCATCTGCATTTCCGCGCACACCCAACAACGAGTCTTTGCACGAGAAGTCGCGAGGCAAGTAGAACCACCATACGCGCTTGTTCGCTTTTCTCCAGCGTTTAGTGTCCAGGACGTTCTGCAGTCAGTAGCCTGCTTTGGCCCTGTTGCCTCCCACCAAATTTTCCAACAGTCGGGAACCCTCATGGTCAAGTACCAGTCGCTTGACTCTGCACGAATCGCCTATGGTGCCACCCTCCCGGGACCAGTATACGTTACCTCAGGCTCAGAATCCCTTGATGCCACTCTACCCCTGGCCACCAGACTAGAGAAAGTCAGCCTGGTCGAGATGCCTCATGCGGTCCTGAATGACACCAATCTGGCAGCAGTCGGACTGAAAGATTTCTCAGTCCCTGATCTCAACTCACACCCTCGCTCCCCTGTCCCATCTGCCCCCCCCTCTGCCGCGCCATCCGCGTCGTCCCTCTTTCGCTGATTCTTGTTCAGGCCCATGCATTCCCCAGAGTGATCGATGCCCTCCACTCGAAGGAAGCCACCGACTCTGTGGTTTCTCACTCCCCCGAGACGCTCTGTTTCGACCTCGCGCAAACACTGCTGATTCCAGTGAGGCTTTGCACACCCTTCTTTGCGCGTGTCAGCCCAGATATCACATCCATGCCACATATGCCTTACTGGTTGCAATGCACAAGGTGCACAGTCGCCTCGTTGGTTCAGCCATTATTGTGTGTATGACAACCGTTATAAACGCATCTTGCCTAGTCCACCTGTCACGATTCGCCCTTCGGAGTGTGCCATTGTTACACGCGCGCCCTGCGATCACCACCACCACCCCCATCTGCCCAGGTGGCAACACCACGCAACGTGACGCGGCTGTGGACACACGGGCACCCACCTCTGCTTATCCCCTCCACGTATGCGGAGGTCTCTCTGCGTACTCCACCCTGCTCTCCTTCCACCTACTCATAGGTGCCTATCTATTCGCTGTGATTCTGGCTCTCATGTACACCTTTTGCAGTTTACTAGCTTCGAGTAAATTACACCCCGCCCCCGCCTCAGGAGCCAATATTCGGCGATCCCCATGCTTGAGCGCTTCGGTGGACGTTGGGACCTCCTCTGGAGATACCGCCTCTGCGAATGTCTCAGGTAACAGTGCCCTACCCCCCATGACGCACGCGGCGCGCACGCAGACATACAACACATTGACATTTGGCTCACTCAATGTCGGTGGTGTCGAAATCACACCAAACCGTTTCTGTCACCTCTTATCGGGCTTTAAACCCCTGCCGCACTCCCTGTCACTACAGGAATTCCGGCCTTCCTCCACGTCCTCGCTGCGGGACCACGAGAGGGTTGCCATGTTTTGGGGATATCATCTGCTAGTCAGCGCGCCTTCCAAGAAAGAGGGTGTTGCGCTCCTAGTACACACTTCTATATCCCCACAACGCCCAGCCATGCGGGAACATATTGCTGGCAGACTCATCTCCGCCTCAATACCCCTGCACAGTGACCCATCTATGCCTCCAGTTCAGGTGGCCTCCTTTTACCGACCACACTCTGCTAGTGAAAGACGGCTCTGTGAGAGCCCGCTATCACAGTTAGCCAGGGAATGTACCATCACCCTTGGTGATTATAATGCGGTCACGCACCCCAACCATACAACTGCCTTGAAGGCACCCATCTGGCCGTGGTTGGTTGCCAGGGAACGTGCAGGTACTCTCACTGACCTGCTGATACCCCACCAATCCTCCATCCCATACACACGAGTCCGCCGCTACGGAGGCTCTAAGAGCTACATTGACAGGGCTTACGGATCCCGACTCTTTCTTTCCCTCTTCCAAGCCACAGATGCCAGGGTCCTGGATTTCTCTGGCGCGCTCGGAATTCAGGACCATGACCCCATACTGGTGCACACCTGCCCCTGGTCCAGACCAGCGATGCCAGAAGCGCGATGTGCGCTCTGGAACCGCAGGGATGTCTCCCACTTCCAGAGGGCGATGGGTGCACTCACCTCTGACATTGCAGCACCAAGCAGTGCCCAAGACTGCGCGCGCACATACACGCAACTCTCCTCACTCATGCTCCAAACTATGCGAGAGATCAACGCCTCTAAGCCCCCCCCTCCCCCACCCGCTGACGACCCCAGGGATTGGTCATCGGTTGTCCGTCAGCTTGCCCGTCAAGCCAAACGGCGCTCCAAAGTCTTTTATAGGAGAGTAAAGCATACACTGCTGGCACCCCCATCCCAATCAACCCTGCCAGCCCCCACACGCAAAATCCAACGCATTTTGCAGCGCAATACCCCATGGTCCTCAAATGCCATGGAACACGTCCCGCTCCACCAACGCCTCCCTGATGTACCCCCACCCACCCTGATGGACCTCCGAAAACTGGCACGTGCATCACGGATGAAATCCCCAGGTCCAGACCAAGTACCCCCATACCTCTTATACATCCTCCCCGACGCGGCATTCAAGCTAGTGCATGAATGCTTGGTCGCGTGCTACAATGAGGGCTATTTACCTGACGATTGGCTCATCTCTGAAACCTTCTGCATTTTTAAAGGCAAAGGGAAATGGCAAGACCCTGATAGGTGGCGCCCCATAGCAATGAGCAACTCAGTCTACAGACTGTTCATGCGATGGATATACTCACAGTTATACCCCCTCATATCCCCCAAGTTACACCACAGACAGTTCGGCGGGAAGCAGGGCGTCTCCACTGCCCACGCTACTCAAATTTTCCTGGACGACTTGGAGAAAGTGGGACCGACAGAGGCCATTCTGGCTTTCGACGTGTACCACGCCTTCGACAGCCCCCCTAAACTCCTAATCCGTGACGCCCTAGACAGATTGGGAACCCCGCTCCTACTACTGCGCATAATTTCCCTGGTAATGGAGCGAGGATCCACATTCCTGCGAGGGGCGGAGGATGTCGTCTTCAGGACGACACATGGGGTTAAACAGGGCTGTCCCCTCTCCTGTTTCCTTTTTGTTGTGGTTTTCGACATCCCACTGAGGGTATTGGACCAGCACGGTATTACTTTTTCGGCATATGTCGATGACATATGCTCTCCTGCCCCCCCCCGATGCAGTCAGCAGCACTCTGCAGTTGTGCAGACCGCCCTCAGCCTTATTGCCTGCCAACTGAACGTTGTCAAAAGCGAGGCCCTCCCCATGAAGTCCCCCCCCCCACCTGCGCCAGTCCTGCCCAAGTACTGCCACCCGCCATGCGCTCTACAGGCGTCAGATGCCTCGCTGTGGACTGCTCTGCCAGCGCCCAAGGCGCCAGATTGGAGCACTCAGGTTCCGCACTCCTTCGCTTCAGTGCAGCACCTCATGCACTTGGGTCACCCCCTGACAGCCCAGCTCCGCGTTGACACTGCAGTCAGTCTGATCCTCCGTGAGCTACGTGCACAGTTAAACGAACTACACTCCCAGCCCATTCAAGTGATAGACAGGATCCTGCTGATAAACACAATGGTACTGCCCCGGCTCCTTTACCGGACCGAATGCCTACCGCTGACGACGGATCAACTGTACGCCTTCACTTCAATGCTGGAAAAGTTCGTCCTTAGTGTCCTGGGCCTCCCATCCCTGGTCGCCAAGAAAACATTGTACACACACCGCAGCCATGGTTTAGGAATGGGATACTTCCCCGTCCTACATCAGACTAGAGTATTGGATACCGTACAAAGAAACCCACATCTCCGCACCATGTCCACACGACCCCAGCACCCACTATCCCCATACAATGTCTTTCTGTCAGCCCTTTCGCTACTGGGCCCGGATACTGAGACCCGACAACCCCCCGTACATACTGCATGGCGTGCCACAACACTCCTGCAGACAGCAACAGCGCTCACCCATGTTGCCGGGCTGCTTGTGTATCTGCTCCCCTCGGATTATCGCCCGGATGCAACGTATACCGACGGTAGCAAATTGGGACGCCCCCCCTCGGCCGGTGCTGCAGCCCTTCTGCGAGACGGTAGAATAGCAGTTTGTCGCGTGCCTGGTGTGCCCAATTCCTACAAAGCTGAGCTAATTGGCATCCTCCTGGGCTCACATCTGTCTGCCGCACACGAGCGCCTTCGCCTGGACTGCCAAGGAGCCATTGCCTCTGCACAGGGCACCCGCCGGCCCATTCGCCAGGCATTCTGGGTTGCGAAAGTGCGCTCCTCTCTCTCCTCCAAAGGTCAAACCCTAGAGTGGGTCGAGGGACACACAGGTAACACCCACAATGAAGTATCTGACGAATATGCAAAAATTGGCACTGAGCTCCCCCCCCCCCCCCAGCACGGAGGACCAGCCCCTGGGACGTGATCCGGGTAGGTGAGATATTCCTCCCGCCGCACAAAGTGTGGACGCACGACCTGTCCCCGTCACACTCCCACGACTCGTTTCATCCCGTCTCCTGGCGCCCCCTCCGCTTTCGACGCCTCGCATGGCACAAATGGCTGTTTGGGCTCCAGTCGCGCCAGGGATACGCACACTACGCCACCTTTTGGACTGACGCACCAGGCAAGACCGAATGCCCCCACTGTAAACGCCGACACAATCTTAGTGTGCATGGGGTACTCGCCTTTTGTGCACCCACCCATCCCCTTGTGCGCGCGTGGCTCTCAGCCTGGACTGTCAGCCCACACATTCGGAACTGGCGCCAGACCGCGTGCCGCAATGACCTCCGCATCGCTGGCCGTCTGGCAATTCCCCGCTCGCTCTACCACTACCTTCAGAACCGCCTCGGCGGCCTGCGGGCAGTCCGTAAAGAAGTGGGCCATTTTCAGCAATCCGCCCTCGACGCCGTCACAGCTGCCCTCTCCCATGCCATCCCCACAAAGCCCCAGACCAGGCCCAACCCTTTTGTCGCCTCTGACTGGACTGGTCCCATGCATCTGTAGTCCACCCCCCTCACCGCCCCCCCCCCCCCCCAGATATGCCCCTGTGCTGTCGTCCCTCCTTCAGGTGCGCAGAGCCCTCGCATCACTGGCCGGCAACACCACGCTACGAGAACCCCTAATCTAAGTGGGATCCTGCCATCAGGGCCTCTACATAGAGACTACAGGCGCTCACTCCCTGCGGATTTCTCAGGCGAGATACAGTACACCACTGATCCGTGTTCCCATGCTTGTGCTGTCAGCCTTGCCCCCCCTTCCCCCATCGGCTCCTCTGATTTCGCTTTACTATTTTTTTTTTGGTTTCATCCCCTGACTGGATGACCCCTACACTCCACAGCAAGTGGGGCTGCCCCTCTCCTTCACCTGCTCCCTGTATGACTGGTCTCACGGTACCGGCAACCTCCAGCCCGCCAGGCACCCCTTCCACTCTGTCACCCCCGGGTACAGCAGTAGGGCGTATGCTTGTGGTGATGCCGCCATGTCTATTTTCTTTTCTGAACTGCAAAGTCGTGCCCTGTGCCACTAACCTGCAGCCCGTTGTCACCATGACCCACTGTCCCGGGATGAGGGTCAATCGTGGTATGATGGGCTAACCCAGGACGAGGCACTGTATCATTGAACTTTGTTTTACAAAAAAAAAAAAAGAAGATGTGCATGCACGGCGCGCTCCTCGGTAACAAAAATCCCCGACTGAGCAGGGCGGTGGGTACCGCAGGTTTACCCCACCGTCTACCTCTCTCACCGCTAAAGGCTTGAGAGTCCTTGGGCCGGGGTGGCGTGGCATATAGCCTGGGGCGGAAGTGGGACGTGTTCTTTCGGGGGTCTTAATGCCATTCAAACCCCTATCCTTGGGTCTTACTGGAGCACTCCTACCACCATCAGGACTACTGCCACAAGTCCTGCCCACGATGACGCCCCCCGTCAAGGGTGCTAACAACGTGGCAAGCACTTCCCGAAGACTCTACCGGGTTGTGCGCATGGTGGTGTTTGCAAGGTTTCGGAGTGCCTCCCCGTACCGAAACCACGACCCCACGACCGTCCCTGACCCGTGACCCAAGCCAACGAGCTAAATCATTTGCTCAAAATGGCGAAGGCTTGAAAACTTCGTTGGGTTGGCGGGTACAACCCAGTTTCCCTTTTTGTGTTGGGCGTGATGGTTTTCCACCGGACTTGTCCTTGTCCAAGCGAGGGTAGGTATACAAGGTACGAAGTACTCGTGTGGCTCACATTACGTGGAAAAAGGTTCGTGGCGTGCAAAATTGCCACTACATAGGGCGAGCATCTAAGCCTAGAGGGAGGGGTCGTCCTCTACAATACAAGTATTCTAATATGAACTGCAATGGGTGCCTTTGCCCCGTCACTCTATGAGTGGGTGGGGTCTTCAAAGGCAGAGAGTGGCGTTGCGGATTTGGGCCGTCTCCGCCTGGATATTTGTCCCCGGTCGCTATGCGTGCCCGGGTTGGGAGTCGGTACCCTCCATTGCCATTGCATGGGGCCGCATGCTGGCTGGGTGTGCTCTTCATGTCCTTGATGAATTTCGCGGGGGAATTCCTGCCTGCAATGAGAGGGAACAAACAATATGATGAAAAGGGCGAGTGTGCACATGCATATGTTTATGAGAGAATATGTATATTAATGTTTTCTCTAGAGTTCCCCACGAGTGGACTTGGATTTCCACAACACCCGACGGGTCCTCTATCCCAGCACCCAACCGAACAGGTTGGGATATGGGTGTGGCATTTTTCTTTATAGAGACCCGTGCGTGGACTTGGATTTCCACAACACACACGAGTCTCTCTGTCCGAGACACACCAAAACCGGGTGTGCCCGTGGCCAATCGTAGCGTGTGTGTGCGCATGCCATTAATTTAGTTACGGGATTATATGGTTGCCTATTACGTTGGTTATCACCCGCCCCCCGAACAAGCAAGACCTAGGTTGACACCTACCTTTGGGGTTTTGTAGCCGTGTACATCGGCCCAAGTTTACACACGGAGGTGTAAACATGAACCGTCATACACGGTGTAGAGGGGTTCGGGGAGTAAAACTCCTTCCGGGCGTGTCATCGTGCCCCCGGGGAGTAGGGTGGGCTGATACACCAGCAGGACCGTACGGGCGACCTCCCCAATTTGCAACCTGGAGGTGACCCCCTGCGCTACGGCCCGCCGGTGGCACACCCACCGACAAAGGTAACACGCGAGCTAACCTAAGTGTTTATACGCACGCCCCCAAGACACACACGAACACCAAGCAACAAGGTGGCTTATCTATACACGTGTTCTATTGTGGATATGCTTACTGTTTGTTGTGTGTACGTGAGTAGTTTGTGGAAGCTCTTGCACGTGCCGTATGTGTGGAGTGCCACCATCACGTGCCCCAAGGCCTCCACCGCGAGACTCACACTCTGTGATGCCCTCCGGGCGGATGTGTGCCCCCGGGCCCTGCCAGTGGGTGTGCGCGCACAAGTGTGTCTTGTGTTTGTCGGTGTGCATCGCTCTATTATGTGTATATGTGATATATATACGTAGTATGGCTCCTGGGTGAGGGGTTAGCAGTGAGGTCAGGTTATTATTACATGGTTATGAGGTTTGTCTATTTAAGTGTGTCTACTCACACCCTCATCCCATCTCCGTACCTCCTCCTTTACCCTCTATGTGGTGCATCACGTGTGACACACATGCTAAGCTAGACATCCACACGGACACGACCCTTGGCTGAGCCGTGCCCGTATCGTACAGTCACAACCGTGACTGGTTCATTCATCCTGGTCCGTTCCACTCGATCAGTTTTCTTTGGTGTCTGGTCTGTTTGACAAGTGGGCCTTTGGCTAGGCCTTGTCTCCGTCTTTTACAAGCAAGTAATCAAGCAAGTTTACATCTTACAAGCAAGAGCTCACTCATTACTACAAGCGTTACGGGCAAGCACATCAAGAACATCAAGCACATCAAGCCCTCATAAACGATCTAAAGCACGTGGGTGCAAGGTGTGGGCATCGTACCCGTGTTTTGGTTTGTGCCTAAATGATCGTCGATCATTTACCCTGAGGCCATCGTGACCTCTTTCCTCTACTTAGTGAGCTACCGCGCATCGTGGCCGTGTTTATTAGTGGGCCTAAGCATGCACAAGACAGAGGCAGGCACAAGACGGCACCCGGGGTCAAGCATGGCTAGATGTCGGGTATGGGAAACCTGCAACCCTAGAGCACCCGGAGGCCCTCACTGGGCTACGACTCACGATCCATCCCCTAGTCTAGCTTCGTAAGGCAACAATATGGCAAGATCACGGTGTTCACTGTTCCAAAGTGTGAAAAAAGGGCTATGGTGGCTGTAAGGACTGTTACCACGGTTGCCCCGCGTTGCACTGCGAGACAGGACCGTTAGCCCCCCGTGGTAACAGTCCCCTGGCCGAAGGCCATCAGGTTTTGTTGTGTCCCTTGTGAATGTTTCCCTGGCCTCTATCTCTTTTATCCCTCGTGCTCCCTTGTGCAGGCACAGTCCTACGTTGCTGTTTGACACTCCCGTCAATTCTCCTGGCAGTTTTTTCAAAAAGTGAAATTTTTGCACTTTCGCGTCGCACCGCTTCGCATGTACCATTACCTTCAGTTTTGTTTAAAAGTGTGATTTCACTTTGCCTTTAGTTTTAATTCTTTGAAAAACTACCTGCCCTTACCTGCTGGGCCCCACATGCCTCATGCGACACGCAGGGACCAGACTCTACGCGCAACAGCTCGCGATTTCGCCTAATACTTATTGCGGGACCTGCCGGATCCCGTTCGTCAATTTATGTATATCGGCGGTGGTTCCATTCCCACCAATCGGAGCTACTCCAGCGGCCGTGCGGCCGGCTCCGAGATTGCCTGCGTAGGGTCGATTCCCTATGGGAGGGAATCTGCTAACCCGTGATTTGTTGCTGTTTGTGACTGCTACGTTCCTCTTGGGCATGTACTTCCTGCCCGTGGCAGTCGTTTTAAGTGGGGGGGTGAAGCAGGTCACAACCCTACCCTGGCATTTTACCCCTAAGGGAGCATTATTTGGCCCTATATATGAAATATATGTGGGATAGGGTATATCATATTCCATTTCCTTGTTAGGAACATAGGATGTGGGATAGATACGGCAATCATGGATGTTTAGTAGTTATATCAATTAGTGGATGATAGGGTGGATTTCTCATATGTGCATATCAGGTATTTCATTGGCTATGTGTACCATATCTGTTTGCAGGATACTATTCAGTCAACACTATCGTTATATCTTCGGTCCCAAGCAATGTTGCTGCCCATGCCACTGCGACCTCTGCTCCTGACCACCCGGTCTGGTTTCACCGGGGCCATGAGGTGTGGGGAGCCCGCTCCCAGCGGGGCCCACAGGGGGGCCAGGGGGGCCAGTCCCGCGGGGATGGATCCTTGTTGAGCCGCACCGCCAGCCCCCGGGGCCGCTCTGGGTGCCTCCTCGCCTTCTGCGTGGCCGGCCGCCTGGGGCGGGGGGCGCCGGGCGTATTGGGCGTGCCACGGGGACCTCCGTGCCCTCCCTTGGAGCATGTCGGGGGCCGCCTCCTTGTCGTCCACCGGGGCGGCGGCGTGCACCGCGTGCCACGCCAGGTGTTTCAGCATCGCCCCGCTTGTGTAGTACTTGTCTGCACACAAGGGGCCATTTCGTTGGCTCTGTGGCCCCCCGCGCCGGGGGGAGCGACACCGACTTTCGGATGGCGCCCTCTGGCGCTGGGTCGAAGGGCAGGTTGGCCAGTGGAACCGTGTGTGGCGCCAACGTGCGGCCCGGGGCCGCCGCATCGAGGGCTCGTGTCGCGGGCGCGGGTGCGAGACTCCGGATGGCGTCGCGTTGCGTGTCTGCTTGCAGCCACTCTTGCCAGTGCGTGGCGCCGATCTGGCGGTCGGGCTTGCCCCTCCATCGCAGGTCGTGGAAGGCCTGTAGCCAGTGGTACCAGAGGCTCGCAATGGATGCAAGAACATCCACCACCTGCTTTCAAAGTTACCATCCACTGCGAATGCTGTGGAAGGAGAAACCATGCAGCTTCGAACTGCTGGAAGAAGCAGAAGGATGACAAGAAGCAAGAAGAAGGCTGGGATGCACAACAGCAAGCACAACAGCAAGGACAAACTGGCAACCCCAAGCCGGGTGCGCAGCCATTTCAGAAGCCTGCGCCGAAGCCAGCACCTGTGCCGAAACCAGCACCGAATCCCGCTCCCGTAGCAGCACCTGAAGAGGAAGGAAGTAACAAAAAGAAGAGGAAGCTGTTGTCCATGGAGAAGTATCTTCTCAAGCAATGCGAGAAGCACGGGCTTCCTCTCAAGACCCTTCAGGCCGCACAGAAGTAGAGGGGTGGGACCTCAGGAAAGAGAGTCTACGCGTGCCTGATCTCACTGGGGGAGCAAAGGTATCAGGGGTTACTTGACACGGGCCCCAGTAACAGCTTAGTAGCGGAGAGACTGGTGGAGCAAGGGCAGACACAAATGGGTGACGTTTTCGGCGTCAAGGTTGGCAACGGAGCAGTACAGTTGACAAGTGGGGAGACGGAAGGAGTTGTTCACGTGGGAGAAGAGGACATCCCTTTCTCGTTCGCCACCTTCGACACCGACGCGTTTGACGTGATCCTGGGGAACGACTTCTTTGAAGCGCAGGGCTGGATAAAGTGCGTAGCTGGCCTCAGGGGCTAAATACAACTCCATAGGCTTCTATCGACGACGTCTTCAGTTCCCTTACTCTCTTTCTCTTTGGGTTTCTGAGTTCTGAGCAGCGCCGAGGTCTGTACAGAAAACACCAGGGTAGGAGCCACTGGGGGTGTCGCGGGGGGGGGGGGGTTGGTTGAGGGCACTCGTTAGAGAGGAAAGAAATTAGAACTCAAGCGGCGTAGAGGGAGTCGGTGTCGAAGGCGGGGGCAAAGTGGGACAAGAAGTTGCTATTGGCAAGAAGCATGACTGTAAGGGTTCATAATGGGTTCAAAGTAATCAGTTCGGATGGAGAAACTGTTGGATGGACTGCCGTCGCCTGTCCTCAGGGGGAGTAGGGCCGTGCTGTGGACTGGCCGCCGGTGCCGACTTACGTTTCTTGGGTCGTGCAGGCAGGGCGTCCGTCCTGCGCCTTTTAGGTCCCTGTGTGCCGGCTGGTGGGCACGGCTTTACTGAGCGTGGCATACACGAGGGGGGGTGGTAACGGTGGTCACGTCCCTGCACCGGCCTGTCTGATGTGCTGTAGGGGCCGTGTGACGTGAAGAAGGTGTTCGGATTTAATGGAGGAGGTAGAGGATCGGGCAATGGGTGTTCTCTGCGATGACTGAAAACGTCTTTGATCACTGATGTGAGGGCTTTACGTCGTGGTGCCAGAGCATCGTGCAGGTGTCTCTTACCACTGGAGTCAACAGTGAGTGCTTCATACAATGAAACAGGGATCAACGTCCTAGCGAAATTAAGGAGTTCACCTTTCTTTCTGAGACCCTGTATCCACCTCTGTACCTGCGGGGCGACGTTAGGCCCCCACGAGTCAACCATACGTGCTCTGTGAGTGGAGAAGGTTGAACAAAATGCGACGCATGAGGCCAGATCAAGCGGGTGTTGACCATCGCAGTCTGGACATTTTCGATCAGACAAGTCCCAAAAGGGCGAGGCCCCATAAACCCCCTTGACCCCCATGACCCATTTATCCGCGAAGGGGCTAAACCAAGAGTAGTGCCTGGACCGGTCAAAGCTGAACCTGGTCACTATTCCGGTATGATCATGCCTGGGGTATAGCTGACGACGACGTGATCCGCTAAATTTATGTATGCATGGGCACCCATCAAAGGTGACCGAGTGTCGAGTGGGATGCTGGAGATGAAAATGTGTTACAATGCACGCATAAGCAGAGTACTTGGCAAAGGCGTCAGCCAGCTCATTACCAGGGAACCCCACATGGGATTTCAACCATCCCGCTCCTAAATGAAATGTGCATGAGGCAATAAGGTCATCAACCATACGCTGCCAGGTTCCTTGCGTGGACATCGAAGAACGTGGCAGTGGAGTGCCAGACTGCTAAAACTAATACTGTTCTGTCGGGCCATACGAAAACTGCTGCCGACCCCGCCAGTGGGTCATCCCAAGACCCATCGATGTAGACCCAAAGCCAATGGTCGGAATGTGTGTGCTCAACCGCCGATGCTACGCTCAAACAACCCCATGCACGCAAGGCAGAAACCTGAAGCGGGGGGAGTCGTTCGTTGTACTAAAACAGAAATCCTTCCTCGGATTCTCCTATCGGTGAGCATCTGTGAGGGATAGGGTACGGGGGCAGAGGAGCGGGCAGTGAGCATAGGGGAGGGGCGAGCTGAGCGTGTGCCGAGATGGGGGGGGGGTCCGGCCCCGTGATGGCAGGCGGATGAAGAGAAAAGGTGTGGTGTTTGTCCCTGACGTGGAACAGCGTGTTATCTGTGTTGAAACGAATGAGGACGGAGGACTCACTGTCGTGACTCAGGACCGTTCCTGCGTACCACCCTGTGTCGAACTCCACATGTATGATCTCACCCTCCTGCAAAGCTTTCACTGGGCAGGGGTTCCACGGGCCAAAACCATGACATCTGCCCCCCAAGGCATGCACAGAATCCACAAAGGCCACTTGGAGCTAGTTTTATTTTTCTGCTGTAAGCGCCCTGTGGACCCGGGAATTGCTCTGCTTCTGGCCTTCAGAATTAAGATATCTGATCGAATAGTTATAAATCTGTGATCGCATGAAGATCTGAAACGGCATCAAACCAAAGTAACCCTTGGACCTTCCATCGTAGCGGTTTTTGGGGGAGAGGCCTCTGGGTAACCTGCCATAGCGAGCCAGATTGCTCCATATTTTACTCTGAAGAAGAGCAAGCTGGACGTCAGTCAGCGGACTAGCTAGCAACCGATATGCAACCGTAGGAATAAGTTGCTTGTTGGTTAGCATAATGAGCTCCGTGGCACTGAGATTGAGCGGGGCCAGGTGAACATAGAAGGAATCTATTTCCGCCTGAATAAAGTCGAGGACTTTGTTTGCATGGTCGGATGTGTAAAAATACACCCCTAGGTATTTGTATACCGCATGGGGGGCGCCTCTGGGGTCTTTGGTTGAAATTTTTCCTCCGTACCTCGACACTATGTCGGCGTGTCCATTGCCTCGCATGACGTGGAGCTCTGTTTTGTGAACGTTCATGTCGAGGCCGAGGGCCCTCGCTGGTTCATCAAAGACTTCAAAAACCAGCCTAATGTCACTGAGGGAGCGGGCTTGAAACAGTATGTCATCGGCAGAGGCATGCAGACTTTTGTCTAAGCCCCATTCGATTTTGGTGTCCAGGTGAAAAAAGACGAAGTTTAGGTATAAAATGAAAAGAAGGGGGCTCAGAGGGCACCCCTGTCTAACTCCTCTTTTTTGAGAGTGTCCCGCGGTGGCTCTGTTTTCCACAAACGGTTGTTCAAAGGCGTGTGTGTAGAGGCGCTCAATGGAGGCTACCAGCTGATCGGGGAGTCCGTAACCTCGTAAGACGCGCCACAGAGCGGCTAAGGGTACTGATTTAAAGGCTTTATTAAAATCAAAGTATAAGTGATAAAGCCTGCCTTTACCAAACAGGGTGCGAGCGACCACGTCATAGATGTGGTCTCCACATCTATGCTGCTGAAGCCCTCCGTGTTGGCAAAGGTGCAGTAGCTCATTCTGCCTAGTCTCTTCAGAAAGCTGTTGGCACTGCCACACAGCGGTGAGTTTAACAAGAGTCTGAATCAGGCAAATGGGGCGGTAGTTTGAAGGTTCACGTGCGTCCCCCTTTTTGTAAAGGAGGCACACTCGGGCCTTGGACCAAGCAGGCGGAGGGCCCTGGACCAGAATGTAATGAAGTGCCCTGAGTAATACCTTCTGCAGGGCATCAGGCAAGAGCGAAACTATGTAAGAGTTAATTTCGTCCTCTCAGGTGGCTTTGGATGGAGAGGCCGACTTAGTTACGTCCCTGAGCCAGTTCAGTGTGGGGAGTGGCAGGGCCTTATGTTTAGTTGCAGGTGTACATTTAGGTACATGAATGAGGAACTGGTTGAGTGTGTCGTCGCCAACAGTGAATGTAGGATCTCCACCTAGCTTGGACAAACACTCGGAAAAAACGCGTCCTACATGCTCTGGGTCAGTCGCCAGCCTCGGCGGGTCAGTCGACTTATCCCAGAGTTGTATGGGTGACTTTTGACAAGGCTTGAGGGCCCTTTGATTAGCCTGTTTCATCTTACTCCCCTTCACCAGAGAGTAATGAAGCTGCTTCTTTTGCCGGGTCGCAATTTTTTTTGTCCACTTCCTGGAGGCAGTGTTATCGGAAAGGCTGCTGAGTACCGATTTCTACTCTCTTTCAAGTCTTGTTTCCTTGTGGGGTTTCATGGGATTGGTGGTGCGATGAAAAGCAACGGCGATTTGCTCCACCAGAGAGTCTAAATATGAGCAAAACTGTGCATCAGGTACCTGAGTCAGGTCCAATGTCGCCGCCCATCTTTCCAGGGGCTCGATGTGGCTCAGGAAATCGATTTGCTCTTCTTGGGTTAGCCTCCTGAAGTGTGCGTGTCGTGTAGGGGGAGGGGGGTAGGAAGGTGTGTTTGGCGGCCGTATGACGCATGAAATGGGGTGGTGGTCTGAGGTTCGATCATGATCGTGTATGCTGGCCTGAAGCAGCCTCAGCGACGGCGTTGACAGGAGTTGGTTTGAGCACAGTATGAAGTCAATGCGCGTGTCACAGTTGAGGAGCGCTGACCGATACCGCGTGTATGCACGGGCCCCTGGGTGCTTGGCACGGAATGTGTCCACGGCCTCGGTTTTATCAATCAGCGAGCTCAGCCACCGCCAGCGGTTATCCGTTGTTCTGTTTGTATCCAGGCTGCTCAGCTGTGCGTTAAAATCACCTCCCACCAGGTACATGGGATACTTCGCAAAAAGACCATTGAGGGACTTTTCAAGCTCGGGTCGGCGAGGGGGTTGAGCATAGACCGATACCAAAAGGACTGGTGGTAGACCAGGGAGGTGTAGGAGTTTTAGGAGGGCCGTGCACAAAGCACCTGGGCTCGGGGAGGGAATGTCAAAGACATAAGGTGATAGCCTCGCAGAGATGACTATGCAAGCACCTTCGTCTCTGGAGGGGAGGACAGAACTAAAGACCTTGGGCCGCAATTTACCCGGATTCCAACCGAAGGGCAGGGAGGGGACGCGAGTAAGTTCCTGGTACAAGCAGATGTCCCATTCTTCATGCATGTCTGCATGGATAAAAGACTCCGCACTCTGTTTGTTCAAATTGTGCGATTTGACTCTTATATTGGGAGGCTTTACTTCAGTCGGTGCAGGTGCGTGTTGTCTCGTGTGTAATTTGCGTGGCGGTGTGTTTTGCGGTCCGTCCGCCTGCAGCGTCGCCCTGTGCGGTGGGCTTCCAGGGATCTGGAGCTGAACTCCATGGGCCCTGTCTTGCGATTCATTGCGCCTGTCATACGGTGCCGGGGCGGGGTGTGCATGTGTGATTGCCGAATCACGCGGGGTCGGGATCGGGAGCGGGGGAGTGGCTGGTAGTTCATGTACCGGTGGTTGCAGTTGTGGCGGTTGCTCGGTGAGTTGCTGATTAGCCTTGCGCAACTGAGAATCAGGGAGCCCAATCATCCTTAGAGCCTGCAGTAAATCATGACCTGTTATAGGAACCAGGCGGGCCGTCCCGTCAGGTGGGACCTCAGGAAAGAGACTCTACGCGTGCCTGATCTCACTGGGGGAGCAAAGGTATCATGGGTTACTTGACACAGGCCCCAGTAACAGCTTAGTAGCTGAGAGACTGGTGGAGCAAGGGCAGACGCAAATGGGTGAAGTTTTCGGAGTCAAGGTTGGCAACGGAGCAGTACAGTTGACAAGTGGGGAGACGGAAGGAGTTGTTCACGTGGGAGAAGAGGACATCCCTTTCTAGTTCGCCACCTTCGACACCGACGCGTTTGACGTGATCCTGGGAAACAACTTCTTTGAAGCCAACCCGCAAATCAAGTACCTCTCCCTGCATGCGCCCCACCATTTACTGGTACGGAGACATAGGCAACTCGTGGAAGTCCCACTGACCGAGGACACCACACCAAAACCCTCCGGGCAAATCATCCATCGTCTGTCGCTCAACCTAGGCGCAGACATGAAGCTGGAAGGTATGGTGGCCCTCCACGCGCAGCTCGCTCGTACTGAGAACTACAAACTTTCGACGGAGATGAAGAGACAAGGGTTTGCGGACTTATCTTTGGAAGGAGATCCGATGGGTTCCAACTTCATTGAGCTGTTAGCGTCGAAGCAGAACGCGGACTCAAAATTTTACTGCAACCGCAAGGACAATTCCGCCTTTTGGTACCATTGGGGATGGCTACAAAGGTGGAACCACCTGTACGCAAATCCAAGGTTCTCCCAACTTTTAAGAGTTATGGTCAAGGTGGCGATCGACCGAGCGCGCTTAGTTTTAGTAGTACCAGAAGGGAAGAAATGGGAAAGTAAAGGAACGAAGTGGAAAGAACTCCTCAAAAGACTGACTATCTCGAAGATCATCCTACCCGACCTGCCGATGTACAGCCAAGATGGGAGTGAAGAAATTTTACCGAAACCTTTCTGGCGCAGGTGTCTCTATCTACTGGACGGGGATACCAAACTCGTACCGATGGAAGAACTCGACGGGGAGGAGGTACAGTGGGTCACAAGGCAGAACCGAGGTTGGGGAAAAGCAAAGATGCTAAGCAAATTCCCTGATCACCCTGAGGTCCAATGGGAGGAACGAGAACCTGTCGTCAACGCTCCGACGCTGGACGTGGAAAGTGATAGCGAAGGAGAAGAGGAGACCTGTGCAGCGAACACGGGGGAATCCAAGTGTGTCAACGATCCCCATTCACAACTCCGAGGGGTACTAATCAGTGAAATGGGACGATCTGGTAGATGCACTACTACTCGAAGCTGAACCTGACATACCTCCGCAACGAGGAGAACTCGATGACCAAGCCAAGTGCTTACTCGCCTTTGCGTGCATGGCGGCCGACAAGACGACCTGCTCCGATAAAAGGGATCCTCAGTGGGCGAAGCCCAGCAAAGACAGTTGGCCCATCGGGGAGCAGGAGAAGGAGGATCTCAAACAACTTCTCTTTCATTGAGTAGAACACCTGCAAGAAAATCAGACGAGAGAGCAATGGCGAGAAAAGCAACTGAAGCTTAAGATGAAATGGGGTACGAGTGTGTATGTCCCTGAATATGAAGATGATCCGTCAGCCTGTACCTGCGAGTATCAAGGACCGTGGGAGATGTCCCAGGTGTGTCACTGCGACCAAGCGAGTACGCTAACTCTACGAGAAGTGCGTGAACTACTGCAGGAATACGGCGATCAGAGCGTGAAGGAACACACCGACTGCTGCGGCGGGTGTCACGGAAATCCCGACCTCTGTCAATTTCACCAAGTGGACCGCGACGAGATCAAAGAGATACTTACACTCCAGAAAGAGTCCCGGCAAAGCAATCTGGCGGCTTCTGAGGACTTCAAGAAGAAGATCCAAGCACACGATCCCCGAGTTGCTGAAGTCCTCGCAAGGTACGAAGAAGCCTTCGGACCTTTACCACCCCCCGGGTCAAGCAGAAACATTGGTCAGAACGGACTTAGAGCTGAAGCCCGAGTTCCAGGACCAGCGGATTACTTCGAGAGGTTCCCCCTGGTCTAAAGAGGACCAATATGAGATCATGAGGCAAGTCCTAGAGGTGGTGGAAGCAGGGATGTGCGAAGCCTACAAGGACACGAAAATCCCTGAGCACTGCTCGCCGTGTTTCTTGGTGGCCAAACCTTGATCGACAGCGAAAAGGCTAGTCGTCGACTACCGCAAGCTGAACAAGATGATCAAACTGCACGCCGGCAGTCTCCCTGTGATGGCAAACACCATCCAAAACACCGCGTCGTGCAAGTTCAAGTCCAAGATGGACAAAAGATCAGGGTTCTGGCAAGTCAATTTGACGGAGCGTGCCAAGGAGTTGATGGCGTTTCGGACACCAAACGGAAGTGTTCCCATGGCTGGTCATGCCCTTTGGCATGGCCAACGCCCCCGCGCTGTTCCAGGAGTTGATGAACCAGGTGCTGACCATCCCCAAACAACGACCCGCAGTACAGGCGTTGCTCGAACGAGGAGCGGTTGCTGAAGCTCACATCGACGACGTGCTGCTAGGCACGGATTCGATCGAGGACCATCTGCTGTTGCTGTCGGAGTGTTTCGACGTGTGCGTGGAGCAGAATCTCCGTATCAAGGTCGCGAAATGCGAGTTCTTCAAAACGGAGCTGGAGTACCTTGGGTCCCGAGTTCGAGACGGTCATTGGGGACCGTGTGCGGACAAACTGAAGCCACAGATTGACTTTACGATCAACAAAGCCAAGGGGAAAGCCGAAGGAGTCAAGAGGATAAGGCAGTTCATCGGGGGTTGCAACTTCTACAGGCGCCACGTCAGGAATTTCACTGAGTCCTCGGCTATACTGACAGACCTCATCAAAGACAACACCCCATGGAAATGGACAGACGAGGAGAAAAACAAGTTGGAGCAACTGAAGGGGATAATCTGTAAAGCAATACCTCTGGGAGTGCCGCCGCCGAAAGGAGGGATTGTCTTCGTCTCGGACAATTCGAATGTGGGAGGAGGCGGTACTCTCTTTCATTGGCAAGCGCTCCAACCTGAACAGTGTCAAGAAATCAATGAAAGGCTCAGAACACAAGGAGTAGATCGAGACAGCAGCCTGAAACACTCGTACAACGAAGAAGAATGGCGACTTGTTCGACTCGGACATTGGAATTCGTGGAATGCAGCCCGCTCCAAGTATCACACGTACGCGCACGAACTACTAGGAGGAGTACTGGTCCTCGCTAGTCAACGGAGGATCATTGGTAACAATCTAATCACCTGGCTCTGTGATCAGGATTCGGTCAAGTACTTTATGGACTCACCGCCTCCCGAACAAAGGAGACTACAGCGATGGAGGGTATTCCTGTCCCAACTACGACTAGCCGTTCACCACATCCAAGGACGAGCTAAGCGATTGCCTGAGCCGCAACTCGTTCAACCAACGCTTGGGACAATCATCAGCGGAAATTGCAAAGGACGTGTTCGCCAAGATGGATGTGCAACTCCACCTGTTCATGAAGACCACGCAACCGCAGAAGAAGTGGGGAAAGGAGGAACTGCTGAAGGATTACGCTGCGATTATGAAGCAACTGCACCCAGGGCAGGTCAAGCTGATCGCTGGCGAACAGTGGTCAATGACTTAAGACGCGCTGTGCAAGGAAGACCGAGTCTGTGTACCTGAATCCCATCTCGGAGAAACGCTCCGATGGTGCCACACGGTCAACGGTCATGCAGCAGTGCAGAGGTCCTTGTGGTTCTGCGACCGCCACTTTCACTGCAACCAGAACGAGTCAGAGAAAAACAAACTTATGACCGCGGTGAAGAAAGACTGCCACTGCATCCAAGAAAAGCCGAACAGTCAAGTCGATCGCGGAGAAATGGGAAACCTGCCCATACCTCATATGGTGAACTCTGTCGTGTACCTCGACTTCATGCACTTGCCGCACTACGCAGGGCACAACTTTGCGTTGCTGGTCACGTGCGGGCTCTTTAGACTCGCAAGGGTGTTCCCTATGAACAAGAAGGCGGACAGTGAGACCGTGCTGAAAATGTTGTTTGAAGAATGGGTATAAGTCTATGGTTTACCGAAGTTCATCCACTCCGATCAGGACGTGCGCTTAACAGCAGCAGGCAACTGGTACCGAGGCGTACTAGAAACACTTGGCTGCGAGATGGAATTTGGTACGCCCTATCTGCGCACCAAGAACGCGCTCTGCGAGAGGCAAAACTGCTCCTTCAAAACAGTGATGCGGATCCTCATGGCGCAGGAGAAGGGGAGGAACTGGTTGAGAGTGCTACCGTACGCAATATACCTGATAAACAACCAGGTGTCCACGCGTACTGGCTACTCACCGCATGAGCTCTTCTTCGTTCGTCTTGGTTTCCACATGGAGTTCCCGACGCCGCAGGACGCGAATCCTAAGGTGAAAGAGTGGATGGAAAAACAAGCTGCGTTAGCAAGTAAGGCCAAAGAACTGCTTCAGAAGATCAGGGAACGTGAGAACACATGCAGCAACCGTGGGCGCAAAGCTGTTGAATACCAGATCGGAGACATGGTACTCGTACACCACAAGAGGTTACCGCGCTGGAAAAAGAACAACCTAGATTTACCCTACTATGGTCCTTTGATGGTCACAGATGTGGGTCCTAGTTCGGTTAAGATACGCGCAAGTCCCAGGTTTGGGGGAAAGGTTGAAGTCGGCTTCCCTTTCCTCAAGGGGTACACCCTGATGGAGGAGTACGACCTGGATTTGGGGGGTTTCGACAACAAAATGGCGGCCGAGGAGGATGAGCTGAACGATGATCAAGATGAGGACATGACGTCGGAGCTCATGAGCACGGAGGATTCTGAAGGAGAAGGACAGTTGCCGGACCTGAACAGGAAGGAGATGAAAGCAAAGGGTATTTACAAGGTGGAAGCTATACTGCGTTCGAAGTACAGGCATGGTTGGAGATTCTTGGTCAAGTGGGAGGGCTACTCTATGGCGGAGGCAAAGTGGGAACCCTACACAGCGTTTATCTTGGACCAAGGGAACGTGAGTTCAGTATTTTCAGAATACTGCATTGCCAACGGACTGCCAAAGGTGCTCAAACTGGCGGAATTCAGAAGTAGGAAGAAGCACGATAAGCACAGCAAGTAAAAACCTGAAGACTGCAAGCCAAGGGATGTGACGGGTGACGGCTCAACCAAGTCCACTCACTCCTTGGATGCCACGGGCGACGGGTCAAGCAAATCCACCGACTCCCTGGATGCCACGGGCCATGGCTCAAGCGCGTCCACTGACTCCGGCGAAGGATCCGACTCCAGCACCGTCTCCGAGGACTCCTCACTCAGCACAGCCGGATCGCCGGCTGCAGGCACCAATGCAGGCACCAAGCCCGGATCCACGGCTCAGCCGCGCTCAGCTGGATGCTGTCCAGGTGAGCATCCGCCCAGCGCAGCCGCAGCCCGCCAGTGCCGGGGTTTATCGCCCAGCGACCGACGGGCTCCAGCTGGCGTCCAGGCCCGAAGAGGGACCCGACCAGCAGGTGGGAGCTGGCGAAGGGGATGCGAGTGTTGGTGATGGGAGGAGGAATGCGAGGAGGCGGAGTGCCGGTTAAGGAAAGCGGAGAAGGCTAATCAGGAGCAACTGGATTGGGAGATGCCGAAGCCGAAGAAGATAAAGTTGAAGGCGATGGCATAGGCGGTGGCGCCAAGGCTGCAGGAAGCGCAGATCGGGCCAATTGGGGAGGAGTGGCCGCCGGGGGTGATACAGGAGCCGGTAAAACCAATAGAACGTGCAGGAAAGGGACAGGCTCGGGCAGGGTACCACTGGGCAACTGAGGTGCAGGAGGTAACTGAGGGTAAGGTTTGGCTGGTTTGCACTGAGGCTTGGGCTTAGCCTTGGCGGCAGGCTTCTTTGCGGCAAGCTTGCCACGAACCTTTGTTAAACCACACAAGGTACTGCAGCAACGTGTAACAGTCAACAGTAAGGCATTTTTTAAGGTGCCAAAACAGGAGTTCGCGTCCCTCTAACCAACTGTCGCACGCGAACTCGACGACCCAAACCAGCAGGAAGGCGAGAGGAGAGAGAGAGCAAGACAGAGAAGAGGGGAAGGAAAGAGTGTAAGAGACTGGGGGGGGAGGGAATATGACAGAAAAAACTTTTATGAAACCCACGCTGAAAACAGCGAGCACCGCCAGCGAGGTTCTGGGTAGCTAGGGCGCAAGGCAACTGTGACCAGGGTTAGACGCCTACGCACCCAGGTACTGTAAAATTGTCCTAAACGGCCAAATGTACTCCCGGTGCTATTCTACCCACTGGTGTGTAAGCGGGGCCGGTACGGGCGCGTTTCCCTGAGCCAAGCGAGTCACAAGCGAAGGCACAGCACTGGACAAGAAGTCTGAACCTTGCTGAAACTCAGAGTGAGCGCAGCGATCACAAAAGTAGCCCTTTCGTACCTAAAAGAACGAAAAGAGATACATCATGCAACCACAAAAACAGTATGTACACAACACGAAATGGCACAAAGGGAGTCAGAGCAATTGGACAGGGTCCCATACAGTTCCCATACATTTAGTTATGGGAACCCAGTGTAAGTGCGGCTACCCTCAATCGCGCAGATCTGAGGTCAATTCAGGTCAATGCACCCCCATTCAGCCAGATTCAGCTCATTACTGTACATTTACATATTGCAGGGCTCCGAAATTTTTACCCAAACAGTTCCTGTATATTATGGATACGCTAGATTCAATTCTGATGTCCGTTGCGGCTGAGATGGTCGCGTTCCAATGATTTGTTGGAATTGCCGGCGCGCGTGCGCAGATCAAATCAGCCAAAAAAAATTTCACAATCGGATTTTTCAAAAATTATACAGGAAGAATTATCCGGAAGTATATGTATCATATTATCCGCCTACATTTTCTTGTAGACTGGGATTTTTTGCAAGTTCATATCTTCATCTTCATTGTCTTCACTGTCCTGCTTGTACCTCATGGACCCCAAGGGCAAGGCCTCAGCACCGACCCCTCCATACCGCCTGGACGCACAGAAGGGATACCTGCCCTCCGTTCTCTTTCCCCATGCCGGCCCTGAGCCCTCCGGCCAGGCTCCGCAGAGCTTTCTCAAGGGAATAGCTTAGATGGTGGCAGAGGAGCCTTCAGCTTCGAGGCTGTAGGTATGGAGTACGAGTCCGACCCACCGGACAGTGATGACGAGAGCATCTGCGATCTAGATGATCCAGATGGCCCAGAGGACAGCGTAGAGTGTTGCATAGTTGCGACATCCTCGGAAGAGTTAGGGATCCCTTGCCAGAATCCTGACTGCCCCATGTACATACCCATCCCTCACCCCAGCTCAGTCCCCGATCCCAGTCGAGAATCCGGGCCCCCAAGCGGCCCTTCACCGGGCGCTGGTCCCAGCGGAGTGTACGGCTCCTTGGTTGGAGACTCATCGAGTCAGGAGGACGACATTCGTCTCCCATCCAAGGAAAGCATGCAGGTGCATCGAGATCCGCCGATCGCAAGTGGTCCAGGACAGATGCCCGCCAGAATGAGACCTACGCCTGCGGAAATCAACCTGCTGCTCCAGAATGTCATTGAGCAGGCCGTCTCCGCCAAGTTGGACACTCAAATCCAGGAGTCCCAGGAACGCTGGAGGTTAAAATTCAAGAGGATCGAGAGCCTACAACGACTGGATTTGTATGACCAATGGTGCCTGCAAATTCATCATTGCTACTGCAGGTTTCACCGAGAACATCCACCGTTGCCAGTCAACTCCACCGCCAAGACAATGGAGGTCGATGTGCTGTCGCTGGAGACGGCGTTGGAGCAAGCCTTTCTCAAGGTCACGCGGGAGGAATCTCAAGAACTGCCTGTCACGAACACCATCGAGAGTTGGCTGAGCGAGCAGGAAGACGTGGTAAGGAAGCCAGAATCAATTGGATTGCGGTCTGAAAACGCCTCTCATATGTCCTGTGCCTATCACTGCTCGTGTCGGAAGGAAATCGCCGTGCTCGCTGCTGAGAATCAGGCGATTAATATTAATCAGTAAAAACTCTTCTCTTTTTTAACGATGGGAAGATCTTTCGCTCACCCCCCCTCTCATTTGCCAGATCAGCCAGTCGGATCTACCCGTTCTGTAGCCGATGAAGCGACTGAAGTTTTTTCACTCGCGCCCACAATAGATTCCAGAGCGGAAGAACAAAAGAAAAAACGTGCAAAATTAAAAGAAAGAGTTTTTGAGAGTAAAAGCCCTCAGCGTGTTTCAGAAGCGAGGACCAAAAAGAAAACAGAAGTTTTGGCCGAGAAATGATCCACTGATCCGATGATTGCTGCTCAGGTCTTGCCCGCCCAGAGTCTTCTGGGCGCCGCCGGCGCCTCAGGTGCTGCCCAGGTCACTCCCATCCTGGCCGGTGGTGGCGGCATTGAGGACATTATTAACCCTGTGAGGGCTAAACTGAGAGCCATTGCAAAACAACCAAAATACAATGGCAACCCTCGCCGGTGGGCTGTTTTTGAAAGAGAATTTTCTCTGTGGGTTGGCAAGAACAA
This sequence comes from Eutreptiella sp. 'Long Island Sound 2002', assembly GCA_964036045.1. Classification (NCBI taxonomy): domain Eukaryota; phylum Euglenozoa; class Euglenophyceae; order Eutreptiales; family Eutreptiaceae; genus Eutreptiella; species Eutreptiella sp. 'Long Island Sound 2002'. The sequence continues at coordinate 27,342,353 of OZ038392.1, read as the reverse complement.
GCTTCGAGACGACGAGAAGCTTGATGCTCTTCTTGAGTGTTTAGAGGGTCCCATTCGTGACACGTGGATTAAATCCTACACTGATGGGGCTGATTCCTCTCACCCACTCACCTACAGTGAATTGTTTGCTCTGCTTGAGGGACGAGGAAGTAGGTTGCCTGAAGACCATTACCAAACCCTCCTCACCTATTTCCCGAACATTCCCAAACTCATTCTTCACGAGGTTCAGAACAAGCGACAACACTTTGAAAATCTGGTGAATGAGGCTGAGAGTGCTGGGGAAAATCTTTCAGATGGCGAATTAAAGGCCATCGCTGAGGCAGGAACAGTCCAATGAGAAGGTGAAATCCTGGTGGACTGAAGTCACGGGATTCCCTAAGGGATCAGGTCGTTTTCAGGTCAGAGATGCCCTTAAAAAGTGCTCGCCTACTAACGTTTCCAAGTGTAAGGAAAAGAAAGGTGCTTGGAGATTGAAATTCGCGGAGAAGGAGGACAGAGATATTTTGAATGAAGTAGTGAACCGAGGTGTCTCCTTTGGAGGAACGCGGCTCGTGGCAAAGCCGTGGGTTTTCAGCTTCACGCCCACTGAATTGTGGGAGGAGTCCGAAAAATTGGCGGATGCCAATCATCAGCAATTCCATGAAGGATTGAGCCGAAATCCCCCTTCTAAAGGTGGGAATCAGAAGAATGTAAATAACACGCAGTCGAAAGACTGTGCCATTTGTTTGTCCTTCGGTCACACCAACCGTGCCAAGTCGCATTCTACTGAGAATCACTGGTGGAATAAGACCGATGCGGAACGAGTGGCACAAGAAGCCAGCAAGGATCCGCCCAAAGCCCCTGTCAAGAAGGTGGATGAAAATCGCGAATCGACGCCCAGCGGAAAAAGTAAAGGCAGTAAAGGCCAGCAGACTTCTGGAGGCAAGGGAAACCAGGGCCAATCCAGCCAAGGACGCTCTGCAGAAAATTTTAAAACTGGAAATGGTAAGTTCAGTTCTGCCAAGGGTAATGGTGGAAAAGGCAACTTTTCCAAGGGAAAAGGCCAATCCAGTGGCCAATTCTCGGGACATTCCAAGGGAATGAGCGCTGGTAAGGGCAAGGGGACCTCCCAGGGCACGAAAGGTGGACGAGGGAAAGGATCATCTGGTCAGGGGAACCCTGATTCAGGTCGTGGTGCATCAGTGGACCAAGTTGCTGGTTCTGACGAGGATTACTATAATAATGTGACGACGGAGGACCAGGATGCCCCCGATGAAGAAGGGAATCTTGGCGAAGAAGGTCTGGGAGATCAGTGGGAGGACGAGAACGGTTGCTGGGAAACCGTGCAGCAGGAGTGCGAGGGAGATTATCAGGAATAAAGGCGCCAAGATTGTGTGGCCACCCCACACACAATCAAGCGTTTTCCTGAATGTCCGATCGTGGACATTGGAGCGTTGTCTGTAGGACCACCGCCAGTTGAGGCAGAGGGAGATAGGAATGTTGTGGAGATCAGTGTTCCCAACAAATACCGATCTCGTCAATTCATTTGTCGTCTGTGGGTTACTGACAAGAAGGGGAACAAACAGGTTGCTACGTGTCTTTGTGACAACGGTAGTGAAGTGAATCTTCAGTTCGAAAATCTTTTACCAGACGAATGTGTAGACACTTCGCTGCACCCTGTTAACCTGGAAGGTGTTTCAGGTCATGCTCTTCCAGGAGGGAGTACAGGTTCGTTTCTGAAGGCGCACATGGTCGCCCAGGATTTATGGGAGGAAGGTAAGGTAGAGGTTGTTGTTTTAGAGGATTATTTTTATAGAGCGGCCATCAAATACGGCCTAAATTTAGGTCATCCATTGTTAACGAAGAACAAAGTGGCTTCTGTAGGACACAGACGTTGTTTTATTTTGGAATCTGGAGAGCAGGAAGCTCCCAGCTTTCGGTTCTTGCATTCTGGGTACCGAAATGCAAAGGAATTTTTGAGTCGAAAGGTGAACACAGTTTTTGGTGAGGACGAAGGGATTAGTGAGATAAGCGCCACTACAGCCTACAGCATCTGGCTGCAGGAGCGACGAAGGGACACTCAGCGTCCCAAACCGCGCAATTGGAAGTCTTCCAACTACCGCGTTGTAGATAAGTGGCGTGATTATATTGGTTGCTATTTTTTGGAGAACCACGATTTTGTGCCCGCCAAGGATGCCTTTTGCAACGAGTTAAACAAGCGTTTCAAGCGCTTAGCTGACGATACATGGGCAGTAAAGTGGGACAAAAGGCTGTGGATAAACCCCCCTTTTCATTTGTTGGGAGAGGTCGTTCAAAAAATAAAGGAGGATCGCACTCAGGCCATCCTTGTTGTACCACTATGGGATTGGAAACCATGGTGGAAGGATGTTTCGGCCATGACAGTCGACTCCATCCGCCTCCCTCACGACGTCTAGCTGTACGCCAGGGACGACACTGGTGCTCTGCGACAGCGGCTGTGGCCTTCTGTTGCTTTTCTGGTCGATGGAGGTCTCATCTCTGACGGATCTTGCACATCAGACCACCGGTCAGAATCAGGTCTTGACCATGGTACCGATTCAGATTCGAATTTTTCTGATTTTTTATAAGGAGATGATACGGTGATGAACCTGGAATCTGGAACGTCTGATTGTAGTCAGACCCCAATACGATCAGATCCATCAAGCATCTCCCACCTGGTCAGGGGAAAAAAATTTTGAAAAAAGGTCAAATTCAGACAATTTTTACGAAAAACCCAAGTTTCAGGCCTTTTTGGACCCCTTTGTCTGTGAGGATGTGGAAGATGCTCAGCAGCTTCAGGCATCCACGACATACCCGCAAGAGGGAGTCGATCCCTCTCTGTTTCAGTCGTTGAAACAAGGTCTGTTGCCTGCTGGATCGCGAGATCTGGCGAAAATTTGCTCTACGCCGGTGGCTGGTGAGCAGGTTGAAAGTCAACTTTGCAATGAGCGAAGGGAAAAGATTTTCGCCGAGCGAAAAGACACCACCCTCTCTGGTAAGCTCGTCAAGAACCCTCCAGTGCGTGGCTTGCACAGAGAGGCGTTCATCGAGCTGAAGGAGGGAGCAAACCCAAAAAGCAGCGACCTTACGAAAATCATGGCAAGAAGCATGAAATTCTTCGCGACATCATTCAGAGAAATCTGCGAGAATCTGGCTGGTTGGAGGCGTGCATGACCTCTGAGTGGTGTTGTGCGCCCTTCACAGTGCCTAAACCGCCCCCCACAGACCAGAACTCCATTGATGGTTGGCGCATGGTGGTTGACTTTCGTAATTTAAATGCGGAAACTAAGGCTGATTCTCACCCTTTACCCCTCATTGAGGAGGAAATTGTGAAAAGAGCCAAGGGGAAACTATTCTCGGTCCTGGATCTAAAGCATGGCTTCCACAGGATGCCTCTGGCGAAGTCATCCAGACCCCTGACGTGCATGTGCAGTCCAGGGCGTCCTGTTCAGTGGACCGTCATGCCTATGGTTTTGAAGAATGCTCCGAGCTTTTTCCAACGGATGATGGAAGAAGTCTTGTTTTCAGAGCACCCTGAGCTTCGCGAATTCGTTTCCGTATATATCGATGACAGAATCATTGCCACTGTGGGTGATGGTTTAACCGAACAGGAGCTTTTGGACCTGCATGAGAAAAAGCTGAACATGGTCCTCGACATTCTGGACAAAAATCAGCTCATCTGCGGTCCGCAGAAGGGTAAATTATTCCTGGAAAGTGTCGAATTCTGTGGCAGTTTGTTACGAAATGGGACTCGCCAGCCGAGTCCAGGGAAGCTCCTTGCAATTCAGAAGTGGAAGCGCCCTGAGACCATTTCGGCCCTTCGTGGATTCCTTGGCTGCTGTGATTTTTACCATACTTTCGTCAAAGATTATGCCAGGTACGCCGCCCCCCTTACTGAATTACTCCAGGTTGGTAGGGAGGCTGGGCGTGCGGGCTCGAAGGTGCGAGTGCAGTGGACCGACAAGTGCGATGAGGCGTTTGTGCAATTAAAAGCTGCCCTTTGCGAAGTCGCCACTTTGCATGTTCCCAAATTTGATCGCCCTTTCTACCTTAGGACTGATGCTAGTAAGTATGCGGTTGGGGCAGTGTTAGAACAGCAAGATTATCATGCGCTCATCATTATCCGCTTGCATTCTGGTCGAGGAAGCTTTCTCTCAGACTGATGCAGTGGTCCCCCCGTGAGCAGAAGACCTAAGCCATCATCTGTGCCTTAAAAAAATTACCAATCGTGGATAGGCACAAACAAAGTTGAAATTCTGACGGATCATCGCTCTCTTGAGTATTGGTCCACAGAACATTTCAACACCGTGTCAGGTCCTGCTGGACGGCGTGCTAGATGGTACGAGTTTTTGAGTCTTTTCGATCTTCATGTGGCTTACCTTCCAGGCAAGTACAACACTGTTGCTGACGCTTTAAGCAGATGGGCATATCCTGCTTCCGAAGCGTGCCTGCCGACGAACATCCATGGAACTGAACAAGACCGTGGGTTAGTAATTGAGTGGGATGCGGAGGAACGGCAGTTGATTAAGCGCCACTGTCTACAGTGTTCAGTCCGGCAGGGTCGATTGCCCTGCCATGATATCACAGTGCAGGATCATCCCCCACATTCCCCTGTCCAATGCTCTGCAGTGCGTGTTGACACCCTCAGAGTAGTTAAACCTGGGGAATCCGCCCCCCAGTTCGTTAAACGACGAAATCCCGTGGTGCGGTTCAGATGTGTACATCCATTGGGTCGAAAACCTGTGGCACCTGCCCAGGCGATCCCCAAGGACTCCCTGCTCACCAAGGATTGGTCCAAAGAATATAAATCTGATAATATGTTTCAAGAAATCTACGAACATTTGACTTCAAAGTCAGCATTTCAGGACGGATTTTCTTCCGAATATTTTTTGGACAACGAAAAACTGTGGATGAATGGGAAACTGTGCGTGCCTGAGAGATTGGCGTCCAAAGTTGTCACCTGGTGGCACAAATGGGAGACTCCTCACTCCCATGGGGCCAAACTCTAGAAATCCATTAAACATCGTCTCTTTGGAGCTCGATTGCACACCCACTGCATGAGAGTGGCCTCATCATGTGCCCAATGTGCAGTGGCAGTGCCTGCTACGGCCAAGCCTAAGGGCTATCTGAGGCCGCATCTCGTACCCGAGCGACTCTTTGACCGAGTCACCTCTGATTTCTTCTACCTCGGTGACCTGGAGGGAGAGGAATGCCATTGGACCAACAAAATAATCAATGGTGTGTTATTAATTCAATGTAGACACTCAGGGTACATTCATGTCTTGCCTTGCAACGTGAATGCCATGACTGGCAAGGCTGCCGCCAAATGGTGTGCTCAGACATGGATGGGGTGCTTGGATGTTCCCTCGGAGATTTTAACTGATTCAGGCAGTGCATATATTTCTGAGTGGTGGAAAACCCTTTGTGCTTGGTTGGGAATCCATCATCTACGATGTGAGGTCCACCAGCACAGGGCATTGCGGGCCGAACGAGCAGGAAAAACCATAATTAGGATGTGGCGAAAGGAACTCGCCAGTGACAAGGATGTCGATTGGCTTGAGATCCCTTTCGCCCTGCTCCGCCGGTACCACAACACAGAGTTGTACCACGGATACTCACCCAATCAGCTTGTTTTCGGTCGAAACAAGTGCTGGTGGAACCTCCCGTACGATCATCCATGGGAATGGAAGGATGCATCAGCATTTTTCGACGAGATTCCGGCTGCCGAAAAGGAGGCCAAGCGATTTTATGAGAAATTTCAGGCAGATTGGTTGAACGTTGCCAACCAGGGCAGAAAAGAACCACAAGATCTCGAAAAGGGAGACCGTGTTTGGCTCCGCAAGAGCGAAATTACCCAGGAGGGAGACTCGAAGCTTCTCCCCCTGTGGGAAGGTCCCTTTGAAATTGTTTCTCGAGTCAGGGAGAACAGTTTTAAGGTGCGTGTGGATGTGAATCGGGAGTTGGAGGTGAGCGGAGACAGGCTTAAGCCTGAGATTCCGAGCCCAAAGGGCTTTCCGAACGCAGGATTGAAGGTGGTAATTACGAGGTAGAACGCCTTGTCGACCATTCTAAGGATGATGAGGGTAACTGGCGGTTTCTTGTCACGTACAAGGGTTTCCCTGAGTCTGAAAATACTTGGGAACCCCCCTCTTCCTTTGTACATGGTTAGACCACAGGTTTCAGAAATTACCTGCGAGCTCATCCTGAGATTCCGGTCCTATTTACTGACTGTCTGACCAAGCCAGGCCGTGTAGTTGAAAAGGACGGAGCAAAGGCCGTCGTGGTGGACGGAGATCCAGCTCCTCCGCCACAGGTTCCAGCACAGTTTGCACAAAATCCGGCGCCTCAGGGTGCCGTGCGACCGGAAGCACCACGCCCCCCTCCAAAAGGTGCACATGAGGGCAATGAGGGGCGTCTGGTGCGTGAACGAAGACAACCAGACCGGTTTCCGCGGTGGCGGCAAGACTACAGCATTGAGAGAGGTGGTTGTTCGTCCACATTCTGAGACATTCCGAGCTCATCTTTGTACATCACTCACTCACATCCGTTTCATCAAATTCTGATCCAAATTTCAAATTCCGTGTACATCAGGCCCAATTACATCCCCTTCGGGTTGACTGTGGGGCTACACAGTACACCAGGTGTGTTGTAGTCTCGAGACAAGTTTTTGCGTATTTTTCAGGTTGAATTCTGAGGTGTCACTGGTGAACGGATGACTTTGGCCACATGAGTGAGAAAATCGGCCCACATTGGACTTGTGCGACTGAAGCCGCCATGTGTTGCCGGCGAAGGTGCACTAACTGTCCTGGTCCTTAAAATTCCAGTTCGAGCCGGACAGGCGAAGATCTGAGCTGATTACTAGAAGTTGGAGGTTTCATGTCCCATTCTGGTAACCGATGAGAGGTTTGAACTTCGTTCGCCAATTATCGGCATACAGCTCGTCGGTCAAGTTGGGCAGTGCACTTGGTTCCCGGCCCGTGGTCGTAGGTTCGGGACCCGCAACGGCCGGTTGATAGACGTGCACTACAAACCATGCGGCTTCGTCAGTGGAGGGATTCAAGTGGTTGTCATATCATCAACACTGTTCCCTTCGGGCACGGTCACTTGTCACATACATCCCATTCTCGTTGTACCTGACGTACTCCGCGAACTCCATCTTTTCTTGAGGGAAGCACAGAGCATCTATGAATGTCTGATGCCTGATCTCCGGTAAGTCCGAAGCCGGTAGTTAAATTTTGCCTGTGCGATACTGGCATGGCCGGTGCTACTCTAGGTGGTAAATGCCTTCGTCAACGGTCCGGGGTCGTTGGTTCGAACCTCAGTAGGGTCCATCTCCCAGTTCGTCCCAGGGGTGTTCATTGCGTGTCGCACCGGCCCGCCCATCCACCGCCTGCAACCGGGGCTGCATCAGCGCCATGGGGCTGTCCCTTGGAGGCAGGTACAGGTGGTTTTACATATTATTTTGCGTCTCAGGACGGCAGAGTGCATTCAGGTTTTATTTACGTTATCCCGTCATGTACATGTACTGAGCGGTCAGCCTAAGACAGTTTTTGTACCGCCGAACACCGGATTGTAGCAAGGACCTTCGTCAGTATAGTTGATAGGCATGCCGCCTCCGGAGCTAGGGGTCGTAGGTTGAACCCCTGTAGATGCTCACTCCACCAATATCTCCGGCATGGCGTATCCAGCTCTTGAACACCCTCGCCTGAGTGGTTACGCCTGCGGTCCCAGGCATTGGCTGCGGAGAGATAACAAGTGCCTCGTAAAAAGTTGCCGTGACTTCGTGGCGCGGTCGGGCCTCAGCCCGACCACCTCCAGGGGCGCCGTGCCCCGTATATCATGACTTCCGGCGTCGCAGGGCGTCGCGGGGCGTGGTAGCAGCTCCTCGGCGATGGCGCCGGCCCAGGGCCACTGCCTCGTCCTTTTCTTATTTTCCCCCTCTTCCAAAGGGGACTGAACTGGCTCTCACACCGCTGCAGCTGCGTGCTCAATCCGCTAGACCAGGAGCGGAGAGCACTTGTTTTAGAGTGTCATGAGTGAGGGGATCTTGATCATTCGCCCCTCATTCCTTCAGATTTTGCGTGGTGCCCCCCCGGTTATCTACTGAAGCGTAAGAACGCTACTGGTACGTCCTGTGTAGTGCTGTAATGTGTGGGAATGTCAGCGCCACGCTTCTACAAGGACAGACCAGGGGTAATCTGAACTGTGGAACTGGAATTCCTGAATTTCTACCACCAGCAGATGATGTAATGTAGATAAATATCAGGTTGCGCAGCCGCTTACTCCCCACAGGAACCCCCTGTAGTCTGGTAGTGTTCCGAACACAACCAGAAACTTAGTTTTGAGCTTCATTCTGCTGCCGGTAGACTTCATTCCAGCTTCATCTGTGGATATTCCTCCAGTTTTGTTTTGATTTGAGATCATCCCACTGACTTGTTTCTACCATTTCGCTAATCCGCGACGTCAGTTCTCTTAAGGAACTTTATATATGGCTTCTACGGACTTCAGGCAGACACTTCTGGAGTCTGGTGGCACAGGCGAAAATTGCTTCGTCAGAAAAGTGAGCCTCATTTGCGAATTCACGTTCTAAATCAGTAGAATTGTTCAGATTGTGGTCTGAAAGCAAGAGATGGACCTACTTATCCTTCGAGAACACCACCGCCACTGTAAATACGGCTATATACGGTGTGTTGCAGCTTGTGGCCCCCAGGCTATCGCCTTCAGTGAACCTCCGGTGTGGTCTGTTATGATTTAGCTGCAGGATTTAAGGTCAGCATGTCCATCATCATGAATGATTCATCATGTCAACATTTTCTTAGAATCTGTTAGATGCTCGCTTTGTGAGATAACAACTCGCCTACCCAAGGTGAACTGACTTTCGTTTACTGCTCTAGTGCTCGTTTGTCCACTCTCCGTTTCCTCATTACTGCTGATTTCAGCTGATTCCAGCCTTAATCCTGTACATTCCTGCATTCCAGAACATTGTGGTGTCAGCTTGTTTGATTTCTGTAGGATCTAGTGACCGTTTCGTCCAATTGCCCTGCCGCGGACCTAGGCAGGACACTTTGCAGTGAATATATACTATCTCTGTTAACGATTGCTCTCTGTGTGTGATTTGACTCCTTAATCCAAGCCCAATTCAGTGTCAATTGTCTTAATCCCTGCCCATCCTGAGTACATTTTGGCCATCTGGAGCACATGCTGAAAGGTTCGAAAAGATAAAAGCGGGAACAACACGATGTAGAGTACGTGGAGGACACCATAGCGTGCCCGCGAGAGTACAAGTTGCTTTGAGCAGGTCATTTGTCTCCGATTCCCCTACATTTCACGTGTAATTTTGCCTGATTTTGCTGAATTGCTCCTCATTCTCGACTAGGACACGGTTTGGTATCCTTTGGAGATACGTTTACGTGTCTTTTGACCTAATTTTGTTTTCTTTGGTTGTTTTCCATGTCTCATTCTTGTACATTCTGGTGTCATTTACCCTGATTCAGTCTCAATCCATTGGATTGTGAGCAGATCTGGACAGATTTTGCTGATAAGAGGCGCGTTCTTCGGATTTTCGCCACACTCACGCCTTCGTTGACTCAGTAACACAGCCCAGTGTGTTCGTGGAGGGGGAGTGTAAGTGCGGCTACCCTCAATCGCGCAGATCTGAGGTCAATTCAGGTCAATGCACCCCCATTCAGCCAGATTCCGCTCATTACTGTAAATTTACATATTGGGGGGCTCCCAAATTTTTACCCAAACAGTTCCTGTATATTATGGACACACCAGATTCAATTCTGATGTCCGTTGCGGCTGAGATGGTCGCGTTCCAATGATTTGTTGGAATCGCCGGCGCGCGTGCGCAAATCAAATCAGCCAAATATTTTTTCACAATCGGAATTTTTATAAATTTTACAGGAAGAATATGTATCATATTATCCGCCTACATTTTCTCGTAGACTGGGATTTTTTGCAAGTTCATATCTTCATCTTCATTGTCTTCACTGTCGTGCTTGTACCTCATGGACCCCCAGGGGAGGGCCTCAGCACCGACCCCTCCATACCGCCGGGACGCACAGAAGGGATACCTGCCCTCCGTTCTCTTTCCCCATGCCGGCCCTGAGCCCTCCGGCAGGCTTCACGGAGCTTTCGCAAAGGAAATAGCTTAGACCCAGGACCTTCACCCTGACACACATAGGGGGGTAGGATACAACTCAACGTGGGCCCTGAGATTTACTGCAGGCATTAGGGCACACAAGCAGGAAAAACCAGAAATCGGAGGTCACTGACATTCAAGTGCTCCCTGCCCACGGTAGGGGGCTTTCAAAGGAATCCGTGTCGAAGCATCCGAAGGGCAACAGTCCAACAACATGATTCCAAAATATCATGGTCTATCTCAACGATACCAGGACACTGTATCTAGTCTGATTGGCTGCGCACTTTGGTAGAATTCCCCAACAGTGAAAAATAAGGGAGGAAAGATTGCAAAAAAATCCAACATAGTGATAGCCTAAGGTCCAGTAATTTGCATACAGAAAGGATCTGATAAGGAGTTGATCGTCCCAGAAGGGCTGACCTTACTTCTCCCTGGCTTCGGAGCAAAGCAGCAATCACCAGCACACACTTTTTGAGGTCGTTTTTACTAACCTCAAAACGGTTCCATGAGCATGTTTTACACACAGGATTCAAGTCAAAATTGAAGTGACATATGGCCTTGGACCGATCCTTCAAGGATGGACCAAGAGTCCAATGACCCGAAAAGGACCCATAGACACTGTTGGTAGGCCATGGACAAAAAACTGGCCCAAAACTGACCTGTGGCCTAGCATTGCCATGGACCTGAAGTGATCTCATGAAATTAGGGAGTCTTGACAAAATTCCTGGTAAATTTAAAATAGTGAACCTATGTACCAGTAAGCTTCACGTAAATGCTCAACGTAAAGTAGAGAGCACCATTGAAACATAAGAGAAGAGCCCAAGGTCTAACTCCTCATGGGCTTTTTACTGTTAGCCTGTAAAGTGACCTCATGACAGGGTGGTTTTCAAGGCTCTGTATAGACCTGGTTGGAGCCATGTAAAACCACTATGCCATAGGCTTGGCAAAACGGGTTCGAATGACTCAAGTACATTATCAAGCATACCCAAACAAGTTCAAATACCCGAGGTAGACACCCTGGAGTGAACGAGGGTCGAGTAACAGGGGAATTTGACACAAGGAACCCAACAAACCAAGTCCTGGAAGTGGACACATGATATTTCGGGATCTCAAAGGAAGCTTTAGAGATCCGGATGCCGTGAGACGCTCAAAACTCAACAATGGCTTGGTGTTATGAGCTCCACAAGTGAGCACATACACAGGGAAAAATTGGACATGCATGCTGGGCAATTTTTCCTAGGAATGAAATTTACTCAAAATGACGTAGACAGATTCAACAAAAACGAGCGGCGGCGCATCAACCGATTCCAGACTGGACCATATCTCGATGATACCAACCAAGTAGGCCCCGATCGATCCGAATTTTGAAAGAAAACTCCATGATAGTCCATCTCCATGGTCACCCCAAGTGAGGTCATGAAATTCATAGGTCAAAAAAAAAATTGCCATTTTGGATACTCAAACATGGTACATGGGCGCAAAAAAGACAAACAACGACGCAAGATGAGTGGACACATACCTGTGCATGCACAAAGATGAATTGGGTTCAAACTCCCCATGGGCTTCGAGAACAGAGCCCGAAAGGTGAGCCCATGATTGGGTAAAATTGAGTCAAAATTGACATGAAAATGACATGGTGAAAAAAGCTTAAAATGATTCAAAATACTTTATGAAAAGAAGATGTTTCAGGCTCGAAGCGAGTCAAACTCCTCTATATCTCACAAGTACGCATTGAGTACGTACAAAACAAGCTTTTACTTGACTTCCGGCCCCTTGATATGATAGAGGTATCATGTCCTACTTTGAGCACATGAAGAAAAGTGTGCTCAAGTGAAGGTCATTAAAATGGATCTAGCACTTCGTCATTGGTTCGATAATTGGAAAATAAAGTACATACATGCACTCGAGACATGCACGGACATGCATGTCGAGAAAATAAGCGACCTATCGATTGACGCAAAAAACCAAACTTGGCATGAGGACTTGTTGTGGAAAACAAAGTACAGTTTGTGACCTGAAGAGGGGGGCGTAAAGGATGAGTAGTGGAGGACATAGGCGGGGGTTTTTGGGGGGTTGTCTGACACCAAACACCCCCCTCCCCAGCTCAGTGTACCCACCAAGGCGGAAGAAACCAGCAGGCGGTGGCAGACACAAAACATACAGCGGATTGGGACGGGTGGGTGTAAAACTGTCCTAAACGGCCAAATGTTTTTTACACTCCCCTCCCCAGACCAACACAGGATCTGAGTTGGCGCCTGCTCTCAATGTAAAACAGGTGGCCGCATCAGCTTTCCACTCCCCTCCCCAGCTCAACGCCGCGGACCAAGTTGGCGACCACTCAAAGAAAAAGCTACGGCCAACTGGCGAGTGGGCAAACTATGTACACAAGAACTGAGGTGACTACCTGCAGTACGGCTTCCCACTTCCACATATGTACAAGAGTGAAAGGGCCCGCTTGCCATCAGCGGGTGAAAAAATAGAAAAGGGTAGCCATTCTCAGCAATGACGGGCAGGACAAGAGAGAGATGAGATAGTACACAATAAAATACTATAAACTGCCTGAAATTCAGCACCAAACACAGATACAGATCGGGGCCTCGTCCTGTCATGGTCCCGAGCTCTTTAACGTACCCCGGTGCGGACGTATGTGCGCTGGCGCTGGGAGAGGTACCAGCAGGAAGGTGGTATTCTCATACCCCAGGTACCTCGATGCCGAAGCACTCCAACGTACCCTGCTGGCGTTTGCGGTTCTCCATAGGCCAGTCCCCTTTGACAGTGCTTGCGCACCAGTCTTATTGCACATTATACCATGCAACCGTCTGGCCTTCAATCACACGAAGGCCGAAAAATCAAGTTGCACACCCTGCTTATTCCGGGCTGTATGTCCGTTCAGACTCGGCTATTCACAGCCATTCCCATGACCTGGCGAGCGCTGGGGGTTCACTGCATTGGCTGGCACTCTAGGTCGGAGCCACTCCAAGCCAATCCAGGTACATGACCCCAACTACTGCCCCGCATCGCCCCCTTGCAATGCACTGGAGGACTCTGAGATACCCCAGGGCGTCAAATCCAGAGATATCCCAGGAGGAGAAGGAAAGAGAGGTACTTCAGACCTGCAGGTCCAGAGATACCTCAGAGGGAAGAAAAGAGAGAGGGAAACACCATAGATGCCACCTGACTCACTGCCCACTGTAGGCCAGAGACCGGCTCAGGTGCTGCAGGGACATCCAGGCGGGTGTCAGGGGGTGGAGGATCTGCCTGATTCAGCCCTAAACTAGAAGCCGGGAAGGACAGTTTATAGACACCCTCAGGCTGGGCATCAGGACAGCAGATCAGTCGGTCCAGCCACGGCTTGATTTCTCTGAGGGAATCAGTGGACACCGTGATGTGGTGGCGCTGATTGTAGTCGAGCCAGTCTTTATTGATGTCATGCAGGAAAGCAGTGACATCATGCCATTCGGGCCGGTCAAAACCCCGGTATTTGACCTTCCACCAACGTTTGCCGCCTTCGAAGGGCTGTTTGGACTTCTTCGCCTTCCCTCGAACCTTACCCCTATACTCATGGTCCAGGACGTCCTCGACAACATAGGAGTCGCCGTTGAGGTCCCGACGCTCAGAGTAATGATGGAGGGGGGGGTTCACACCATCCCGTCGGGGTATATAGGGCTTTAGCCTTCCCACCGACAGAATGACCTCCTTACCGTTCATGTTTACTAGGTATGTATTCGTGGAAACCTTACGGAGGATCTCTGCAGGGCCCTGCCATATCCTGTCGAGCTTGGGATGTAGGCCAGGCTGGTTGGTCCTATTCCGCACCCATACGCGGTTCCCCTCCTTAAGCTGCAGAGACGGGTGTTTTTTTAGGAAGGCCTGGTACTCCCGGGCATGAAGGTGAACCAACTTTATTTGGTTGAGCTGGCGTTCGTCCTGAGCCCTGCGGAAGTACTCGGTCGCATCCTCCAGCCCGGTATCCACGGTCAGGGGGGGTACCTCGCCAAACCCGATAGGATTCCGGCCGAAAACCAGCCGGTGCGGTGAGTAGGGTGCGATGGGGCCCGGTAGGTCATTAAGACCCCACAGGGCAAATGGCAGGGCATAGATCCAGTCCAGCTTGCGGAACACCAAGTATAGCCGCAAAGCATTGATAATAGACTGGAGTGCCCGCTCCGCACGCCATTTACTCTGTGGTCTGTACACTATAGACTTGGCCTGGGTAATGCCAGCCAGACCACAAATGGCGTCGAAAAACTCTGAGGAGATGATGGACTGGTTATCAGAATGTATCTCCCTTGGCATCCCAGTAAAAAAGGCACAATAGTGCAGAAATAGGGCGGCGGCTTTATGGCTGGTCAATCCCTCTTGTCTACATGGAATGGCCAGGATATAACCTGTCAACCGACACACGATAACCATCGCATAGTCCGCCTTCACCCCTGTTTCAGGATGTTTAACTTCAGGCAGAAATACAAAGTCCATTGCCACTGATGCAAAGGGATAGGAGGGCACGGGGAAGGGCTCACATGAGTCAGGATGTGGGCCCCTTCGTGCCTTGGACTCTGCACATACCACACAGGCATCCACAACCTCCTTCACTCTGTCCCGAAGGTTATCCTCGGCCAGATTTCGGACATGGAACTGTCGCTTGAACAGTTACAGGGATTCCGGGATACCTGGATGTGCAAAGTAGTGCAGTGCTTCTATCACCTTGCTCAGGATGGCCACAGGAACCACTGCCCTACCATCCACCCTGATATGGGGGTGTCCCCATTGTGGTTCATGCCACCGGTAGATGCCATACTCAATGTTTTTCCTGATACCCCAGTCAAGCAGGACTTTCAGGTTGGGGTCCTCAGCGTAGTCTGGTTCCCAATCCTCATACAGGATACTACACGGTGGGGGCACATTGACCAACGTGACGGAAGCAATCAGGGCGTGGGGAGCATGAGGAGACTCCCTCATCACATGGGACATACCATGGAGGTCTGGATCCTTAAAGAACTCAGGACCCACGGACTCTTCAGCCTCAGAACCACAGTCAGGATCATCAGGATCACTGTGCAGGACGTTCAGGACACCACACGTGTCAATCTTATGGTGATCCAGGCAGACAAGACACCGAGGGGGGCCCGCAGTGAGTGGCCGTTGAGCAGGAAGGGGGTCCGGAGTCACCTGGGCCCTGTATTTCGGAAAGAGCAGAGCATCAGCTGCCCTCTGGGCATCCAGCTTGTCGGGAGTGGCCGGTTCCAGGCTGGCGCACTCATAATGAAAGCAGGGGTAGTGGCTGGCCGCGCGCAGCTTGCCGTACCCGCTGCAGTGACCATGGCACTTGGCTGTATGGCTGCACGGGGGTCCAGACTCACTCCCTTCGCGAGATATGGACAGCCGATCAATGAGGGCATCATTTCGGGCCTTTTGTTGGGCTTCCCAGTCCTCATATCCCTTGAGGTCAGCGTCCGAACCATGGAAGTTGGTGTCATCCGCCAGCCCCGCAGGGTAGGCCCACCGGCTCATCCCGTCCGCGACATCATTGTCCTTACCCGGCTTGTATACGACAACAATGTTGTACCGGGAAAGGAATTCATGCCAACGGCCGCGACGACCCAGGGGCCCAGCCATGGTACAGAGATCCTCCTTGTACCATGACTCGAGGGACTTGTGGTCCGTGAAAACAGTGACCTTACGCCCTGATATCCAGCTCTTGAACTTGAGGAGGCAGGACACCAGTGCGTAGGTCTCCTTTTCTCGCACAGACCACGCCATTTGTCCGGTAAAGCCCAGGGCTTTGCCCTCAGGACCATATCGGATCTGGCCTTCGAGTTCTTTTGAGTAGAAGGCGCAAGGAGCCCAGCTACCATCAGGCAATTGCTGCTCCAACACACCGCCTATGTTAAAATCCGAGGCATCAGTGTGAATCGCATATTCACCCGTGTCATCGGGGATATACAATGCACACTTCTCGCACAGTGCCTCCTTGATTTTGGCGAAACTCTGCCTCGCGGTCTCAGTCCATTCAATGAAGTTGCTGTTCTTGGGAACCTTGCATTTGCCTCCCTCAGGCGCTCTCTCATACTTCCCTTTCAAGCTGTCCATCAGGGGCGCAGCCAGGGAAGCATATTGGGGTTCGTAAATGGAATACCAATTACATATTCCGAGAAATCCCTTCATCTGCTTGGGGTAACGAATCATGGCCTCAGTCCAGTCACGAACTGCAGCCACTTTCTCGGGGACGGGGGATCTCCGTCCCTGGTGAAGGATATGACCACAATATTTAGACCTTTGACAGAAAAGGTGGCACTTTTCCTCCTTCACTTGCAGATGGTGGTCAGCCAGGCATCAGAAAAGTTTCCTGACCAACTCATAATGCTCAGTTATGGCCTCTTCATCGAGGGCACAACTGTCCAAGAGCTTACCCTTACCCCTTGAAGCCTTGGAGGGGGGCGTACCCACAAGCAGATCATCAATATAGGCCCTTACCGAGGGAGGCAGGTGCCTGATGCAGTGGGTGACCATTCTCTGGTAGACCTTTGGTGCCACTTTCACCCCCATCCTTCACAAAATGTTTGACCGCTTGGTTGGTTTCACCTCCCGATGATTTTGCACCCAGGAAACCTTGATGATCTCAACAATGTGCAAAGCGGGGTATATGGCACCAAATCACAAAATTAAATCAATCAAATGAACATGGAAGCGCCGGAAACAACGGCCCCAAAAAGAAGAAACCGATGAATCCAAGGCGAAGACCAGAGAAAGAACACTTGATGGCGCGCCGGTACACGAGATACCGGCTCATTTGTCTAAGCTATTGGCATTTGGTTTAAAATTCGTTCCTTCTCCACACCCCCTTTCATTTTTGAAGGTGCTAATGAGTCGACTCTCAAGTGCGTAAACCGAATTGCGACGTGTCCTCACTTGGGATATTCATTATATGTTGCATCCACCGGAAGTGGATTTGTTTGATGTTCTACCTTATCCTCATTTCTTTAGATCTAAGGGTACCATGCCCAATGATAAAATCATAGAAGGATGTGGCTCCAAGGCATTTGTCGTTGAAAACATGATATTGGACTCAAAGAATCGTGTTTTCAATTCAATCCAACACCATTACATTTCATACAGGTGTTTCATTGAAATATTATCAACTTGAAAGTTTCCTTAGGGAAAATGTGATCGTCAAGTCAGACAAGGATGGCTTGGCCGTCCTAATGCCGTTAAAGGTGTACATTAAGGAAGCCGAAGCTCACATGAATTCCACAATTGGTGGACGGAAAGTATACAAATTTTTAGGGAAAGATGAGGCGACGAAGTCATATTGGAAGGTTCAATCCAATTTATGGCAAGCACACCTGCATGCACTCATGTTATCTATGCTGTCAGGACGGCTGTTGGAGATTTTTTCATCGTATTTGGCATGTCAAGCGAGTTCGGTTCTTGGTGTGTTCTATTTATTATGTAAGACGCATAAATCAACCACGATATGTCAAGGTCGATGGAATGGAAGACCGGTAGTAGGCCTACACACATGGGCCACTACGACAGCTTCGGTTGTGTTAGGTGTGGCAGGGACAATTTTGTTGAAGCTTGATCGTGCCTATGATGAGATGTCAACCCCATTACGTGATTCGTGTGACTTGGTGAGCCGAGTACATACACTTAGTCAAGTACACAATTGGAACGACTATGCGGTCACATCTTTTGATTTTCACTCAATGTACACTAATGTGACATGGACGAATGTTCATGATGCCTTTGCATTCTACAAGGGGTGGTTCGAATCCACCCCTGAGTTGACTCAGGATCTGACCGATGGTGAGATCTCTCTTTTGAGATTTCTTTTCAGTCCGTTGGGGAGCGAGAGATGCGAAACACATTGTGTCCATTTCCCGTTTCTAATTATTGAGTACACCGAGTCGTTGACCATTGGTGAACTATTGCTAAATGTGGTGTATACACACTGCATTTTCGAAAATCCGGGGTTGGGGATATATCAACAATTGACGGGATGGGCGATGGGGACTAATGCTGCCCCAACATGGAGTACGTTAGTACTTCGCTTTTATGAAAGACTAAAGCTACATCTACACCCATCAATCAAACTCATGAGATTCATCGACGATGGTCTTATGTTCCATCCAAAAAATATTGGGCCCTCTTTGGACTCCTTTTTGAAGTCAATTTATCCCCCAAACCTGACTTTTGACATCTTACAAAGAGGGGTGGTGGCACACGTTCCTTTTTTCAATGTATTGTTTATCACCTTACACCCACTAGGCACAGTGTGTACTGGAAACCCACACATTCGGCCCTCTACATTCCTTGGCACTCCAACACCCCAAGGAGTGTCAAGGAAGGTTGGGTGAGGGGGGAGTGCATCCGTTTTTTGAGATTGTGCTCGCACGAGAGCTACTACAAGATTTCTTGGGAGCGACTGAGAGGTGCAATCATTAGATGGGGCTACCCCCCCTCCCTCACCACAAAGCCAAAGTTGTTGTGGAATGACAAGCCTAAGTACATCAACCCGAAGTCACATGAAAAGAAAAGATCAAGGATACACGCCTTCCGTGCCCCACATCACAGCGCCATCCGGATTTCTTTTTCGAGAGTCGTGAGAGGTTTTGTGAATAATTTGTCTTTCCTTCCGGATGTACAATTATTTGCTACGTTGCAACCGCCGCCTAACTTGGGGAAATTTTTTCATGGGTGGCGCACGTGCGCGCTGAGGAAGGCCTGTGCTCCCGATATTTAATATGTGTTTCGATTGTTGTTCGCTGTATCTATTTTTTCTGTCATTTCCATTATTTTGGTGTGATGCTTTGCAATGGTTTGTCTTTCTCTACTCTTACAGCTGGGGAGGGGCGACTAGCCCGAAACATGTTCATTTGATTGATTTAATTTTGTGATTTGGTGCCATATACCCCGCTTTGCACATTGTTGAGATCATCAAGGTTTCCTGGGTGCAAAATCATCGGGAGGTGAAACCAACCAAGCGGTCAAACATTTTGTGAAGGCAGGACGTTCCACTGATACACTCCCCACGGGGTACAGAAAGCCGTCAGCGGACGACTTTCCTCCGTGAGGGGCATCTGGTGAAACCCTTCTTCAAGGTCGAGGATGGTCCAGAGATGGTTCCCATGCTGTCGCTGGAGGAGATCCTCAATCACCAGTAGGAGGAATTCATGTCCCTCGAGACATGAATTCAAGTACCGATAATCAATAACCAACCTCGACTTGTTTACCCCAGGGTTTTGGCACTGAAAACCCACGTGCCACCCAAGGGCTTTTGGATCCCTCAATCCACCCTCTTTTCTCAAAACCTTGGACGTTCTCCTTCAGCGCCTCTTCCCGCAGACCTACTGCTCGGATGGGGCTGGAGGCCACAGGTTTTGAGCCCTCTTTCAGCTCCAGCTTGACCTACCCATCAGGTCCTCTCTTGTTGGCATTGGCCTTGACCTCCTCCGGGTTATTCCGCTCTGAATTGAAAACTGTGTCCTTGAATTCATCAAGGAGCTTTTTGCGGTACGACTCCACCATCTTCTGAAGATGGGGCTCTGAGAACTCCTTGGCATCGGCCTCTAGGACGGAACGCACTGACCGAGTTCTCGAGTGGAAGATTCGCTGGGGGGGGGTCCTGTGATCGACCCAGTTGGCAGTCTCAGTGCCAACGGGGTCAATCATCCAATCTACCACTTTCTGGCTGCAGATGGAGGGCTCTCCCTGCTCGAGGTGATTCAGGGTGAGTTTGGGGGCAGCAGGGCTGTCCCGCGACGATGACTCCACTTCAGATCGCCGATTGGGGTCGTTTCTGTCGTCCTGTGAGCTGGGCTTGTGGAATGCAGGATAAATCAAATCAATGTCGGGCAAGTCAGGGGGGCCATACCCTTCCTTGGCCCTCTTCAGTGCCAGGACATTCCAGTTCCGGCGCTTCATGCCCACCGGTCTCTTGCCGAGGCCCGGGGCTGCAGTGGTACCCTCAGGACCCCAGGCACCCTGATGGAGGACCTCTTTGAGGTCAGGATCACCCAAGGGCTGTTTCCAGCTGGTCTGGTTCAGTCCCTCTTGCTCATTACCAAGTGCATCGAAAAGTACAGCCCGGTACTGCAGGTGACCCTCCTGAGAGAGCATTTTACCCTTCCCATCCCCAAAAATACTCTCCCCTTTCGGTATGTCCCACCAATCCACTGCAATCTCCCCTAAACTCCAAAACCACTTCTCTCTCTTCCGGTCAGGGACGTGGGGGAAGAAGAGTGAAGAAGCGAAATCGGACTGGAGTCCCACCCCCCCGTAAGACCAAGAAGGCACCAAAAGGGTATATGTGCCCTTGGGAAGGGAGCTTCATACTTTTTTTTTGTACTGGTACCACTATAACCCCCTTACCCCCTTCCCATATGACCTTTTGCACCGTTTCCGGCAGCTCACGAGCTGGCGGGAACCCCACTCACGCCACTGTCGACCCTTCTCACGCATTCCACTCACAGTTCGAGGCGGTCAAAGGGGCTGAGTGTGGGCTGGAGAGGCTCGGTAGTCCCCAAAGCTCTTCCCGCCAATTCACATAACTTTTCGCCCCATAGCGGGCGCAGGTCGTATCTTTCATTCTTGAATACGCCTGGCCTCCTCAGTTTCCGCGGTATCCCAGCGGACTGACGGGGTCGTATCGTCGGGATCTCCTGAAAAACCCCGTTGGGGGCTGGACTTGTCATGGAGGCTTTGTCCTATGGGTCCTGCAGGTCCATGACACTGCTGTTCATGGCACCAAACTCCACACCCCCGTGGTCCCGTGAGTATCCAAACCGGCCCATGAACTCATCGGGCGGATCGAAACCCAAGGAACCTTCATCACCCGAACAGGATTCGAACTCCTGATCGTGGACATCAATCGACCGGACTCCTGAGAGTTCCTGGTCGCCGATTACCAGCCAATCCTCGGCGAAGACCGCGATCATCTTGGTCAAGTCCCCAGAGACTTGCAACTGGGCGGCAGGACCTTGATCGGACGGCTCTTGCCGGATATCAGGGGAAGGAAGTACAGTGGGGGTAGGAAAAAGAGAGGAAAGGGTTTCGTCGACCATCGCCTCTTTGGTCTGGTCCCAGTCTGTACCAGCTGCCGGGACCCTCAGGTGCGACCCGATGGGCTCACCAGTCGTTGGCACTTCAGGCCATGCTGAATGCTTTTCTGGCTGGACAGAGTGGGGTGCCTTCACCTGATGGCACAAGCCAGCCAAGAGGGATGTCATGATGCATAGGGCGTCCACCAGCTGTGGGTCGCCCCTTGTTGGCGCTGAAGCAGGGGGAGTATCTTTTTCAATCCACCCTCTGCAATTCTGCTGAATCCCAGCCTGGGCGGCTATAATCCCGGACAGGGCGAGTACAACTGACACTAACTTATGGTAATCCCATCCTGTGGACTGAGATTCTGGGTCACTGTCCTTGAGGGCAGCTCCGGTCAGTCTTTGGACCGCTGATGGGTCCTCTCTCACGCCCTGCTCAGGCTGTAATCCTGCTGAACCCGGCGTCAACAAACTGCCCTGCAACTCAGGTGTAATGGGGGTGACGGTCGAGGGTATGACCTGGGCATCAGGACCGCTTCCACAGCTGGTCCCTGCCGGTGAGAGTAGGACCTGTGACGGCCTCTCCATCATTTGCTGAGGTACAGATTGTGTGTTCAAGATTGTGTGTGTAGTGTCAACTGTCCCATGAGGTGCTGTCACTTCAGAATAGGTCAGGGTATCAATGGTGGGCGACGGACTGTTGACCGTTCAGACCAAGGCACAGAAGTAGCCAGGCTACCCTGTGCCCTCTCGCCCGCACAACTTGCGTCGTGCGTTTGTGGAGCGCAGAGGTATCCCGCGGAGGCAGGCACATGGCATCCATCGACGAAGGCAGATCCATCTGTGCAGGAGTGGACCCCTTCATAAGGGACCAAAGGCCGAGTTCTGAGGCTCGACTAGGGCATTTAACCTTCCGGTGCCCACTCCCACAGATCTCACTGAAACCTCGTCCTGATTGAAATCTGAAGGACCATCCTCATTGACCGTTGGTGCAGAAACAGAGTATAATGGGACGACCAACGGAATCGGGTTGTCCCTCTCAACCTGGGTCAGTTCCAGCCCAGGTGGGGGCTCAGAGGCCGGGACAGTGATGGTCTCTCCACTGAGATCCTCTTCAAAAATCAATGACCCTTTCCCTGGGAAGACTGCAAAACTATACCGAGCCAATAAGGGATACCCCACAATGGCTCTGGTCCCAATGTCAGCGATGTACAGAGTTGCATCAGGACATCGGGCTCGAACGTATTTCCCTATGTGTGATACGGGGAGTAAGAGGGCCCCATGTATACAATGGATGCCTCCCTTCAGGGAATTGGATCCAGCCCCAATCAGCCGTATTGGACTGTCAGCCTTGGTACGGACCAGATCTGGTACCAACTCATATCCGATGACCCCTATGGCTTCACAACCCGTGTAGATGATGCACTGAAAGTCCAGCGCCGACGACAGGGGCTCCGGGGACTTCAAAAAGAAGGTCCCTGGCAGGATCAGGCCTTTCCTGGCTGCCGAGTTCACTACCGCTGATCAGGGCAGTCTCAGTACCTCCTTTTCATCCCCCTTGAGTACCACCGCGAGGCGCACCGCGTATTTTTCACCCCACAGTCAGTCAACCCTCAAGCTGGGGTACCCTGGAGGTCCTGTGAGCGGGCCTACGCCCCGTCGCGTTCGCTCACGCCTCTAATTTCGCTTCGGGGGGGGTTTGGCAGCTTTCTTTGGCTGGGGCTTCAGGTGTGGATGGAGCTTCCAACACTGATCCGGGGTGTGCCAAGTGCTGCGACAGCCCTTGCAGGGGGGACCCTCTTTCAGGCCCCGCCTTTTGGCCCCCGCGGGCGGTCGTGGGTGGGGATGCTTGCGGTAGCAAGTCTCCACCTTGTGTCCCTTGAAGCCACAGAAACTACAGGGGGGTCCAGTCTTGGTGCCTTTTTGCCCAAAAATATTGATTTCCAGCTCCTCGTCAGGGGACGCTGGTGGGCTGTCACTCTCTCCCTGTCCAGGGGGGGGGGTACTCAGGATCCTGCAGCAGGTTGTGGACCCCGGCAGGCGATGTGGAATACCCCTCGTCAGGGGGGCCTTCCTGCAGCTGGTTCAGCTTGAACCCCTGGTCACGCCTCCGCAAATGAGCCAGGTGCTCATCGGTTTTTTCCTGCTGCAGGAAGTAGACCTGCACAAACAGGTACAGCCGGACATAGTCAAATGACCGGCCGCACTTAGTTTGCTCTGCAATGACCTTTCGGGTCAAGTCAGAGTGCAGGCGGAGGGCGTCCAGCCAGTCCTTCCTGGCGTCCTCCAGGGTGACTCCTCCCCTCACTCTCTTGCCCTAATAGCAGAAATCCTCAAAGATCCCAGTGAGTTGTGATGCCGTGCAATGAGCCGGCACCACAGTACTCTTGTAGGAATCCCTGAAGAGATCTACATTGGTCTTATTCCTCGCCTCCGATTCCATCTCCTCCTTTACCTCCTTGTACGAGAGGCATCGGCGGAGATGGCGGTCCTCAATGGGGCCAGGGATCTTCGGGGATATGGAGGCCAGGATTTCCACAATCCGGGCCTCCTCACCCAGGGCACGCCCCACTGACGGTTCCCACCTTCTCCATTTCAGTAGGTAGTGGTGCACGGTTTCACCCTTTCCGTCCCACTTGGGACGGAGGTTGGCCCGGTGCCGGTCCCCAAGGGATGTAGGGTCCAGGTGGGGGGTGGCCTGATGACCATACCATGACTAGGCTCCTGGCCCCGTGGTTGCCCAGAATTGGTTGAAAGTAGTGGGGTTATCCACGGGACTCATGGCCGGGTCATCAGGAACTTCAGCAAAGGCCATACCCCCAGCAGGTATCCCTACTGGTTTGACCTTCGGAAGTTCCTCATCCTCCGGCCATCTCAGGATTACCCTGGTGTCAAAATTTCCCCGTGCATCAAAGTACGGAGGGTCGACTCCCTGAAGGTGACGCCTCTTGGCACAATAATGATGTGCTTGGGGGGGGGTCGAGGACTATGGCTGATCCTGATGAGTGTGCTGATGAGCATATCAAGGATATCAAGGGGGGGGTCCAGAGAAACTGAATTCTGCACTCTGGGGACCATGGGGGGGGGTGATAACCTGGTGGTCCCATTTCTGTAGGCCCTTGGGGGGGGTGATATCCCGGTAATTCTGATGTCTCTGCTGCATGGGTGGCTGCACAAGGCGTCTGTGGATGTACGTACGGCTGTGGAATCACATGCACATGGGGATGGGGCGTCGCATGCACGTGAGTATGTACATCAGCAACTTGACAAGCCATTTCAGAATGGCCACTGAAATCTGGAGTATGTACAGGATGATGGCCCCCATGAATTGCAAAGGCACCGTCTCGGGGCCCTTCTTCAACACCCTCCTCACCCTGCAGGCCCTCAAGCTGGCTCTTAAACTCCTTTATGAGCTCATTGCAGCCTGCCACCTGATTCTCCAAAGCGGTCAGGCGTTCCCCTTGGGCCCTGACCCGATCTGCAAAGCAATCAGAATATGTGGGGGAGGGCACGGGTCCCAAGGGGGGCTGTGCTGGAGTCACGGGCGCCGTCGTAATGAGGCTTATGCTATTAAGTATACTGTGCCTGAACTCGGATCCGGCGCGCCGCTCGTTCTCCATGGTGAGCTGGACTTGCTGCAGCTCGGCCTCCATGGTGGCCACCTTGGTCTTGAGGGGGCGGATGGATGGATCCGCTGGGGTCGTTGTAGAACCGGCGGTAGAACCGGTCGTGGCGGCGGCTCACGCCATGGTGGCCTTGGGCTGGTCAACGTAGCCCGGGAGAGCGCGACGGTGCTCGGCTTCTCGCTGCTCCAGCTCGTTGATGCGCTGGATGAGGGGGCCCGGCTGGACGTCCACGGCACGCTTCATCTCCACCTCCATAGCCGCCTTGATGGTCGCCAGGTCGGGGGCGGCTGCAGCGGCGGCCACGGCGGCCGCGGTGTTTGCTTGGAGGGCGGTGAGGACACTGAGTTGGCTCAGCTGTTCGGCCGGTAGCTCAGCCCCAGACCTACTCAGCCGCCCAAGCTGGTCATCAAGGTGGCGGACCGGCTGATGCAAGGTGTGCCCCTCGGTCCAAGCCTGGGTCAGCCCGGCATCAGTGTGCCGGGCGAGCGAGCGGACAACTCCACTCAGGTCGCTCACGAAGGCCACGGTCTCCTGCTGCATGGTGGCGAACTCGGCGGCGAAGCCTCGGTAGTGGGCGGCCAAGGCGTCGAGCTCCTGCCATTGCTGCTGCAAGTTGAAGGTTTCAAAGGTGGCCGACCTCATGCGAAAGGCCCGCTGGCCTAGGTCGTTGCTGAGCTCGATTCCCTCAGCGAAGTGCCAGCGGCCACCCTTGGGGTCCTCAGCCCACTCAGGGAAGGCACAGGGGGCTGGGTCCACGAGTACGGAGGACGCCGGGGGCGGCCAGCCATCGGACCCCGAGCTGCTTGTTGAGTCGGACCCATTGGTGCCCGGAGCCGTTGATGCGGAGGGCGGGGGCTGCAACGGAGGGGACGAGCTCCCCGGTTCGCGGGTCCAGGTCCTGCATGGCGGGCTGGAGAGGTCGAATCTGATGTTGTCCTCGTTGGGGGGGTCCTTGTGAGCACCACTTCTCGGCTAGATACTCCGGCGTCGCCCTTAGGAGACTTTTGTGATAGTACTCCCGGTGCTATTTTACCCACTGGTGTGTAAGCGGGGCCGGTACGGGTGTGTTTCCCTGAGCCGAGCAAGTCACAAGCGAAGGCACAGCACTGGACAAGAAGTCTCAACCTTGCTGAAACACAGAGTGAGCGCAGCGATCACAAAAGTAGCCCTTTCGTACATAAAAGGACGAAAGGAGATACATCATGCAACCACAAAAACAGTATGTACACAAGACGAAATGGCACAAAGGGAGTCAGAGCAATTGGACAGGGTCCCACACAAAAACAAGGGTAGTTATGGGAACCCAGGACCTTCACCCTGACACACATAGGGGGGCAGGATACAACTCAACGTGGGCCCTGAGACTTACTGCAGGCATCAGGGCACACAAGCAGGAAAAACCAGAAATCAGAGGTCATTGACATTCAAGTGCTCCCTGCCCATGGTAGGGGGCTTTCAAAGGAATCCGTGTGGAAGCATCCAAAGGGCAACAGTCCACCAACATGATCCCAAAATATCATGGTCTATCTCAACGATACCAGGACACTGTATCTAGTCTGATGGGCTGCGCACTTTGGTGAAATTCCCCAACAGTGAAAAACAAGGGAGAAAAGATTGCGAATAAATCCAACATAGTGATAGCCTAAGGTCCGGTAAAGTGCATACACAAAGGATGTTGAGAGGGGGTTGATTGTCCCAGAAGGGCTGACCCTACCTCTCCCTGCCTTCGGAGCAAAGCAGCAATCTCCAGTACACACTTTTTGACGTCATTTTTACTAACCTCAAAAAGGTTCCCTGAGCATGTTTTATACACAGGATTCAAGTCAAAATTGAAGTGACATATGGACTTTGACCGATCCTTCAAGGATAGACCAAGAGTCCAATGACCCAAATATGACCTCTAGACACTGTTGGTAGGCCATGGACAAAGAGCTGGCCCAAAATTGACATGTGGCCTAGCTTTGCCATGGACCTGAAGTGACCTCATGAAATTAGGGAGTCTTGACAAGATTTCTGGTAAAATCCAAAATAGTGACCCTATGTACCAGTAAGCTTCAGGTAAATGCTCAACGTAAAGTAAAGAGCACCATTGAAACATAAGAGAAGAGCCCAAGGTCTAACTCCTCATAGGCTTATTACTGTTAGCCTGTAAAGTGACCACATGACAGGGTGGTTTTCAAGGCTCTGTATAGACCTGGTTGGAGCCTTGTAAAACCACTATGCCATAGGCTTGGCAAAACGGGTTCGAATGACTCAAGTACATTGTCAAGCATACCCGAACAAGTTCAAATACTCGAGATAGACACCTCAGAGTGAATGAGGGTCGAGTAACAGGGGAATTGGACCCAAAGAACCAAACAAACCAAGTCCCGGAAGTGGACACATGAAATTTGAGATTTCAAAAAAAGTTTTAGATATCCGGTTGCCGTGACACTCCGGCGGCTCAGAATTCATCATACAAATCATGTCTCCTGAGTAGAGAGGCATGACTCCGATGAGAATTAGGTCTGGGGTCAAAACTCAACGATGGCAAGGATTCCTGAGCTCCACAAGTGAGCACATACACAGGGAAAAATTGGACATGCATGCTGGGCAATTTTTCTTGGGCATGAAATTTACTCAAAATGGCGTACACAAAATCAGCAAAAAACGAGCGGCGGCGCATCAACTGATTCCAGACTGGACCATATATTGATAGTACGAACCGAGTAGGCCCCCATTGATCCAAAGTTCGAAAGAAAACTCCATGGTAGTCCATCTCCATGGTCACTCCAAGTGAGGTCATGAAATTCATAGGTCAAAAATGAAGTTGAATTTTTGGATACTCAAACATGGTACATAAGCGCAAAAAGACCAAACAATGGCGAAAAGTAAAGTAAACACATACTCGAGCATGCACAAAGGGAAATTGGGTTCAAACTCCCCATGGGCTTCGAGAACAGAGCCCAGGAGGGGAGCCCATGATTGGGTAAAATTGAGTGAAAATTGACATGAAAATGACATAGTGAAAAAAGCTTAGAATGATTCAAAATACTTTACGAAAAGAAGATGTTTGAGGCTCGAAGCGAGTCAAAATCTTCTATATCTCGCAAGTACGCATTGAGTACGTACAAAACAAGCTTTTACTTGACTTCCGGCTCCATGATATGTTACGAAAATCATGTCCAACTTTGAGCACATGAAGAAAAGTGTGCTCAAGTGAAGGTCATTAAAATGGATCTAGCACTTCGTCATCGGTTCGATATTTGGAAAAAAAAGTACATACATGCACTCGAGACATGCACAAACATGCATGTTGAGCAAATAAGCGGAATTACACACAATGGCTTTGCGCACTCATCTCTCAAAGTGGGTCCATACCAGGGCCAAAAATGGCTCTTTAGGGCCATGAATGGCAGCCCCACCATGGATGTCTTGACCAACCATGGTTATTCAATGAATTCCAAACGTCAAAATAAAGTGACCCAAAGTGTTTTCGCTCCGTGTACGCCATAGGAAGAGATGCATACCTTTCTTTTCATGGGGCAATTCATGGTATTCTTGGAATCCTATTTTTATGACTCAAAGTCAATAAATCACTCATAACTTCGAATCTACTTGCAACTCACAGGTTTACTTAATACACAATTAAAATAGGCTTATGGCTTTCCGATGCATCTTACTTTAAAGGTTACGGAAGCAGTGGCTTAAAGATATCCTCTGCTGAAGTGACCCTATGAAATGCCTAAAAATGGCATGCCATGACTAGTCAAATGAGGGGCAAGGGGAAAGAAAGGCACCGTAAGGTGCCGGCGAAGCTCCTTGACCTACTCAGCATCTTTTTTTGCCTGGGCATCATGTCGATGCCCAGTTTTGAATTTGTACCTCACCGCTTCGCTGTTTTTTGATTCCACTGTATAATTATGATATTGAACGAAGCAACAGTGGTTTCAAATCATCGTCGCTGGCCTTTGTTAAATTTCCAGTTCATGGTTTCGCGATTTTGGTCGCACAGGGGCCGACTGGCGGTAGTTGTGCGAACTGGCGCAACGCCGGTTCACGCAGGCGCCGAAGCCAAAATCCAGTTCCTGTACGTTTGCCAATTCCACGGAAATTCGCCCACAAATATGAAGGGATTTTCATTCCCTATCGATTGACGCAAAAAACCAAAGAAATTGCGCCTAGTCCTCTGAAGTTTCCCAAAGATTTCAAGTTTTGGGGAACTTTGCATGAGGACTTGTTGGGGAATAAGTAAGAAAAGGTGCTTTTCCAATGCTTTAGGGTATACGTTAGTTGTATTAGAGGTGCTCTAAGCACACAGGCATTTCTATCTTAGTATTGGCCCAACCAAAAGTGGTGATAACACATTTTGACTTATGGACCCAAACACTAAATCAGGATATGGAGTGGACCCCTATATCCCCTATCAATGTGAGGCTATTCATCTTTTCCAGAGTTGACTGAGAACTGACATATCCAAGGAACAGCCTATGAATTTATCTATGTTTTGTCATGAATTCTTAGCTATCCTAGTGGATTGCACCCTAGGGGGCTGGGGCACCTCTTTTTGAGAGGTCCTGGGTTCAATACTCAGTCAGCCTAGCTAAGTAGGAATATCCCATGTGACATGGCAGTGACCTCATCGCCACAAGCCATGCCACCTCAGCACCTATGGGACCCAAAAACAAGAGTGCACATCTGAAGATGGCACCGTGGATGAGAGTGAGCCCTTGGGGCAGTTTTCTAATCAGTGTTTCTCAAACATGTAAAATATTTCATCCTGAGTTGCATTGAATGTTTATTTGCTGTGGTCTATTGTTGATAGCTTTCTTTATCTAACTCTTTTGTGACTGCAGCCCTTCATGCTTTGATCCTGAACTTCTTCTACTTGCTTATCTCTGGCTTGGGTTATCCTGAATAGCTTGTATTTTCACAATAAAACATTTTTCTCATCAAAAATAAGCAGCAGGAACCCTACACCAGCAGCAAGCAGCAGGAGAGGCACAAAAAAAACACAGTGTTGAAATCACTATAAAACCTTCTGGTAGCAAGAGGCAGACTGTCTCTGCGTACCGGCAGCAACCCCGTGCCGTACATCCAGTGCGCCGAGATCAGTCATATATAAGCAAGAAGGGCGAACGAATATGGATACCAAGAAAGAGGACACCGACGTGAAGACGGCGCCTGAGGCACCAGCAATGCCAGCACCTGGTGAACCTGGACCTGGACCTAGCGCTGTACCTTCGGAGCCCTTACATGGGCCAGTGGACGTGGCGGAGGATTCGATGGAAGGACTTCAGTCGGCCTTCCGGGCCCTCTCAGTCGAGGAGGTGGACACCCAACCTGTGAAGAGAAAGAGAGAGAGAGGGAAGGATGCTGGAGAAAGCATAGCAGACGAAGGAGTAGACCAAGGGCACGACCCGACGAATGATCCTACCTTCGAAGGCGCACCAAGCGCTTCTGGCCTCCACGCACCACCCTCTCCTACTACCACCACACTCCCAACTCCAGACCCAGTCGCTGCAACATCCACACCATTTTACGCGTTCCCGTGGGGGGCCTGGCCACGGGACGCTGCGGTGGACACGCGCAAGTGAGCAGGCAGGCAAAGCACTACGCTCACAGGGGCATCAATGCGCTCATGTCATGTGACAAAGCGTTTCAGGATCCTTGCCACTCTGCAACAAGGGAACGAAAGTATGTACAGCAACACATCAGGATATGTACACATGGGATTAAGACTGGACTGGGGTAAGGGCATCACAGGACAATAGACACTCAGTCCTAACTCGTATCCCAATCCCGAGTCCGACCCTCTCAGTGGCAGGTGGGGGCGGAGGCTCAAACACAACCCATGCCCTGCTCAGTCCGGACCCTGAAACCCTGCCAATAGGGGGGGGTGTCCCGCCCAGCCACAGGCGAGTTCCTGGAAAGCAAGACTCCGCCATTATCCCCTAGGAGTTGGTAGCTGAAAATGGGCTGTTTCAGCCCAAACTGATATTAGCTCCAAAATCTCCAAAATTGACCCCTCGTTCGGACCCACCAGAGGTAGGGACGAGGCAACTGACCCTATGCTTTTCGAGTACGAACTCCCTGGAGCCCTCACCCAACCTGATTTCCTCTGAGGTCCCGGCATCAGGGCACCACGGGTTCGTCACGTGGGGTCATGATTGCCAAAATGGCAAAATGGGCCGTCTCGGGCGACCGTCCAGGGTAGGAAATCTTGGCGATATTGACGCGCCAAGCCTTGATTCACAACCCTTGATATCCCCTCTGGTCCCATGCCCTGGGTTATCGCTTGCTGTCACGCTGGCTGCTTACTGTTCACCGAGGGGATGACCACACGGACGGGGCAGAAAGCAACATGCGGTGCAGAGGTGGGGATCGTGGATCGCATCAAAAGTTGAATTACTCCGGATGAGCCGGAGGAGCAAATACGAAACTCAAGGGCGTTCAACCCTTGCTCATTCGCTACAATATGCGCACTTCCCATCTGGCTAGATCTCGTGCCCCATGGAGATATGGTAATTCCAACATGGCATACAATGGCAAAAAGAGCGAAATTTGGCCAAAATGGCCCGCACTCATGATTCCATATCTCCATGGCCACGGCGAGGATCCTTCCAACCAAAGATGCGATAGACACATGGGACTTGGGTCCCATTTTGTGCCACTTGCCATCCCTCATGGTCGCCTCTAGCTATTTTTCCCATTGGAAGGAAAGTGACACACGTATGGGGCAGAATAGCAACATGCCCCAACTTGGGTGACTCACAACTCTCCCATCGAGAGGAGAGGCCACATGGGGAAACATCCCATTTGATGCGGGTTTACGTGCCCTCTCCGAATTGCCCTTACCCTTGGTCAAGTGGCGCACGGGAACCTCGGGGGTGAAATCATGGGGAGGAGGAGTTTGTGGCCATTTTGGGCAAAACGGCCAAAATTCACCCAAAAGTGGTCCCTCCAAATATCGTATCTCCGCATCGCAAGAGAAAGGAGCCTCGGGCTTTTGCATGGATGCAAACCGAAGCTTTGCTTCCCTTTTGCAACAAAGGTTGAGGTTCAAAGGACAATGAAAGCATTTTTAACACCTCACTCCTTGAAGCACACTATTTATGGGAAAAAGTGCATATATCGGCGATATTGGCATGAACATATCTTCGGGACCTTGAGGAGCAAAAAAATGAGTAAACACTTTTGGAGTAGGCCCATAGTAGGTGCTTTCAAATATGCACACTATGGTTAGATTGTCCCCGCCCACTCGTGTCATTAGTGCTTGCATATGAGCGCGTGTGCAAAGAGGCAATATGGCACGCGTGCTCACAAGGCGAAATTATAGAAAATAGAAGACAAGGTTGTAAAAATCAACCAAGCCATCCACGATGTTCTTCGTGGTCTCCACTTTACATATTGTCTTGGTTCGAGGCTCAACTCCTCATAGGCTTCGAATACGAGCCTCGGGGGTTTGGCCATTTTGGCCTAATTTTCGACCAAAACTTGCCCTCTTTTGAAAATAGAGTTTTGGTACGCATTGAATTGCGTGGAGCCATCGTTGAGTTGGCTCGAAAAACGAAAATGGCCTCGGGCTTTTGGTCCTGTGAGCATTGTGTCCGGTCATTAACGTTCATGCTCACAAGGCCACAAAGTTAGCGTTTGCGCACGCAAACGACTTGGGTTTGCGAGACCCATAGGCTGCCTAAAACACCGCCATTCCCCGCTTCCCTATACAAGACGATATGCCCGCGTGAAAGGGGCATGGGTGAGAGACATAGGGGGGAGATGTAGGGTTCCGTCCGAACTCATGGTCTTTGAGAAGCATGAGTTCGCGCGATCGACGGAAAGCCTTGCGCGCTGATTTTCTCGAAAACGCAACGGCGAATAATTCTGGTGAACACACCAGATGAAAGTACATTAAATACCCTCTAGATTCCGCCCTTAAGTTCTCTTAGAACCTCACAGGTACTCGAGAAAAGTCCAGAACAAAACTCGCCACGGAGAAGCGACGAAGGTGCGCGAACAGGCAACATCAGGCGGCGATCTCACCACAATTACAAATCGCGGTAGAAATCGGGTATTTCACCGATTTCTGATCGAAAATCGATCAAGACAATAAAATCACGGTAATTCTACATCGATTTATTGGTTAGAAACCGGATTCCAGATGTCACGGGTTAGAGAACAGGGATAGCCGGTGTCAACGGCTTCCGCACGGGTGTGACGGCTCGCAGGCCTCTGGGCCAGGGGCCATAACGGGTGTGACGGCTCATAGGCCTCCGGGCCATGGGCCATGGGTTCTGGGTACCGCTTCACCCCCCTCCTTAGAGCAAACCCTGGGGGGGGCTCGATAACACCCAAGCATGGCAGCGGGTACCCAGGACCATCCCCTGAAGAGGGGGGGGTCACATCCTCACTTCAGGCCGATCTGCAGGTTAGGTTGCGCATTGCCATCCCACGGTTAAACAGGTATGATGCTGTAACTGTTAGTAAACGCAAGTATAGTATCAAGTATCAAGTCCCGGGTCCTGGCGGCGATTGTTCGGCATCCAAAGGACCCGTTAACCCATACCAGGCGCACCGGGTCCCGGCTGCTACGGTCACCACCACAGTGGCAGTGGCATACACGGCCAACATAGGCGTCACACGACGACCGAGGTGGTCCCACAGGTCGAGAGCGACCACAAAGATCCATCAGGCTACCCCAAGCTTCCCAAGGCCCGCCGACTGGGGAGAGTCCCCACGGGTCCTTCCTCGGGCGCACCATGTCCATATCCATACGACGCGAGTCCAGAGTGGTACAGCCGAGCGAGCTCCTCCTTAAGGGATCGGGCATCAAGGCCGTCTTTTCTCTCGCCCTATTACCACGAAGGCCATACATGAGGGAGTCCTCATGCAGTGTGGGCGGAGGCGTCTACTCCTCAAACCACCAGTTTCCCAGGCAGACTGACCGAGGTCAGGAGCACCGGAGGTCGCCATCCGACTGCAAGTGCGTTTGCGAGTCGGTAGGCTGACACTGGGACTGACAGTGGCGGACCGCTGGGAGTGTAGTCAGGCAACTGGGCTTCCCGCCTGGCGACATCAGGATCTCCACATCACAGCGAATAGGGCACACGGTATCACGGGCACTCAAACAGAAGAATCTGTACTTAGGTACTGGTCCAAGCTGGACCCTGTGTGAGAACATGTAAACGGCGACTCAGGGCGCCTTCGTAGTCGATTCGCATCCCGTCGGGGGAAAAACAGTCCACATCTCAGCGATGGGCTGACAAAACTGAACATACAGAAGCACATATCCTGGAGGGGCGGAAAAGCAAAACAAGCGGGGTAAAAAGGCGCGTAAACACACGCTGGACAGAGCGCCAGTTCCGACGTGGACTGGTGATGTGGATCTTGCGCAGCTTCTGGAACAGCTGCCGTCCAGCCACTTCAGCACGGCCGTTAGACCGGCTGAGATAGGCAACGCTCTTGGCATGACGTATTCCCATGAGGGAACACATAGCCTTGAACCAGCCACCAGTAGACTGGTGCCCTCGGTCACTGCAAATGGTGCGGGGGATGTCAAAGACGGTCAGCAAATGACGAATCATCATGACTGCCACTTCCTTGGAACGGCTACTACGTAGCCGCTGTGGCGGTCCACACAGAGAACCACACAGTCAAAGGTCTCCTTGCGAATGTGCACTTCGGGCATGGAGAAGACGTCCATGGCCACGCTCTCCATGGGCTCGTCAGGAACCGGGGTCCATTGGGCTTCCCCCTTGACGTTCCGGTTATCGGGATTGCAGGCCTGACAGACCGAGCAACCCTTCCTGACCTTCTTGATGGCGGTGTAGAGAACGATATCGTCGATCTCGAACCGACGCTGCATGTCAAGGGCTTGCTTCTTGACCCCTGGGTGCAGCATGTGGTGGTGCCAAGCTTCACAAAGCTCGAGCACCCGGGACTCCGGTACTAGCAGCTTACCATTACGGTAGAGCTTGCCATCTTCCTCGGTCAGCCCCTTTGGCCACTTATGCCCGTCGTCAGGGTCGGTCACAGCCCTATACTCGGCCGCAAAGGCCTCAGACTTGGCGTAGTCGTCGGTCCAGTCGTCCTGGAGGCAAGACTCTGGGAAGAGGTGCTTGTCGGACTCAGCTCCCTCAGGGGCGAGTACTCTGACCGCTCTGCTCACCCTCGACGAGAGGGGGGCATCCGCAGCCATGAGGACGAAGCATTTAACACCCTCCTCCTCCATCAGGCGCTCAATTTCGATGATCCTCTTGGCTTCAGCGGTCTCAGCCTCATCGCCATGGGCAGAGATATCCGTCATGCCCTTGCTGGCGGGATAGGCCCACCTACTGAGACAGTCCGCCACGGTGTTATCCTTTCCAGGAATATACACAACCGTGAGGTCGAACTTGGCCAAGGTCTCATGCCATCTTGCCCGTCGGGAGGCGGGACCTGAGGGGGTGTCCACGTGCTCCTTGTGCCACGACTGCAGACTCTGATGGTCGGTGCAGACGGTGACGGGATGGAGGGCTATGTACCCAGCCCATTTCCTGAGAGCCATGACGATGGCATACGCCTCCTTTTCACGGGGCGTCCACGTCCGTCTCTGGCCTTCCGCCAGGACTCGGCTCCAGAAGGCCACGGGCACGTGCCTCCTATCGTCAGGCACTTGCTCCAAGACAGCGCCAACGGCGTAGTCGGAAGCATCGGTGCGCAGGACGAACCCTCGGTCGGGATCCACGAGGTGCAGACCCACTGCGGATAGCAGCGCCTGCTTCATCCCCTCAAAGGCACGGTCGGAATCAGCATTCCAGACCAGAGCCTTCTTGGACCCCTTTTTGGTCTCCTCTCGGTTGCCCTTGAGCATGGTCGTCATGGGGGCTGCATACTCGGCATACATTTTGATATACCCCGAGTAGTAATTGCAGAACCCCAGATACCCCCGTAGCTCAGAGACCGTCTTGGCCTTTTCCCAGTGCTCAATCGCAGCCACCTTGCCAGGTATGGGCTTTCGCTGCCCGTTCCCAACTACGTGGCCAGCGAAGACCACCTCGCTTACCGCAATGGTGGCCTTGTCACTGCTGCCCGTGAGTTTGTGCCGAACCAGAAGGTCCAGCACTCGAGTGACGTCCCTCTCATGTGCCTCCAGAAGCTCCTCGTAGCTCATACTGGGGTCCCTGGACGCGATGATCACGTCGTCCACGAAAGGGTCCGCACAGTCACGCACCGGCTCAAGCAGGTTCTCCAGCATCCGCTGAAAAGCCGCATTGCCGTTGGTAACGCCCATGGGCATCACCTTCCACTGGAGAGGTCCAAGTGGGGTGCTCATGGCTGTGCAGGCACGGGACTCCTCGGCGAGAGGCATCTGATGATAACCATGTTTCAGGTCAATCACCGTGAAGATCCTCTGCCGGTGTTGTTTTTGCAGCATATCCTCAATGAGGGGCAGCGTATAGCTGTTGTGCTGCGTTTGGGCGTTTAGGCCGCGGTAGTCGACCACGAGCCGCCACTCGCCGGCAACCTTCTTGGGGACGACGAAGCACGGAGAGGCCCATTCGGAGTGGCACGGCTCGAGCCAGCCTCTCTGGATGAAGTCACGGAGGATCCTCTCCATGGCCTCCTTCCTCTCGCCCCTCAGGGCAAACTCCCTGTGACGATACACACGGGGGTCCTGCTTCAGTCGTATCTTGGCCTCGCCATACGGTCCACGCACCGGTGGGGGAAACACAGGCTTACCGCTGAAGAAGGTATCACCATACTTCTGCTTCAGCCTGGCCCTCAATGCCTGGATCTTGGGGCAGTCATCGGACTCCGCCTTGGCTTTTCCGGGCACTTGAACCACGGAGCTTACTTGAGGGGTAGCGACCCCGCTCGGTTTTGGCTCAGGTGGTCTTCCCAGGTGGCCCAAAGGGCCATCTCTGGTCTTGCCTCGGAACAGATCGCCGTAGGTGGGTGGGTTACCGCCAGGCGGCTCGTCCTGGTTGGACATGTGATCCAGCACCCTCTGAACGAAGGTATTCCCGTCATAGGAACCGGAGACGATTGAGTCCACTTCCCACCAGGCTTTGTCCTGGCCTTTGCCCTCACGCTGGCTTCCCCAGTCGTGAAAGGGCTGATCCATATACCCCTGAACCAGATCCAACTCCTCTTCAGTGAGGGGGTCTTCCGATTCTCCGATGTCAACAGGGGGAACCGCAAAGCATTGCCGCCAGGGCTCTGCTATGATACGGTTGACACACACGAAGTCCGTGGCGTCGGCCTGATCAAGGCCCCCATCCACATAGTGGAATTCCGTTGGCCATCTCTGGGGTGGCATGGGCTGTCCCTTAGCGTCCTGATAGACACTCTCTCCAGCCGGTAGGACGACCTTGTTTAAGGTCATGTTGGTCAATGAGGCTACCCAATGTCGGGTACTTTCCTCCTCGGTGCATCCAATAGGAACAACCAGCACTGCCTTGGAGCGGTCCTTGCGAATCTTCGCTACCGCTCTTGGAATGTCCCAACGGGGGCAATGGATCCACATCAAGCCCTGATGCGGACCCCAGTGCTTCTTCCACGCGGAGTCCTGGGCGCTCCAGTACTTCTCACACACCCGAAGATGGGCGGAGGTTCCTGAAGAGAACGCATCCAGGGCCAGATCCGAAGCTCCCAGGTCCGCAACCACTCGGCTCGCCACTTCCGGCCTTACGCCGTACTCCTGGTTTGCTGGCCCAGTTGGCTCAGTGCCAAGTGCGGCTACTTTGAGCTGATTGCGTTCGGGGTGGATCCATTGGCATTCCACATGGTGCTCAGGTGACGAAAGCCACGAGAGCTGGTCGTCCTGGTACAGGGTCATGGAGGCCTGGGCCGGGAGGACGCCGGAGTCCGTGTCCATCATGAAGTCGTACCCGACGATCATGTCCCAGTCCATCTCGGCCTCGTAGAAGCGACCGTGCAGGAGGATTTCCTTGCCGACGTCTGGGCGGCTCAGCTCACGATGGTTCACGAACTGCAGCCCAATGGCCGCTTCCTTCGTGCCTCCCGACATGTACTGGCCGTTCGCCACCTTCAGCCTGACAGTTTTCCGACTGTCGGTCAGACACTCTGGTGGAAGTAGGCCAGCCTTGACCAAGCTGACTTGAGCTCCCGTGTCGACCAACACGTCGAAAACCTTTTCCACTTCCCCGCATAAGGCACGGACCTTAAGATGCAACTGCCGCTCGCGACCGACACGGCGCACGGCGTGCAAAGTCAGGATCTCCGGCCGTTTCAGAAGCTCAAGAAGCTACTGGTGCAGGTCGTGGACAATGGGCTCAGGCTGCCCATCTGCAGCATCCAGCTGCGGTCCGGGTGATCCTCCGATACTCTCGGATAGATCTTGTAGTACATCAAACACATTCTTAGTCGCGAAGGACGGACGGGTGCAAGAGTTCGTGCCTTCACTTGCCCTCACCCCGCCTCCGCGACTTGGTGCCGGACCGGGCCTTCCGCCCGCGGCAGTCCCTTTGTGCTTATCGACTCCCGACTGGGATGGTTCGGCGCTTCCCACGTCACCATCCTGCGACCGTCCTAGCTGGGGCCCTTGGCTGCAGGGGCTCCGCTAGGGGGCGTCGGTTGTGGAAGTAAGGGTGTTCTCCTCCGCATCAACCTCGTTGACGCCCTTCTTCCTTCCGCCTTTCTTACCCTTCTTGTCCTTGTCCTTGTTCTGGTCATTCTGGTTGTTCTCCTTGTTCTTGTTGTCCGACCTGGGGACCCAGTTCCTCTTGATCTCCTGGATCTCCTTGGCCAACTCGGTCCCCTGCGACACCAGGTTGGAGAGCTCGGGCCTGTCCACCTCCACCTTGGCTTCCCGGATACCCGCGGGCGCACGCTTCTTCGACCCGTGCGCCTTCTTGTAAGCCTCCGTGTCGGCCTTGTGGGTGGGGCATGTTCGGTGGTCATGTTTGAAGCCTTGCTTCCTCCCATAACACAGAAAACAGCCCTGCGGGTGAGCTCGTATGAACTCCCCAAAGGACAGCGGAGGCTCGCCAACGCCGCGAGGGTCCCTCTTCTCCTTCTTCTTCCAACCCGGCTGCAGGGGCTTCCAGCTTCCCCGGTTGTTCCCCGCGCTAAGGTTGTTGGCCACGAAGGCGCAGACGGCCACCTCGGCGGGCTCATCGTCGTCGTCATCGTCGACGAGAGTCTCATCGCCGTCGGCTCCCGCTGGGTCCATGGTAGCTTCCCCGCCAGGTCCCTCGCCAACGTAGTTGACGTCGCGGTGGCCGGGCCTCAACCCGCGGGTGTGGTGGAGGTTTCGGTACTCCTTGGGCACCTGCTCTCCAACCCACTCCGGGTTCTCGTCGCAGCTCATTCGCGCCGGGATGGCCTGCAGACGGATGGTCTGGCCGCTCAACTCACACTCGTCAAGGCGCCGGATCGCGGTCTTCTCGCGATCGCCCGAGACAGTTATGAGGAGAGCGTTCCGCAGGGAGTGCCGTTTGACATCCCGGGCCACGTTCTTCCTCGTCCAAGCCACCACGTTCGTATGATACTCTTTGGGGAGCATCATCTTGACCATGTGGTTGTACTTGGCCCTCTTGGATTCCTCCTTGGTGACCCTTTTGATCCATGCTTCCGGCAGCATGGAGAGCAGGCGAGCCTGCTCGTCACCCTCGTTCCAATCCTCCACGTTGCGGCGGAGGAGGGTGTAATGCCCTCGGAAGTCTCGCCAGTCCCGTAGGCGAATCTCCCGTCCATCATGCTCAAGCTTGATGGACTTCCACCGCTTGGCAGCCACCTGCGGAGCGTCCACCCGCTCCTGCTCGTTGAGCCACTTCTTGGCTTCCTTGAGGGTCTTGATTCTCCCCTCCTTGGTCGCCACGAAGTATAGCTCTCCGAGCACTTCCGGCAGGCGGTACCTGAACCGTCTGAAGACATATTTCTCCGCATCCGCGGGAGGCATGTCTTCAGTAACGGTCAGCCCCCAATCGTCCAGCTTCTCCAAGAAGCGGTCGAGGTTGAGGGGGTTGCCATCGTACATGGGGGGCTTGATGTCCTTCAAGTCTTCCCACACGGCGGCATCCGCGGCCTTAGAGACCATGAACGCCGGCCGCGAGGTCGACCGAGGTTCCCATCGGCCTCGCCCACGGACTCCCACGGCCGCCACGTCCATCTCCTCCATGGAATCCCTGTGGCTACGCCGCGGTTCCTCCATGTACGCTGAACCTAGATGTTCACGCCGTACTCCTTCCATGTACGCATCCTCCTCACGGCGCCGGCGGCTGCGTTCAGCGGCCTCCCGTCGTACACCACGCGGCGGGCTGATGTCGAACTCCTCCAGGTCCAGGTCCAGGTCCTCACCTTCGCCGACATCCCACTCCACGTCTCCTCTGGGAACCTCATCCCTGAGTCCACCATAACGTCCACCAGCCATTGGGATTGGCCCAGGGGCTGGTGCGGGGCGCCGGGGGCGTACCGGTGCCCGCGGTGGAGCACGGCGGTTGCCGTACTCCGCGCTGAGCCACTCATCACGCCAATCCTCACTGCCACTGCCGGGCGGCACGCGCTCGTTGCCGCGGCCCGCGCTGTGGTGACAGGGGGCGGTGAAAGAGGGGGCACTGGCGCTGGGGCGACTCCTGGGGGCTCCGCCGGGGGCGTGGGATCTGCCTGGACCTGGTCCGGGTCCCGAGCCGTCGTCCGACGAGCCAGACTCCAGGGGTGGGTGGTCGCTGCCGACGCTCCCACGGGCTTCCAGCGCGTCCAGCCTCTGCTTCAGGCCACTGATAACCGTGTTCAGCGACCTGGTCTCGGCCCTGGCGATGTCCAGCTCCTTCTGCGCGCGCGCGGCGACCCTGGCGATGCGTTTCATCTCGCCCTTGCCCGTGTCTACCTCGCGCTCGAGGAACTGGACCCTCCTGCGGAGGTAGACAATCCACCGCCAGGTGGTATCCGGGTCGCCGTTCCCTGGTCGGTCGTCGGGGTCCCCAGGGGGTCCTCCAGGAGGGCCTCCGCCGGGTCCGCCCGGTCCAGGGGGTCCTCCCCCGCCTGGTGGTCCGCCTCCAGGGGGTCCACTTGGTGGGCGTCCTCCAGGGGGTCCTGATGGTCCTCCGCCAGGGGGTCCCGGTGGGTCTCCGCCGGGTCGCCTCGGTGGGTCCGAGGATGGGCGCTTCTTCGTGATGTCGAAGTCCATGTTGTCATCCTCGTCCATGTCGCCCCACCTGGGCGTCTCGGTCTCGGAAGACTCCGAGCTCCGGTAGGGAGGAGGGAGATCCTCATCCTCACCTTCCGGCTCCATGGGGACGTCTCCGCCTCCTCCGCCCGTCCAAGCCACCACTCGGCGATGCCGGCGGCCTCGTTCATCCCCTGTCGCTGGACCGTCGCTGGCGGTGAAGAAGGGGTCACTGTCGTGGGGGTGTCCGCCCGCTGGCCTCCGTGGCCTCTCGGGGGTCTTCCCCTTACCCTTCTTCCGTCGGTGGGCGGTGGGGCCACTGCTCCCACTGCTGCCCGTGCCGGCCTCGTCCAGCGCCATCTTGGAGGAGGCGTCCCCTTCGAAAAGCTTTCAAAGGGTCTCCACTCGTGATCCTCCCGGTGGAGTCTCGCGGCGTAGTTTGGCCTGTGCCTCCTCCATTGCGGCGGCTGTGGCTGCGGCAGCTCGCGCTTCAGCTTCCTCCCGGGCACGAGCCGCTTCGGCTTCCCGGGCCTGCTGCAGCCGAGCCCTGTCCGCTTCCAACGCCGCCAGCTCCGCCTCCGTCTTGGCCCTCTCCTCAGCGACCTTCCGTCGCGCGGCCTCAATGGCGTCCTTCTTGACGGCGTCCGCCTGGGCCTTAGCTGTCGCTTCGGCGTGGGCCCTTTCCTCCGCCTCCTTCTTTGCCCTCTCTTGGGCAAGCGCCTCTTCCAGCACCCTCACCTCGGCCTCCTTGCGGGCAATGGCCTCCTGCGTCAGGCGAGCTTCCTCGTCGGCTGCCCTGATCTGGGCAGCCACTGCCTCATGGGTGGCCGCAGCCGTGAGACCGGCCGCGACAGATGCAACGGTCGAGGCGTGGTAGCCCATGCCTCTGCCCCACTCGGTGGCCTCCTCATGGGCGATGCCGACGGCGCCCTCCACAGCAGCGTTCTGCTGCGTGGCCCGTTGCCGGGCAACCCGAAGGTTGCAGGGCACCCCACAGGCGCGCTCACAGGCGCGCGCCACGTCCCTTTGGGTGGGAGCGGCGCTGCTGCTGGAGCTGGCCTGGTCGGCCGGCATCCTCCCGCGGTGTGCCGACTCCACGTCGCTGCTGGGGCCTGCTGGGGCCTGCTGGGGCCTCAGGAGCAGCGGACGGGGCTTGGCCTTGGTCTGCTTGGCGACTTCCATGAAGTCACCAAGGGTGGCGTGGCCGGGGTGGTGACCACCATTGGCCCGTTGGGGACTGGGGGCTGGGGTTCCGCCCTTGGCGCCTTGGGCGGCTTCGGCGGCCAGGGACTCCTGGTACTCCCGCCACTTCCGGTCCCGCTTCCTGTCCCCGGCGGACCGCTTCTCCTTCCCCGGAGACACGCTGCTGCTGCCCTGCAGCCTGCGCTCGCTCCCCGGTTCCGGGAAGTTCTTTTCGATCATGTCCCACATGGAGACATTGATCGTGGCGCCCGACGGGTACGCGTTGGAGTCCTCGTCCTCCTCAATCCCGTCGGGGCGCAGCCCTTCGCCGGGCCTGTCTGGCCGGGTCCGGGTCCTCCAGCGCCTCTGCTGGAAGCGGAAGGCAAACCCTTCCGCCCGCAGCCAGTCCTCCACGGCCTGCAGGCGGTCGGGGGCCATGTCCGTGCGGAGCTCGAAGCTCCGGGGCATGCCGCCTTCGCACTGGGGGTGGCTGTGGCGGTAGTGCTGGTCCCAAACCAACCCACGCAGTAGGTGCGCTGCATGGGGGTGGGGCCGCGGCCACGTCTTACCCGCTTCTTGCCAGTTTACCATGGCAGCGGGGGCGTAGTTGGTCTTGAGGTCCTTGGTGTGCACTCGTTCCACTCAACGAACTGGTGGTGGTTGTTGAGGCGGGTGCTGCAGCACTGGACTGGGAGTGCGGCTGGTGCTGGTCAGCCGGTGGTTGTGGAGGTGGTTGACGCGGCCTTGCTGGTCGGCCGATGGGACTCGCTGATGCAGGAGTCCTGGTCTGTGCACCTCTTCCACGGTCGCTGCGCGGTCAGGGCGATGCTCTGAACAGCGCTGCGGGCTCCGTGACGAACTCGGCGCTGTCGCCCGGCGGCGCTGCGAGCCGCTGCTCTGCGCTGCGAGCTGCGAGCTGCGAGCTGCTGCGCCGCGCTGCTCGGGGTTGGTGGCCCCGAGTGGCACGCGGGGGATGGGTAACCCCGCGGCTGTGTGTTGTACAGCAACACATCAGGATATGTACACATGGGATTAAGACTGGACTGGGGTAAGGGCATCACAGAACAATAGACACTCAGTCCTAACTCTCATCCCAATCCCAGGTCCGACCCTCTCAGTGGCTGGTGGGGGCGGAGGCTCAAACACAACCCATGCCCTGCTCAGTCCGGACCCTGAAACCCTGCCAATAGGGGGGGGTGTCCCGCCCAGCCACAGGCGAGTTCCTGGGAAGCAAGATACTCCAAGGCTGGCCAACAGTGGCTCCCTATGCTCCCTTAACAGCAGGTTCCAACTCCTCTCTGACTCAGAGATATGGCTCCGCCATTATTTCCTAGGAGTTGGTAGCTGAAAATGGGCTGTTTCAGCCCAAACTGATATTAGCTCCAAAATCTCCGAAATTGACCCCTCGTTCGGACCCGCCAGAGGTAGGGACGAGGCAACTGACCCTATGCCCTTCGAGTACGAACTCTTCGAAGCCCTCACCCAACCTGGTTCCCTCTGAGATCCTGGCATCAGGGCACCACAGGCTCGTCATGTGGGGTCATGATTGCCAAAATGGCAAAATCGGCCGTCTCGGGCGACTGTCCAGGGTAGGAAATCTTGGCGATATTGACGCGCCAAGCCTCGATTCACAACCCTTGATATCCCCTTTGGTCCCATGCCCTGGGTTATCGCTTGCTGTCACGCTGGCTGCTTACTGTTCACCGAGGGGATGACCACACGGACAGGGCAGAAAGCAACATGCGGTGCGGAGGTGGGGATCGTGGATCGCACCAAAAGTTGAATAACTCCGGATTAGCCAGAGGAGCAAATACGAAACTCAAGGGCGATCAACCCTTGTTCATATGCTACAATATGCGCCCATCTCATCTGGCTAGATCTCGTGCCCCATGGAGATATGGTAATTCCAACATGGCATACAATGGCAGAAACAGCGAAATTTGGCCAAAATGGCCCGCACTCATGATTCCATATCTCCATGGCCACGGCGAGGATCCTTTCAACCAAAGATGCGATAGACACTTGGGACTTAGGTCCCAGAATGTGCCACTTGCCATCCCTCATGGTCGCCTCTAGCCATTTTCCCCATTGGAAGGAAAATGACACACGTATGGGGCAGGATGGCAACATGCCCCAAGTTGGGTGGCTCACAACTCTCCCATCAAGAGTAGAGGCCACATGGGGAAACATCCCATTTGATGCGGGTTTACGT
Organism: Eutreptiella sp. 'Long Island Sound 2002'; assembly: GCA_964036045.1. Taxonomy (NCBI): domain Eukaryota; phylum Euglenozoa; class Euglenophyceae; order Eutreptiales; family Eutreptiaceae; genus Eutreptiella; species Eutreptiella sp. 'Long Island Sound 2002'. Next base: position 27,298,060 of record OZ038392.1, on the reverse strand, counting down.
GCCCTCTCCGAATTGCCCTTACCCTTGGTCAAGTGGCGCACGCAACCTCAGGGGTGAAATCAGGGGGAGAAGGAGTTTGTGGCCAAAATTCACCCAAAGGTGGTCCCTCCAAATATTGTATCTCCGCATCGCAAGAGAAAGGAGCCTCGGGCTTTTGCATGGATGCAAACCGAAGCTTTGCTTCCCTTTTGCAACAAAGGTTGATGTTCAAAGGACAATGAAAGCATTTTTAACACCTCAATCTTTGAAGCACACTATCTATGGGAAAAAGTGCATATATCGGCGATATTGGCATGAACATATCTTCGGGACCTTGAGGAGCAAAAATATGAGTAAACACTTTTGGAGTAGGCCCATAGTAGGTGCCCTCAAATATGCACACTATGGTTAGATTGTCTCCGCCCACTCGTGTCATTAGTGCTTGCATATGAGCGCGTGTGCAAAGAGGCAATATGGCACGCGTGCTCACAAGGCGAAATTATAGAAAATATAAGACAAGGTTGTAAAAATCAACCAAGCCATCCACGATGTTCTTCCTGGTCTCTACTTTACATATTGCTTTGGTTCGAGGCTCAACTCCCCATAGGCTTTGAATACGAGCCTCAGGGGTTTGGCCATTTTGGCCTAATTTTCGACCAAAACTTGCCCTCTTTTGAAAATAGAGTTTTGGTACGCATTGAATTGCGTGGAGCCATCGTTGAGTTGGCTCGAAAAACGAAAATGGCCTCGGGTTTTTGGTCTTGTGAGCATTGTGTTCGGTCATTAACGTTCATGCTCACAAGGCCACAAAGTTAGCGTTTGCGCACGCAAACGACTTGGGTTTGCGAGACCCATAGGCTGCCTAAAACACCGCCATTGCCCGCTTCCCTATACAAGACGATATGCCCGCGTGAAAGGGGCATGGGTGAGAGACATAGGGGGGAGATGTAGGGTTCCGTCCGAACTCATGGTCCTTGAGAAGCATGAGTTCGCGCGATCGACGGAAAGCCTTGCGCGCTGATTTTCTCGAAAACGCAACGGCGAAAAATTCTGGTGAACACACCAGATGAAAGTACATTAAATACCCTCTAGATTCCGCCCTTAAGTTCTCTTAGAACCTCACAGGTTCTCGAGAAAAGTCCAGAACAAAACTCGCCACGGAGAAGCGACGAAGGCGCGCGAACAGGCAACATCAGGCGGCGATCTCACCATAATTAGAAATCGCGGTAGAAATGGGGTATTTCACCGATTTCTGATCGAAAATCGATCAAGACAATAAAATCACGGTAATTCTACATCGATTTATTGGTTAGAAATCGGATTCCAGATTTCATTGGTTAGAGAACAGGGATAGCCGGTGTCAACGGCTTCCGCACGGGTGTGAGCGCTCACAGGCCTCTGGGCCATGGGCCATAACGGGTGTGACGGCTCATAGGCCTCCGGGCCATGGGCCATGGGTTCTGGGTACTGCTTCACCATAACCACCAACCCGCCTATGGCTGAGGAAACAGGCTTTACTGGTATGCCTACCTACCCTGCCTATGGTGTGGGCCCACCTACCACTGCGTTTCCAGAGGCACCTACTACCAGTGAGCCGGTGGCTTCCAGTTCTGCGCCGTGATGGTATGCGGCTGACTATCACAATCCTCTACCCGCTACGGGAGCCTATGTGGATGTTCCTGGGTATGCAACCTTGAGTGGGTTGAGGAGAGGACCTGAGTCATGCGGGGGCAGGAGTAGAGGATCGGGAAGATCCTGCAACAGGTCCCTGACGCGGTTGGAGATCAACGAGGTGCTTTGAGGAGCCACCTCTAAAATTGTTGGCGACCTCACTCAAGAGATTCGAGATAAACCGGAGCCCCTGATGATACCGCCCCAAGCGTCACCTACCACGGTGGGAATGTCACCCCATCGAGTACAGGCCAACCATCTGGTGGCAGGGCTGACAAACACCCTGGGGAGCCTGAGGAGCCGACCGATGCCGACCCCTGCAGCGATACGGAGAAGCCCTTTCGTACCGAGAACGGCTCAACCGCCTTACAGCCACGTGGCGAATTCTACGAGAGCCGAGCTGGACCGGCTGGGGCTGACAGCCTTGAGGGCAAAGGTTGACGTGGAGCCCTATGGCTCTAGTGATCTAGGCGGAGACCCCTCTGATAATGAGCCGCCGTCGATGACTTCTGCTTCGCCCTCGGAGGACGACGACCCTGAGGACCCCGAGAACCCAAGTGGGAAGAAGAAGAAGAAGAAGAGGAAGACCCGACGCCCTGAGGGACGCATGTCTCAGGAGGCTAAGGCTATTGCCACCTCCGAGATCGTGGTGAACCTGCCTGAGTTCACAGGCAAGGACCTCAGCGAGTTCGCTGAGAATTTTGGCCGGTTTCTCCGATTGACCGGCCAAACCCACGCTAGTGGACGGGTCAAGTGCGATCCGCTCCTGCAGTGCTGCAAGACCAAGTACCTGGAGAAGCAGGTCAGACAGATCGTGACTAATTCCGCCACCTTTGCCGATGTGTTGGTTGCCTTGGAGAGGCAGTACCCGACCTATGAAACCGACCTCTCCATCAGGGCCGAGATCCAGAACCTGGCCGTGCTGCCCAACAACCCCAAACCTGGCAGGGTCTCTGAGCTGTTGGCTGACCTGGATCACTGGGCTGGACGATTGACGCCCGGTTCCTACAGCAGCGACGACCTGCTTTTCTGGTTGGTGGCTAAGCTCCCTCGAGAGCTGTGGGACGAGTGCTGTTCAACGGCAGAGCGCAAGGCTAGATCCCCCCGCTACGAGGATCTATGTGTACTACTCCTGGAGCTGGCGCTGGAGAAAGAAAGCGACCAGCACCTGAACAACTACCGTCCTGGAGGTGGAGGCTCTGGAGGCCATGGCAAAGGGTACCAAGGATCCAAACCCTGGGCAGGGGACTACCCCCCAACACGCCCGTATCATGGAAAACGTCAGGGAGCTCTTCTGGTGTGATGCCAGAGACGAGCAGGGCCACCTGCAGCACGCCCATGACTGCGAGCAGCGAGACTGCTTCGTAGTCAAAGGGAAGCAGCAGGAGACCAACACTGGCGGCAAGAAGCAGCTGCCGGATCACTACAGGTGTACCATCACCTGTGCCGTCTGTGGGAAGAGGAAGCACTACGAGGATGAGTGCTACCACAAGCAACGCCTGTCAGCGAAGCTGAAGGGGGAAGATCCTGGCAAAGGCTCTGGCAAAGGTGGAGGCAAAGGCAAAGGCAACGACTCCGGCAAGGGCAAGTCGAAAGGACGTGGACAAGGGCAAGACAAGAGTCAAAGTGGACGAGGAGGAGGCGCTAACCGCCAGCCAGACAAGGACAACAAGAACACGGACAAGAACGAAGGCAACCCCAACCCTAATCAAGGGGCGGAACTCCGAGCCCTCTGGAGGGCAGTCTGGTCCGACCGCACGCTCACAAACGCAGGCCCAGCAAGGACAAGGGGCTAAGTGTGAGCATGAAGGCGTTGATGACGGCAACGCTAAGAAGAGAAGCCGTTTCATGAGGATGGCCCGCAAGCTGCGGGACAAGGGGTTCGAGGTGACCTGTCCCGCGGAGTGCTGACGGGAACGCTCCGGTGGCGCCCAGGACCTGGTGTTTTGGGTACGTATCCGACTAGGGGGACGTGAATACCCTGGGGGTATTGGATACTGGCGCCACCATATCTATAGTGGCCAAGAAAATTTTACCTTGTGGGAGCCTGAAGAACACCATGACCACCGCGGCTATACGAATGGGGGATGGACATGTGGTGCACAGCTGCAGGGACTGTGAAGTGGAGGTACCTATGGGCTCCCGGACTATCGCCCATCGGTTCTATGTGATGGACACTGAGGCCTTCGACTTTGTATTGGGGACTGACTTCTTCGTGCAGCACTCCCAGATACAGTCCCTGACGCTGCAAGCGCCCTACCTCCTCTACGTGGTCCACGGCAGTGGCAGAGAGTCTGTGCCAGTGGAGCAGTCGGAACATACCTCGAGCTACCTGAGGATATCGAAGGAGGAGCCCTCGAACATGATGGCGGCCTCCAAAACTGAGGACTATCAACTATTGGGGGAAGTCCTAGACCAAGGTCTGAAGGAGTTGGGTTACTCTAGAGAAGACCTGAGTGTGGAGTTGTTCGCCAGCAACAAGCAGCATGTCCTGGACCTTTACTGCAGCAAGGGGAAGAACTGCAGCTACAAATTTTACTGGCCCTCTTTCGGGATGGCCTACGGCTACCCGGGGTTCAGTGAACTGGGGAAGGTCCTGACCAAGGTGGCCTTGGAACGTTCCCGTATGGTCCTGTGTTCCCCCGATTGGGGGGCCCATGGGGGCAACGAGTACTGGCGGAACCTCCTGGACAGGCTGACTATCAGCTCTGTTCGGTTACCTGATGTGGCCATCTACGTGCCTCTGGGGCGTAAGACGCCTATTGGGAAACCCGGATGGGGGAGTATGCTCAGCGTGGTGGACGGAGGTCTTACCTCCATCCCCTGGGAGGATCTGGACCCGACTCTGGTCCAAGCTATACGACGAGAAAGCGATGGACTCGCCTTGGGTGACTTGAAGGATCGACTACGGCCTCAAGATGCTATTGAGACTACACCCGGAGGAGATGAATACGTCGTGACTAACACCAACGCCCCCAGCTCTCCCTGCCATGTACCTGTTCCTGATGGAGTCTCTGAGTGTGGACTATCCGAGCTACCTAGCTCTATCCACTCAGATGACGAAACTGAGCACGACGCCTTCTTCGTGCAGACCTGTGTTGAGGAAGTGGAGAACGCCGAGTACGTCACCCCACTGAAACCCCTACTCTCCATGAGGGTGGAAGACCCCGTGGACGAAGAGCTGGACCCTCGATCCAGGCTAAGGGAGTATGTGGACTCCAAGAGGAAGTTGGTGGCGAAAAAGCTATGCTACGCTAAGCCTACCCGCAGCTCATGGCCACTGAAGCAAGGACGTATGGGAGATCTATCCCAATTGAAGGAGGACCTCGAACAGAAGATCACCACCTGGCAAAGGGAGGTAGATCTTAAGCTCATGAAGAGCGTGTGGGGTGCCCATGTGAGGACCCCAGAGGAGGACGACCTCTCGGAGGAATGTGTATGTGAACCCCCTCGAGCGTGCCTATGTTGCCATTGTCCATCGGAGATGGTACAAGGAGACCTACTATATGCCTACCAAGGGTTGAAGGATACTACCAAGGGCGAAGAGTCGGTTGAGGATCACCTCCCGACGTCTATTACTCAAGGGGCAAGCAACTTACACTCTGACGAGGACATGGAGGACAAGATCAAGCTATTGGACCCGCGGGTGCAGAAGCTTATAAGGACCTATCTGGAGGTGTTCGGAGAACTACCCCCCCTAGCCTCATGTGACAAGCTGGTACAGATGGACCTCAAGCTGAAACCTGAGTTCGTGGGTCACAAGATCTGGAGGAGACCCTATCGAGCTCCTAAAGAGCAGGCCGACGAGATTGAGCGACAGATACAAGAATGTATCGACGCTGGCCTAGTCCTGGAGTACAAGGACGGGGACTACCCCCAACACTGCAGCCCCTCTTTCCTGGTGGCAAAACCTGGGTCTACAGCCAAACGGCTGGTAGTAGACTACGGAGAGCTGAACAAGAAAACGCTAAACCACTCAGGGTCAATTCCTAACATGGAGTCTACCCTTGAGAAGATAGCCTCCTGTCGCTACAAGACCAAGATGGACAAGAGGAGCGGATTCTGGCAGGTGGACCTGACGCCCAACGCTCAGGAGCTACTAGCCTTCATCACCCCTCAGAGGAGGGTGTTCAAGTGGAAGCTCATGCCATTTGGCGTGGCCAACGCACCCGCTCTATTCCAAGAGCTGATGAACAAGATCTTGTCCATCCTACGAAGGAGACCTAAGGTGCAGGAACTCATATCCCGTGGGGCCCAGATGGAAGCACACATCGACGATGTATGCCTCGGGACCAATACCCAGGAGGATCACCTAATCCTCTTGGGTGAGTTCTTTGCGGTCTGCCAGGAGAGCCACACACGACTCAAGCTGGAGAAGTGTGAGTTCATGCAGGAGACCATGCAGTACCTAGGGTTTGACGTTGGCTATGGGTGGTGGACCCCAGCGGCCTCTAAAGCCAAACTCCTGATGGACGCTAAGGTACGACACGAAGACCCCAAGAAATTACTTCATGATGTACCCAGTTTCATTGGGGCGTGCAACTTCTATCGCCGCCATATCAAAAACTTCACCTACACCAGCGCCATTCCGACGGACTTGATCAAGAAGAGTACTACTTGGCGCTGGGGCCCACAAGAGCAACAAGCGTTTGACGAGCTCAAAGACAAGGTGGCCAACGGTAAGTGCTTGGGCGTGCCTAGGGCACAAGGGGAGATTATCCTGGTGACCGACGCCAGCAATGTGGGCGGTGGTGGAACGTTGTTCCAATGGGAAGCACTAGAGAAGGAGGAGTTCGACTCGGCCATTTCCCAATGGGGGACGGAAGGTCTCAACCGAGATGGAACACTCAAGCACAGCTACCCTGACGACAAGTGGGTCCTAGTACCTCTGGGCCACTGGAACTGGAACTGGAACCAGGCCAGGGGGAACTACTCCACCTATGAGGAGGAATTGCTCGCAGGTATGCTAGTGCTATCCTCACAAGCACGACTGTTGGGGAGTAACCCTGTGGTCTGGCTGTGCGACCAAGAGCCGGTCCGCACTTTCCAGAAGGGTCCCCCACCTGAGAAGGCCAAGCTACGGCGCTGGCGGACGTACCTCAGTCAACTACGGCTGACGGTACACCATATCCAGGGAGTGAAGAACGAGTGTGCAGACTACATCAGCCGCAACAACTTTGACGCCCTGATTGGTGCCCGGTCTGAAGCGCTGGCTAAGGAGGCGTTCAACCGTATGGACGTCCACTTGGACCTCAACATGGCTATGATACGCCCCCTGGATGGACTCCAACAATCGGAGTACCTGAAGGAGTTTGGGGATATCTACAAGCGCCTGGGGAAACGCCTTGAACCCCTCCTGGTCAACCAGGATCAGTGGAAGAGGGACAAGAGCTACCTCCGGCACGAGGACCGCATCGTGGTACCTAGTGACAGAGTCCCAGCGCTGCTGAAGTGGACCCATGAGTCCAGCGGTCATGTGGGTGCTGACCGCTATGGCGCCTATCCTTCGGGAGACGGCAAAAGCCCTACCTACTAGAGGGGAGGGGTGGCCATGTGTGCTAAGGGCATACAAAACGCCCATTTTTGCTAATGGCCAAAAGCTAACGCACTCCCCTGCCCACGTGGAAAAGTACGCGGGACAGGAGACAACCCTACGCTACACACCCTACCTACAGTGGCACCATGCTGCTGGGCGAGCGCTACTGCAACTGGCTCAAGCCCCCACGCTGGACTACCACCCTACACGCACGCTCTACTGGGCGGTGTTGGAGTGAAAGTCGTGGGTCCTAGTGACCCTCCTGTGGAGAAGACAAGAGAACACAGTGCTACTAAGCTTCTGTGGCCTAACAGGGACGCCACAACGCGTTTCCCTGCTAGGGCTTGGCGGGGAGGGGTGCTCTTGTTGCGTGCACAACGTGGATGTTGAAGATGTCGGGCTACGCTTGCCACTCCTGGCTGAGTCGTAGCTTGTTGTTTGTGTGATCAGCGCCGTATATTTTTGCACGGCACCAAGGGACTGCAACAATCACCCTACCTGCCCACCTGTAAAGCAAAGGCCAATGAAGAGGTGTTTGCGGCTGAGGAAACAAGCCACACTCCACGTATTATACGCTTCTCAGTGTGACCTATAATACGCTGTCCTCAAAAACCCCTGTCAAGCAAGCAAGCGTTAAGAGACTCCTCAGGTTCTCTTAAAGAACTTACAGAGGAGCCCCTGGGTAACCTAAACAAGGTTTACTGCGCGCATGTTGCGTGGCCTACCCTTTAATGCGTGTGTGAATGCACGAGCATGCACGAGGGTACTGTCAACCTTTCTTTTTCTCCTAATCTCACCAACGATCAGGAACTCCACCAGGGGGTGGCCCCACCTGGGCTTACCTACCTTACCTACCGCTGGAGAGTGAAGCAAGGTGAGGAGAAAGACGTGACACGAGTGAAAAACGTCGCTCTGCACTTGTGTGTATGTCTAATCACCCTGATCTTACCTCTAATCATCTGCAATCTTTCTAATCTATCCCTCTATCGTTTGTTAGCGCTGCTACAAGGCACGTTCACGGAGACACGAGACGAGCAATGTGCATGCTGCATACGAGACGAGCACACCTGTGGTTTATACCTGATTCATTGAAGTCCTTCTGTTGATTTTTGAAATCTTGAATCTTGAATTCTTTCTGCCAATGTGGGTGGAATCTGTATGTTAGTCTATTTATGTGTGTTTCGTCATTTTTGTCATTCTGCGTAACATACGTTTATAATCTTATTAATTCTGTATTTTCCGGCGCTTCGCTAAGAGCGGCTCCTGCGCGCCGCCTTTTTCTGCGTAGAAATTCCTTGATTTAAAAAATCAAGAGATGACTACAAATTTTATAAAAATGTGCATCTGATGCACAATTGGATTCTGCTCAGGTGTGTTGTCTTAGAAAAATTCTAGGCCGTCATTTGACGGATTTAGGTGTTGTCGCTTCGCGCTTGCGTGGATTCGTGCATAATTCTCCCATTCCTGTCTGTCCAGATACCCACGCGCAGCCTCGCTGAGTAGGCTGTGTTCGGGCCGAAACGCAGCAGCCTGGAGAGACTGAGCAGAACCCAAGACCCCACCAAGGGGCAATTTGATTTTTTTAACGACTCCCTTCGCCCTTAGACAGGTCACAGGTCGCCTGCAGGTTTACGAGAACCCATGCGAGTGTGTATATTGCGTCTTGCGTTGGGTTTATGTCGCGCTGCGTCTTGGAGGGAGGGATGCACATGCACATGTTTTTGGCATGCTCCCAACCTAACCCAACCAAGCCACAGGAACCCCGGCAGCGCCATGAGCGCTGAGCTTTCTGTATAAAATGTCAGGAACACAGCAGCAAAAAGGCGCCAGCCATGGTGAGCGCCCATTTTTCTGTGTGAGGGAAGCCATAAGTATTTTAAAGTAGATGTGGAAACCAAGGAAAGGCCAAGAAAAAAATCCCTTTTTCCTGAACGTGCGACAGTGGTGGCCACCACAGCACAAGGGGGGAGTAAGAAAAAGTGCTTTTCCAATGCTTTAGGGTATACTTTAGTTGTATTAGAGGTGCTCTAAGCACACAGGCATTTCTATCTTAGTATTGGCCCAACCAAAAGTGGTGATAACACATTTTGACTTATGGAACCAAACACTACATCAGGATATGGAGTGGACCCCTTAATCCCCTATCAATGTGAGGCTATTCATCTTTTCCAGAGTTGACTGAGAACTGACATATCCAAGGCAGAGCTTATGAATTTATCTATGTTTTCTCATGATTTTTTAGCTATCCTAGTGGATTGCACCCTAGGGGGCTGGAGCACCTCTTTTTGAGAGGTCCTGGGTTCAATACTCAGTCAGCCTAGCTAAGTAGGAATATCCCATGTGACATGGCAGTGACCTCATAGCCACAAGCCATGCCACCTCAGCACCTATGGGACCCAAAAACAAGAGTGCACATCTCAAGATGGCACTGTGGATGAGAGTGAGCCCTTGGGGCAGTTTTCTAATCAGTTTTTCTCAAACATGTAAAATATTTCATCCTGAGTTGCATTGAATGTTTATTTGCTGTGGTCTATTGTTGATAGCTTTCTTTATCTAACTCTTTTGTGACTGCAGCCCTTCATGCTTTGATCCTGAACTTCTCCTTCTTGCTTATCTCTGGCTTGGGTTATCCTGAATTGGTTGTATTTTCACAAGAAGACATTTTCCTCATCAAAAACAGGCAGCAGGAACCCTACATCAGCAGCAAGCAGCAGTAGAGGCACAACAAAAACACAGTGTTGAAATCACTATAAAACGTTCTGAATACAAAGTACAGTTTGTGACCTGAAGAGGGGGGGGTAAAGTATGAGTAGTGCAGGACATAGGCGGGGGTTTTTGCGGGGTTGTCTGACACCAAACAGGTACTAAGGGAACGGTGCACGCCGTGTGGGAACCGTATACAGCGACATCCTTTTCTCCTTGTGCGAATCAATCATTTCATCCCCTTCCCACCAATGCATGAACCAACACGTGTACGCTGACCTCCGGAGCAGTACAACGGCCATCACGGCAGTGCGTTGACTACACCCTGCTGAGTGGATCGAACGACGCTCACAGGATGGCAGTGATTTTATTGAGCAAACACGCAACCCACGACGCGGTCTGTGCAATGCTAACGAAGGTCCACCTCAGCAACTCGCCAGTACCAGAACCTTTACCACGAGAGCGACGGAGTAACGGAGAGAGAGACAGATGAGTACCAAGTACCACCACTACAGCTACGTGCAGACTGACGACAACAAGATCAACCTGACTGCCTGCAGCGACAACGACACTGGGATCGACGCGTGGAATTCAAGGTACGCGCTACGCAAAGCTGCCAAAGGACGTGTCAGACGCCTCCACGCCTACGCAACGAACAGATCATGGCGCTGAAGGACGGCACGCGCAAGCAGGTTGACTAAGCACGGCCCCAAACGTCACGCGCAACTCACATACGTTCTTTCGGAACACCTAGGGTCTGACTATAAGCAAGAAATGAGTGTTTGGATACTGCGCATGCATGTTGTGAGCCCATCCAAGGGTTATATATTTGCGACGCACGCAAAGGACTTGCAGCGCTGCAGGGGGGGAGTTAGATGGACCCACTGAGGCTGTTTCGTTTTGCGAACATGCCTATTTATATGAGCATTCAGTTTTTAAGCTGAACCCTGGTGGACCATGTAGTGAATTTCCTACATTAATGCACATGATGCACGCAAATCCCAGAATGCACAGCATGATGCATCAAATCCAAGAATGCACAGCATGAACAGTGAAGATGATCAGTAAATCTGACGAATGACTGAAGATGATGGTGACAGGCAGATTTGCAAGGGTCCAACTGTACAGAATCAGATGTTGATGCAGAATTGACATGATGGGTCATGATGGGTCACATGAATGGATCCATGGTGGCCAGTATTACTGAGTGGGCAGTTGACGAAATACTGGTCGGAACTGAACTATGGTGATAGTACAAGGCCCAGAAACCACAGAAACATATCTTTTTCATGTATTTTATACTCAAGAGACATGTGCATATTTTTGGGGTCATTTGTTGAGCCTTTTATGCCATGGACCTGCAATCAGTGGTGGACTTTCGTCAGCAAGTTTCATCCTGAATTTTTGCTTTGTGCTAGGGCGTGAGGCAGAAATGTTTTGCAGGACAGCGTATTATAGGGCAGCCTAAGAAGCGTATAATACGTGGAGGCTCTCTTGGTTCCTCAGCCACATACCCTGTTCATTTGCCTTTGCTTTACAGGTGGGCAGGTGAGGGTGATTGGTGCAGTACCTTGCCGCGCTAAAAAATGCGGTGCAGATCACAACAGAAAACTGTGCCGCAGCCTGGAGTGGCGAGGGCGGTCGGACTTGTTCAACATACACGCTTTGCACGCAAAAAGAGCACTCCTTCCCCCCAAGCCCTGACGGGGAAACGCATAGTTGCGTCCCTGTTAGGCCACAGTCGCTTAGTAGCGCCGTGTTCTCTTGTTATTTCACAGGAGGGTCAATAGGGCCCGAGACCTCATTGTCATGAACACCGAGTACCGTGTATAGGTGTTAGGGTCAGCAAGCCTGGCAGGTGATGAGTGCAAGTGCTGAGTGCTCACCCTGCTTTCAAAGGCTGGTGCTGGCGTTAGTGAGTGTAGTGGTGTCTCCTGTCCCGCGTGCTTTTTCATGTGGGCAGGGGAGTGCGTTACCTTTTGGCCTTTAGAAAAATGGGCGTTTTGTATGCCCTTAGCACACTTGGCCACCCCTCCCCTCTAGTAGGTAGGGCTTTTGCTGTCTTTTCCCAAGGATAGGCGCCAGCACAGAAACTGGGCGCCATAGGAGTGGTAATATTACCTGATTAGGACCTTCGGTCCGACGTCAGCTAACCCATGTCTCCGGGAGCCACGCCGGGGAGTGAAGTGAGACACATACAGACATATGTAGCACACTTAGGGGTATGGTATACCCTGTAAGGAAGGGTAGAGCCCGATGGGTCTGGACCAGTCAGGGGTCCTAACTGTGGGCTCGCTTGTCCCCAAGGAGGGTGGACACACCTTGCTTCATAACACCTTGCTTGTCATTCCCCCCTAGAGTAGAAAGCCACCTTTCTTCGTTGGCTCCCCAAGGTCATTACATCAGGGCAGTTCCCATGCTACACATGGTCAACAAGGCACACACTCGCTGGGTGGCTGCAAACCTGGGTAGGTGCAGTGCTCTGAAAGCAGCGGTCTGGGCAACACCAATGGCCTTCGGCCAGGGAGTGGTTGTCATGGGGGGCTACTGGTCCTGTCCTGCGATGCAATGCGGGACAACTGCTCTCACACACATACGCTGACATATGTGCACAAGAGTGCTCACCACCCCTGGGAGGTTAGAAGACAGTCAATAGACTGACACAGTGAGATTAGTTTTTCTTTTTCCGCTTGGACAGAGTCTCAGCACGGGTTAGTAGCTGTCAGTTTCTCTGTCCCTCGTTGTTCTCAACGATATAGGAGCGAAAGATGGAATTAATACTTTCATCTGGCTGTGTAAAGGCGGACATGGGTTCCCAGGTCGCCTAAGATAGCCCATAGCCATCCCACAGGGTTAGGAAGTTCCAGCCCTGTTTATACTCGTGGCGTGACCACAGCCCGGCCCGGACGCCCATGCGGCAGCCCCCCACCCGGACCTCGGCACCGCAGACAGCCAGGGACCGCAAGGACCGCACGGCGCGCACACGCAACACTCGCACGACCCACAGGGACGCCCAGACCCCCAGCAGGCGCAACACCCACCCCCGCCCCCCCACAACCAGCAGTACCACCCCCACACCACCCCCCCCCCCCGCCCCCCCCCCGAGACCAGGCCACAGACGCAACATGCGGCAACCCCCACCAGCCGATTGATTGCGATGCCCCCGCCGACGCACACCACCGCGAGTCCCCCCTCCCGCGGCCGTTAAAACAAACCGCATCACCAGACCCCACACGCGACAACGACGACCGCCCCCCCCTACCCACACCACCCCACCCATCACACCCCGCACCACCAGCTGCCGCACCGGCCGAACCCTACGCCCTGCAAAACCCCGCAGCGGTACGGCAGCACCTCCGGGGACTCGGGGACCAGGAGGTGCTGCGCCTCCGCACCTCAGGGACAACGCAGCGCATCCGGACGATCATCCTGGTCCATGCGGTCACCCTGCGGGAAGGCGTCCGAGACTTCCTCTTCGACGCCTTCCTCCACGCTGCCCGACACGACCGCCCCCGACTCGCCGTCCCAGACAGCGAGAGCCCGCCCCCCGCGGGGGACCGAATCTGGGTGCCCCCCATCGCCTGGGGGCGACACCTAGTCGGACACCCCGTGCCGGGGCGGGTGGACACCAAGGGCCGCACCCGCTACCACGAGCCCAACATGGCCCATCCCCCACCCAGCCCACCCCCAGCGACACCAAAGAGTGGGAAAGGGAAACATGGGTCGCCCGGATGGCCAGCCTGAACAACTTCAGGCACCACGTCCCAGGGCCGTCTCCACCCCGGACGACCAGCAGCCAGCCCCCTCCACGTACATGACCCTCATGTACAATCTGCACTACACCCTCTCCACCACCCACTACCATGCACCAACTGGCCACTGGGTGATGCACAGCACCGACTCCCTCCTCCCCGCCGACTACGCCGCCCTCCCAACACAACCCAGGTCTCGACACGTACACCAGGGGCAGCCAGGGCCTTGGCAAGTGGACCCAACGGACCTGGGGGATCCCCACGAACCGGTGGCTGTGGAAGGTCACGCTGCGCCCCCAGCAGAGGGAGCCCCCCCCGAACCGCAGGGGCTCCCCACAGCTCTGCCCGTACATGGTGGCAGCCCGCCTCATGGCGCTGCTGTGCGCGGGCCCAGACGCCCCCACCCAAATCTACCCCCACCTCACGGAGGAGTACATGCCCGGCATCCAGCGATGCTTCTTCCGTACCCTCGACTACCTCCAGCAAACGCACCCACACGTCCAGGAGCAGATATGGACACCCCCCGGGTAACCCACGTGCTTGCACAGCGGAGACTACGCCACCACACCGCCACATGCACCTACACCAGCAACAGCACGCACAGGTCAGCAGGAAAAGCGCGCGCACACGCCCGGTGCCCGCACCCGCACACTCGGTCTCACTACTCGCAGGACCCAGCATCCTACGCCCGCCCCCGCAGCCCAGGGCCCTCCGCCGTCCCCCATAGCCCTCTCCTCCGCCTCCGACTCCACAACCTCCACCACCACAACCACCTCATCCACCACCACCACTACGTCCTTATCGAGCACTCCACCCCAAGCCGCGGGGGAAACCTCCCAAACGGGCCCCCGAACCCATCCCCACCGCGAGCAACCCCGCCGCCGCCAAGGCCCACGCCCTGACGAGGCCCGCGCCCGCAGCGCGGCGAAAGCCCGAGACCGCCGCCAAGCAGCCACCCAAACCCGTCGGCGCGCCGCGACCGCAACCCGCAGCGAACCCCAAGCCCAAGACCAAGCCCGGCGCCACGACGGCAGCGCGAGCCCGATCCCCCGAGGACGTCCTCTACGACATTCGGCCCCAGCCATCCCAGGCACCGAGACAGCAGCGCCCAGCACGGCGCCCCCTCACCGTCACCGACGCCACAATCACCACCCTCATGGCGGAGCGCGCCGCGGCCCAAGCGCGACGCACCTCGTCCCGCCACCTCTCAAAGCCCGCACCCCAGGCCCACAGACCGCCCCCGACCGGACCAGAACGGCGCCAGGGTCCACCAGCAGCATCCCCGCCCCCCTACCAACCCTCGATGTCAGCCCACAAACAGCACATGCCCCGCTACCGCCGCCACCGCGAGTCCCAACCCAACCCTGAGGCGGAGACCGTGCGCGCATACCCGCGAGTCAACATCCGCCCGTGCCCCCACTCCCCGCGCACCCCCACGGCACAGGACTACGAGGAATCACCCAGGCCCGCCACCGCCACCAGTCCCCATGACCCCATCACACCCACCCACGCCCACTCCTCCGCCCAAGACCGCGGCCCCGACCAGGAACAGTGGTGGCGGCGCTGGACCCACACGCAGCTCTGGGAGCTGCAAAATTGGGCCCGGGCAGAGCCCTCCCTCGAGGCCCTGGTCCACCGGCCCCGCAAGCGGTCAGTGGAGAACTGCTGCCTCCAGCCGGTGGGGGGGTGGATGCCGCAGGCCACATGGGAAGCCATGCTGGCCGATGCGCTCCACCCACTGGGAGTTCAGCCCCGCAACCTCCCCGCGCTCCAGGACCACCCGTATCTCCTCAGGCGCCTGCGGGAGACCCTCCAGGAGACACAGCGAGACCGCATCCGCCTGTGGGACATCACCCAAAGTCCAACCCCGCACACACACACCCCCTCGCCAGCCCACAAGCGTCGGCGCACCGACACCAGCGGCACCCACAGCACCCCAGGAGCCCTGCGCGCCACACAGCACGACGCGCCTGACCCCCCAGCCAGCGGCGCCGCCACCTAACCCCGTTACCCAGCCAGCAACCGCCGCGGGGCGCCACGCCAGGCCCCGCCCAGACACCAAGCGAACCGGAAGCCGAAGGACGCCAACGCACACGCCAGCGGGCACCGCTACGCCCAAAGGCACCGCACCCAAGCCGTCACAACCGCCTAACCCAGCCAATGCCCCAACACGAATCAAACCCGAGCCACACCCCAAAACCGCTAACCCTTGACTCGTAACCAGGGCCGCCAAGGGAGCAACGTTGCCACAGCCCACATCCACAGCCCACACAGCCGCCTAACCAGCCAGCACCAAAAGGAAAGAGGCACCTAACGAAACCCACCCTGACCCATACCCATGTACAGCAGGACGCGCGAGCCGCACCCCTGGGGAGCGACCGCCACCAAAGCACCGACGACACACGCCAGAGAACACAACACTATTGCACCGCTGCACCAGTTGCCCGTGCCTGTGCCTGCAGTGTACGCGCGCCCCCTTTTTTCAAAAAACAAAAAACAGAGGAGCCAAAAAAACGAAAATTAGGGGGGGAGGAAGAGAGACACCACCACCAACGGCACACACGCACCGCACACAGCGCGCACACCGGTGAACAGGCGCCACGTGGGCCAGGACACCGCACACGCACATGCAGCGAGGGCAGCAAAGGGACGGGACACCACGGCCTGGCCCACCGGTGAACAGGAGCCAAGAGGCCCAGGACACCGCACACACAAAGCAGCACACCGAGCGGGCACACCAGTGATCAAGAGCCAAGTGGCCGAGGACACCGCACAAACAAAACAAAAGACAGAGCAGGCACACCGGTGAACAGGAGCCAAGTGGCCCGGTTCACCGCAGACGCAAAGCAACACACCGAGCGGGCGCACCGGTGAACAGGAGCCAAGTGGCCCAGGACACCGCACACGCAACACAACACACCTAGCGGGCACACCGGTGAACGGGAGCCAAGGGGCCCAGGACACCGCACACGCAACACAACACACCGAGCGGGCGCACCGGTGAACAGGAGCCAAGTGGCCCAGGACACCGCAGACGCAACACAAGAAACTACGCGGGCACACCAGTGAACAGGAGCCAAGTGGCCCGGGACACCGCACACACTAAGGGCGGCCGAGGGACAGGAAAGAACGAACACCCCATGGGTTGGACGCACTGGGGCGACCCGGCCGACCCACCGGGCCAGGGGCAGGAGCGGTAATCCAAGGCCACTGGTCAGAGCCCAGCCAGCCCGCATCGGGGACCATGGCAAACGTCACCCGGAAGCATGGAAGCAACCGGTGACAGGCGAGCCGGTACACAGTCCAGGAGGGGGTTGCCTGCCAAGCGGAGTGGCTCCGCAACTCAAGCCACAAGGGTGAGGCGGTCGCACCGTAGACAAGGGGGAGCAATACCCCTTGTGGTGAGAGATACTCCACACGGCTGGGCAGCCCCCAGAGCTGCCGCCCAAAGGAGGGGGCATGTGGCCCTACCCATGGACACATGTGGGGACACCCTCCCACCCGGGACACATGAACCGGGTGGCCGTGACAATGCCTTCCCAAGCACATGCGGGAGCGGCTTAAGAGGCACCTGACATAGGGCAGTGGGAGGGACAGGACGTCTCTTGGTAAGACCTTCTTCCTGCATTGTCAAAGGAGGCATCCGGAGCTCCGGAAGACACCTACCTACCTACCTTTTCCATGTGGGCAGGGGAGTGCGTTAGCTTTTGGCCTTTAGAAAAATAGGCGTGTTGTATGCCCTTAGCACACTTGGCCACCCCTCCCCTCTAGTAGGTAGGGCTTTTGCCGTCTTCCCCCAAGGATAGGCGCCAGCACAGAAACTGGGCGCCATAGGAGTGGTAATAGTACCTGATTAGGACCTTCGGTCCGACGTCAGCGAAGCCCGGTCTCCGGGAGCCATGCCGGGGAGTGAAGTGAGACACATACAGACATACGTAGCACACTTAAGGGTATGGTATACCCTGTAAGGAAGGGTAGAACTCCATGGCCCTGGACCAGTCAGGGGTCCTAACTGTGGGCTCGCTTGTCCCCAAGGAGGGTGAACACACCTTGCTTCATAACACCTTGCTTGTCATTCCGCCCTAGGGTAGAAAGCCACCTTTCTTCGTTGGCTCCCCAAGGTCATTACCTCAGGGCAGTTTCCATGCTACACATGGTCAACAAGGCACACCCTCGCTGGGTGTCCGCAAACCTGATAAGCGGCCACCTGGCTCCCGCTGGTAACCATAGGCATGGGACTGCAGGGCACAGCCAGGGTAGGTGCAGTGCTCTGAAAGCAGCGGTCTGAGCAACACCAATGGCCTTCGGCCAGGGAGTGGTTGTCACGGGGGGCTACTGGTCCTGTCCTGCGATGCAATGCGGGGCAACTGTGACAACTGCTCTCACACACATACGCTGACATATCTGCACAAGAGTGCTCTCGGCGCCTGGGAGGTTAGAAGACAGTCAATAGACTGACACAGTGAGATTAGTTCTTCTTTTTCCGCTGGGACAGAGTCTCAGCACGGGTTAGTAGCTGTTTCTCGTTGTTCTCAACAAGGTAGGAGCGAAAGATGGGGTTGATACTCGGATCTGGCTGTATAAAGGCGGACATGGGCTCCCAGGTCGCCTAAGATAGCCCGTAGCCATCCCACAGGTTTAGGAATTTCCAGCCCTGTTTATACTCGTGGCGGGCAATACCTGCAACCAGGTAGTAGCCATTGGTTGCCATCTCATCGGTAGTCATCTCTTCAAGTTTGTCTGCCTCCTCTGGGCTGGCAGCGTTCTCTAGGTCGATACGCTCGACCTCACTGTCGCTGATGCGCCACTCATCCTAGGACAAATCGTCAGGGGAGTAATAGTGCCTCAACTGTTTAGGCGCACAAAGTAGTTCACCACCTAGTCGTGGACTGCACCTGACATGGATCCTAGATCCATCCATCCTAATGATATGATAGGGCCCAAAATAAGGGTCCTGTATGCAGTTACGGGGCCAGGAGGGTAGGCGTGAATGGTGTACCAAAACAAGGTCACGAACATTGAAGCTGGCAGGTCGCCGTAGGCGATTTCGTCGGCTCGGTTCACGGTCACGGATATGTATCAGGTTAGTGCCAGCCTGGTTAGCCATATATTGCTTGTGTTCCAACTAATCCCCAACAGGGCTCTTGAAGTCCTCAGGAAAGGAGGTTTTGAAGAACCAAGCAGGTCGTCCTCCATCGCACAGCTCGTGGGGGGTGAAGCCTGTAGAAGAGCTCCCCTGGGAGTTCATGGTCAGCACTGCCCAGGGCACTAGGCATACCCAGTCTTTGGTACGTTCCTGTTTCATCAGGATTCGCAGGTTCTGTTTCACCACACGTTTTGTCTCTCACAAAGAGGGTTAGACGTGTGGGTATAGGGCACACCTGTGGTTAACTCAACGTTGAGGGCATTCAGCACTCGTTTGTACCATCCAGTGTCACTGCGGATGTGTACATCCTCATCAGAGTGCACCTGCTTAGGTGCTCCATAGGGTTCGAACCATTGTTCGACCAACATTTCCACAGTCTGCAAACCTGTGATTTTCTTATTGCAAGGAAACACACGAGTGTAGCGGGACAGGCCACAGGTGACCACTAGATCACTTTCTGAGTGTCTATTTTTTTTCGATTGACCCTCAGCATTTTGTTGATGGATCCACCAGTAGTCCAGGCTATTCGGTGATTGGAGAAAATCCTGGGCTGTTCAAGTTCTGGAACCTTTCCCGCAGTTTTCAAATCATCATCTCAATTCCCGAGTTCAAATCCACGCTCGCAATCTTTCAATTGACGCCAAGCCACCTTTTCGTTCACCCCGAAAACACCATGAATTTCACCCTATTTGGAAGCTCCAAAGCCGCCGATGATGGCCTTTCAACGCTATTCAACTATTCTCCGTCACACCTCTTTCAAAAACACCAAGCCTCAAATTCGCCGTTGCAAACACGCTTTCCGTCACGCCAACTTGAAGCCATTGAAGGCAAAATATTTGACACACGCCAACGCATTTTCGTTCCCGAAGTCTACCGCCGACTACAAGACTACTCCGAGTTTTACCTGGATGTGGAAGGCACCGATATTCAATCCGCCTTCGTTGGGAGCAACTCCACGGAAATTCTAGATCGAGGTAGGGTCTCTTCCGTTGCGCACAATAACTACACTGAGCTCGAAAAGCTTTTGTTCAAGCACAAGCGTTTCTACCTAAAGCCGTATGAGTTGGACTATTCCCAAGCCGAAGCCAAGGAGTCTCCACCCACCGCCACTCCGTGGGCTAAACAATTAAGAACCGTGCTAGATAAAGCCAAAGAAGAGAACAAAGACCTCAAAGGATGGTTCGTTATTCCGGCGTGGGACGCTCAAGTGGTTGCCGCCACCTTTCGCATGCTAGGCTCAACTTCCGCCCTTTTTCCTCTTCTTCCGTACATTTCTAGCGTGATATGTATGCACGGGGCGCAACTCCGGGACGCCTACAAGGTCAAAAGGGACGGCAAAGACTCCTACGAGTTCCGCACGAGCGGCCATCAAACGATGCCGTATGTTGCCTTGCTCCTAAACACCTCTTCCTTTGACGGGTGCCGATATGAAGACATCAATTTTAAGTTTGAACCTTTCCGCTTCGCCGCCAAGCACGCCCATCCAACGGTGCGAGACCTCCGGTTGCACAAAACACTACGTTTTGAGGTGAGCATAGAATTCCTTGATCACATTGAGCCTTCGCCGCCGGAAGAGAGAGATAAAACTAAACCAAGGCAACGCAAAATTGGAGACGCCCGTGCTTTCATGAAGTTAATGAACGAAATGTTTGTCCCCGCGCTAGCAAACGTATCGGTGAACACCAAAAATGCCTACTACCCGTTTGGCCACATAGTCCCTTCCGAGAGCCCGCATTGGGCCTACTACCGGTTTGATTGGGAACTCCCATCTCGCTTTGCCGACGAGCTCATGTTTAAGGTCCGAGAGTGCGCCCAATTCCTCACCGGAGAACTCCTTGCAATGGACATGCACGCTTTGCCGACTACCGAAGTGTATCGAGCCGTGATCGCTAGGGACCGAAAGGAAAGAAACAAAGACCTACAAGCTCCGGAAATGCTCACCATGATGATCGCCAACCTGCCCGGTGGACGGGGCGCCTCACCGCCCCTAGGAGCGATGTTCCGGTCTAAAGATTCCTTGGTCGTGGCGATTGACACCACTCACGCGCCGTGCGACGTCATGAAGACCGGTGTCCAAACGTTAGCTATCCGCTTCTTCCACTCATGCGGCATTGTCCTCTTTCATGGCATAGATGGGCAATTAGTGCGGTTCTCGTCACGATCCGACGGCAACGCGAGGTCCGCGCCTTCGGGCGCCCCCGAGCGAGCCCACGCGACGCCGGCCCCGCCCTCATACGACTCATCTAAGGCCCCGAAGACCGCCGTACTCCTAGTGGCCCCAAGATCGGCGCACGCTCTCGACTTGCGCGTCCAAGCGGGGTTTCTTGGCCCGTACGTGTCGTTCGAGCCCACGCGGCCTCCCTACGAACACCAACAAGCCTACCTCGTGGTCTACGAAAAGGGGGAATCCGCGCTGCTAGCGCATGATTTCAAATATGGAGACGCTGCCTTTGCCCCACTACACCGCAACCTCATCGCCCTCGAGAAGATCCTCCCCGCTCAAGACCCGGATGTGGCCGAGCACGAGCAACCCATAGTGCAGCGCCTCCAAGCGGGGGCCGCCTTGGGGTCCACGGCCTTCGTGTCCCAACTTGTCACCGCCCTTCGTGAAAGGCCCGCTACGGGGCTGACTGAGCGCATCAGCGAGTGGAACGCGGCACCGGAGGACGCCGGCGCCGCTACGCCAACGCCGGGACCAAGCCGCATCGAAGAGATGTCCGAGACCAGCGTCCCGCTGCTTGCTCCACTAGGAGGCGAGGCGACCACCCTCCTACCCCCCGACCACGGTACCCCCACCCCCGCCTCGGATATTCAAATCGACCCCCGCCTCCCCGCTGGTTTTTATTACGTCCGCGACGTATTCTCCGAAAGCCAAGAGGAAACGGTAAAAAAGATTCTCCACGACAACACGTGGGAGAAGTACCACGGGCGCTCAGTCCAACACTTCGGCCACGCATACCTCGGCCCGAGCAAAGTCGCCGCCACGTCCCCCATCCCGGAAGAGTTTTCCTCCATCCTCCAAACCTACAATGCCGCGCTGGAGCGGCTAGGCCTCTCACACCCTCCTCCCAACCAAATCACGGGCACAATGTATCTCCCGGGAGAGGGCATCGGCTACCACGGGGACGACCCCTTGCTAGGCGACCCAGTGTCCATTTTTGGTTCCCAATCGGACACCACAATGTTCTTTAAGAACCCCTCCAACGGGGACTCCTTTCGCATCCGCCTGTTTGCCCGCTCTCTCCTGGTCCTCACGGGGGCCGCACGCCATGAGTGGCACCACGGTATACCTCGACGGAGAGAAGACGAAGTGTTTGGGCTAACCGTCCCTCGTACCGTCCCTCGCCTCGCTCTAATCCTCCGACACATACCACAGGCAAGCTAACCCACGAAAGCCAGAGGGCCGGGTACCCGCCTCCTGCACTGTCCAGCCCCCTCTACCTGAACACAAAAGGGCCAAGATTCAGTGAACCACCGGCCCAGTCACGGCTTCCACCATCACAGGCAAGGGGCTAGACGACGAGCTCACCTCGGCCGGGATACCGGCCGACCAAATTCAGCACTTTCTTTGCCTTAGCCAGCCCAGCCAGCCCGGCTCCCCAGTGCCCCCCCAGCCCCCCCCTATCCCGCCCCCCCCGAGATCCAAAACGCGCCTACGGAAGGGTTACCAACGGCCTCACCGCCCCCCCATACCCCTCCCTTCAGAACTGCGTTTTCTATCCCACAACTTGCAGAAGAAACCCATAGTGAGCAGCCAAATTCTCCGACACCTCAAGAACGACTTCGACATCCTCTTCCTCCAAGAAATCAATCACGCCCCCATCCTCCCCCACGTATACGCCTACGGTTCGGGCACTAAAGCCACCATCGTTTCGAATATCAGCCAAGACAAACACTCCAGAGGCGAGCATGGTTCCGTCTTGGTCTGTTCCCCCCGGCTCTCCCGCTTCGTTACCCCCCTTCCCCGACTAGATACAGAAGGGATGCTGGCGGCAGCCGTTCTCACTCTCCCGGGGGCCCCGCCCACCTTGCTGGTCTCGGTATACGCCCCAAGCACGGACGTCCACCGCTCAAAAATTGAAAACATCCTACGGCCACTCATGCATCAGTATCCTAACCACGTCCTCGGTGGGGACACCAATTGCATAATGTGCCCTGAACTAGACGGATCGAACCTCCAAACGGACAACGAATGGCCGTGGCTTCGCAGACAGATCACGAGCGACCCGCCGCGCCTCATCGATACCTTTCGGCACTTTCACCCGACCGAGCGGTCCTTCTCCCGATACCCCACCCCGTACAGGGCAAGCAGTAGCCGCCTTGACCATATTTTGCTCTCCCCGGCGGCCTCGGAATTTTTTGCCCCCACCTCTGCAACCATCCAAACCGACGACAAAACGTCAGACCACCACCCAGTCACGTACACCTCTCAAGTCCCCCCTCACCCTTTTACCGAAGCTCCCACAACTAAGAGGAAAGTTTTCCGAAAACTGACGGAGCGGGAACGCTCCAAGCACCACGACTCCCTTGCCCCCCTGGCGCGGTGGTGCGAGTCTACCCTCCCCCGCTTTGAGTCCTTGTCCTCGGCGGACATCGAGCTTTTCACAGACGTCGTGCTGGAGGAAGTGGCGACCAGCTACCACAGTATCACCACGCCATCACGCCCTACCTCCTCGGCTCTGGTAAAGAAAATCAAAGAGTCCCTGCAAACCCTGCCCCCCCCCAGCCATCCCAACTACCCCGCTTCCATGGACACGCTCAACAAACTCGTCAAGGAGTGGGAAACCAAAGTGAACAAGGCCGCAACCACCAAAATCCATCGGTGCCTGGTGAGGAAAACTAGGATCAAACGCACCATCAACGAGGCGCTCAACCCCGTGGAACGAGGTGAAATAACGCTGAAGCGCCCGGGCACCACACAGCTCGTCTCCACCCCCAAAGAAGTGGGCTCTATTTTCTCTTCTACACTCCTCACCCTGGGGGGCAGCCTCGAATACGCACCGCCGAACACTCTAGTGGATCGCCTACTCGCACACTCCCCCGCCTGCCCCGAACCCACAAAACACGGCCTCCTCCCTGACATTACCTGGGAATCGTTACGCAACACGCTTAAGAGGTCCAAGCCCAACAAGGCGGGGGGGCGGGACTTCACAAACAACTACACTTTGCACGTCTCCCCCCCCCCTATCCAACAATTCATTTGGAAGGTATGCAACTACTACCTCCACCGGCCGTTGCCCGAGAAATGGCTCGAAGCCAACATTATCTTGCTTTTTAAGAAAGGGGACGTGATGAACCCGGTAAATTACAGGCCTATAGCCTTGCTGAACAGCGTTTACAAAATAATTGCAACACACGCCAACCGAGAGCTACTGGCAGCGGCCATTGAACATTCCATCATACACCCCACCCAGTTCGGCGGGCTTCCGAACCGCAGATGCCAGGACCACATTTCCAACCTCTTATCCACGTTTCGGGAATCGGTCGGTAGCTACAGCCTCTACATTGATTTCAATAAGGCTTTTAACTCCGTCCCCCACACCACCCTCTTCACAGTTCTATCCCGCCTGAACTTTCCTACGCCCCTTGTAAACCTCATTCAATCCTTGTACCGTGCCCCTCGCGACTTCCCAGTGGTGTCAGGTCAAACCCACTCCTCACACCTGCAAACCAGAGGCGTTCGGCAAGGATGCCCCATGTCACCAATCCTTTTCTGCCTCTACCTGAATGTGCTCCTCTTCGCCTTGCCGTCCCACGTCACTGCACCCCCCTCCCCACACGAATCGGGCCACGCCTTTGTTGACGACCTCCTCTATCGATCAGAGAATGGGGACCGCATACAGCAAGTTTTAAACTTCTTCGACACGGTCGCCAGGGAGTGGGGTCTAGACCTTAACCTCAGCAAAACCGAGATCCACGCTATGGGAACAGCTCCCCCCAGAACCTTCACCTCCCCCTCGGGCACCCCCCTGTCGACAACAAACCAAAAGACGGGGCAACCACACAATTGCTACAAATACCTAGGGGTATACATCTTCACCGCCAACCATGAGGCACAAACACTGGCATTGGCCAAGTCGGAAATACGCTCATTTTTCACAACCCTCCAACCCCTCCAGCTCACCCTTTCGGAATACATTCTCTTGGTGAACGTCCAACTCATCCCTATTCTTTCCTACCGCCTCATGGCACACCCCCTGGCCCTGAACGAGTTGGGGGCCCTTCAGGCCATGATCTGGCAAAATGTTGCGCATGACCCCTCCCCGGACAGAGCCAACAGGATCTCCCGCCTCGTCTCCCCTAAGGCCCGCTACACCCCTCGCCACCAGGGAGGCTTAGGACTCCGCCACTTCACTTTTTCAATTTGCATGGCCCTGGTAAACACCGCAATAAGGTACCTCAACGGAGACGGCCCGGCCTCGACAAACGAATCTTTTTCCGAAGCAATGCTCTCCACCACACGCAACCCAATCCAAGACACCATCATGGACGCATGCCACGCCATAGGCTTCCGATACCACAGCACCGGCCTCTGGGCCTCCTGCCCCCCCTCCCTTTTCCTCCCAAAAGAAAAAGTCCAGGTCCGGTTCCTAGCCACCAAGCCGGCACCACAATACAGCAAGTTCGGCAACAGATTAAAACGGACGCCCCAGGACCTGGGGTTCCACCTAGGTACAGTCACGGAAGTGCACTCAGAATCGGCCACACTCCAGTTTTCGGACGGCACCACCCACACCATCAAAAACCCCGGTCTCCGCCGCAACGAGAAAGAATACACCTTTCAAAACCCAGCAGTTTCTGTCCTCCCTCAACTGGCGGGGCGCCACGAACTGCTCACCCCCCCCCTTCTTCACCCTCAAGAATACATCCTCAACCCCCCCCCCGGGCCATACGACGGGGTCCTACTCGACTCGTCACTGCATGGCGAGCTGTACCGGCTCCCAGATGAACCTCACTCCCTTGACCCCGACGACCTCGAAGAATGGGGTTGTGAAGCAGCCCTTGCCCTCCTCCTCGCATCGTCCCCCGGCACGACATGGGTGTACTTGGATGGCTCAGCGGGCGCCTTGGGCTACGGATCGGCGGCCACCCTGTTTTTTCCAAATGGCTCCAGATGGGTACTGTGCCAAACGTCCCCGTACCAGTCATCAGAGGGATCGGAGTTCTGGGCCGCTATTATGTTCCTACGGTGGGCCCTTGCATCTCACCCGCACCTCACCTTCGCCGTGCTAGGGGACAACCTCCACGTTATCACTGTTCTCTCTCCGAACACCCCCCCAGGCCTCCCATCACGCTCGCCAGCCGGCACGTGGGAATCCTCTCTCCAGTCCATTCAGGCCTCCCTACGCCCAGGGATGATCCAGGGTTGGGGGTGGATCAAGGGGCACGCCGGGTTCGTGGGGAATGAAATCTCAGATGCTTACTCAAAGTGGGCCGCCCACGTGATGGTCTGGGACCCCTCCCTCCTTCCCCCCCCCCCGATAGGGTGCATATCCAGGGGCCCCCTCCCAGTCATACACAAATTGACTACAACCTCAATCAAGCATCTCCTCCCTCGCCACAAACACGAAAACATCCACGCACCGTCCAGCTTCCATTTTTACAATCACACTTCGTGGTTCAAAGGCCTCCCTTTCAAATGGTCCTCCGGAAATTTCAACATGGCGCCATTTGCTTTCCACGACGACTTGCGCCCTCGCCATTGCCACGCTTGCCCCGACCCGCACCCGATGGATGTTATCTCTTTCGTCTCACACTGCCCAACGTGCGAACACCTGGTCCAATCCTACATTCAATGCTGGCGCCCCCCCTTCACCACGGTGGTGTCCCAATGGTGGTCCGCGACCACACACGTGGGGGAGAGACGCAATTTCGTCCGGGGGCTTGTTCCCATGACGCTGTACACCAAACTCACAACCCCCCCCTCCGGCCGAAGAAAGCCAGCACACTGTCACGACTTAAAACTCGCCCTGAAGGATCGTGTTCCCCTGCTCCTCAGCGCCCTATACCGCACGCTGGAATGGCTAAAAGACCACCCCCCCCCAGCCCCGCTCACCCCCCCTACGGGCCCCAACTCATGGGGACGCCCCTGGTCGCCCTACAGCACGTCGCACACCGCCCAACAACGCCCCCCCCCCGCCTACCACCCTCCCCCCCCCCTCCCGGACAAAGTTGCACACAAGCCCCCAAAACGCCCCCGCCCCCCATCTCCCGCGGCACACACCAAAACTCGAAAACACGGCCGCCAGCCCCCAAGGCCCGTCCGGCCTCTATCACTGAAACGCGGTACCGCAAGTCAACCCCAGCCAGAGCCTCCGCCCCCCAAACGGCCGCTCACAATCAGGGACATGTTCAACCTCCCCCCCCCCCCTAGACCAGCACCCCCCCTCGCCACCTCCGCCCCCATTTCCGCCCCTTCTCCTCGCATAACAAGGTACTTCGCACCAGCCCCCCCCTCCCCCGCGAGTACAAACTCACAATCGTCCTCACACTCGTCCAACGTGTCATCTCTTTGAAAAAGCCACACTTACGCATTTTCTCACGCCGACCCTCGACAGCCCTAGCGGCGCGATCAATCAGTACTACCACACTGGCACTCACCAGTCACTTCTGCAAATCAATCCCTCCCCCAAGCCACCCCCCGTGCTCAAGCCGTCATGCTCTAACCCCCAATCCGCAACCACACCGCCTTCGGGTATCAAGCGGAGACCCCGGCCTGCGGTTGTCTATAACGGGGCTGCCAAGTCTCTTTGAGATGAAGCAGACGAGGACAGCAACGTGCAGCGGTACTCAGCCCGCGATTGAACTTGATTTCGGGCTCCCGCCCCTCCCCAAAAAAGCTTGGCGCGCAAGAGCCTTTCTCCCCGGCCTGGCCAGCCACAAAAGGCGCCGTTCAGTGCAAAAAAAACAGGTGACCACTAGGCAACTTTCATAGCCGCCGAAGCGAGGTAGGCCGTGGATGAAATCCACGTAGAGAAGAGAGTTAGTGCAATAGGGTATGGGTAAGCTGGAAATCAGTCCCCTATCCCTACTGTCGCTCTGCTTGCTGGCATGACAGCCACAAGCATCCACAATGGTCTGCATACGGGACCTCAGTTCAGTCAGTGTTTGACCAGAGTAGAAACCCTCACGGAAGAAGTCCACCGAGCGATTAGCGCCAGTGTGACCTGAGCTGAGATGGGACTACCGTAGGCACACATCAAGTCGTGCCTCTGGCACGACTATACGGTCCTCGTAGAAGAGGTACTGGTTGTTTTTATACCACTGGTGCCCATCAATGACACGTGGTACGAGACCAGTGCTGAGGGTCTGGAGAAGTTGTTTATACTATGACTGATAGTCAGTTAGGCTCCAACCCTCGAGGATTCCAGCAGTCCGCATAGACAGGTGAAGCTGGACATCCATACGCTGGAAAGCCTCATTGGCGAGTGCCTCAGAGCTCTCACCAATAAGCGCATCGAAGTTGTGGCCCGATATGTAGTCAGACAGTTCATTTTTTATACCAGGGATATGATGGACGGTCAGCCTGAACTGGCTCAGGTAAGTTCACCACCGTTTTAGTTTCGCTTTCTCCGGTGGTGGGCCCTTCTGAAAGGACTTCACCGGTTCTTGGTCACAAAGCCAGACAATAGGATTAGATCCCAATAGTCGGGACTGTGATGAGAGCACCAACATACCGGCCAGGACTTCCTGGTCGTAGGTGCTGTAATTCGAACGCGCTTGGTTCCATTTCCAGTTCCAGTGTCCTAGTGGCACAAGTCGCCATTCACTGGAAGGATAGTCGTGCTTCAAGGAGCCATCATCCTTCGGTCCACTGGTACGATAATGGCAGTGGGTTAGTTCAGCTGGGTTAAGCTCCTGCCATTGGTATATCGTTGCGCCCACCCCTACATCACTGGCATCAGTGATAAGGACTATCTCGCCCTTAGTGGCGGGTACGCCTAGACAGTTGGAGGAGGCATTTTTCTTCTTCAACTCCTGCAAACACTCCTCCTCTCTGGCGGTCCACCTCCAGGGGGTAGTTTTCTTGATTAGGTCAGTGAGAGGGGCAGAGGAGTAGGTAAAATTGTGGATGTGTCGCCTATAGAAGTTACAGGCGCCCACAAAACTCCTCACGTCGTGTAGACCCTTCTTAGGGTCATCGTGAATCTGCATGTCCTGTAGGGGCTGCATCTTAGACGCGGCTGGTTTCCAGCAGCCATACCCCACGTCGAAACCCAAATACTCCATCTCCTCTTTCATGAACTCGCATTTTTCGAGTTTGATTCGGAGATGGTTTCCCTAACAAACAAGGAAAAACTCACAGAGGAGAAGGTCATGGTCCTCTTGGGTATTGGTACCCAAACTCACGTCGTCGATGTGGGCCTCCATTTCTGCACCTCGGGAAATCAACTCCTGTACTAGAGGTCTGCGCCTCAGTATGTACACAATTTTGTTCATCAGTTCTTGGAAGAGAGCCGGGGGATTAGCCACCCCAAAAGGCATGACCTTTCACTTAAACACACGACCCTTAGGGGTTATAAAAGCAAGCAGTTCCTGAGCTGCGGCGGTTAGGTCTACCTGCCAGAAACCACTGCTTTGGTCAATTAGGTCTTGTACCGGCATTTGACAATACGCTCCAGGGTGTTTTCCATATTGGGAATACTCCCTGAGTGGTTTTGGATTTTCTTGTTGACCTCACCATAGTCAACAACCAATCGCAGGGCAGTCCATCCTGGTTTAGCAACAAGGAAGCAGGGACTACAGTGGTGGGGGTAGTCCCCCTTCTTGTTTTCCTCCACGAGGGCAGCATCAATACATTCCTGGATCTGGCGCTCGATTTCTTCAACCTGTTCCTGAGGAGCGGGGTAGGAACGACGCCGCACTCGCGTCTTCTCAAATTCAGGCTTCCGTTTCAGGTCCATTTGGACCAGTTTTTTACAGGACAGGAAAGGCAGCAGGGCGCCGAACACCTCCTCATAGTCTAGGAGCAGTTTCTTCAGTCGGGGGTCAAGGTTCAGACTCTCGAATTTCTGCAGGAAATCCTCCTCAGCATGGAGGTTGCTCTTACCATGCTCTTTCTTTTTCTGCCGATCAGGTAGGTAGGTAGGTATCTTCGGGAGCTCGGGATGCCTCCTTTGACAAAGCAGGAAGAAGGTCTTACCAAGGGGACGTCCTGTCCCTCCCACTGCCCTATGTCTGGTGCCTCTTGAGCCGCTCCCGCATGTGCTTGGGAAGGCATTGTCGCGGCCACTCGGTCCATGTGTCCCGGGTGGGAGGGTGTCCCCACATGTGTCCATGGGTAGGGCCACACGCCCCCTCCTTTGGGCGGCAGCTCTGGGGGCTGCCCAGCCGTGTGGAGTATCTCTCACCACAAGGGGTATTGCTCCCCCTTGTCTACGGTACGGCCGCCTCACCCTTGTGGTTTGAGTTGCGGGGCCACTCTGCCTGGCAGGCGACCCCCTCCTGGACTGTGTACCGGCTCGACAGTCACCGGTTGCTTCCTTGGCTCCGGGTGACGTTTGCCATGGTCCCCGATGCAGCCTGGCCGGGCTCAGACCAGTGGCCTTGGAGTACCGCTCCTGACCCTGGCCCGGTGGGTCGTCCGGGTCGCCCCGGTGTGTCCAACCCATGGGGTGTTGGTTCTTTCCTGTCCCTCGGCCGCCCTATGTGTGCGCGGTGTCCCGGGCCTCTTGGCTCCTGTTCACCGGTGTGCTAGCGCGGTTGGTTGTGTCGTGTCTGCGGTGTCTTGGGCCACTTGGCTTCTGTTCACCGGTGTGCCCGCGCGGTTTGTTGTGTTGTGTCTGCGGTGTCCTGGGCCACTTGGCTCCTGTTCAACGGTGTGCCCGCTCGGTGTGTTGTGTTGTGTGTGTGGCGTCCTGGGCCTTTTGGCCCCCGCTCACCGGTGCGCCCGCTCGGTGTGTTGTGTGGCGTGTGCGGTGTCCTGGGCCGCTTGGCTCCTGTTCACCGGTGCGCTCGCTCGCTGTGTTGCTTTGCGTGTGCAGTGTCCCGGGCCTCTTGGCTCCTGTTCACCGTTGTGCCAGGCCGTGGTGTCCCGTCCCTTTGTTGCCCTCCATGCACGCGTCTGTGCGGCGTCCTGGCCCTCGTGGCGCCTGTTCACAGGTGTGCACGCTGTGTGCGGTGCGCGTGTGCCATTGGTGGTTGTGTCCCTCTTCCCCCCCCCCAAATTTTCTTTTTTTTGTTTTGAATTTGAAAAAAAAAAGGAAAACAGGGGCGCGCGTACACTGCAGGCACAGGCACGGGCAGCTGGTGCGGCGGTGCTATAGTGTTGTGTCCTCTTGTGTGTGTCGTCGGTGCTGTGGCGGCGGTCGCGCCCCAGAGGTGCGGCTCGCGCGTCCTGATGTACACGGGTATGGGTCAGGGTGGGTTTGGTTAGGTGTCTCTTTGCTTCTGGTGCTGGCTGATTAGGCGGCTGTGTGGGCTGTGGGTGTGGGCTGTGGCTACGTTGTTCCTTCGGCGGGCCTGGTTAGGAGTCAAGGGTTAGCGGTTTCGGGGTGTGGCTCGGGTTTGATTTGTGTTGGGGTCTCGGCTCGGTTTGGCGGTTGCGACGGTAGCGGGCTTGGGTGCGGTGTCTTTGGGCGTAGCGGTGCGCGTTGTCGTGTGCGTTGGCGTCCTTCGGCGTCCAGTTCGTTTGGTGACTTCTGGGCGGGGCCCGGTGTGGCGCCCCGCGGCGGTGATTTGCTGCGTATCGGGGTTAGGTGGCGGCGCCGCTGGCCGGGGGGTCAGGCGCGTCGTGTTGTGTGGCGCGCAGGGTTCCTGGGGTGCTGTGGATGCCGCCGGTGTCGGTGCGCCGACGCTTGTGGGGTGGTGAGGGGGTGTGTGTGTGCGGGGCTGGGCTTTGGGTGATGTCCCACAGGCTGACGCCGTCTCGCTGTGTCTCCTGGAGGGTCTCCCGCAGGCGCCTGAGGACATACGGGTGGTCCTGGGGCGCGGGGAGGTTGCGGGAGTGGACTCCCAGGGGGTGGAGCGCATCGGCCAGCATGGCTTCCCATGCGGCCTGCGGCATCCGCCCCCCCGCCGGCTGGAGGCGGCAGTTCTCCACCGACCCCTTGCGGGGCCGGTGGACCAGGCCCTCGACGGAGGGCTCTCCCCGGGCCCACTTTTGCA
Organism: Eutreptiella sp. 'Long Island Sound 2002'; assembly: GCA_964036045.1. Taxonomy (NCBI): domain Eukaryota; phylum Euglenozoa; class Euglenophyceae; order Eutreptiales; family Eutreptiaceae; genus Eutreptiella; species Eutreptiella sp. 'Long Island Sound 2002'. Next base: position 27,266,166 of record OZ038392.1, on the reverse strand, counting down.
GCTCCCAGAGCTGCGTGTGGGTCCAGCGCTGCCACCACTGTCCTTGGGCGGGGCCGCGGTCTTGGGCGGAGGAGTGGGCGTGGGTGGGCGTGACGGGGCCGTGGGGACTGGTGGCGGTGGCGGGCCTGGGTGATTCCTCGTAGTCCTGTGCCGTGGGGGTGCGCGGGGAGTGGGGGCGCGAGCGGATGTGGACCCGCGGGTGTGCGCGCACGGTCTCCGCCTCGGGGTTGGGTGGGGACTCGTGGCGGCGGCGGTAGCGAGGCATGCGCTGTATGTGGGCTGACATCGAGGGTTGGTAGGGGGGCGGGGACGCTGCTGGCGGATCCTGGCGTCGTTCTGGCCTGGTCAGGGGTGGTCTGTGGGCCTGGGGTGCGGGCTTTGAGAGCTGGCGGGACGAGGTGCGTTGTGCTTCGGCCGCGGCGCGCTCCGCCATGAAGGTGGTGGTGGCGGCGTCGGTGACGGTGGGGGGGCGCCGTGCTGGGTGCTGCTGCCTCCGGGCCTGGGACGGCTGGGGCCGAATGTCATAGAGGACGTCCCCGGAGGGTCGGGCTCGCGCTGCCGTCGTGGCGCCGGGCTTGGGCTTCGGCTTGGGTTAGGCTGCGGGTTGCGGTCGTGGCGCGCTGACGGGTTTGGGTGGCTGTTTGGCGGCGGCCTTGGGTTTCGGCTGGGTCGCGGGTGCGGGCCTCGTCGGGGCGTGGGCCTTGGCGGCGGCGGGGTTGCTCGCGGTGGGGACAGGTTTCGGGGCCCGTTTGGGAGGTTTCCCCCGCGGCTTGGGGGGTGGAGTGCTGGATGAGGACGTGGTGGTGGTGTTGGATGAGGTGGTCGTGGTGGTGGAGGTTGTGGAGTCGGAGGCGGAGGAGAGGGCTGTGGGAGACGGTGGAGGGCCCTGGGCTTGGGGGGCGGGCGTAGGATGCTGGGTCCTGCGAGTAGCGAGAACGAGGGTGCGGGTGCGAACACTGGGCGTGTGCGCGCGCTTTCCCTGTTGACCCGTACTTGCTGGTGTTGGTGTGGTGGCGTTGTCTCGGCTGTGCGGGTACGTGGGTTACCCGGGGGGTGGCCATATCTGCTCCAGGACGTGCGGGTGTGTTTGTCGGAGGTAGTCGAGGGTGCGGAAGAAGCATCGCTGGATGCCGGGCATGTCCTCCTCTGTGAGGTGGGGGTAGTTTTGGGTGGGGGTGTCTGAGCCCGGCCACAGCAGCGCCATGAGGCAGGCTGCCACCATGTATGGGCAGAGCTGTAGGGTGGTGGGGCGTTGGGGGGTGAGTCCCCTGTATTTTGGGGGGGCTTCCCTCTGCTGGGGGAGCAGCGTGACCCTCCACAGCCACCGGTCCGTGGGGATCCCCCAGGTCCGTTGGGTCCACTTGGCAAGGCAATACATCGCCCTACCAAGGCCCTGGTTGCCGCTGCGGATGGACAGCAGGGTGTCCAGGGATTTGCGTTCCCACGTGCCCCAGATGTGGGGGTCGTCCGGCTTGTCCCCCCTGGCGTACGTGTCGAGGCCTGGGTTGTGTGGGGGGGGGGGTAGTCGGCGGGGAGGAGGGAGTCGGTGCCGTGCACCACCCAGTGGTCAGTTGGTGCGTGGGAGCGGGTGGTGGGGAGGGTGTAGTGCAGATTGTACATGAGAGTCATGTACGTGGAGGGGGCTGGCTGCCGGTCGTCGGGGGTGGGGATGTCCCCCGGGACGTGGTGCCGGAAGTTGCTCAGGGAGGCCATCCGGGCTACCCATGTTTCCCGCTCCCACTCTTTGGTGTTGTTGGGGGTGGCGCTGGGTGGGGGGTGGGCCATGTTGGGCTCGCGGTAGCGGGTGCGGCCCTGGGTACCCTCCCGCTCCGGCACGGGGTGTCCGACTAGGTGTTGCCCCCAGTCGATGGGGGGCACCCAGATCCGGCTCCCCGTCGGGGGCGGGCTCTCGCCGTCTGGGGTGGCGCGTGGGGGGCGGTCGTGTCGGGCGACGTGGAGGAAGGCGTCGAAGAGGAAGTCTCGGACGCCTTCCCCACGGGTGGCCGCCTGGACCAGGGTGGTCGCCCGGATGCGCTGGGTGGTGCCGGAGGTGTGGAGGCGCAGCACCTCCTGGTCCCAGAGCCCCCAAAGTCTGCCGATCAGCCGTTTGGCAGGTACTGAGCCATCGTCCCACTCAGGGGAACATTGTTGCCCACAGTGCAGAGAATACACTAGGGGTATCTCAGGGTCAGGTAGCATGTAGGAGTCATCGTCCTCCTCAGACCAGATGGAGGACTTCTAGGTCTGTCTGAGGTATTGCAGCTGTTCTTGGCGCTCAATACCTTCGGCCTTCAGGTACAACAGCTGTCGGAGTTTCTGAGTGTCATGCTCAGACAGTGGCATGTTATTAGAAGCAGGCCGCGCCAGAGCATCAGGACTCTGAGCCACGGGTTCACCTGAGTGAGTATGCTGCATGTGCAGCACCGGTTTTCCAACAGGGGAAGTTGGTTCTGAGGTTGACTCTAGGTCTACCTCCTCCAGCAACAGCTGGGCCAGGAAGGCACTGTGTTTGAGTTCAACACAGCTGGGATCAACAGGAGGGATAGAGCTGACGATTTCAGACAGTTGGTCGTCAGCATCCTCCTTTACAGCAGCAGGTTCCAGATAGCCATCGGGGGATTCACACCCTGTACGTGTGGCAGATTTTGAGTGTCTATTTTTTTTCGTTCCCTGCGTATTGCGGTGAACACCGTCAAGTTTGGAAATTCGTTGTAAATGCTGTCTAGACCTTCCTCATGAACGCCGCCAAGCTAAATTCGTCGCGCCAACGTTCCTCGTGGACGCCGCCAAGCTGAATTCGTCGCGCCAAAGTTCCTCGTGGACGCCGCCAAGCTGAATTCGTCGCGCCAAGGTTCCTCTTGGACGCCGCCAAGCTAAATTTGTCGCGCCAAGGTTCCTCATGGACGCCGCCAAGCTCAATTCGTCGCGTTCAAGTTCCTCATGGACGCCGCCAAGCTAAATTCGTCGCGCCAAGGTTCCTCGTGGACGCCACCAAGCTAAATTCGTCGCACAAACTTCCTCGTGGACGCCGCCAAGCTAAATTTGTCGCGCCAAAGTTCCTATCCAATACCGCCAAGCCAGCTTTTTTGCTGACACGCGCTAGGTCTGTGGACCAGCGTTGTTTTTCACTTGGTCTCCGTATGTGCTTTTGGGCAGTGCTGCTAAATGCACTGTTGGCCCCGCTGTTGCATGGCTTTTAACTTTTTTACGAGTCGCGCGATCGCAGCAGAAGAAAAATAAAATACCGAGAAAATGACGCACCGCCAGCAGAAATAAAGCGAAAAATCGTCTTTTCCGACCTCAGAAACCCCCCCAACAATTTTACGCCGCTGTTTGGCGAGGTCGCAAAAATTAGGACACTCACCAAAAAAGACGAACAATAGAGTCGCGACGGCGAAGAAGCTGAGCAATGCTTGCCCCAAACCACCTAGCAAAGTGCGTGCCCTAGGCGCTAGGGTCTTGTGCGCGCCCCAAAACAAACCACACATAGACAACAACAACGCCACCGGCCGCCGACAAGCAAGTATGTTATGTGCCGCGCACCGCTAGAAACCAACGAAACAAGCACAACGCGGAAAGAGGTAGACAAGGAGAATAAATAGGTAACGAACCGCACCACGATGGAGATATACCACAAGTACACGACCAAGCAATGCAAGCCCGCTCATGTAGGAAATACGACGACGCCGTAACACGCGAAGGGGATCACAACAAAAAGAAAAAGAGGCCGCACATGTACCCAAGTATGTTGCACGTCATGCATGAAAAATACACACAAGCAACAACAACGCCACCGGCCGCCGGAAAGCACGTATGTTATGTGCCATATGTTGTGTGCATAACGCCGTAACAAGCGCAAAACAAGTAACGTGTCAAGCAACGCCAAAGTGCGCCGCCACGATAAGCGCAACGACAACCGCACCGGCAAGGAAAACCAACAAGAGGTGGCACCGAATGCCTATGCTCACCCCCGCTCACATAGGGAAAGAAAGGTATGCCCGCATGCCCGGAACGCCGCAAGGCCATCACCGCCACGGACGAGCAACATGGTATGAAGGGACAAACGAGGAGGAAAAAAAAGACCACCGAGGTAAAGCACAACACAAAAAAAAAAACCAAAAAAAAAAAACTAAACATACGCACGTGACCAGTCGGGCCCAAGTATGTTGCATGCCACGCTACGCTACGCAACGGACACGAGACGAGAACGGCAACCACGCCAACGAAAGTAAAAGGTGACCACGAAGCGTAACCGAGCCGTGCCCACCGCCCACCCGCACGCCCGTTTATGTAGGAGACGAAAGGGAGCGAAAGGGGACAAAAGGTATGCCGCCGCATGCAAACGAATAGTAGGCAAGCCACACACCGCCACCAAGAACGCAAGTATGTTACCATGTCGTGCCACGTCGCCAACCGCGGGGTTGCGTGGGTTAGAACACACAAAGAGCCAGGGAGGGGGACACGGGGAGCATACACACAAATAGCATAGCGCCGGCGTGTGCCGGGTCCCAACAAACACACGTGCCCGCACCCATGTTCTCTTCCCCTCACAGGTCCCGAGGAGAAGCGTATGCTCGTGTCGGCGTCGTCCGGGCGTTAAAGTAGGGTTGTCTTAGACGCTTAGGCAAGTATTGCGTCGTGCCGTCGTCACACATAAGCGAACGCCCGGCAAGGCGGGAGGACTAGGACACGTTAAGGTGGTGGGAAAAGAAGCAGGTATGTTGCATGTCACGCCGCGCGCGCGGAACGGGCAACGAGTAAAGGTAGCGACCAAATGGGAGTGGAGACAAGACGCAAGTGGGGCGATAAACCTACGCGCAAGCCGGTCGCACACGCATGTCGCATGACGTACCAGCCAGCTCGAGGTGCCGTGTCGCGACAAAACCGCCGCTGCCGCACGCCCGTTTACGCTCCCTCCTCTCCCTACGCAGGTTCAAAGGAGGAAGCCCGGGCCGACAAGGAAAAAGACAGAGACACACAACAAAGCGGAGGCAGGGAAAAAGTGCATGCCAGGGAGAGGGGTAGAGGAAAAGGTAAAGAGCAACGAAGCCGCGAAAGGAACAAGGGGTAGCCAGCGAACGAGCAAGGGGCGCACACAGAGAAGGGGACACAGAGGGCACACGGCGAGCACAACACCGCACCGAGACACCGGAGAGGGGAGCACCGGAGGTCCAAGGGAAGAGCAGCACCACGCACCACGACACGCACGGCACGGACACCACACACACCGCACACACCCAACGAACCCCGGCAACCCACCCGGCAGTGGGCGGGCAGACTGGAGAGGGACAGCGCCTGACCCCAAGCGCCCCTCACCATGGTGGAGGGCACCCCCCCCGGGGACGCCCTCCCGCCACCCCCACAGCGAGCAACGCCGGCCCGCAGGGGCGCACGCTGTGGGGCCGGTGCTGGGTCCACACGCCCACACCGACCGCGCCCGGGACACGCGGGTCGCGGAACCCTGGCTGCACGCTCCGGAGGACGGGCGGCCGGGGGGGGGACAGCGCCTGGCACCAAGCGCCCCTCACAACGGTGGAAGGCAGCCCCCCCCGGGGACGCCCTTCCGCGACCCCCACAGCGAGCAACGCCGGCCCGCAAGGGCGCACGCTGTGGGGCCGGTGCTGGGTCCACACGCCCGCATCGACCGCACCCGGGACACACGGGTCGCGGAACCCCGGCTGCACGCTCCGGAGGACGAGCGGCCGGGGGAGGGACAGCGCCTGACACCAAGCGCCCCTCACAACGGTGGAAGGCACCCCCCCCGGGGACGCCCTTCTGCCACCCCCACAGCGAGCAACGCCGGCCCGCAAGGGCGCACGCTGTGGGGCCGGTGCTGGGTCCACACGCCCGCATCGACCGCACCCGGGACACACGGGTCGCGGAACCCTGGCTGCACGCTCCGGAGGACGAGCGGCCGGGGGAGGGACAGCGCCTGACACCAAGCGCCCCTCACAACGGTGGAAGGCACCCCCCCCGGGGACGCCCTTCCGCCACCCCCACAGCGAGCAACGCCGGCCCGCAAGGGCGCACGCTGTGGGGCCGGTGCCGGGTCCACACGCCCGCATCGACCGCACCCGGGACACACGGGTCGCGGAACCCTGGCTGCGCGCTCCGGAGGACGAGCGGCCGGGGGAGGGACAGCGCCTGACACCAGGCGCCCCTCACAACGGTGGAAGACACCCCCCCCGGGGACGCCCTTCCGCCACCCCCACAGGGAGCAACGCCGGCCCGCAAGGGCGCACGCCGTGGGGCCGGTGCTGGGTCCACACGCCCACATCGACCGGCACCCGGGACACACGGGTCGCGGAACCCTGGCTGCACGTTCCGGAGGACGAGCGGCCATGGGAGGGACAGCGCCTGACACCAAGCGCCCCTCACAACGGTGGAAGTCACCCCCCCCGGGGACGCCCTTCTGCCACCCCCACGGCGAGCAACGCCGGCCCGCAAGGGCGCACGCTGTGGGGCCGGTGCTGGGTCCACACGCCCGCATCGACCGCACCCGGGACACACGGGTCGCGCGGAACCCTGGCTGCACGCTCCGGAGGACGAGCGGCCGGGGGAGGGACAGCGCCTGACACCAGGCGCCCCTCACAACGGTGGAAGGCACCCCCCCCGGGGACGCCCCTCCGCCACCCCCGCAGCGAGCAACGCCGGCCGGCAAGGGCGCACGCTGTGGGGCCGGTGCTGGAACCACACGCCCGCATCGGCCGCACCCGGGACACGCGGGTCGCGGAACCCTGGCTGCACGCTCCGGAGGACGAGCGGCCGGGGGAGGGACAGCGCCTGACACCAGGCGCCCCTCACAACGGTGGAAGGCACCCCCCCCGGGGACGCCCTTCCGCCACCCCCACAGCGAGCAACGCCGGCCCGCAAGGGCGCACGCTGTGGGGCTGGTGCTGGGTCCACACGCCCGCATCGACCGCGCCCGGGACACGCGGGTCGCGGAACCCTGGCTGCACGCTCCAGAGGACGAGCGCCTGGGGGAGGGACAGCGCCTGACACCAGGCGCCCCTCACAACGGCGGAAGGCACCCCCCCCGGGGACGCCCTTCCGCCACCCCCACAGCGGGCAACGCCGGCCCGCAAGGGCGCACGCTGTGGGGCCGGTGCTGGATCCACACGCCCGCATCGACCGCACCCGGGACACACGGGTCGCGGAACCCTGGCTGCACGCTCCGGAGGACGAGCGGCCGGGGGAGGGACAGCGCCTGACACCAGGCGCCCCTCACAACGGTGGAAGGCACCCCCCCCGGGGACGCCCTTCCGCCACCCCCACAGCGAGCAACGCCGGCCCGCAAGGGCGCACACTGTGGGGCCGGTGCTGGGTCCACACGCCCGCATCGACCGCACCCGAGACACACGGGTCGCGGAACCCTGGCTGCACGCTCCGGAGGACGAGCGGCCGGGGAAGGGACAGCGCCTGACACCAGGCGCCCCTCACAGCATTGGAAGGCACCCCCCCCGGGGACGCCCTTCCGCCACCCCCACAGCGAGCAACGGCGGCCCGCAAGGGCGCACGCTGCGGGGCCGGTGCTGGGCCCACACGCCCGCATCGACCGCACCCGGGACACACGGGTCGCAGAACCCCGGCTGCACGCTCCGAAGGACGAGCGGCCGGGGGAGGGACAGCGCCTGACACCAGGCACCCCTCACAACGGTGGAAGGCACCCCCCCCCGGGGACGCCCTTCCGCCACCCCCACAGCGAGCAACGCCGGCCCGCAAGGGCGCACGCTGTGAGGCCGGTGCTGGGACCACACGCCCGCATCGACCGCGCCCGGGACACGCGGGTCGCGGAACCAAACCCTGGCTGCACGCTCCGGAGGACGAGCGGCCGGGGGAGGGACAGCGCCTGACACCGGGCGCCCCTCACAACGGTGGAAGGCACCCCCCCCGGGGACGCCCTTCCGCCACCCCCACAGCGAGCAACGCCGGCCCGCAAGGGCGCACGCTGTGGGGCCGGTGCTGGGTCCACACGCCCGCATCGACCGCACCCGGAACACACGGGTCGCAGAACCCTGGCTGCACGCTCCGGGGGAAGAGCGGCCGGGGAGGGGACAGCGCCTGGCACCAGGCGCCCCTCACAACGGTGGAAGGCGCCCCCCCCGGGGACGCCCTTCAGCCACCCCCACAGCGGGCAACGCCGGCCCGCAAGGGCGCACGCTGTGGGGCCGGTGCTGGGTCCGCACGCCCGCATCGGCCGCACCCGGGACACGCGGGTCGCGGAACCCTGGCTGCACGCTCCGGAGGACGAGCGGCCAGGGAAGGGACAGCGCCTGACACCAGGCGCCCCTCACAACGGCGGAAGGCAGCCCCCCCCCCCCCCCGGGGACGCCCTTCCGCCACCCCCACAGCGAACAACGCCGGCCCGCAAGGGCACACACGCTGTGGGGCCGGTGCTGGATCCACACGCCCGCATCGACCGCACCCGGGACACGCGGGTCGCGGAACCCTGGCTGCACGCTCCGGAGGACGAGCGGCCAGGGAAGGGACAGCGCCTGACACCAGGAGCCCCTCACAACGGTGGAAGGCACCCCCCCCAGGGACGCCATTCCGCCACCCCCACAGCGAGCAGTGTCGGCCCGCAAGGGCGCACGCTGTGGGACCGGTGCTGGGTCCACACGCCCGCATCGACCGCGCCCGGGACACTCGGGTCGCGGAACCCTGGCCGCACGCTACGAAGGACGAGCGCGGCCGGGGGAGGGACAGCGCCTCACACCAGGCGCCCCTCACAACGGTGGAAGGCACCCCCCCGGGGACGCCCTTCCGCCACCCCCACAGCGAGCAACGCCGGCCCGCTGTGGGGCCGGTGCTGGGTCCATATGCCCGCATCGACCGCACCCGGGACACACGGGTCGCGGAACCCCGGCTGCACGCTCCGGAGGACGAGCGACCGGGGAAGGGACAGCGCCTGACACCAGGCGCCCCTCACAACGGTGGAAGGCACCCCCCCCGGGGACGCCCTTCCGCCACCCCCACGGCGAGCAACGCCGGCCCGCAAGGGCGCACGCTGTGGGGCCGGTGCTGGGTCCACACGCCCGCATCGACCGCACCCGAGACACGCGGGTCGCGGAACCCTGGCTGCACGCTCCGGAGGACGAGCGGCCGGGGAAGGGACAGCGCCTGACACCAGGCGCCCCCCACAACGGTGGAAGGCACTCCCCCCGGGGACGCCCTTCCGCCACCCCCACAGCGAGCAACGCCGGCCCGCAAGGGCGCACGCTGTGGGGCCGTTGCTGGGCCTGCCCGCACGTCCGCATCGACCGCACCCGGGATACACGGGTCGCGGAACCCTGGCTGCCCGCTCCGGAGGACGGGCGACCGGGAGAGGGACAGCGCCTAACACCGGACGCCCCTCGCAACACTGGAAGGCGCCCCCCTGGGGATGCCCATCCACCACCCCCACACCGAGCAACGCACCAACGCACCAACGCACCAGCCACGGGACATCCGCACCCCGCCCCCTGCTCTTAGACACAGCGACATAGCAATGGCGGAACCCGCGGCACCACGCAAGACACGCCCCCGATCTCCGACGCTGGATGAAGCACACGAGGTCATCAGGGCGCTGGGACTCAGAGACGGCGAAGGAGACCCCCCACAAGGGGACGCGGGCACAGACTCCGACCTGGAGGCATTGCCGGAGCCCCCCACGGGAGACGCGCCCGCGGAGCCTGCGCCGCCGGCGGGCAGCGTACCCGCGATCTGCCCCGCGTGGAAACGGGGCCATTGTACCGGCGAAGGCTGGTGCCCCAAACACCACCCCCAGCCCGATGCCGATGACGGAGCGTTACCCGAGGTGAAACCCGCGGCCGCAAGCGCCGCCCTACGCTACGGGGTGACGCAGGGCTGGATCCTGGATGAGACCGCGCGCGGCAGCGTGAACATCCAGGAGGCCGTCGACCGGGTCACCCACGCGGGACAGGCGGCAGTGGCATTGCACACCCGGGGCCGCCACGGTGGACCCGCAGAGGGGATCATTGTGGACCCCTCGGGAATGGTGCTGGTCCTGGCGGCGGACATGGTCCGAGGGGTGCTCCACGCGTCCCGCGTGCGGCGGGCGTGCCCACAGTGGACAGGTGTACACCCCCCCGCGGGCGTGGCCCTTTTCCACATGGGCGGTGCTCGCCGTCATGTGGCACCTGGCACCACAGGACGCCCCCACAGGGACCGCGGAGGACATCGCCCGGGACCTCCACACCCGGCCGGCCGACCAGGAATACCCCTGGTGCAGGCCCCGGGGCGGCCTCCCGGTGGCACCAGCGGCAGAGGGGCTCAGCCTCGCGGCAACCCTCCAACGGCACGCCGACAAGCAGGCGCGCCACTTCCTGCAGACGGGCACGGTCCCGGCCACCCCGCCAGACTCCGAGTGGCGATGGGACGCAGGGGTGGCGCAACCACTGCCGGGCCCCTGGACCCTCCCGTTGTGGTACTTGCCCGTGGGCACCTTGGCCCACGCCACCCAGGCCGTCAAGGGGGCTTTCCCGCAGCCGCTCCTCCCCGGCGTGGCCCTGCTCCGCAGCCTGCAGGCGGGAGCCGCCTGGGTACGGTGGAAGGAAGGGAAGGGGCGCTCGAGCCCCTATTTCCCCATGGTCCAAGGCCAGGCGCTGATCCATGCCGAGGGCATGGGGACCGTGGAATGGGGGGCGATCGTGCCCGGCACGGCGTGCAGGTGGATCACGGCGGCCGCCCCACAGCCCATGCGATCGCCGCCGGCGTGCCACCGCCTCCTACGGATGGTCCCCTCATTGGCCCCCCAGCACGCCTTTGCAAGGGACGTGTGGAAGGCCGTACTGAGCCACACCAGGGAGTGGCTAACGAACCCGGGTACGCGGTACCCGCCGGGACCGGTGCTCGGACAGCTCACGGCCCCCACACCCGGGGTCATCCACGCCCTACACAGGGCGTCGGCCCTCACGAAGCAGCTCAACGACGAAGTGCTGGACCTGGCGCTGGAGCCGCTGCGGGTGCTCTACCCGCAAGCACACATCCCACCCGCGGGCACGTCCAACCGCCTAGGCCGCCTGGGGTTGCAGCGCCGCGTCGAGGACGCGCACCCAGGAGGCGTGGTGGAACAGTGGCTAACGCTCCGCAATCCGTCCACCGCGGAGGGCCACTGGTACCTGCACCAACTCCTCTTCCAGCCACGGGCAGCCCCGGAACACCGCCGGCAAAACCCGTACCACACGCACCCGGAGCGCCGAGGCGCGCAAAACTACCCGCAGAAAATCCCGCCCGCCCTCCCGCCGGGGCAGGGCCCGGAGGCACTACAGCGGGGCCCCCCGCTCGACAACGCCACCACGGTACAGCAAAGGGGAGGCGACGATGCGAGTGGTGCCGAACCGGACTGCACGAACTGCGGAGCGGTCGCCTGGATGGCAGCCTGCAGGCACCTCACCCGAGATACCACGGGACTCCGGCAGTACAGACCCACGGACCGCACGGCGCTGGCGTCCGCGGTCGCGGCCGTCACCATGGGTCCAGTGGCGGCGTGGCCGGCGCAACTGCTGCCCGGCGTCCCCTGCCGCGACACGCGGCCCCGACGGCCGGCCGCAACGCACGAGCCGACGGCACCCCTCACGGCGGAGCAACTATACGTCGTCGCGGCGGCGTTGCTGGCAGACGGCGGGGAGAGCTTCGTCCACCACCACGGCCCGGCGCAGATTGCGGGATGCATACAAGGGCCCCAGCGCGATGCACCGGACCCGTGGCATGCCACACTCCGCGGGCGCATCCGCGTCTGGGGTGCGGGCGATGGCGCACCCCCGCCCGGGCCTAAGCAGGGGGAGGCACTGGTACTGCAGACGGCAGGCTACCAAGCCATCATACACGGCCACGCCGGAGGGTACCGGTCGCACGTCCTGGCCGGAGGCCGATGGACGGTCTGGCACAGCACCGCCAGGCAGGGGGCTTTCCCGCCCCTGCCCCACGTCGACTGGCGACAGGGGCCCACCCAGGCCTACTATATGTCGGCGGACCCCTGGCCGCTGGCGGTCCTGCTACACACTGTCAGCGCCCCCAACAAGAGGCAGGAACCGGGGTGGGTCAACCCCCCCACACTGGTGTGGAGCCCCGACCAGGAGGAGCATCTACGGGCCGCGTGGCAGGGAGACGCCATCAGGACCACGGACGTCCCGGACCTCCACGCGGGGCCCATCACGCACGCCCGCCCAGCGGCTACCCTGGCGGTGGCCCAGCGGGGACAGCAGAACCCACAGTGGGTGGTCTGCATGTTCACCCCGGCGGACGCGCACATCGTCGTCTGCGACCCCGAACGCCTTCCGGGGCCCGAAGCCGTGATCCGCGTGACAGACTGCACCCGCATGATCATCAAGGCGCTGCGGGAGGGCGAACACCACGCCCTCCTGCTCCAGGTCAGGCTGAAGGACAACGCCCGGGCGGCGAGGCCGGGAGTGTGGCCGGCAGCGGCGCACCCCGCCGACCTGGAGCTCCAGCTGGTAGTCCCGACCACGGTGTACCACTGGCTACAGGCCTTCCACGACCTGCGATGGAGGGGCAAACCCGACCGCCAAATCGGCTCCACGCACTGGCAAACGTGGCTGCAAGCGGACGCGCAGCGCGATGCCGCCCGAGGCCTCGGGCCCGCGCCCGCGACGCGAGCCCTCGATGCGGCGGCCCCGGGCCGCACGCTGGCACCACACACGGTGCCGCTGGCCAACCTGCCCTTCGAACCAGCGGCGGAGGGCGCCATTCGGAAGTCGGTGCAGCTCCCCCCGGCGCGAGGGGCCACGGAGCCGACGAAATGCCCCCTCTGTGCGGACAAGTACTACACCAGCGGGGCAATGCTGGAACACCTGGCGTGGCACGCGGTGCACGCTGCGGCCCCGGCGGACGACAAGGAGGCGGCCGCCAACATCCTGCAGGGGAGGGCACGGAGGTCCCCGTGGCACGCCCCGTACACCCGGCGCCCCCCGCCCCAGGCAGCCGACCACGCAGATGGAGGTGAGGAGGCACCCGGAGCGGCCCCAGGGGCCGGCGGTGCGGCCCCACCAGGGTCCATGTCCATCCCCGCGGGGCTGGCCCCCCTGGCCCCCCTGGCTCCCCCGGTCCCCCGGGCCCCCCTGTGGGCCCCGCTGGGGACGGGCTCAGCGGATGCGGCGCATCCCGATGCCCTGGCGGCGCCAGCGAACCCGGCGGCGATGCAGATGCGGGATAGCTGACTCCAGGAGGACACGACGGGCGACGCCCTGTGGCTCCTCTCGTGGAACCTGCGCAACGGCCTCGTGCCGCCAGACCGGTCCCTCCGGGACACACTCCGGCGGCGCCGGGGGCCGGCGGCCTGCACCGACAAGGAGCACCTCATCACCGTCATGCTGCCCCAGGAGGGGGGCTTTGCCATCATGCTCCAGGAAACGGGGATCGCCACCAGGGCGCAGGAGATGCACGTGGCCGCGGCGCTCCGGGACAAGGGGTACACCGCCTACTTCAGCAGCCGGCTGGCGGAGACGGGGGCCACCTCCACGCTCGAGAGGGGGGGGCCTCCTCACCGCGGTCAGCAGCAAGTACGTGGCGGAGCACGAGGTGCTCAGCTTCACGGAAATTGTCCCCGGGATGGCCGCGGCCCTGGAGATCCGCACGGACGGGGGAGGCCTCACCCTCATCAACGTCCACGGGCCGCAAGCAGGTTGCTCCCCGTGGGCGGGACGCGCGGAGTTCTGGGCCGACATACAAATGTATGCCACGGCACGCAGCCTCGGCGGGAGGCACCCGGTGGTCATCGCCGGCGACACCAACATCTACATGGATGTCCCCGCCAACCCGGCCACGGAGCATTTCCGAGCGGGCTGGGAAGCCTGCGGCTTCCGAAGGGCCGGAGCAGGCGGCAAGGAGGACATGACCGCCACGCTCCACCCGTCCCAGCACAGGGTGGACACCTTCCTGGTCAACGAGCCCCTCCTGCCGTGGTCCCTGCGGGAGAGCGTCTGGGCTCGCGGCATGGCACACCCCCAGGTGGTCTGCTCGGACCACCTCCCGGTCCACCTGGCCCTGCCGGGTCTCCTCAGCGCAGCGGGACGCGCGGCGATGCCCACCCCCTACAGCCACACGGAGGGCCGCCTCCTCCCGTACGACGCCGAGGCCGCGCCCGTCCAACACTGCCTGTGGGCGGCGGTCACCGCCGCACAGGATGAACCCTCCCTGGCGCCCTGGCTGGGTCCCGCAGAGCGGCACGACTACGGGTCCATGCCCGCTGCCGCGGTGGACAAGGTGTTCGAACACCTCCACGCGACGCATGACGCCCTGGCGCGCGTGGTGGGACGCCGGCAGCCGTCTCCGGCGGGAACGGACCCGGCGGAGGGGGACCTCCCGGAGAGCGGAAAGCAGCTCCAGGCAGCGGTCCTCCGCTATGACACCCTGGCAGCGCGCGCCCCGGCAGCGTACCAGGCGGACGCGGCCAGGCATGGCATCCGGTCCGAGGCGGCGCTCTGGCTCACGGAGGAACTGCAGGGCGTGTCGCCCGGGTTCCGCCCGACCACGCAGGGCCAACTGCAGGAGGAGCTGGAGAGGCAAGCAGCCGCCCTCGAGGAGGACATTCGCCAGCTCCGCGCCCTCCTGGCGGCAGACCGCAAGCGCGCCATCAAGGACTTCTGGCGCCGCCACGCCCCCGACATCGCCCAGCGATGGATAGCCGTGCGGGGAGCCATAGAGGTAGAGGCCCCAGGCCCGTCAGGCCTCTGGAACGTGCGGGTTCCCAACACCCAAACGCTCCTCACGGAGGCCCACAACGTGATGTTCGCAGTTCGCGCCTTCTGGCGCGAACTGTATGACAAACGCCCGGTGGACCTCCCGGGTTTCCTGGCGGTCCTCGGCCGCCACGTCCCCCGGGTCCCTGAGGGAGCCTGGACACAGGTCCAGCAGTACTCGATGCAGGACCTGAAGTCCGCCCTGGACAAGGCCGATGGCAAGGCCCCAGGTCCTAACCACGTGGAGGCCCGCTTCATCAAGGCCCTCCCGACACCCGTCCAGTGGCTCCTGGTCCACTCCTACCGGGCCATCCTCCGCGGCGCCCCGCCACCGATGCACTGGAGGGACGCGCACATCTGGCTCAGCCTGAAGGTACCGGGCTCTGCCAGGCTGGACGACTACAGGCCCATAGCCCTGGGCCAGCTGGACATGAAGCTGCTCACGGGCCCCCTCACCCAGCGCATCACGGAGTTGCTCACACGGCACGGAGTGGTCAGCGACTGGCAGCAGGGGGCCCTCCCTGGCTCCAACACAGGCCCCCCGCTGTTCATGGCGCAGCGGCAGCTCCAGCGGGGAAGGCCCAACTACGTCTTCTCCTTCGACGCCCGCAAGGCCTTCGACACCGCCCCACACGGCGCCCTCCACCTCATTCTGCGCCACCTCTCCGTGCCGCCGGACGTCATTGACCTCCTGCTCTTCCTCCACACGTGCGCCAGGCTGCGCATCGTCACAGCACACGGGCTAACGCAGCCCGTCTACATGCTACGCGGCGTCCGGCAGGGCAACCCCGAGGGGCCCCTGCTGTACGCGCTCCTCCTGGAGCCCCTGCTCAGGGCACAGGGGCACCGCCTGCGCCCGCCGGGAGGGGCCGAGCACGGCCTCATCCAGGCCTATATCGACGACCTGCTGGTGGTGGCCCACACGCTGCAGCACTTCGTCGAGGGCGTGGAGGCGGTGGCCGCGTACCTGGGGATGATGGGCATGGAGCTCAACCCCCGCAAGTGCGCCATGGCCACCACGGAGGGGGTCCCGGGCCTGCAGCTGCGCCTCTGCCCCCACCTGGAAAACCCGTGGTACTGGGTACCAGCGGCGGACTCCGTCCCCTACCTGGGACTCCAGCTGCAGCCGGACGGGGAGTTCTCCCTGCAGCGCAAGCACCGGCTACGCCTGGCGGCAGGGCACCACTGGTGCCTTAACACCCTCGCGCCGCCGAAAGTGGTGCAGGACGTCATCCTGGCGATCCTCGGAGTGGTGACGCAGTACGTCGCCCCTTTCATCGCCGACGACTCCGACACTGCACGCCACCTGGACCACATCACGGTCCAGGTCGCGAAGGACAGGGCAGGGTACGCCTTCGACGCCTCGCGGGACAGCCTGCAGGATGACCGGACCCTGGGGCTCACACGGGTGCCCACGCGGTGCCAGCAGGCAGCGGTGGCCCTCGTGGGTACACTCGTCCACCACCGCGCAACCTCCGTGCGCGCCGAGGTCACCAAGATGTTCTGGGAGATAGCCGGCGCGCACGGAATATGCCCCGAGGTGCACTACCCCGTCCCGGAGTTCGCAACTCTGGCGGGAGGCGACTGGGTCCAGCGCATACCCCGGGCCCTGGCCGCCCTGGGAGTGGGGATGTACAACCCCATCGCGTGCCCCAGGGCGGCTCATGTCCAACTACAGTCCCCGCCTGGCAAAATCGTCACGCTGCGCACCGCCAAGCTGCGACACCGCGACACGTGCCGCCTGACGGTGCCACACGCAACGCCGTGGCATGGGCACCACGGGCCCCGCCACCCCTTCCCCGACAACGACGATCCGTGGCCGGCGGCGGTGCGGGAGTGCCTCAACCAATGCGCCGAAGAACACCTCCATTATTGCCGCCGTGAGCAAGAGCCCACCAACCACCCCGGGTGGCGCGACGCCCTGGCCCACCTCTTCCACACCACCGGCACACGGGACCCCCGCCTGAGACTCATCCACCCCACGAGGGCTAAGCAGGACGCCCACACCGGCCCACGGGTGACCCCGGACGGCCTGCACCTCCACGTCGGGGGCTACCGCCGCCGGGACGGCCTGTCCCCCCCCACGCGGGGGGCGGCGTACCACCCGCCGGCGGCCCTCATGTACATCCTCCGCGACGTACTCGCGGAAAGCGAGCACCAGGAGCCTAACGCGGACGTGGCGTGGCCAGAGCCCTTACGCCCCCGGCCCCACGCGCCGACGCCGTTGTGGCTGGTTACCACAGACGACCAATGCACCCAAGCGACGGGACAAGCGCAGCTCCGGGCCGAGTGGGTGATAGTGCAAGTGGGGGCAGGCCAGCCCGAACCCCGCGGGCTCCCCCGTGGCACCGCCCTACTGGTGGCTACGGGGGTGCCGCACGACCCACACATGGCGGTGCACGCGTTGGAGGACCGTCCGGAGGACACAGGACACCTGGTGGTACACCAGCGCGGGGGCCCGGCGTGGCTCAAGGAACATGTGACGGCGCTACGGTCCTGGGCAAGCACGGTCGCCGGAGCAGAGATCCGGCTGCACGACCACCCGGCGATCAGCCCAGGCGACACCAGGGCGCTGAGCGTGGACCAACTGACCCACAGCCACCCCGACGTCCGGTGGCACTCCACCGACCTCAACGCGGGGTGGCTCAGCCCCACCGGATACTACTGGATCCCGGAGGCCTGGGGACACACCTCCTCTGACGCGTCCGGGGGCGGACCCTGCAAACACGCCACCAGCGTGGCTCTCGCCGCCGACCTCACCCGCACGTCGGCGGTGGCCATCTCGGGCGCGGTGCCCGACGGGGAGGGGGTGGCTGCCTCCCTTCCCCTACATTACGGTGCACACAGACCATGGGTCCACACGGTGGACGCCGAAGTCATCCTCCACCTCCTGCGGCACGCAGATCGCGAGCGAACCACGGGGATCCCCGCGGGCGCAGCGAAAGTGGTCAACCAGATGCCCCTGAGGTGGCTCCGGGACGGCCTGTGCGCGCGGGGGCAACACGCCGGGCACCCGTTCTGGTACGTCCGAGCCACCTCGCACCACAGTGACGCCCTACTGCACAAGGCGGACTGGGCGGCGTCCCAGGACACCGTCTTGCAGAACACGCCCCCGGACCCTAGCCACGCCCAACTCATTGTCGCCGGCCGTGACGGCCATCTCGATCTACGGCCCCCCACGATGCGGGTGCTCGGCGAAGTCGCGCAACGGGCGCAGGCGGACCATGCGCTGACGCACCGGGGACACACACCTTTGGGCGCGGCCCACGCCACGGCCTACGTCCACGCCCGGGACCTCACCGCGGCGGCCACCAACCGCCGGGCGCTGCAGGCCCGAGACGGCCACACGCCGGTGCAGCGCAGGCTCCGCGTCCGGAGGGAGCGGCTCTCCGGCGTCGCCATCGTCCCGCAACCGTGCCTTTTCTGCGGCGGCCCGGAAGAGACCCCGGTGCACATGCACGTGGGTTGCACCCACTCGCGGCTCCTCTGGCCCCCCTACCGCCAGGCGGTACACGAGGCGGCCCGCCGCCTCCCACCTGGGGACAAGGCCCTGTGGGTGGCCTCGTGGCGCTCCGCAGGCGCCACGTGGACGGAGGTGTTCTGCTCCGGACTGGTGCCCGAGGACGCGGAGGCGCAGCTCCGCGCCATCACCCGATACCACCCGCCGGGAGGGACCTCAGTGGACGATTTCCTCCACCACATGCTCCGGCTGGGGGACTTCGCGTTGGAGCTTCGCAACCACCGGCTGGAGCAACTCCTCCACGAGCCCCTAAGTGCGGCGGCCCGGGCGCACCGGTGGCTCACTGCGGCGGAGGGCGACCACCCTCCCCCGCCCCCGCGCGCTGACAAGGACTTCGTAGCCTCCCTCCGTGTTGTGAATGGCACTCTGGAGTGCCCACTCCAAGAGAGCCCCCACCCGTATCAGGACCTGCCGGGGGGGTTCTCGAGGCACCTACAAGACGCCCTCTTCCCGCCGTGGATCATCGGGCGCGGCTCCATGACCGCATGGGAGGCGCGCATCGTGGGGGAGGAGTGGGCGCGGGAGTGGGGCCGGTGGTGCGCCGCCACGCGCGCCCCGGAGACCCCTGCGCAACGATACGCCGCCATCCCGCTCCGGGGGTGGGGGCCGGACACCCGGCCGAGACCCACCATGATCCGCGGGGCGGGGCCTGACCACCCGTGGGACGCGGCGACGGGGGAATGGCTGCAGGCGGCCCCGGGGCCGCAAACGGGATGGACTGGGGACGTATCCTCACTCGTCAGGACGCCCGTCCCGCCCCGCATCCTCCTTCACACCGCCAACGTGCTCTGGGCTACGGAGATACGCACGTTGGGACACGCTGCAGCCACGTCCGGTGGCACCCCCCAGAGGACGGGGCCACCCACCTCAACGTGGCGCACTTCAAAGCTGGGGGGCCGGTATACGACGACGCCCTGTCCCGGCTGGGCGACACCCAGGGGCCCTTGCTCCTCATGCTCCCCACCGGTATCGCAGCCGCGCTGCGCCAGGAGCTAGACGGCTGCAAAGGGCTGCGAGTGGGGTGGGAGGCAGTCGCGGACGGCACCTTGCTGGCCCTCCTCCACAGGGACACCGCGAACGGGTGCCACTGGGACGCGCTGACGCTCCACCTCACCGGGCGCCACGTGTACATGGCGAGCCCCTCCCAGCAGCACCCCCACCCGACGTGGGACGACCTCATCGCCGCCTTCCGCGACCACGGAATCCTCCCCGGCGACACGTGGCAGGAGGTCCAGCGGAAGACGCTTGGCAAGGACTACCGGCGCCGCGTCCACGCCCGCTTGCTGGAGATCCGGGACCCCCTCCGACAGAGGTGGGACGACCTCTGGCTCCGCCATCTCGACCCTTGGTCGCCGCCCTCCCACCTCCCACACACCTGCCGACTCTGCGGAGAATGTGACACGGTGTCCTCCGCAGCGTTGACAGGCGCCAACAGGTGCGCGCGGCGCACCCAGGTTGCCGCCTGCCCCTGGCCCGAACCTCCGGCAGGCCCGCGCAGGCGCACAGAGGAGGAGGCCTTGCGCCGGCGCATCGAGGGGGCACACACCCCCTCGCACGAACAAGCGGGCCCCGCGGGCGCTGCCCTTCTGTGGATCCACGTGCACCTGCGGGACCCCACGTCCGTTGCGCACCTGTCGCACGTGTTCGCCCCCTAACCCCCACCCGCCGCCGCCCTTTGCAGAGCCCGCAGCACCATGCCACGCCGACGGGGGGATGGGCCGGGGCACACCAGGGCCCGCCGCAGAGCGCAGGAGGCGGCCGTCCGGGGCCTGGTGGCGGACGCGGTGGCGGAGGCAAAAGAAGCGGACGCTGCCGCACGGTGCGACCTGGAGGGCAGTGCGAGGGCCTTCCTCAACGAGACCGCCCTCCCGGCCGTCCGCGCCCTGAACGGAGCGGGGGGCCCTACGCTGCTCCCGGCAATGCACCGGATCGTGAACGCCGTCCGGCTGGGGCTCATCAGCCCGGAAGCGGCCCTCTACGGGCACTGGATGGAGTGGCGCGAGTCCAATCGGTCGGGCCGGCCCCTGTCCATGGGGGACATCCTCCGGCTGACGGGAGCGGGGTCTGCCATGTCCCTCCGCAGTAGCGCCCCAGCCCTGCTGCACGCCCTCAGGACGCGCTACCCCGGGGACGCGGCCCCGTACCTGAACCAAGCGCGGGCCACGTACCCTGGGGGAGTGTCCGAGCTGGATGCGGCGCTCCACCTTCTACACCCGCCGGACGAGGACCTGGAGGTGGGGGAGGTCACGGTGTTCGTGGAAGGCGCGGACGAGGCGTCCGCCCGCCCCCGGCCGACCAACCCGGTATATGACGGCACCGGGCCTACCCCCCCGTACGCCTTCGTCTACGAGGCGTTCCCCAGGGAGCCCACTTGGTGCCCCGCCCTCCCACCGGCGACGCACGCGCCCCGCGGCTGGGCTAACCCAGACCTGCCCCCCCCCCTCTCCAGGACCAGGGGTGCCCACCACAGGGGGCAGGTCCTCTGGCAAGAGTGCCCCGGCACCCCCCTCCTCCTCCTCGTCGTCGCGACCCGCGGGGGCCCGGGGCGGATCCTGGGGATCACCCCCACCTACCTCTATGGGGCCACACCCGTACCCCGCCCCCCCCTCCCGGCGCCCGCGGCGCGGGACGGAGTACACACCTTCCTGCGCACACAGGAGGTCACCGCCGTTACGGGGGTCCACCTGGTGCGGCTGCCCCCGACACCGCTCGACTTCCCCCGGGGGCCCAGGGCCCTGAGCCCCGCCCCAGACTGGGAGCTGTGGCCCGACGAGTGGGCCGTGTGGCTCCCCCGCCTCCCCTCCCAATGCCGGTGGATGGCCGCGGACCCCCGGCCGTGCGGGGCTGACGCCACAGCAGACCCCCCACCCCCTCCCCCCCTCCCCCCCGCAGAGCAGCACACACGGCACTGCCCACAGCACGGCACTGATGCACCAGGAGGTAGTGGGAAGGGCGCACCTGCCACCACGCATGCCTATCAGAGTAACAGTGATGGCAGACTCCGATGGGTCCCTCGGGCGGGACGACCGCCACCACCGCCGGTCCCGCTCCCGCTCCCCCGTCTCCTCCCCAGAGTGGACGGGGGAGACCCTCGCGGAGCGCGAGGAGCGGAGGCTGGCGGAGGCGGCGGTGGTCGGGCCGCCGCCGCCGGCCCGGGAACCCGGGCCAGCCGAGGCGGCCGCCCCCGCCGCCCAAGCGGCCAGCCCCGCCGCCCCGCCCCGCCCAGACGCGCAGGAGGCGGAGACCGCGGCGAGCCACGCCGCGGCCCCGGCCACGGCCCCCGGCACGCCGCCGGCAAGGGGGGCAGCCCCGGCGCAGGAGCCGGACGCGTCGCCGAGGGCTGCCGCGGCCGCGCAGGAGAGCAAGCAGGGCGCGCGAGGGGTTGCGACGGACCCCGCACGGGCTGTGGGCGCCTCGCCGGCGGCCGCAACGGCAGCAGAGGAGAACGAGGAGGGCGTGCGAGGGTTTGCGACCGCGGCCACGGGCGCCTCGTCGGCGGCCGCCACGGCAGCAAAGGAGAGTGAGGAGGGCGCGCGAGGGGCTGCGGCCCCCGGCACGCCGCGCAAGCGGGGGAAGAACCCCGCACGGGCCGCGGACGCCTCGCCGGCGGCCGCCGCAGCAGCAGCAGTGGGCAGGGAGAGCGCGAAGTACCGCGCCCACGCCAACCCCAACCACACCCACACCAGCCCCCCCAAGCCGTTCCCCCCCAAGCCCTTCCCCCCGGGGCGGGAGCGGCACGACCGCCCCCCGAAGCGCGAGCGCTCACCGCCGGGCGTCACGCTGCCGCAACTGCAAAGGCAGCGGGACGCCCGGCGAGTGGTCCAGGAAGGGCGCAGCGGCGGGGGGGAGGGGAGCAGCGGACGGCGCGACAGGCAGGGGGCAGGGGAGGGGTCAGGGCACGGGAAGGGCGCGCAGGGGCGCGGGCAGGGAGACCAGGTGCAGGGGGCGGGGCGAGGGGAGGTGGGAGAGCGAGCGGGCCGGGGCGTGGTGGACGAGAGGCGGGACCCGCGACACGGGCAGGGGGTCGGGGAGGGGCCAGGGCACGGGAAGGGTGCTCAGGGGGGCGGGAAGGGTACCCAGGTGCAGGGGGCAGGACAAGGGGGGATGGGAGAGCGAGCGGGCCAGGGCGTGGGGGACGAGAGGCGGGACCCGCGACACGGGCGTGGGACTGGAAAGGGGCCCAAGGGCAAGGGCAAGGGCAAGGGCAAGGGCCCCAAGGGACAGGAGGGAAGGGGCATGGGAGCCCAGGGAGGAGGGCGGGGCGAAGGGAGGGGGGCAGAGGGCGGAGCGCCCCCGCAGCCGGACGTGCAGCCGGTTAGGTGCATCCCCCCCGGCATCCAACAGATGCCGGCGCACCACACCCACCACCACCACCACCACCACTACCACCACCTCTACAACATCGACCCTGACGCCGGCGAGCTCGTCCCCCCCCAACCCCCACGACACCAGCACCAGCAAGCCCCCCCCGCGCCGAGGGCGGAGCCGGCGCGGATGGCCTCGGCGGAGGGGGGACGGGGCGCGGCATCGGCGCCGCGGGCGCAGGAGCAGCGAGGGGGGCCGGCACGGGGGGCGGAGGAGAGCCGGCCATGGGACCGGGACTGGGGCGCACTCCCGGACCCGCTGGGGGGGGAGACCCTCCCCCTGGTGGGGGAAGTGTACGGGTGGTTGTGCTGGGCCAACCAGGGGACCTCCAGGAGGTCACGGAACCGGCCCTTCGATGCCGTGCTCCTCCGGAGGGACGGAGGAAACCGAGAGGCATCCCCGGGGGAGTGGGCGGCCCCAGAGGACCACGAGAGGGTCCTCAGGTCAGTGATCCGGGCGGCGTGGCCCGACAGGGAGCCGACGTGGCCGGCCTTCCTGGAAGGGGGAGCGGTGCTCCGCATCACGGATGCGGACGCCAACAACTGGCTTTGCGTAGCTCCCTCGCCCACTGGCGCTACCGCCGGCACAACCCGCCACCGCCGCAGCCCCAGCCCCCACACAAGCGGCGGCGCAAGTGAAGGCCCAGACGGCGGGTACGGGAGGGCTGGGGGGGAGGGATAGGCCCCCTGACCCACTACCCCCCCACGGTATGGCTCGGCATGCGAGGGCGCGCCACCTCCCGCGGGAGGGAGTGCGGAGACAGCGAGCGCGGGGAGGAACCTGCTGCCCCGCAACCCGCTAACCACTGACCGCTAACCCCCAAGCCCTCCGCACCCCCAGGGCCGGGGGGGCGCCCCCCCCTCAGGGGGAACGGCGGCGCGATACGGGCAACGGCGGCTGGGCCTGCTCCCGCGAACCCACACCGGCGTGCCGGAGCAACGCGCACAGCGGAGCAGGAAGGAGGCCGCGCCCCACATGACCCTCCCGTAACCACAGCCCACTCCGAGGTGACAGAGGGAGGGTTTCAAGTCAGATGGGGCCCCCAGGGGGGCGGTCCACGGGCCGCCCCTCACCCCCCCCACCCCGGGGCGGCACTTCAGCCCCGACCGCACGCGCGCGCCAGAAGGGAGCGCGCCGGCGACACGGAGAGAGCCAGGAAGGAGTACCGCAGGCCGCCGCCTGGAACGAGAGCAGGGAGGCCGCGGCGCGACACCCCCCCCCCCCCCCCGCCCCCCCACCGGCCCGCCAGCCACGGGGGCCCCGGCCCCCACCCCCCGAGGCAGAAGGGATGGACCCCCCCCGCCCGAGAGGGGAGCCGGAGTGTGACCCGCCCCCACGCCCCAGCCGCCGGCTCAAATGGGGGCCGCGCTGAACGAGTGGGCCCACGCCTGCGCACCGAGACGCCGCGCAGATTGAGCCCAGAGAAGCTGGGTGGGCGCGAACCGGAATGGTATGGGTGGCCATGCCTCCCATGGACAGCACGACACCAGTGACGCCCGCTTTGTTGCCTACCCAGGGAACGCGGCGCGCAACCTCCCGCGGGGGGGAGTGCGGAGACAACAAGCGCGGGGGGAAACCTGCTGCCCCGCAACCCGCTAACCACTGACCGCTGACCCTCACGGCCACCCCCGGCCGGCCAGCGCCGCGCGACAACGGCCGGAGGATGAGGGGCCCTAGAGAGAGACTGCGAGAGAATCCGGCTCTCTGTAGAGGGGGGCGGGGGAAGGGCGCGACCCCCCTGGCCGATGGCTGGCCCCCGGGGCCGGGACCGCCAAGCCGCCCCCCCCCCCCTTTTTGGCTGACAGGAGGCATCGCCAGGGGGCCGAAGGCCCCCCCCACTCCCCCCCCCCCCCCTTCCACACAGACCCGAGAGCGGGCGGGGGGGCGCCCCCCCCCCCCCCCCCCCCCCCCCCCGCACCCACCCCAGCTCGGGAGCCACAGGCGCGGCCCTCCGCCCCCCCAGGGCCGGGGGGGCGCCCCCACCCACAGAAGGGACGGCGACACGGTAAGGGCAACGGCGGCTGGACCTGCTCCCGCGAACCCACGCCGGCGTGCCGGAGCAACGCGCACAACGGAACACGAAGGAGGCCGCGCCCCGCATGACCCTCCCGTAATCACAGCCCGCTCCGAGGGGACAGAGGGGGGGTTTGCAGGTCAGCTGGGACCCCCAGGGGGGCGGTCCACGGGCCGCCCCTCACCCCCCCCCCAACCCGGGGCGGCACTCCAGCCCCGACCGCGCGCGCGCGCCGGAAGGGAGCGCACCAGCGACGCGAAGAGGGCCAGAAAGGGGTACCGCAGGCCGCCGCCCGGAACGAGAGCGGGGAGGCCGCGGCGCGACCCCCCCCCCGAGGCAAGGGGGATGGCCCCCCCCCACCCGAGAGGGGAGCCGGAGTGAGATCCGCCCCCCCGCTCCAGCCGCCGGCCCACATGGGGGCCGCGAAGAACAAGCGGGCCCGCGCCTGCGCACCGGGACGCCGCACAGATCGTACCCAGAGAAGCTGGGTGAACACGAACCGGAGTGGTATGGGGGGCCACGCCCCCCATGGACAGCACAACGCCAGTGACGCCCGCTTTGTTGCCTGCCCAGGGAAGGCAGAGGGACGGAAAGAGGCAGAACGACCCCCCGCCCTACAGTCAGTCGGCGACCCGGCGGTGCTACTGTCCGCCTCTTACCCCTGTGCACGTCAGTCGGCGATCCAACGCACCCCACCCAGCCCCCTCCCCCCCTGCCCCGACCCCGTGCACGTGGACTGGGGCCTCCCGGCACGGGCAACACGCTTCACAACGCACAGCCCCACCCTCAGGACTGGATTCATAGCCGACGACACCCCTAAGTGGCGTAAGAGACACCCGCGGCCCAGTAGTGAGAGCGTCGGTCTTCAATCGTCCAGTGCGGGGGTTCGATCCTGGGCGTTGGTGCTCCTGGGATCCCTGCACGTAGAGCTCTCTAGTTGGCGACGTGGGAACCACCCCCCCCTCCAGCAACTCGCGCCACCACCGATACCGGTGGATCGGGTGGAGGTCTCGTCCGTTTTACCCCCCACCCAAGAAAAACAAAACACATGGGAGCCACCCACCCCTGCAGCGGTGCGCACCGTCACCTGTACTCAAGGAGGTCGATGGGAGGCCTCGTCCGGTATTCGAAGGGGTCGGTCGGAGACCACCGATCCCGGGGTTCGAACCAGCTCCTTCACGGCGTGCGCTTGGTGCGCTACCTCCGGGGTGGCTGCCTTCTGAGATACACTGGCACCCAGGTCGCAGAACACACGCGCCCGCAACCCCCTCCCCCTGTGCTAAGAGTAAGCCCGCGGTGGGGGTGCTCTGCTGGACCATGAACCGGAGCATTGGTGCACCACTCCAGCCACGGTCACCCCAACCCCCCCACGCATCCCGCAGGGCGAAGCTCCATGCGCATCAGGCTCGTCATGGGCATCCGGCGGGCCGGCGCCTGGACACCAAGTCGACACCCCTCTCCCCCCCGCAAGAACAGAGCGGAGCCCCCACAACCGCACGCCCGCAACGCAGACCCCGACAGCCCACCTAGTGGACGGGCAGTCGGGGGAAGAGGAGCGCAAGACCCAGAACGCCCTACGCAACGGTCGAAGGCACCCCCCCGGGGACGCCCGGCCGCCGCCCCCACAACCCCAAGCCAAGTAGGGGGGAACCGGGACCGGACCGCCCCCCCCCAAGCACGCCAGACGGAGCACGGGACCGGGGCTGGACACGCGGAGGGGCACGGACCACATGGAACGGCCCTACCAGCGCCCAGTGCCGGGACCACGCGAAATGCGCGCGCCACACCACCCAGCGGGGAGCGGACACCGCGAGAGCGCGAGCGCACACACACGAAAAGGACACGCGGGGACCACCAGAAGGGCAACCGGACCGAGCGCGCGGAACGCACAGACCGCATGGAATGGCGTACCAGCGAGCGAGGATAAGGGACACCCGGACGGGACGGCCCGCCACACGCAGCGCGGAACACGCAGGGCGGGAAGGGGGAAGAAGGGGGGACACAACACCAGGTACCGGCCCGAACCCCCCCGAACCGACCGCGAGCGCCGCGCCCACACAGACGGGACACTGCACCCGCCAAGGCAGTAGTGGCGCACAGCGCCACGCCCCAACCCCTAGGCTAGGCAGCCTCCGCGCCAGCCCAAGGGGGTCCCACTGGCGACAAGCCAGTAGCACGGGCCCGGCGGCGCCGGTGCCCCGGGCGACCACGCATTAGGGGGGCGACGCAGTGGGTAAGCGCCCGCGGCCACGGCTGCGAATTGATGCACTGACCGGGGAGTGGCGAAACGGGGACGCCGGGGAAGGACGGGGCTCCGAGCTCTGTGAACCCGGGGGACTCCGCCACCAGGCAGGAGGTGCGTCTTGGAGGGCCCCCCACTAGGGCCCGGTGGGGAGGATATCACCTGGCCCGACCAGGTGGCCCCCCGGGGCCAAAAGGCGTCTAGTACCCGCAAAATCAAACCTCAAACCTCAAACCTTTTAACTTATTTCACGCTGTGCTACTGAGAGTACTGTCCAAGTTCGCGCCATTGTGTGTGTAGTGCCTGCGTCCCTATTCACAGGAATGTAGGCTAAATTTGATGTGAATGTGAAAATGACTTTGGTACAGTCAGTAGTTTTTGCGATAAAAAGTACATCAGTTGGTCAGTATTTTAATATTGATATATGGGCTTGCCTTGTTTTTTTTAATTAAGTTTGTTTTTTATGTTTCCTGTGTGGGTAGTCAATTGTGTACAGGTTTGTGAGGAAAAGACAGTTATGGATGTTTGGGTTATCACAAAAGTGAAAGAGTGAGCTACACATGAAAGATAACACTTTAAACCACCTGTGGAGTCCCAAATATGCATTGAGCTTTTAGTAAAATGACAGTTTTTGCATACATTTCCTTGTTTTCTTGGAAGGCCTAGTGTACCCCTGTCCTTCTGTTTTAGTATCCAGGTGGTGTAAAAGGCATTGTCACCTGGGGGTGTTGGTGTTATGGCTTCGAACAGCAGCAGTGCAGCAGCGCGCAAGTCGCAAGTCGCAGTCGCAATCGCACTGCAGTCTGTGAATAATAAAGAAGCATCGAATGCCAACTGTGAATGAGCGCTGTAAGATACTTCGATCTCTGAACAGGGTTTATGTCTTCGAGATTGTGTTATTATTGGTGCCCCGTCTAAAGATCCTGCGAGGTTTGTCCATTTGGGATTTTGGATTTCGGATTTTGAGAAACAAAGAGGCACAGGAGCACAAGTCGAGTTCCCAGGAAACAAACCACAACAAGTGGTAGCCAGCTAGGTGGCGGGGAGATCAATTCGAGATCAATCTTCGACGCCGTCAAGTTGATTTGGATTTCGATCTACAATGGAGCAATCCTCCGACGATGCAGCCATGCTGCACTTCATCCGAGACAGTCTGTTTCAAAGTGATTCACCCTTGCATCACGAATTCTCGATTTCGTTAGAAAAGTTCATCGCAGAGCGCATCGCTAGTCGAGAAAGCGAGTGGTTTCCATGTCTCTCTCGTGATGTTCACAGCTGTTCGCAAAAGCATGCAGATACTCAAGCCAAAGTTATCGAATTGGTACAACGCATCGAAGCATTGCAGGCAAGAGCAGCAAGTGCTACTGCAGCAACTGGTCAGCGCATCGATACCTTGCAGCCCTCGACGGAAAATGCAACTCAAGGCGCTGCAAATGAACTTCGAGGCGTAGAGCATGAATTGTCGCACTGTTATGCCCTACTCATCGAAATTGTACAAAGTTGGAGTCAACCACCCCCGAACAACATCCAGTTTCCACAACCACAACCACAGCTCCATCCACAACCACCGTCTTCTTCGAATCAACCGCTGTATGCACCGCCGAGCAGTTCACCTCACCCTCCACAACAACCACTTCCACAACCGCCTGCCTTCGAACCACATCCAGCACATCAGTTCGCAGTCCAGCGTGCTCCTACGCAAGATACAAACTGGTCAAGAGGTTCTCTGGAAGACCTGGATGTGGAGAGTTTCGAACATGGAGGGAGGATTTGTTACGAGCCTTCACCTTGTCGGATATCACCTCACCCGTCGATCAGGCGGCAACCATGTCATTCCTCCTCGATGGTGATGCTGCTGAGTATTATCATAGCTTGACGAAGGCTGTACAGGATGACTGGTTCGAGCTCATGCGTGTATTAGGCCAACGTTTCGACTGCATATCCCATGAACCAGTGTATTTGTCGAGGGTGTTGAGCTTGAAAGAGAGCGAGTTCCCTCGACATGCAGACTACGTTCGGGAATTTCGTACTTGCGTTATCAAGTCGAAGGTTAACACCAGTGACCTCCAGATGGGTTACCTCGTCAACTCTCGATTTGTTGAAGGTTTGTCGAATGACGCTGTTCGTCGGCAGTACATCGTTGAAGTTCGTTCGAGATGGCGTTCTAATAGGCCATTTGGATTCGATACCTTGGTAGAGACCATCGCGGAAGCCTACATTGCGGCTGGGTATCAGCTCGAAGAGGTACAGAAAGCATCGAGAACGACATCAGATCACACTCTGGGTCCTCCAGTGTCGAGACCCCTGCCTATGATGGTTCCACCTACGTCGACGTCCACGTTCCCATCCAACCCTATGCCAACGCCACACGTCAATCCCATGCCGACCCCAGCTGCAGCGCCCACGGCTTCGACCGTGGCAGAGCCGATGAACCTCGATGCAATTGCCAAGCTCAGAGAAGAGCTACATGCCTACATTTGTGACCGGTGCGGACGCCAACATGGTGGACGCCAAGATGGTCGAGAAAGCGGGCGTTGCTACAATTGTGGTGAACAAGGCCACTTGGCCCGTGACTGTCCAAAAGGTCGACCGCCATCCCGAGGACGAGAACGTCGGGAATCAAGGTCGAACACACCGAGACAAGATCAGAGTCGAGACAGCAAGGGACGGTTTCGATCCCGCTCCAAGAGCAGAGAAAGGCCTACAACGGCCTAGAAAACAATTCCGAAGACCTGGTGGCAGAAGTCCTCGAGAAGAGCGGAACACCACCACCAGCACCCATCAACCCGAAAAGAATTCGACACTTGGAGGTGTCAATGTCGAAGGAACCGAACCTGAGCATGCGTCTCTGTTCACGGTTCGAGGGCGCATTTGCGCATATCGTGAAGACTCCTTTGACTCCAGCGTGGAACTGTTGGTCGACTGTGGAGCGACCAGCGACTTTATGTCGATGCAAACTGCAAAGAGGGCGCGACTTCCCCTCTGTAAACTGAGAAACCCTGGATACGTCTTGACAGCCGGAGGTGTCCAAGTCGAAGTACGATACCACACGAGAGCTTATGTTCGAGTTGGAGAGCTTGTATTTCGTCATCACTTCAAGGTCTTGGAGATTTTGCCGGATGTAGTACTTGGACTACCATGGCTTCGAAGCTACAATCCAACTGTCAACTGGAAGGAACGGTACGCCGACATCCAACATGGTTCCAATTTGTACCGGTTATCCTCTGGCGAATCAAGACATTCCACCCAGCTACAGTTTCAAGCAGGTTCGAAGCCCGACCTTCTTTCGATACTTTCATCCAGTTCCTCGAAAGCGAGTCCGGTTGGGAATCCTACCCCACATGCCAAAGAACACCTTGACCTACACTCGTCGGCACACGTTCATCGCGGTACTGACATGTACGATGAGTCCAAAAAGGAAGATGGTATCACCGATGAGGAGTGCAGCGATATGGAGATTGAGCACATTTCGTTGCCGAAAGTCAAAAGAGAGATCCGTCGATCTGATCTCACGGGAGATCAAGTATTTCTGTGCTGCATGCCTCGACCAGCAGTGCCGGTCGATCAAATGTATAAGATGCAAGCCAGTGATGGCAATGATGACGGGCTTGACGCCGTTCGGCGCAAACTGCCGAATCGATTAGACAAGTGGGCGGACCTCTACGACCGGGAGAAAGCGGAGTATGGAGACCTACCTCCGTATCGACCTGGAAGAGATCATCGAATATGCCTCGATTCGGAAGACAATCCACCGTGGGTACACCCTTACCAAATGGATCCGAGCCAACTAGATGAACTTCGACGACAATTGGACAAGTTGCATCGATCTGGTCGGATCAGACCATCCTCGAGTCCATACGGAGCGGGTTGCCTACTGGTGAAGAAAGCGAATGGTAAATGGCGCATGTGCGTCGACTACCGAGCGTTGAATTCGCGAACTGTGCGAGATCGGTATCCTTTGCCATCGATCCAATCCATCTTGAGTACACTGGGGGGTTCCACCGTATTCTCGAAGATCGACCTTGTTACTGGGTTCCACCAGATCCGAATCCAAGACGAAGATATCCAAAAAACCGCCTTCAACCCACAATTTGGCGCCTTCGAGTGGGTTGTAATGCCCTTTGGCCTCTGTAATGCGCCGTCGACGCTCCAACGCGTCGTGAATGAAGTCCTTCGAGACCACTTGGGGATCTTTGTATGGGTGTACATCGACGACATCCTCGGATGCGGATCCTAGGATGCGGATGAACACCAGCGACATCTCAATTTAGTACATGAACTACTCCGCAAACACCAGCTTCTTCCCTGCATCGATAAATCCACATTCTTTCAGAGTCGAGTACCCTTCTGTGGGTACATCATCGACAAAGATGGAGTACACATGGACCCCGAAAAAATCAAGGTCATTCGAGGTTGGCCTCCGCCAACTACGGTTCATGAAGTTCGACAATTCATTGGATTGTGTGGATTTTACCAGCAGTTTGGGGAAAGGGTTCCAAGATGTCGCAGCCCCTCTGACTGCGATGTTTAAAGCAGACTTTGAGTGGGAATGGACAGCCGTCCATCAGGCTTCCTTTGACAAGCTGAAGCAGGCGATGATCAATGCGACACATCTCAGTGCTATTGACCCTCGACAGCCGTACCACCTGTACACAGACGCTTCGAAAGACTGCGTGGGTGCTACGCTGGCGCAACAATGTGCGCATGGAAAGTACAAGGGACATCTTCGACCTATTGCCTTCATGTCACCGAAAATGCAGCCTGCCGAAACTCGATACCCGATTCGAGAACAGGAGTTGTTGGCCATCGTATTAGCCTTGAAACAGTGGTTTCACCTACTTCGAGGACCGCAGCAGGTGCACGTGCACACTGACCACGAAAGTCTTCGATATCTCAAGACATGTCCTCGACCGCTGACACCACGGCAAGCACGATGCTCCCAATTCCTCGAAGAATACAACCTGACGTTGTGGTACGTACCGGGCCTCGAGAATCCTGCGGCAGACGCCTGCTCCCGTCTGACTTCGCAACAGTTGATGGATATCGAAAATGCCACACGTACAAGGGCTTTCGCAATTCCCCTGGCCGAAAATTTGGCTTCACCGGAAGGAGAACCTGTCGATGAGTTCCTACATGTACTTGAAGACTCATTCTCGCATGACGAGGTGTGGCCCCAGCCGTACGACCACCTGTACGTTTCGCTTCGAAGCGGACGCTCCGTGGGGAAGGATCCTGACGCTGATGAACTTGCAGAACCAGCCCCCCAATTCGACACTGAACCCGCCGTCGAGCCAGAGGACCTGGAGCCGCTACCATCAACGACGACTGTCGAGCCGGAGGACCTTGGACTGGAGCCAGTGCCATCAGACGAGATCATGGCTGAGGATTCACACCAACCAGACATGCATCTCGATGAGGCTGGCAATGAGCC
Organism: Eutreptiella sp. 'Long Island Sound 2002'; assembly: GCA_964036045.1. Lineage (NCBI taxonomy): Eukaryota > Euglenozoa > Euglenophyceae > Eutreptiales > Eutreptiaceae > Eutreptiella > Eutreptiella sp. 'Long Island Sound 2002'. The sequence goes on along the minus strand of OZ038392.1, from coordinate 27,233,895 downwards.
AGACACACCTGCCGACACCGACGACCTTCCCGATGTGAGCATGGATCGCCCTCTTCGAGTCACTTTTGGCAATGAACTTCGATATGCACCGACCATGGCGGAGCTGATTCGCTGTCGACGTCATCGTGATGGCACATTACAATCAGTTCCCTTGCCGAAGGTTGGGTCGAACACGCCGTACCCTTCGAGTCTGAAAGGTACGCACCGCCGAGTACATCGATATTATCAGTGCGAAGAGTTGACTTCGACAGCTGTGTGGGCAGCAGCCTATCGAGAAGACCCACGGACGAAGCACATCTACGAAGTCGCGGTTTGAAGCCCTGCGGCACGACACCAGCTTCGAGATGCCAAGTTGTCCTTCGATGACGGCAAATTCTTCCATTTGTCGGTGATGGGCAAGCGTGTGCTTGTTCCTCGAACACTGGTTACGTCGATTGTGGCTATGTATCACGAGTCGGAGTTCTATGGCCATTCAGGTGTCCTTCGAACCATGGCCCTGATGAAGCGCGACTACGTATGTTCGCACCTCCGACACTACGTCGAGCGATACATACTAAGTTGCGACGTCTGTCAAGCGGCGAAATCAAGAGGAGTCGACACCGCTAGAGTGCCAAGACCATTGCCGGTGCCCGACACCAAATGGCACAGTGTGTCCATCGATTCGGTTTCAGGATTGCCGCCGACCACAAGGGGCCATGACGCCATCATGACTGTAGTCGACCGATTCTCCAAGCGCGGAATGTTCATCCCCTGTCGCAAGGATATGACAGCCGACGACCTTATCTATGTGTTCCTGCGTGAAGTAGTTCGACTGAAAGGATGCCCTCAACAAATTGTTTCTGACCGAGACAAGCTATTCGAGTCTCAGGCGTGGAAGGAGTTGCCTCAGCGTTTCAAGATTGAGATGCATCAAACAGTGGCCAACCGCCCTCGAGGGAATGGCCTGGCGGAGCGCAGCAACCAGTCGATCCTCCAGCGCCTGCGTACACACGGCATCTTCGGCAACAACGAGTGGGATGTCGACCTCCTGTTTGCCGAAGTTCAGTTCAACAACCTGACAGCCAATAGCCTTCGGGTATCCCCGTTTGAGATAGATAAAGGACGAACACCCCATTTTCCATTGGATTTTCCCCGAATGATTTCTCATGCACATGAACTATCGACCGTGAATGATTACATGCAACGGGCGGAACGTACCTTCGAATCTGTGCGTGCAATGCTTGCCGAAGAACGTCGACATGTGGTCCTGCAAATGGACCGACACGTTTGAGTGCCTGAAGTCGGTGAACGATGGTGGGTGTTGGTACCGGAATATCAACATAAAGGGAAACTCGATGTTGTCTGGTGCGGCCCTTACAAAATTCACGAGGTACTGAACAAGGGCGAGAATGTTAAACTGGACATCCCTGCCCTATTTGATGGGTTGCGAGTTTCCAATCGGGACAGCATAAAGCCCTACATCCATCGAGAGGGACAGCCGGTGTGGGAGTTCCCGATGCCCCCTGTCAAAACTGGAGAATCCCCTCGACTTGTCAAGATTGTGGCTAGACGTCGAGTGGGATCCAAAAAGCGCCGCACATTCCTGTACCGTTGTGAATGGGATGACGACACATGGTCTTGGGAGTCGAGCAAGGCTCTAGAGGACGATCCTGTGTACAATGAGTTCCTTCGACTCCACCCTGAGTAACCTTACTCTTCTCTGCGGCGATGTTTTTCGAAAAACTCATGCGGGGTTCCGGGTCGAACGCCGGAGCCTCCGCCTATGGTACTACATCTCGGACGCCCCCAACTTCCTCTCGACCTTCACCTTCTCGAGCATCACCGTCGACGACATCGATGTTGACGCGATTAACGACAACGTTGGTGCCAAACCCCCAGCAAGGACGACTTCAACTCGCCGCTGTTTGTCGGTAGCATCAGCGCCAACTCGCCCGAGTCGACCTCTCGATCCATTCGAACAGCCGAACTACAGCCAGTCGGCATATGCTGGGAGCTCGAAAGGAAAACGAGGCCTGTCGAAAGGAGGCAAGGGAGGTGTGTTCCCTCGCGGAGAATTTGCAGGAATAGCGACGAGTGGACGACCCGTTGTATCAGGAGGCACCACAGGCTTGGAAGTGCTCGAGATACCCCTGGCCAACTGGCCTGTTCCGGAACCGACCAAGGGAGGGACCCCACCCGAGATGCAGCCAGAACTCTGTAAGTTGTACGGGCTCCCGCCCCCGGTCGATGCAGAATACTTTCGAGAGCGGTGCTCGAGCCATGATTGGTTCGATTCTGATGAAGATCTTGCTTGCTACACGGGATACGACGACTGATTCCCTTCCTCTGTTCAGCGCCCGGATGGGTCGACAGTTCTTGGACATCGAGGCCGAACACCTGGACATCAAGGCCATCCAGGAACGGACCGTCGTGGGGACCAAATACCGGGTAGGCGAATGACTCCAGCTATAACAACAACGATGAAGCTGCCCCCAATGACTGGGTTGAACAATCCTGGCAGTCGAATGCCCCGAAGACGCAAGCTTCTACTCGAACGAACCAATCCGACTCCTATTACTACAACAACGACGATGAACCCTGGTTCGAGTCCGACGACGAAGAGGAATATTCGTACGAGCCCTCAGCGTTCGACGCCACACAAAGTTGGTCGACACCACCGCCCAGCTACGATTCTGTGCCGCTGCGAGAATCGATGTGGCAGCCCTATAACATGCCGCAGTACAACCATGAAATCGAAACAGTCGAACAACTCCGACACTTGGGTACGTTCGGATTGAAGCCACCCTATCGATTTGGGACACACGAGGATGGGCCAATGAAAACGGAATACACCAAGCTCGAACCATCGGTGCTCACTATTGCGTCGAGCGCCATGGCTGGTCATCGAGGAAGGCACATGTTCCTGAACAAACAACATGCCGCAGTCGTCACGAAGACGAATGCCACTATCTCCGAGTTAGGCAAGACCATCAACATCGACAGTTGGGAACGAACCGCACCCTTCCCTTACGAGCTGGCGCGAAGCGCTCCTGACACATCTTTCGATGAGCGTGGGAATGTCGGTGGCAAGCCGGGCTACCAGTGGTATACCAAAATCGAAATGGCTTGCCAGAATTTTCGAGCAGCCCTCGTCGAATGGCAACGCTGTGACGAAGAGCTCGATTGGGGATTCCGACAAAGCCTCTCCGAATATGGCCTGCCGAGTCAAATTGCTCGACTCAACCGCATGCATTGAGAGATCTCAGGAATCGACGACCTGATAAACGTTGCCGATGGAATCGACCTGATCTTCAGGTATCGACGCCTCTGGACCCGGGACAGGATGAAACGAGAAGCTCCCGTTGCGGTTTCGATCCTTGGAATTATTCGCGATCTCCAGAAGGTTTGCCAGGAGAACGACTGGCTCTTCGAAGATCGAGCCCCCTTTCTCGCGTACAGAGTCGATTCCCTTCTTCGCCGACACCAACTGCGAGGCCTACGAGGCACCTCTCGACTTGGGTATAAGCGGTATGGGTGCGCTCCACATCGAACACAGGACCTTGCAGTCCAGCTCCAGGAGTACTTTCGACTCGGAGAACAGACCGAACCCTATGCGTACAACGCTGTCGCACCAGGTGCCCCCATCGACCTTGTCCAGTTGGCGACGATTTACCAGACTGGACTCCGACGGCTCCAATACCACGACTTTGATAAGGCAATCCGACGAGTTGCTGCTCTTCACTCGTCCAGTGAAGAGTATGTCAACCTCTTCCCTTTCGTGGACGCCGCCGATTTGGTTCGACGCCTGGGTACCTCGAAATACCTGATGTCCCCCTACGAGGCCGGATACGAAGGTGGACAACGTTGGCGTCGAGCGGTCCAGTTCCGAAGGAATGTCTATGCTGATGAACGGGAGGAGATCGAGAAAACCGACTCGCCTGCGAGTGACCCGTTCCACCTGGATCCCGTCGACCATAGGTTTTTGTCGGCAGAGTCGAACGCCTATCAGCACCACTTCGACATCCCATTCTTCAAGTACCTCACGCCGATCCATGATGATTACAAGACTGCACATCGACGCAAGGTCAGCTGCCGAGACCAAGTCCTTGAAGCGGTCATTGTTGACACGGCTTCGAGCCTTGTGACTGCAGAAGCGGTTCGATTCGCTCTGCAGAGTTCGCTCGCTGATGGTCAGTATGTACATCAACACCTCGGTCGACTCCAAGAAGAAGGTTCTCAAACCGACATGCTTGAGGTCATCGATCGATATGCCCTCGGTCCTGGAGTCGATGACGTCAGTGCCATCATTGTCGTGCGACGACTTTCGATTGCTGACACGCCATGGTGGCGAGTCGATACGCGAACTGGTCAGTTCTACCACAGCATGGCCGCTGGTACCGGTTCGAAGGAAACCTATCGATGGACTATCGGTCGACATGACGGGTACTCCTTCGAAGTCACCAATCGGGCCGATCTGTGGAGAGAGGACGCTTCGAAACCGTCGAACCTTTGGGATTTCTATTTGACCAAGGCACAAACATTGGGACCTTGACAATTTCGAGCGCTTGCCCGTGAACTTGTCTTTGTATTCCAGTATAAGTGCGCCGTCGACGGCCAACCTGGTGATCCCAACCTTCGATTGCTGAACCATCGATCTGGTATCCTGATTCAGAAGCGTGCCCTCGAAAGTGATATCCGTTGACACTACAGGGGTCATGACACCTTCAAGTTCATGGCTGGGGTCGAGACACTGAAGGAAGTGCACGAAGTATGTCGACTCAAGGTGGATCGTTCATCCACGTTTACGTGGGGCACGGACTGCTGATTCGACATGTCTGGATGCCAGGTAATGGCTGATTCGACATGTCTGGATGCCAAGTAATGGCTTATTCGACAGTCTGGATGCCATTAATGGTATCGACTACCTTCACATGTCCTGTTGAGTTGACAGATGTTGGTCGTTCGTCTGCTGGGCAATCAGCTTCGATGGCTGTGCCCAATGTTATGGTATGTTATGGTTCGACGTGCCCACAGCCTTCCTGTGGGTACAGCGCCCGTGCAGTGTGCCTGGCGAAGTTGTCTTCTGCAGCTTCCGCCAAGACACAGCCGTGGCAGAGTCGAACACGGCATATGAATGAGGCGCTGACAACAGGTATACCATGACTGCACCTCAGTGTGTGAGTTTCGACCACTGTTATGCTTCTGTAGCCAACACATGTCGAGGTCCGAAAATTTTATTTTTCTGGGCCTGCTTTACAAATTCGACAGTGTTACACCCACCCAGATGAGTGAGACCTCTTCGAGGTCTCAAAGGGGGGGGTAGTGTTATGGCTTCGAGCAGCAGCAGTGCAGCAGCGCGCAAGTCGCAAGTCGCAGTCGCAATCGCACTGCAGTCTGTGAATAATAAAGAAGCATCGAATGCCAACTGTGAATGAGCGCTGTAAGATACTTCGATCTCTGAACAGGGTTTATGTCTTCGAGATTGTGTCATTATTGGTGCCCCGTCTAAAGATCCTGCGGGGTTTGTCGATTTGAGATTTTGGATTTCGGATTTTGAGAAACAAAGAGGCACAGGAGCACAAGTCGAGTTCCGAAGAAACAAACCACAACATTGGGTGATGGTGACAGTGACACACGGTATATGTGTGAGTGTGTGAGTAGAGTGCCAAATTGGGCCGTGCGTCAAGCCCTTCCCTCTGGAATTTCCATTGCCCACATGTTAACTTCTACCCCCGAAGCGAGGTCCAGGGTGTTTGTTTGCCCTTGGGATGTGTGTGTGCCTCAGTCTATCGACACACCACCATTGGCGAAGGGGTGAGGTATCTCCTGAAGCCAACCGGAAATGAGGCAACCACCACCAGCACGTTTGGGGTATGCTGAGTGGTTATGGGGGTCGTGTGGAAATAGGTTGGTGGGATAGTGCATGGGCTATAGCCGGATGGCACCCCAGAGCACGCCACACTGTATTTTACGGTTACCCGCCTAATAGCTACAGTTGCAGGGTCCATAGACCAATGGGTGCCCGAGGGTGTGGGTTGGTCCCCCAGCCCCAGAAGCCAGGCCAAGGCGAACACCTTGACCTGGACGCTGAGGTAGTTCGTATGCTGAATTATGTATACATTCTCTATGCAGTCCCCTGTTGTATTGCAGGGACTTGCAGTGCGGCGGAGACACCATGGTGGGTTGTGTGGGGTGTTTGTGTGTGTATGGCAGCCATGGTGTGCAGTGCATAGTGACTAGATATAGAAGGTCACATAGATATTCTGAGATACAAGTTGAGGTATGTATATATCTGTTGTTTATCTATGGGCGCAGTGAGTCTGCATGACTCAAATCTGTGGTGCACGACTACCTTTTTCCTTGTTATTGCTATGAATTTCCATCATTCATCATATGGCAATGGGACAACAATGAAATTGTCCCAGATAACCCCATGCCATTTGCGTTGGCAGGGCACTGCAGAGCCCAGACCCGCCACTGGTGTGGGCCTTTTGGGGACAACGGGGCATTTTCCAGATGCCCCTGACCTTCGGCATGCGACATGCATTCCTGAGGGGCTGGCACTGTTGGTGGGGGGGTGCTGAAGTGTCTTGTTTTGTTTTGTTTTCCACTCTATTGGTTGGATGGTTGGTGAACTGCAGGCCAGTGTGTCAAATTGTCATTATTTTCGCCAAACCACCCACCTGCAGCACTGCAGCCTTTGGCTGGGTGTTTTGGGCTGGGGGTGGGGGTGTAATTTTCCCCACAAGCCAGCAGTTTGTTCTGTCAGGTCTGGTCATAGGGTTGTGATCTGTGTATGCAATGGTATTATTTTAGTTGATGGTGTGAATCGACGGTTGTGGTACTGATGAGTGTAAGCCGCGCCAATCACGCGCGCGCATTGGCCAGAGCACAGGAGTTGTACATATAGATCGAGTGCTTGCCAGATTTTATGTTTTTCTGAGATTAAATTCGTACCACTGAAGTGTTAAATCATTGATTTTAAACTGTGTATCATCAGCATCATTTGTGTTGTTTAGGCCGCAATGGGTTAAATCTGAACTCGCTCTGATGGCGAGTTCTTCTGGGACGATTCGGACCTGTGGATCTGTGGACCTCATGTTTACTGTTGTGCCTCTGTTTGAGAAGGGTCATCGTCGCGAAGTCCACAGGAGTGAAAATATGAGGATGAAGAAAATTTGCATTTCAAACAATCAAGATGTGTTCTGTGGTTTTGAGGCGTGAGCGGAGTTTCGCAAGGATGGGGGAGTCAAAATATTTACAAGTTTTCGAAACTTTAACAGTGCTCAGGAGATCGTTTTTTGAGATCAGAAAGAGTCCATCCACGATTTTCGGCCATGACCTCTTTCAGTAGCACCTGATCCACATCACACAGGGGTACAGGGTTGAGGGATCCATCGACAATGGATAAGAAATTGGCCCACTCAGGGGCCTGCATAGCTGTGTTCCAGTCCTCAGGGACGTAAATGGGACCGTCGGCGAGTTGCACTCTTCCCACAGTCATTCGGTCCAGCATACGGCGCCAGTAAGCATGTTCACCTGAACAACCCCAGTCAGGGGTGCACATAACAACCCTTCCTCCCTCATAAGCGATTTAGCTTAGAACCTTTGCGAGCAAGGAGAAGGGAGGGTTAGCATACGCTAGGCAAACTACTTTCCAGAAGAAACGGAAAGCGTTTTTCAAATGTTTCGAGCAGTACAACTGCATGATGTGCTGTTGTCGGCTCGCGAATAATTCCACCTGGATCTCATCCAGGGTTACCTGAAGGGCCGCCAGTCAATTTTCAAGAATGTGACGGGCCAATTGTTAGTTTTCAGTATGATAGTTAGTCTTGGCTGTGTAGCGCAGCCCCGACTCTTTTCGTCCTGACAGCTCCAAAGGTACCCACAAGAGCCCACTGCCAAAGTCGCAGTGCAGAGAATAGGGGCGTTGGAGAGACAACATTTTTGCCTGGGGATTTCTTCGCAGGAAGTCGGTGCCAATGACGATGTCAAAGCCGTCAGTGTCCAACACTCTGCAGTGTTGGGTCACAGTTTCGTCGCCAAGACATATAGTCACATCGACGGCCCCCAAGGAATGGATGGGGCGCCCATCCCATACTCTTATGGCCACTGTCTTAGTTTTCTTGAAAGTCTTTAGCAGGCGCCGGGCCAATATAGAAAGTGTTGCGCGGGTGTCAAGAACTGCTCGAAAAACGTGATCCCCGATTTTCACGAGGATCCAGAAAACCAAGTCCTCCTCTTCAGAGCCGCCCCCCTACTCCTCAGCAGGGAATTGGATATACACTCCTGCAGCCATGAGGGACTTGGCCAGTCGCCTCTTCCTCGAGTTAGTCCCCTCAGGGGAGGCGTTATCCCCCTGTAAGCGCTTCTTGGGGTCCACCTCGGCAGGAGAGGGAGAAGTAGCAGGCGCTGATGAGCGCCTCTGGGGGTTTGGGGTTCCACGCTTGCCACCATCCTTTCCTCCTCCTTTGCCACCCTTATCCCCGGTCTGGGGAGCTTTGGAGGGTGTTTGGGCCTTCTGGCGTTCAGCCTCCTGCCGTTTGTGTTTGTCACTCTCAGGTTTTTTTATGTGACATTCGTCGTCGTAGTGACCACATTTGCCACAATAACCACAGGTGATGGTACATCTAAAATGGTCCTGATGGGTCACTGTTTTCCCATCTTTAGTGTGCTGCTGTCGTTTCAGTTGCAGCATACAACCACTGCGGTTGCCGCAGTCAGGGGCATGATAAGGTCCTCCCTTGTCATTGAAAGGCTTACAGCAGAAGAAAGGGGGTGTACCTTTTTTTTTCCCCACGGAAAGGGGGTGTACCTGCTTCAGGTTTAACCTCATTCATGGCACGCAGGTTACCCCTACCTTTACTACCACCCTGGTTGGAGTTAGTTGGATTTTAAGGCCCTTTCCCTTCGCCATGTCCGGGGGTAGGGGTGCCACCTCGACCCAGGTGTTTCTTGACGAATTTCTCCATATGGGAGTCATTCTCCCTCTCAAGGGGCAGGTCGATCAGCAGGTCCACAAGGTCGTCGTCCGTGTGGGTCCGACTCTTCCTCTCAGAAGTGGAGCGGCAATCGTCCCACGTACGTGTAGGGGACTTACTCATGAGGCACAGGTGGGGCTCTTTGGCTCCATAGGAACCCAGGTTCATTCGTGAAGACAGATGATCCAGGTCGCACACATATTCAGAGACTCGCGCAGCGGAAGGAAATTCAGGGAGCATAGGAAGCTCCTCAATCTGTGTAGCCACACTGAGGTCTGTTTCATAGACCGGAAAAGCTTTCTCCAATCTTTGGAGAACCTCGGCCCATGTAGAACAGGTTTTCACAATCTGCTTCACCTGTTTTTGCAAAATGTTCTTTTCACATGACAGTTTCAACAGTGAACATTTAGTGGCCACATGCACATGGGATTGTCCGGTGAGTAAAAGAAACTCGGCAAATTCTTCTGCCCATTCGGGCAGATTTTTCGGGTCGAACCCCGGCGATTGCAGCTGGATGTTCGCCTGGGCAATTGGTCTGCCAATCTTCCCACCCCAAGGCGTTAGGCCTGAAGGGGGGCGAGGGGTGCCAGGGCTGTTAGCCCCCTTTTCTCAGTCTCTGTCACAGGCACGTCCTGTAGTTCAGCGATGGGGACTGTCCTAGCGCGAGGATGAAAAGGGCTGGGGCAAGTGACCTTGGGTAGCAACGTGGACACCCTTGATCGTTTGAGATGTTCAGCAAGCGTGCTCGATCCGGGAGAGGGTGAGGCCAGCACTGGCTTGGGTAAGGGTTCGGTGATACCCAATTTTGCTTTGACCGCCTCAGACAGGGCTGTCACATCTCGGGCTTAGGACCAAGACAGTAGTCCAAGGCACCATAGGTTGGCCCTGGGGAATGGGACTCCTCCACATAAGCTGGGCACACTTCAGGGCTCCTGCTAGTGAATGGCAGCTCCGGACGCCATGCTGGACCTCTTTGTCGCCTGGGTAGAGACACAGTGTCGGCCAGGTCCGTAGGTGGGCCGGAGTAAGGGTAGGAACCCATGTCCCTGTGTGGTGGGGATCCCAAGGCTTCGAGTGGTTCCTCTTCATCTTCCCCTCGGACGGATTTGTAGTACCCCTCGTGGAGAAGATACTCGTCCATTCTCCTTCTAAATTCGTGTTCATCCTCAGAAGCAGGGCAGGCGGAACGGGACATGGAGACAACAACTCTTCGGCGAAGGTATTGCAGGCTGTCACCACAGGCCGCTAAGGCCTCAGTGGTTAAGGGTGTTGTTATTTCTCTGGGCGCTTCTTGTTCCGCCCTTCTGTGAACTGGATCTTCTTGAGACCCAGATGCAACTCTGAGCTTGGGCTCACTTATTGAAATGGGCCCGCTGTTTCCAAGTTGAACTTGTACACTCCGAATTGGCCAGGTCCTGGCGGACAGTTGTACTGATGGTGTGGACATATTGTTTCTGGTTTTGGCTTGTGTACTTCCCAGAGTCGGTTCGAGAGGTTCTCAAGGGTTGCCTCTGCTACCGGAAAGATGTCCTTGATTAGTGCCCTAATAGTTTTGATCAAATCCTGCAGGTTTTGATGTTGGAAAACCAAACCAAAGCAGCAAGTAGAGCAAGAACAGGATGTGGATCGAATCAATGAATAGTTTTGAAATCCAGTGTATCACAGAAGGGCTGCACATAGACAAAGCAGGCTTAAGTACATAGATTCAATCACAATTGGATAAAACAAATGATTTTTATGTGAAACCTGGCATGACTCTTGCCTCCCAATTAGCATCAAACACTTCATGTGCACTCTTCTGGATGAAATGGACTTGGTTAGGAATGTGGGGCAAAGGATTTAGGCCAGACACAGAATATGTCTTGGCCAAGCAACTGAATTCAGAAACAGTTGAAAAGTAGAACCACAATAAGTGGTACAACCAGTTGAGTATAGGGGTCTAGAACGATGTCCTTGATTAGTGCCCTAGATATTTTGATGAAATCCTGCAAGCTTTGAAGTTGAAAGCCCAAACCAAAGCAGCAAGTAGAGCAAGAACAGGATGTGGATCGAATCAATGAATAGTTTTGAAATCCAGTGTAACACAGAAGGGCTGCAGATGAACAAAGCATCTATAAATACAAAGATTCAATCAAAAAAGGTTAAAACAAATGATTTTTATGTGAAAACTGGCCTGACTTTAGCCTCCAGGTTAGCATCAAGCACTTCATGTGCACTCTTTTGGGTGAAATGGTGCTGGTTACGAATGTGGGGCATAGGAGTTAGGCCAGACACAGAGTATGACCTGGCCAAGCAACTGAATTCAGAAACAGTTAAAACGTAGAACCACAATAAGTGGTAGAAACAATTGAGTATAGGGGTCTTGGGGTGGGAGACCACTAGGCTTAACCTCCAAGGCCTTAGGCATGTAATGCCTATTTCACTTCGGTATAACCTCCATGAAGGAAGATACCTCCGCTCAGTTGAGTGGTAGGGGTGTACTTCATGGGGGGGCTAGGGTTATAACCCTAGTTACTTTGAGAAAGTGTACTTAAAGCTTCAAAAGAGAGACAAAAATTTTTAAGTAAGCCTTGGCATCAACAAAAGGGTTTTAAGGGGGGCTTGGCCTGGATCAAGGCCTCCAAGAAAGACATGATAGTGACCTTCTCTTACTCCCCCCTGGAATACTAGTTCATCAAGCTGGTAGGACCAAGGAAACAGGCTCAAATATTCCCAAAATTACCTCAGAAAATGCATCAAACCTACTAAAACCATTCTCATCAGTTCATAGAAGCCTATCACACTATAGGTACCCTTGAAAAACAGTGTAATGTACCGTGAATGATGTCCCTTCGATGGGGAATTCCTCAAACGTCGCCAGCGTGCGACGAAAACGTTTGGTAAAAATTTGGGGGTAGTGGGGTTTGAACCCAGGACTCCCTCCCTAGAGCACAGATGCTTGCCCACTAGGGTACACTTGAACGCTCTAATGCGGACGGCGATCGCTGCATAAATAGCATTTTAGTAAGCGTCCTGACCAAGGGTCAGGGCGGAGCAATAATCCCAATGGAGGACACAAATCTCCAGGAGCTGATAAAAATAGAAGATGAAACCAACAGGGACTGGATCCTGCGGTTTAGCGAAAGGTGTAGCGATTTTCCGAAGTCAAATCGCTAAAAATTGACGAAACAACGCGAGAAATCGGCAGTTTTTCACTGAAACTTAAAGTCGCAGACAAGCGCAATAGAAGCGGACTCCAGAAAAGGGGTTGCGCAAGCGTAAACGGCTCTAGAAAAAGTAGGTATGTGCCGTAGTTTTTAAAGTTCTAAAAGAAATTTTTGCACAGTTGCATCAAAATTTTTGTAACCTTTAGGGAAAAGTATTGCAAACAAACCCACACCACAGAGCAGGTGGGCAACCCACCTCTCAGGTACGCCAGTGTCATTTCACACGCATGCATTGCGTTCGTGTTGGTTGCTTCGATAAAACATTAGAGTAGTCACCGCTGTGTTTGTTGGGGGTTCGAGCGCTCACCTCCTTTGCTCTGCACAGGTCCAAACAGAAATGGAAGGTATGCGAAGCGAATGGAGCGCGCAGCGCGCACGTAGGGTTAGCATATGCGCTGTGCTCGCGATGCAAGTGCCTCATTTAGGCATTCACACGTTGTGTCGCTTTCCCTGTGCCCCAATTCACCCTTGTTCTCTCTTCACAGGTAAGAAAAGAAAGTGCTTGCTCGTGTTCGTGTTGCCGTAGCGCTAAAATAGGGTTGCTTAAAACGCTTAGGCTTGTTTTGCGCTGTGCAGTGCGCCACTCTCTCTCCTCTTTCTGCAGGAAACAAGACAAGGAAAGCATGCATGACACACAGTGCAATAATCGCTTAGGGTGGTTTGGAGTTCGCCGTAGGTTTGTTTAAGCGCGTAGGGTTGTTTTGCGCTCGTGTCTTCCTCGGCATTCACACGATGCGTGGTGAGGAAGGTAGGTAAGCCCAGGAGGAGCTCGCCTCCTGGTTGAGTCACGCTGTGATTGGTTGTGATGAGTTAAATTAGGAGAAAGAATGAGGATTTGGTAAACCAGTGCATACCTGTGCGTGCATATGACGCATTAAAGGGTAGACGACGCGAAATGCGCACGGTACAACTCTTGTTTAGGCTACCCAGGGACTCCACCCCACGTTCTATAAGAGAACGGGTCGAGTTCCTTAAGCTTGCTTGGTGCACCTGGGTTTGAGGGCAGTGTATTATAGGGCTACCTGAGAAGCGTATAATACGTGGAGGTAGTCTTGGTTCCTCAGCCGCAAGCCCAGGCCATCTGCCTTTGCTTTACGGGTGGGAAGGTAAGGGCGATTGGTGCAGTCTCTTTCAGCAGCGCTAAAATATGCTGCGCAGATCACACAAACAAATAACTGCAACTCAGCCAGGAGTGGCAAGTGCAGTCCGACTTCACCGCCATCCACGCTGTGCACGCATACTGAGCACTCCTTCCCTCCAAGCCCTGACAGGGAAACGCGTAGTGGCCTCCCTTTTAGGCCACAGTCGCTTAGTAGCGCTGTGTTCTCTTGCTCCTTCACAGGGGGGTCAGTAGGACCCGCGACTTCATTCACAGCAGCTCCAAGTAGAGTGTGTAGGTGTTAGGGTCAGCACGCCTGGCAGGTGTTCAGTGCAAGTGATGAGTGCTCACCCTGCCTTCGAAGGCTGGTGCTGGCGTTAGTGAGTGTAGTGTAGTGGTGTCTCCTGTCCTGCGTGCTTTTCCACGTGGGCACGGGAGTGGGTTACCTTTTGGCCTTTAGCAAAAATGGGCGTTTTGTATTAGCACCCTTGGCCACCCCTCCCCTCTAGTAGGTAGGGCTTTTGCCGTCTTCCCCCAGGGATAGGCGCCAGCACAGAAATTGGGCGCCATGGCAGTGGTAATAGCACCTGATGAGGACCTTCGGTCCGACGTCAGCGAAGCTCGGTCTCCGGGAGCCACGCCGGGGAGAGGAGTGAGACGCACACAGAAACACCCAGCATACTTAGGGGTATGGTAAACCCTGTGAGGAAGGGTAGAACCCCATGGGTCTGGACCAGTCAGGGGTCCTAACTGTGGGCTCGCTTGTCCCCAAGGAGGGAAGACACACCTTGCTTCATAACACCTTGCTTGCCATTCCCCCCTGCAGTAGTAAGCCACCGGTCATTACATCAGGGCAGTCCCCATGCAACACATGGTCAACAAGGCATACACTCGCTGGATGGCTGCAAACCTGATAAGCGGCCACCTGGTCCACGCTGGAAACCATCGGCATGGGACTGCAGGGCACAGACAGGGTCAGTGCAGTGCTCAGTAAGCAGTGGTCTGTGAAAAGCAAATGGCCTTCGGCCAGGGAGTGGTTGTCACGGGGGGCTAACGGTCCTGTCCTGCGATGCAATGCGGGGCAACTGTGACAACTACTCTCACACACATACACAGACACATCTGCACCACAGTGCTCATTGTGCCTGTAAGGTTAGAACACAGTCAGTAGACTGACACAGTGTATTTAGCTTTCCTTTTTCCGCTGTCACAGAGTCTCAGCACGGGTTAGTAGCTGCCCCTCGTTGTTCTCAACGAGGTAAGAGCGGAAGATGGGGTTGATACTCCCATCTGCTTGTATGAAGGCTGAAGTAGGTTCCCAGGTAGCCTCAGATAACCCATAGCCATCCCACAGGGTTAGGAAATTCCAGCCCTGTTTATACCCGTGGCGGGCAATACCTGCAACCACGTAATAACCATCGACTGCAATCTCATCGGCAGTCATCTCTTCGAGTTCGTCTGCCTCCTCTGGGCTGGCAGTGTTCTCTAGGTCAATACGCTCGACCTCACTGTCGCTGAGGCGCCACTCATCCCAGGACAAATCGTCAGGGGAAGGATAGTGCCTCAACTGTTTAGGTGCACACAGCAGTTCACCACCTAGACGTGGACTCCACCTGACATGGATCCTAGATCCATCTATCCTGATGATCCGATGGGGTCCAAAATAAGGGTCCTGTAGGCAGTTACGTGGCCAGGAGGGTAGGCGTGAATGGTGAACCAAAACAAGGTCACCAACCTTGAAGCTGGCAGGTCGCCGTAGGCGGTTCTGCCGGCTCAGTTCCCGGTCACGAATGTGTCTCAGGTTAGTCCCAGCCTGGTTAGCCATAGACTGCTTGTGTTCCAGCCAATCTCCGACAGGGCTCTTGAAGTCCGCAGGAAAGAGGTTCTTGAAGAACTAAGCAGGTCGTCCTCCATGGAAAAGTTCGTGGGCGGTTTTTCGGCCTGAAATAGGTGAACAGTAAACGCTGTAAGGACCGTAACGAACGTACGAGTAGAACGCCGTGTCCCTTGCCGTCTAACACGCCGTATACGTAAAGAAAAAAATGCTCCGCGAGCAGCGCGTAAAAACCGAAAAATATTTTTCTAAGACGCTACGCCTCTGAACTCGCGCCCTCTCGCTTTGTTTTCTTCTCCATGTACCTCCCCTTCCCGTCTCTGCCCCAGCCTCGCCGTGTTTGCCCTCCCTTCCGCTGCAGGCAAGCCAAGTCGACGACGAACAAGACGACTTCATCAAAAACAACGCGGCCCGAATCAGCAATCAAGCGACGAACGGCGAGACCAGATTCTCCGACTACGTGCAGGACCGACACAGAGACGGGCCCGGGGTAACACAGGGTAATAATCAGTGTTTTTCGTGCGTGCCGGCAGGGAGGGAAAGGGCACCATAGCACGCAGACACCACCACCGGGCAAAAAACAGCACAGACAACCAATAGCGCAACACAGTACAGCACGACAGGCCACAGGAGGGCAAAGCAATTAAGTACCAACAACACCGCCAAACGACAGCAGAGCACAACAGCACAGCACCACGCGACAGCACAGCACCACAGAACACGACACAGGGAGGCAGGGCACCACGGCAAACCGCACCAACCACAGGGAAGCAGACCGCACAGCCAAACAGGGACACCGACACCGAAACACACCACCAGCAGACAGCCACGGGCCACCAGACCCAGCACCGCACCACAGAACACCATAGGAAACAGCGCAACACCCAGCAGCGCACCACAGCACCAGGCGCCAACAACAGCACGCACCACACGAACAGCACAACGCAAGCGCACCAGCACAGCCAAGCACAGCTCTGCACAGAGCGTGGAGGACAGGGAACGCACACACCCCAGAACACACACAGCACAACGCACAGCGGCGAACAACAGCACGCACCGACACGCAACGACAGAACACACACAGCACAGAGCACAAAGCGCCGCAAAGCACAGGGCCCCTGGGCGAAGGGCAGCACCACAGGGCACGGCACAACACGCAGCGGCACCAAAACGAGCGCAACAAAACAACACAGCACACAACAGCACAACACCGGACGGCACAACGCGCCGCAGCGCGGTGCAGCACCGCACCCAGGGACACACAGCACAGCACAGCACAGGGCACACAGCACCGAGCGGCGGCGACGAAAACCGCGAGACAGGAAAGGGGGGGGGGGGCAGCAACCACCAGGGAGCAGCCAGCGTCCAGGCGGGAAACACAAAAGAGGCGAGAGCGCACGGAGAGCCGAGAAGCGGGAGGCAATCAAAGCAAACAACACACAGCGCCGAGGCCCAGGGCACCCGGGGCCGGAAACCGAAGAAAGCCAGAGACAACGGGGGCGCACAACGAGAGGAAAAAAAACAACGGGAGCACCAAGCGGCAGCGACGAAAACCGCGAGACACGGAAGGGGGGGGGGGGGCACCAACCACCAGGGAGCAGCCAACAGCCAAGCGGGAAACACAAACGAGGCGAGAGCGCACGGAGAGCCGGGAAGCAGGAGGCCAACAAAACAAACAACACACAGCGCCAAGGCCTGCGGCACGCGGGGCCAGAAACCAGAGAAAGCCGGAGACAACGGGGGCGCAAAAAGGAAAAGGAAGAAAAAAGGAGAAAAAAAAAAGGCAACGAGCGGCGGCGACGAAAACCACGAGACACAAAAGGGGAGGGGAGGGGGGGGGGCGGCGGCAACCACCAGGGAGCAGCCAACGGCCGGGCAGGAGACACAAACGAGGCGAGAGCGCACGGAGAGCCGAGAAGCGAGAGGCCAACAGAACAAACAACACACAGCGCCGAGGCACAGGGCACCCGGGGCCGGAAACCAAAGAAAGCCAGAGACAACGTGGGCGCAGAAGGAAGGAAGAAAGAAAAAAGAAAAAAAAACAACACAGGCCGGCAGGGGGGGAGGAAAGGAAAACAAGGCGCCAAGGCCCAAGGCCCGGGGCCGGAAACCGAAGAACGCAAGAGACGACGGGGGCGCGCGGGAAAGAACAAAAGAAAAAAAAACGGAGCAAGAAAGGGGCAACCAAGCAGCCAAAGAAAAAGGTGAGGCACACCAGAACGCGCCCGGGAGGCCGGCCCGCCCGACCCGGCCAAGACGGAGGAGCACACGCACACACGCGCGGGACCCGGGCGTGTCGTCCTGCGACCCGCAAGGGGAGGTGTCGGCGTCCACACGAATCAGCCCCGGTGCACCGGCCGAGTCCCCCGTCGAAAGACGGACGGTACGGGAAACCGGACGCGTCAGTGACCGGGTCCACACACGCCAACAACCGCAGCGCACGAAGCCCAAGACCGACGCCAGAAGGACCCGCCAGGGACAACCCCATCGCGGGGCCCCGAACGGGTACGACGCGGAGCGAGCCCAGCGCCCCTGCCTCGGGGGGGGCCAGCGGAGGGCACGATGAGCCCGGTTCTCGACCGGCCTCCGCGTGCCCCGCGCAGCCATCCAGTAAAGCCGGGGGCGCAAGCCCCCGGGGTGGGGAAAGGCACCACGGCGTCGAGAATGCCGACCGGAGCACCGAGAGCGACCGGACCGGACGAGGCGCGGCGCACCAACGCGGGGCCAGAAGGCACGCCAAAGGGGCACGCCGCCGGCCACAACCAAGGCACGCGGACAGGTGCCAAGCAACAACGGCCGCCGGGTGCCGCAAACCCGGAGAGCGCGCACAACACGCAACGAACCACGGCACAGGAACAGGTGCCAAGCAACACCAGCCGCCGTCCGGATGGACGAGTGCGCGCCCGGACGGTACCCAAACCCTACCGGCTACGAACAGCCGCCGTCCGGATGGACGAGTGCGCACCCGGAGGGTACCCAGCCCCTGCTGGCTACGAACAGCCGCTGTCCGGATGGACGAGTGAGCGCCCCGCAGCGAAGCCCCGCACGCGCAACCCAAAGCACAGCACACAGAGCGAGCACACCGGTGATCAAGGGCCAAGCTGCCCAGGACACCGTACATGCAACACAGCCCACCGAGCGGGCGCACCGGTGAACAGGAGCCACTTGGCCCAGGACACCGTGCACACAAAGCAACACACCGAGCGGGCACACCGGTGAACAGGAGCCAAGAGGCCCAGGACACCGCACAAGCAAAGCAAAGAACGGAGCAGGCACACCGGTGAACAGGAGCCAAGTGGCCCAGGACACCGCACACGCAACACAACACACCGGGCGGGCACAGCGGTGAACAGGAGCCAGGTGGCCCAGGACACCGCACACGCAAAACAACACACCGAGCGGGCACACCGGTGAACAGGAGCCAAGTGGCCCAGGACACCGCACAAGCAAAGCAAAGGACGGAGCGGGCGCACCGGTGAACAGGAGCCAAGTGGCCCAGGACAACGCACACGCAACATAACACACCGAGCGGGCACACTGGTGAACAGGAGCCAAGTGGCCCAGGACACCGCACACACAACACAACAAACCACGCGGGCACACCAATGAACAGGAGCCAAGTGGCCCAGGAAACCGCACATGCAAAACAACACACCGAGCGGGCACACTGGTGAACAGGAGCCAAGTGGCCCAGGACACCGCACACGCAACACAACACACCGAGCGGGCACACCGGTGAACAGGAGGCAAGTGGCCCAGGAAACCGCACACGCAAAACAACACACAGAGCGGGCGCACCGGTGAACAGGAGCCAAGAGGCCCAGGACACCGCACACGCAACACAACGCAGCGAGCGGGCACACCGGTGAACAGGAGCCAAGTGGCCCAGGACACCGCACGCACAACACAACACACCCAGCGGGCACACCGGCGAACAGGAGCCACGTGGCCCAGGACGCCGCACACGCAAAGCAACACACCGAGCGGGCGCACCGTTGAACAGGTGCCAAGTGGCCTAGGACACCGCACACGCAACACAACAAACCAAGCGGGCACCCCGGTCAACAGGTGCCAAGTGGCCTAGGACACCGCACAGGCAACACAACACACCAAGCAGGCGCACCGGTGAACAGGAGCCAAGTGGCCCAGGACACCGAACACGCAACACAACACACCCAGCGGGCACAACGGTGAACGGGAGCCAAGTGGCCCAGGACACCGCACACGCAACACAACATACCGAGCGGGTGCACCGGTGAACAGGAGCCAAGTGGCCAAGGACACCGCAGACGCAGCAGAACAAACCAAGCGGGCACACCGCTGAACGGGAGCCAACTGGCCCAGGACACCCCACACCCGTAGGGCGGCCGAGGGACAGGAAAGAACCAACACCCCATGGGTGGGACGCACTGGGGCGACCCAGCCGACCCACCGGGCCAGTGGCAGGAGCGGTACTCCAAGGCCACTGGTCCGAGCCCGGCCAGGCTGCATCGGGGACCATGGCAAACGTCACCCGGAGCCATGGAAGCAACCGGTGACAGGCGAGCCGGTACGCAGTCCAGGAGGGGGTCGTCTGCCAAGCAGAGTGGCCCCGCAACTCAAGCCACAAGGGTGAGGCGGTCGTACCGTAGACAAGCGGGAGCAATACCCGTTTTGGTGAGAGATGCTCCACACGGCTGGGCAGCCCCCAGAGCTGCCGCCCAAAGGAAGGGGCATGTGGCCCTACCCATGGACACATGTGGGGACACCCTCCCACCTGGGACACATGCACTGGGTGGCCGCGACAATGCCTTCCCAAGCACATGCGGGAGCGGCTCAAGAGGCACCTGACATAGGGCAGTGGGAGGAACAGAACGTCCCCTTAGTAAGACCTTCTTCCTGCATTGTCAAAGGACGCATCTCGAGCTCCCGAAGATACCTACCTACCTACCTAGCTGTGTCTCAGGTTAGTACCCGCCTGGTTAGCCATAGACTGCTTGTGCTCCAGCCAATCTCCGACAGGGCTCTTGAAGTCCTCAGAAAAGGAGGTTTTGAAGAACCAAGCAGGTCGTCCTGCATGGAACAGTTCATGGGGGATGAAACCCGTAGAAGAGCTCCGCTGTGAGTTCATGGTGAGCACTGCCCAGGGCACTAGGTGTACCCAGTCTTTGGTGCGCTCCTGTTTCATCAGGATTCTCAGGTTTTGCTCCACCACACGGTTCTGTCTCTCACAAAGAGGGTTAGACGTGTGGGTATAGGGCACACCTGTGGTTACCTCCACGTTGAGGGCATTTAGCACTCGTTTGTACCATCCAGTGTCACTGCGGATGCGTACATCTTCATCAGAGTGCACCTGCTTAGGTGCCCCATAGGGTTCGAACCATTGTTCGACAAACATTTTCACAGTCTGCTCACATGTGATTTTCTTATTGCAAGGGAACACACGGGTGAAGCGGGATAGGCCACATGTGACCACTAGGCAACTATCATAACCGCCGAAGCGAGGTGGACCGTGGATGAAATCCACATAGAGAAGAGAGTTAGCACAATAGGGTATGGGTAAGCTGGAAATCGATCCCCTATCCCTACTGTCGCTCTCCTTGCTGGCATGACAGCCACAAGCATCCACAATGGTCCGCATACGAGACCTAAGTCAGTTCAGTCAGGGTTAGACTAGAGTAGAAACACTCGCGAAAGGAGTCCACTGAGCGATTAGCGCCAGTGTGACCAGAGCTGAGGTAGGTAGGTAGGTAGGGTAGGTCGACTCGGGACTGGGGTTGCCCCGCAGGGGGTCTTACCTAGGGGCTTTCGCTCACCCACCCACGGCCCTACTGCACGTGCCCCCACAAAGCGGTCCCCCACATGGGGGAAGGGCGCGGTTGCCGCGAGCAGTACCCTACAGCGTGTTCTGCCCAGAGAGGTAACCCATGTTCCACCGAAGTCTCAGATTCCCCTCCTTCGGGCAGATGATACGTGGGGGAGGGTCCCATCGCACATCCTCATCAACCTCCGGATTCCGGGGCCGCGGGGCCGGGAGCCAGGCCAAAGGCCTTGTCCTGCAGGCACCCCCACCTGGGTTGGTTTTCAGTATGCGTGAAGCGACTTGAAGAAGCACGTGCTACGGGACTCGCATGCCGTGGCGCACACTCACGCCTCCTGACTCGGTCGAGCTTGCGCTCTCCCGGGGGGCCGGGGGTTCGGGGTAGGTCGTTGCGGTCGGTTGGTCGGTCGTTTAACGGTTCAGTGTAGTTTGTTAATGTTGGTTGGTTGGTTGCGTGATGGTAGAGTCACTGTTTTGTTCGCGGATATGGTCGCCGGCGGGCGACGCGCATCACGGCGCCGCCGACCCGATGGACGCCGTTCCCGTTTCGACCCGTGCATGCCTGGCTGGTTTGGTGTTGGCCGGCTTGCGTGTGGTCTGTTTACGGTCAAGTGGCGGCTGCAGCTACGGTGTGGTCGGTGCGCGGTTGTCTTGGCCGCCTCATGAACGGCTTGGTCTGCGTGGGTTTCGTCACGCCGCTGCCGGTGGTCATATCGCGAATGTTGTTTGTGCGGCCGACACGTCTGTGTCGGCGTTGGGCAGTTGCGTCTTGGCTGGCCCAAGGGGGGCGTAGTGCGGTTTGTCAGCGCTGGTTGGCCGCGTCCGTAATGGTAGAGTTGCGGTGTTCTGCCATGTCTGTGGGCATGGTCGCCGGCGGGCGTGGCGTACCGTGGTGCCGCCTTCCCGTTGGACGCCGTTCCCGTTTCGACCCGTGCACGCCTGGCTGGTTTGGTTTTGGCCGGCTTGCGTGTGGTCTGTTTACGGTCATGTGGCGGCTGCAGCTGCGGTGTGGTTGGTGCGCAGTTATCGTGGCCGCCTCATGGTCGGCTGGGTTCGTGTGGGTTCCGTCGCGCTGCTGCCGGTGGTCTCATCGTCAAATCCTGCCCATGTAGCCGGCACGTTCGTGCCGGCGCTGGTTAGTTGCGTTTTGGTTTGTCCAAGTGTAGTGTATTGTAGTTTCTGAACGTTGATTGGCCCCGCCCGCAGTGGTAGAGTTACGGTGTTCCGCTGTGTTCGTGGTCATGGTGGTCGGCGGGCGCGGCTCGCCACGGTGTCGCCAGCCCGTTGGATGTCGTTCTTGTACCGGCCCATGCATGTCTTCCCAGTTTGGTGTTGGCCGGCGTGTGTGCGGTCTGTTTGTGGTCCCCTCGTGTTGGTGTGCGGTCGTGTTAGTCGCCTCCTGGTCGGTTCATTCGGCGTTGGTTCCTTGTCGTTGCAGCGGGCGCTGGCGCAGTCGGATTTGTTGCGTGCAGGTGTTCTGTTGGTTGCGGTGTTGGCTGGCGCTAGTTGCGTGGGGCCGGCACGGTACGTTTTCACCGTGCGCCGTCTGCCCACCGCGGGGGAGAAAAGTAATGACAAGTGGTCGGACCGCTGTAAAAAAAAATTTTCCCCGTTCGGTGCCCTTGTCCCTGCCCTACCCTGGCAGTGTTGCATGCACAACCCATCATCCGGTATTTCGCGGTGTTCTGTAGCCGTCCTTCCAGTTTCGCTTGTGCCATTCATATGTACACCCCCCGCCGGTGGCAAGGCCCCGTCGGTCCCCCTTGGCGCGTCCCTGTGCTCCCCATTGGAGCCCCAGGGTGCTGTTCCAGCTCGGTGGTGCGGTGCTCGTGCTCGTGTCTGCCTGCCTGCCGTGAGCCATATCGTGCCGTTTTTTTGCGGGTCATGTGGGCGGCTCGCCTGTGTTGCGGTGCTGAGTTTGGTGATTAGGATGGCTAGGGCGGTTCGGCTTGTGCTGTGGTGCCGGAACGTTCCGTCCGACGTGGTGGGTTGGGCTCGGCGTAACACATCCGTGCCCGCTGGCAGGGGGTCGGCGTGGCCCCGTGTGGCAAGCCTGTTGGCCCCCGCGTGCCCCGGGTGGGGTTTCGGAGGATAGGAATACCGGGCAGTGTTGCAGCCCCCCTCCCGCTCTTTGACTTTGTTAACTTTCTGCGGGGAGCGTGTCCCTCGTACCATTTGCGTAGGTTATATGTGCCGTAACCCCCCCGGCGTCCCAGGCGTGTAACTTTCCCGGAGGAGGTGCGGGGGCGGGCCCCCCGGTGCACGTATCCCTGGATGCTCGCCTTGGATGGTAATACTCTCGACGATTGTTCGTTAACATTCTCGTGGTCATCGGCCCGGCCGTGGGTCCCGCGTGCTTGGCCGGGCCCTTTGCCTGGTCCCTTGTGGATCCGGCCCGCGGGAGAGAAGGGTGAGGTGGCAGGGCGCGTCCGGGCGTGGTGCCGCCCCTTTTGCTGTTGCAGGCGGGTTGCGGGGGTCCAGGAGGCGTGGCCCCCGCCCGGGGGATGTAGGAGGAAGTCGTTGGGCTTTCGTTCGTGCTCGACACCACGGGCTGCTAAGGCTAGCCCCCACTCTTCGGGTATCTGTTGCACGTGTCGGGCAGGTTGATGTCGTTCCCGTCGGTGTGTCCGACCGACAGGTGTTGCTGGGGTGTGTTGCGTGGCCGTGCGCCATTGGGTTGTACAAGGGATCCTTTTGGGCGGGGTTGGCTCGCCCGGGGTCAACGTGGTTTATGGCCGAGTGCGCAGTCGTTGGCGTGACGTCCATCGGCCGGCCCCCCGGTGGGAGGAGGTGTGCCCGCAGCCGTGGTGTCGTCTCCTCCCTTGCGCATGGCCGGCGCGGGACTCGTGTCTCGCGTGTGTGGCTGTGCGCCGCCGCTGCAGGTCCTGTGGTCGGGTGCGGCTCAGGGTCCTGGGGGTTTCTCACGCGTCGCAGAAGGGCGCAGCGGAGGGTACTGAACATTTCGTGCACAAGGGCCGTGTGTGTCGCCCGGGCCCCCGTCTCAGTGCGGATGGCGGGCTGCCGTCGTTCGCCCAGCGCCAGCGCCCGGATCTGGTGGATCGCGGTGCTCGACAACACTCCCGCGGTCATCGGCTTGGCCGTGGGCCCCGCGTGTATGGCTGGCCCCTCTGCCCGGCCCCTCGTGGATCCGTTACGCGGGAGAGGAGGGTCAGGTGGGATGACGGGCCCGGGTGTGCTGCTGCCCCCTTTTCCTGTTGCGGGCGGGTCGCGGGGGTCCGGGAAGTGCAGCCCCCGTCCGGGGGATGAGGGAGGAGGTCGTTGGGGCTTCATTCGTGTCGGACACCATGGGCTGCTAAGGCTAGCCTCTACTCCTTGGGTGTCCGTTGCACGTGCCAGGTAGGTTGACGCCTTCCCCGCTGGTGTGCCCGGTCGACGGGCCTTGCTGGAGTGTGGTGCGCGGCCGCGCGTTGTTGGGTTGTACGAGAGGGTCTTTTTGGGCGAGTTCGGCTCGCCCGGGGTCGTCGTGGTTCGTGGCCGACTCCGCAGCATGTGGCGTGACGTTCATGGTCCGGTCCTCCGGCGGGAGGAGGCGATCCCGCGTCCGCCCTGTCGTCTCTCCCCTTGCGCATGGCCGGCGCGGGACTCGTGCCGCGCGTGTGCGGCTGCGCGTCGCCGCTGCAGGTCCCGTGGCCGGCTGTGGCTCAGGGCCCTGGGGGGTTACCCACGCGTCGCACAAGGGCGCTGCGGAGGGCACTGAAGATTTCGTGCACCAGGGCCGAGTGCGCCGCCTGGGCCTCCGTCTCAGTGCGGATGGCGGGCTGCAGTTGCTCGCGCAGTGCCAGCGCCCGGATCTGGTGGATCGCGAAGACGGGGCACAGGTTGGTCGCAGTGGAGGTCTCTGCCGTCCGTTCCGGGATGGCCTCCAACTGCTGTCGGCCGTCGAGGTAGAACCTCCACGCCGCTGACCACGCCCTGGTGTGTGGCCAGCGGCGTCGCGCCCACCGCCAGAGGCAGTAGAGGGCATCGCCTGGGTGCCAGGTGCCTGCCGTCCCCGACACGACGGCCGTCAGGGGGTCCGGGAGTTGGCCCGTGAGCAGGGGGGTGGGGCTGTCCGGCAGGTCTGTGGTCGCCGGGAGCATGGAGTGGACAGCCTCCAAGCTCCAGTGGCCCCTCTAGGGGTCCGAGATGATCCGCACTTGGTAGTAGTGGCCATTCTCCAACATGATCGTGGCGATGGTGCCAGGGTCACGTTCGCGCGATGGGGGCGCCGCGCGCGTCGTCTCCGGGTAGTGTGCCGCCAGGCTTGTGAGGTTGTGCCCCCTGCTACGGGTGGTCCCGCTTTCCCATGCCGCCAGGCCTTCGTGCGGCGGGATACGGAGGTTGTCGGGTCTCGGTGGCGGGGCGGCCCGCTCCCGGCCCCCGGTGCTGGGCGCGGGCCTGGGGTCCGTCGGCGACGCTATGAGCGTGTGTACCCAGCCCAGGTGTGGGACCCACACGCCCCCCTGGGCCGGTTGGTGGGTGTTGAACCACCAGATCCACGCTTCAACAAGGTTGTCTGAGACCTGTGCCCCGGGGGTGACGAGCGCCTGGAGCTGCCGCACGAAGATTTCGGTTGTTGCGGCGTGTGGCAGGGGGACCACGGCGAAGAGCCTGTTCGGTTCGACGTCACGGAGGTGTTCCCGGAGGCTTGCCACCAGCTCACTCGAGGGCGTGGAAGCGTGGATGCCGTAGAGCGCCCTCAGTTCCGCGTCGTCGAAGGGATCCGCGCCCCTTTGTTGCGGCGGTCGGGGGGCTGGGGGGGGCATGGCCACCTGGTCCTGGTCCAGCGCTGCGCCAGCCGGGGAGGGGTGCCGCGAGGTGGTGCCAGGGTGTCCCCCAGGCACACCTTCCGTGAAGGGTTCCTGTTGCTGGGGCACCGAGCAGGGCGTTGCGGCGGGCAGTGGGCCAGGGGACTCCTGGGTGCCGGAGGTCCACGTCCTTGGGCCGCTCGCGTCGTGCCCCGGTTGCCGCGATGTCCCCTCCGTGGCTTGGCCGCCTCTGGGCTGCGGGGGGGGCTGCCCCCCCGCTCCTTGCGTAGGGCTTGAGTCGGCCGCAGGCTCCCTTGGTCGCGTGTCCGTGGCGTGTGGTCCTCCCGACAGTGCATTGGCCGTTGACCTTGGGGGGGAGGCGGCGGACGAGCTGGATGCTTCGCCCGCCGCCTGGTGGGGGTCGGCGTGAAGCGCTGCCTGCCGTTCGCGCTCGACTGGCGTGAGGATGGTGGGGATGTGCGTCTGTTCGGTGCGGGGCCTCTTGGACCGGCGCCTGGGATCGGCGGTAGATGATGGTCGCAGGGCGTGGGGGTCGCAGGGGCCCCCGTGGTCCCTGTCCATATCCTCATGGCAGACGACTCGCCGCGCCGCGGGAGGCGGCGTGCGGCTGCGGCGACGGGATCGGCCAGGGTTCCTTGTCTCTTGGCGTTGTTCCGGCGTGCCGCCTTGCACCCCCGAGGCGTGGGGACTGCCTGGGCTCCTCCGCGGGGCGAACGGTCGTAGGGGGCTGCTGTATGTGCCAGAGGGGGAACCCCTCCCTGGTGGTGGACCCCGCGGGCGTTCCGGGGAGTTTCGGCGTGCCGCCTGCCTCGGAGGCTCCGGGACGTCCTGGGACCGCGGCCGCCAATAGCCTGAGGTGTGTCCTTGGTAACCCGGTGATCCAGGGATTTTCCAGATACCATGGTCCTGCATGGCCGCACGGATGCGCAGGGCGGCGCGCTGGTGCCACTGCCAGTGGAGTCCATTCATTTCATCCGGGCTGTAGGCCCCCATATGCGCCATGAGCCGGGTGGCCACATAGTGCCATTGGCCGGGGTGGTCCATGGTGGCGGGGGGCGTGTGCCCCGTCCGATGGCCAAACGTGACGTCCGCCATGGTGCGGGTTCCCTCTGCGAGGTGGCGGGACCGCGAAGAAAGCACCCATCGTATGCTGACAGCCAGGGCGAGCTGCTCCCCTGCGATAAGCCTGGGAACCCAGAGGCCCAGGTCTTGGGTCGCCGCTTGCTCCGCTTGTTCGCTGGGGTGGCTGGCGTTGCCCTCCAAGCGTGCCTAGTCCAGATGCCCCCGCCCCCAGGGCGGGGCGGTCCCCGGCGGTGGGCCGATAGGCTCGCTAGCGGTGTTGGTGGCCGCTTCCACGCGCGCACCCTCTCCTGGGGCGCCGCGCTCGTCCGCGGTCCGGTCCGCCGCGCCGCCCGCGGTCGCCTGCCCCTCACCCTCAGTGGTACCCTGCCCGAGGGCGGTGTAATCGCGCTGGAGGTGTGCTTGTCGTGATGCCGTGAGGGGTGTGTCTTCCGCCTGGTCGCGTCGCGGTTCCGGGTGGACGCGCGGCGCCGCAGGTGCTGGGACCGCGTGGGGCCTGCAGGACTCCATGAAGGCATCGAAAGAGTCCTCGTCGCGGTTGTGTCCGTCGGGTGAGGTTCCCCCCTCGGCCGCGCGCTGGGGCGTGTCGGGTGTGGCTTCCCGGGTCTCGGACCCCACGCGGGTCTCCGGTGGATCTCGCTGCGGCGCCCCCCCCGGCGTGCTTGCGCCTGCGCGAATTGCCAGGTTCGCCAGGGGGGCGGCGCTCGTGCGATCTGCGGCTGAGGGTCGGTGGAGACCGTCCTCACACTCGGTGTCTGGAGTTGGTCCCTTAGGTTCCGCGTCAGGCTGGCCAGCGGCCAATGCCTCGTTGCTTCGTGCGGCGGGTCGGCACTCTGCATTGACGGCCTGTCCACTCCCCCGCCAGGTTCCCCCATTTGTGTTGGCGTTGGTGTCCGTTGTGGGGGTCCCTGCATTTCTTCCGCGCCCACCGTGGACTCCTCGCGCTGCGGTAGGGTCGGCGGTGCAGGCGGTTCGGCTTCATCGTTCGTGGGTTGCGGTGCCCCTCGGGCGTGGCCTTCCGCCACGGGCGGTGGCTCGGGTCGGCTCCCCGGGCCCGCGGGCTGTGGGGCGCCCGCCGGGGCGGTGGTGCGTGCCGGATCCCGGGCGGGGCCCGGGCTCGGGGCTGGGCGACCGGGAGATGACGGCTCTGCCGGCCGCGCCGGCGGCCCGGTTGGCGGGGCGTAGCGGCGCTGGGGCGCCAGTCTGTCGCGCGTCATGGCCGGTAGGCCCCCCGTGCCGGACGTTGCCGGAGCCTGGGGGGTTGGGTCCTCGGTGGGGCTGGGGGTGCGGGGGTGCACCGTGCCGGAGGGCCGGGCGGCGGTGGTGTCGGTCGGGGTAGCAGTGTGCGCCTGTGTGGGGGGGCCGTCGGGCGGCGTGTGTGCTGGGTCCGCTGCCGGCCGGTCAGGTGTGCCATGGTGTGGGCGGGGTTCCGGGTGGGCCTGTGTTGCTGCCGCTTTGCTGGCTGCCTGTTGCGGACCGTGCGCAGGCGCGACGGGTGGTGTTGGGGGTTGCGGGCTTCCTGTGGGGCTCTGGGACGGTTCTCTGTGCGGGTGAGCGGTGCCGGGGGGTTGCTCGGGCTGGGTGCCCACCGCCCCCGTATTCGTGGGGCTGGGTGTGGTTCCGCTCCCGGCAGGTGATGCCCGGTGTCCCCTGTCCCCTGTGGTCGTGTGGTGTTGTGTTGGTTGTCGTTGCGCCGCCCGTTTGGACGCACGCTCTTGTCGGGGGCTCTGTGGCGTGCCGGCCCTAGATGGCGCCCGATCGCCCGTAGGTAGCGTGGCGTCGGTGGCGTGCTGTTGGTGTGGTGCGGGGACGGGTGTGGGGGGGGCGGAGGTGGACGGGCTGGAGGACGTGGAGGACGTTGCGGCCGACGTTTGGGCCCGTCCATTCGTGGCCCCAGTTGCCGTCGTGGCGCGGGATCGGGGCTGGAGGGTGGTGATGATCGCGGTGGTTCTTCGGGGGGAGTATGATGAGCTGTCGAGCCGGGTACCTCTGGCCATCATCCTGGCCACTGCCGCATTGCCGTACGTGCCCGGCTGCGGCGGCGGGAGGTGCTGCTGCTGGGCACGCTGTACCAGCGACCGGAGGCTGCGTGGAGTGGGGATGCCCCTCCACGTGAGGTAGGCCGCCATCAGCCTCCCGGTCGCCCCCGGGGTCATGGCCCCGCCGCGGTTGAAGAAATTCCGCCACTCGGCGCCATGGGCGCCGCGGGCGACGCCCATCGCCCATTCCGCGTCCCCCACCAGCCAGCCGAAGGCGATCGGGAGGCGGGTGCTGAGGGTGACGACGATGGTGCGGTAGTTGTTGAGGTTGGTGGGGGTGACGTAGCCCCAACTGTCTGGAAGATTGCCAATGGGGGGTACAGTGCCCCGTGGCGCGTCGTCGTAGTGTTCGTGGTCGGGGACGTAAATCGTGGGGTCCGCCCCCGGGTCTCGCAGCGCCCAGGTTGGTGCGCGCCAGGGGGGGCGGGGTGTGATGTCGCCGGGTCCTCGTCGGTGAGGACGTCCACGCACTCGACGACGGGGCTGTCCTCCCTCGCGCCGTCGTTCCAGACGTTTTGCCGGATCAGAGTGCGCAGTGTCTGGAGTGTGAGGTCTTCTTGTTGCGTTTCGCGCGGCGGCGGAGCTGTGCAGAGTCGATGCGGTCGCCGGCAGAGTGGGCACGACCACAAGTTCGCGATGCACGGGCTGCAGAACCAGTGCAGCTGCTCAGTGCCGCCGCACCAGAGGTCATGTCGACGAAGCGGGTTGCCGTCTTCGTCGTTCACCCCCATGCAGACCCCGCATGGGTTCCCCGGCCGCGGATGTGGAGCTTCACCTTCAGGCATCCTCGTGACCAGAGCTGAGATGGGACCACTGTAGGCACCCATCAGGTCGGGCCTCAGGTACAACGATACGGTCCTCGTAAAAGAGGTACTGGTGGTTTTTATACCACTGGTGCCCGTGAATGACACGGGGTTCGACACCAGTGCTGAGGGTCTGGAGAATTTCTTTATACTCTGACTGATAGTCGGTTAGGCTCCAACCCTCGGGGATTCCAGTAGTGCGCATTCGGATTTACCCGAATAGGTGAGGAGGAAAGAAGAGATGGCGAAGCAATAGCACTACACAAGACACATATATGGGCCAACTCCTTAAAACCGGTTTGTTTTCTCTGTTTTCTGCCCTTTTGGTGCCCTTTGCTACCTTTCATTGAAACGGGCACCCTCAAAATATACACAAAAATGGTATTATACATGAAAAATGAATTTTTTTTGACCTCAAATACCCCCCATGGGGTTTGAACCCACACTCTACCAACCTTAGAGTTGTGTTTTCCCTCTAAGCTACGACCTGTCGTCGACGATCTCAGAGAAAACCGTAGTATAATAAAAAATTTGGAAAATCAGTACTCCTTACATGCTCCAACCACTATTAACCTCCCATGCTCTTAAAACCGTGGCAACCGACGACCCAAGTGTCAACTGCTTTTCACGGTGAGCGAAGAACTTAAGGGAGGGACAGGGTGGGCATATATGTGTCTTGTGTAGTGCTATTGCTTCGCCATCTCTTCTTTCCTCCTCACCTATTCGGGTAAATCCGAGCTGGCTCAGCTAGCACTACACAATCCCCATATATGGGCAACAGAACGGAAGAACTGAGCTCCCGTGAACTGAACCCTTATATAAGAATTAATTAATCGCCAGGCGCGAAGCGCGCGCCGCTTCTCCAGTCGCCAGATCAGGCGGGACCAGAACTTGCGTGATGCGCAACAGAGCTCTGGTTCTGTCGTAAAACTTCCTGAACGTATCGTAACAGGACCAATCACCCAATGCTGCTACCACATGCGGATCCACGCCAAGATAGATTAGTGCAGTTGCTGCTGCTCCTCGTGTAGAATGCGCGGAAAACGAATCCGTCTCCAGTTCCCCCAATTCCAGTAGGTGTTTCCTTAACCAGCGAGTAGTGAGACCGTTGATGGTATCAGACGATAAAGGCTTCCGTGGCTTTCGTAGGGACACGAAAATCTCAGAACCCTCATAATCACCAGTAGCCTCCAAATAACGCGCTAAGCAGCGCTGCGGATCAATTGACGGTGGCGTAACATTGTGAATAGGATAACGTGCATAGTATCTCCTCCCTTTGCGCTTAGCAGAAATGAACCAAGGCTGAGCAGCGCGTTGGATATCCCTACGTGATCGCGCCAGATCAACGCCTCGGAACAAGGCAAAGAATCTCAAGGACAAAATGGCTTGCAAGCGCAGCTGAGCTTCCGTCTCCACAGGTTGCTGATGCATGACTTGTATAAGACGCCGTACATCATAGAAACGATGATAATGAGGAACACTGACGAACCAGTCACGTTTCAAGTTGCGTAGCATACCCTCGAAACGTAGTTGCGAAAAGCACGGGAATAAACACACTGCTGAATACGCCATACGCCCAGCACTTAAAGAATGCGTGCGTGAAAACTTTAAAAGTTGCACCGCCACCGTCATCAGTGGGATTTGACCAAAGCGCACCACCTTTAACAGTGGAGCAAGCGCCGCGTCTTGTAACAAGAACGTACCAAACATGTGCCACGCAGAATTGTAACGTTTCAAGGTGTCCTTCCCGATTTCATTGATGATAAGCGTCGCCTCTTCGTTGGTAGCTCCTCGCAATTGATAGTATTCACGCAAACATACGCCAAGGTCAACACGAAACGTGGTTGTGTCTCTGTGCCGTCTGGCATTTGCAACCGGAACTCCGACGTGTTCACTGCGAACTTCACGTGTTTCATCAATAGGTTCCACCAAACTTCGCGCGGCCTGTACGGCAGAGCCATGAGAACCTTCACCCCTGGTGACTCCAACACTTTGTTGACCAACTGAGGTATGTGCTTGAACGGCGGGAAGACCCACCCCGGTGAAAGTAAAGTTAGATTCTGGGAGAAGACATCGATGGCGTAAGCCCCCGGCTGAGGACACGGACTGACGAACTTGCTGCACACCGCATTGGAACTCCTTGACATCCAATCGATTTCCGGCTGAATCCAACCTTTGAACTCCTCCAGGATCCAAGTCAACACGTCCGAGGGGAAGGTAGCCTCCGACGGTGTCCAACGAAGCCGAGACCAAATGTCCGCCGGATTCACCGAGGTGTGCACGTAAAACGGTTGAATCTCGATGCGATTGGCTTGTGTAAAATTTCACAGTTGGAGAATCAATGCGTTGAACCGCGGCTTGCGACCTCCCCACTTGCGGAGATACCAGTAAAGGACCATTGAGTCGGTGAAAAATCGCAGTGTGGTGTCCCTCAGCGCATACGCTTGAATCGTCAGTAGGGCTCCCCTGAACTCTTTGACGTTTATGTGTTCCTCTCGATTCAGGAACCAACCGAACGCTGCTTGGGCATTCCCTTGAAGGACTCCGCCCCACGCCAGATCCGACGCGTCCGAGTACATGTCCCTGACGTGACCCATGGAAACTACGAAGGTGCGTCCCTTCCACTGGTGTAACTCATCCGCCAGATCCATCAACTGACGTGACACGCGCTCCGGGAGCGCCAGGTCTGCCTCCCAGCCAGCGTGGACTGCCACCGCCACGTGCACCGCCAGGGCGTCGCTGAGGAGTCGGATATGGGGCATGGCGAACAACAAGGAACGGATTCTTCCAAGAACGGAGGCGCATCGCCTCACTGATGGTGTGTGACTGTGTGCCAGTCTGTTCACGTCCCGAAAAATTGCTTGTAGGCGCTTTGGCGGTACCGCGACGAATCCTTCCCTGAAGTTCAGCATAAAACCAAGCATTATAATTTCTTGAGACGGCTCCAAACATGATTTTGGGACATTGACCAATATACCCAACCGATGCAAAAGTTGTACCAAAAAACGTGTGTGTTCCAGACATTCACGGTAAGTATTGCCAATGATGAGCCAATCGTCCAAGTAGACGCAAACGAGTGCTCCGCGTTCGCGCACGGCATTTAAAATTGGTTGCATGAGGCGTTGCCATTCCCGTGGTGCAACGTTTAACCCAAACGGCAAAACGCACCACCTGTAAAATTCACCGTCGACGTAGACCCCCAAATAAGGTCGATCCCGCGGATGGATACCCATGTGAAAATAAGCACTTTTCAGGTCAATTTTGCAAGCATATTGACCGGGTCTCAAGAACGGTAAAATGCCCCACAGAGTGACCAAACGAAAATAGGTGGTCTGTACAAACTGGTTCACGTTCTTCAAATTGGTGATAGGTCGACGGCCTCCCTCAGGATGTGCCTCGTCTGACGCTTTGTCCACTGCGAACATACTTGCACAACACTTAATGTCTTTGCGCTCGACGCGTTCCATGCAACCCTGTTGCACTGCATCCAACACGTGTTTTACCAATTCAGGGTCGGTTACCTCTGCGTGGGAAGAACGAGGACGGAAGTCGTCGGTTGGCCGATCCGGATCAAAACCGTCAACCCAATCAAGCTGCAGCCCATTGCGAATCACTGACGCCGCGTATGTGTCCTTCAACGTTTCCCATTCATGCAATTGTGCACGACAGCGCAAATAGAGTGGCATGTGGGGATGGATCGGCGGTGGCACGCACACGGGTGGTGCCAATAAATCCTCTACAGTCAAGCTACTGCTGTGGTCGTTCATCTAATTTGTCGTTACGTGGCACAAATCTTTGGGTGAAACCCTTACCTTTGCCTTTGCCTCCTTTGCCAGATCTCCGTGAATCAAAACGACCTCGTGTTGAAAACGAACGGAAAGAACTACGATGCGAGTAAGGGGAGAAACGCGTGCCTCTCAGGTCTTTTTGTAATTTGTTGCGCGACTGTAGTAGTGACATGTCATCCTTCGAGAGTAACTCTGGTGCAATCGCAGGTTGTTCAAACCGTTTATCTACTGCCACTCGCCGGGAGTTTTGGATGCTGTAGTCCAACGCACCCAACATTGCAAACAAATGTTCACATAGTACCAATGAAACAGGTGCTTCTGGCGCTACCGTTGTGTCATCTTCGCGTGTTAAGACTACTCCCAGGACTCGCATGGCGTCTTTTACCTGTTGTTCCCAACGACGCTTCTCTGCGTCCGCTGGATGTTTGTGCGTTGGCGCGTTATTAACAGCTGCCCTATGGAACTCGTCGAACACTGGAAGGTGCTTCAACATCTTCTTTCTGCGAAACTCGTCTTGCAAAACCTTTCGCTCTTCCAGGAGTGCAGACAAGCGTGAAGGAAGCGACAGAACCTCATCGCGCCACACGAACGTGGACTCCTTTTCCGACGCGGGGCCAGCGTGGTCCTTGGGACCGCTCAAAGTTTCGCATGCCAAGAAGACGTCTTCGCGATGCGACGACGTTCCTGTTCTGCCAATGTCGTCGCCCTTTAAGGTGAGTAAGGCATCACGAACCAAGGCCATCGTGTCTTTGACAGTGGCCAGTGTTTTCTTTCCTGTAAGTTTGGAATACAGTGACGCTGCCTGCCAAGGACTGAGACCACTCATTGCGCCTTCCTTTGCCAACTGTGCTGCATGTTCCAACGACTCAGAACTCAGGTTCCACGCCGAATCCGGCAATTTCAGCACGAACTCGTGAAAATCCAGTGTCTCATTTTCTTCTGTCATTTTGTTAAAATTTATATCCTTAAAACATTTTGGATTGCATCAGAAATCAAAGCTCTGGGTACAGCAAATCACTAGTTGAACAACTCAGTGAGCGCGTGACCGGTTTTGAGAGCATGGGAGGTTAATAGTGGTTGGAGCATGTAAGGAGTACTGATTTTCCAAATTTTTTATTATACTACGGTTTTCTCTGAGATCGTCGACGACAGGTCGTAGCTTAGAGGGAAAACACAACTCTAAGGTTGGTAGAGTGTGGGTTCAAACCCCATGGGGGGTATTTGAGGTCAAAAAAAATTCATTTTTCATGTATAATACCATTTTTGTGTATATTTTGAGGGTGCCCGTTTCAATGAAAGGTAGCAAAGGGCACCAAAAGAGCAGAAAACAGAGAAAAAAAACCGGTTTTAAGGAGTTGGCCCATATATGGGGATTGTGTAGTGCTAGCTGAGCCAGCGGAGAGGTCAAGCTGGACATCCATACGCTGGAAAGCCTCTTTGGCGAGCGCCTCAGAGCTCTCACCTATAAGCGCATCGAAGTTATTGCGCGATATGTAGTCAGACAGTTCATTTTTTATACCGGGGATATGATGAACTGTCAGCCTGAACTGGCTCAGGTAAGTCCACCACCGCTTTAGTTTTGCTTTCTCCGGTGGTGGGCCCTTCTGAAAAGACTTCACAGGTTCCTGGTCACAGAGCCAGACAATAGGGTTAGATCCCAGGACGCGAAATTGTGACGAAAGCACCAACATACCGGCCAGGAGTTCCTGGTCATAGGTGCTGTAATTGGAGCGCGCTTGGTTCCATTTCGAATTCCAGTGTCCCAGTGGCACCAGCCGCCACTCACTGGTAGGATAGTCATGTTTCAAGGAGCCATCACGGTTCAGTCCACTAGTACGATAATTGCAGTGGTTTACCTCAGCCGGGTTAAGCTCCTGCCATCAGTAGATCGTTCCACCGGGAAAGTTTTATAGTAATTTCAACACTGTGTGTTTGTTGTGCCTCTCCTGCTGCTTGCTGCTGGTGTAGGGTTCCTGCTGCTTGTTTTTGATGAGGAAAATGTTTTATTGTGGAAATACAACCAATCCAGGATAACCCAAGCCAGAGATAAGCAAGTAGAAGAAGATCAGGATCAAAGCATGAAGGGCTGCAGTCACAAAGAGTTAGATAAAGACAACTATCAACAATAGACCACAGCAATTAGCATACATTGCAACTTAGGATGAAATATTTTACATGTTTGAGACAAACTGATTGGAAAACTGCCCCAAGGGCTCACTCTCATCCATAGTGCCATCTTGAGATGTGCACTCTTTGTTTTTGGGTCCCATAGGTGCTGAGGTGGCATGGCTTGTGGCGCTGAGGTCACTGCCATGTCACATGGGATAATCCTACTTAGCTAGGCTGAATGGGTATTGAACCCAGGAGCTCTCAAAAAGAGGTGCCCCAGCCCCCTAGGGTGCATACCACTAGGATAGCTAAGAATTCATGAGAAAACATAGATAAATTCATAGGCTCTGCCTTCAGTATATCAGTGCCTCAGCAACCCAGGAAAAGATGTTTTATAGCTTATAGCTTGGGGTTTAGGGGGTCCACACAACATCCTGATTTAGTGTTTGGTTCCATAGGTCAAAATGTGTTATCACCCATTTTGGTTGGGCCAATACTAAGATAAAAATGCAAGAGTGCTTGGAGCACCTCTAATACAACTAAAGTATACCCTAAAGCATTGGAAGAGCACTTTTTCTTACTCCTCCCTTGTGCTGTGGTGGTGACCACTGTCGCATTTTCAGGAAGAAGGGATTTTTGTCTTGGCCTTTCCTTGGTTTCCACACCTACTTTAAAATACCTATAGCTTCCCTAACACTGGAAAAGAGCGCTTTACCATGGCCAGCGACTCTGGCTGCAGTGTTGATTACAATCTCCAACAGAAAGCTCAGCGCTCATGGCGCTGCCGGGGTTCCGGTGGCTTGGTGGGGTTAGAATAGGTCATGCCAAGACCATATGCATTTGCATCCCTCCCTCCAAGCTGCAGCGTAACACAACCCAACGCCAGACTCACATAGGACGCTCGACCCAAGTCTCATTGAACCTGATGGAGACACCTGTCCTGGTAATGGGGCGAGGGTGCGCTGATTTAATTAGAATTGCCCCTTGGAAGGGTCTTGATTCCGGTTCAGTCTCCTGCTGCTGCTTTTCAGCCCGAACAGCGGCCTACTCAACGAGGCTTTGCGAGGAGGTCTGTACAACAGAGGAATGGGAGGATGAGGGACGAATCCACGCAAACGCGAAGCAACAACACCTAAATCAGCCAAAAGACGGCCTAGAATTTTTCTGAAGGCACACACCTGGACAGAATCCAATTTTGCATCAGATGCACATTTTTATAAAATACGTAGTCTTCTCTTGATTTTTTAAATCAAGAAATTGGTACGAAGAAAAAGGCGGCGCGCAGAAGCGGCTCCTAGCGAAGCACCGGAAAAAACAGAATTAATAAGATTATAAACGTATGTTACGCAGAATGACGAAAATGACAAAACAGACATAAATAGACTAACATAAAGATTCCACCCACACTGGCAGAAAGAATTAAGGATTCAAGATTTCAAAAATCAACAGAAGGACTTCAATGAATCAGGTATAAACCACAGGTGTGCTCGTCTCGTATGCAGCATGCACATTGCTCGTCTCGTGTCTCCGTGAACGTGCCTTGTAGCAGCGCTAACAAACGATAGAGGGATACAGTAGAAAGATTGCAGATGATTAGAGGTACGTCCAGGGTGATTAGACATACACACATATGCATAGCGTCGTTTCTCGCTTGTGTCTCGTTTTTCCTCCACTTTGCTTCACTCTCCAGCGGCGAGTAAGGTAGGTAAGCCCAGGTGGGGCCACCCCCTGGTGGAGTTCGTGATTGTGGACAAGATTAGGAAGAAGAACAGAGGTTGACGGTAAACCCGTGCATGCTCGTGCATTCACACACGCATTAAAGGGTAGGCCACGCGAAATGCGCACGGTAAACCTTGTTTAGGTTACCCAGGGGCTCCACCCCACGTTCTATAAGAGAACGGGTGGAGTTCCTTAAGCTTGCTTGCTTGATAAGGGCGTTTGTGGACAGCGTATTATAGGGCCATCTGAGAAGCGTATAATACGTGGAGATGGTCTTGGTTCCTCCGCTGCAAACGCTCCTCCATCCGCCTTCGCTCTTCAGGTGGGAAGGTCAGGGTGAACTGGTGCAGTCCCTTGAGCCGTGCTAAAATATACGGCGCTGATCACACAAACAACAAGCTACGACTCAGCCAGGAGTGGCAAGCGTAGCCCGACGTCTTCAACATTCAAGCTGTGCACGCAACAAGAGCACCCCTTCCCTCCAAGCCCCAGCAGGGAAATACGTTGTGGCGTCCCTGTTAGGCCACAGAAGCTTAGTAGCTCTGTGTTTTCTTGCACTCTCACAGGTGAGCCGCTAGGGCTCTTGTCTTCATCCTCAACGCCACCCAGTAGAGCGTGCGTGTAGGAGTGGTAGTCCTGAGTGGGGGCTTGAGCCAGTTGCAAAAGTGCTCGCCCACCAGGATGGTGCCACTGTAAGTAGGGTGTGTAGAGTAGTGGTGTCTCCTGTCCCGCGTGCTTTTCCACGTGGGCAGGGGAGTGCGTTAGCTTTTGGCTTTTAGCAAAAATGGGCATTTTGTATGCCCTTAGCACACGTGGCCACCCCTCCCCTCTAGTAGGTAGGGCGTTTGCCATCTTCCCCAAAGGATAGGCGCCAGCACAGAAATTGGGCGCCATAGGAGTGGTACTAGTAACTGACTAGGACCTTCGGTCCGACATCAGCGAAGCCCGTTGATTCGGGAGCCACGCCCGGGAGAGAAGTGAGACACACACAGACATACGTAGCACACTTAGGGGTAAGGTTCAGTCCTTAGCTTTAGTCTTGGAGGCAAGCGTGTCAGCGAGCCTCAGCAACTCACCAAGGTTGTTCTGGGACAAGTAGTCTACCAGAACTGAGTTCAGGCGTCCCTCAGGTAGAACAAACGCAGAGAAGGGTTCCCAGGTGGCCTCTCCGACTCCAAACCCTTCCCAGATGGTGAGGGAGCACCAACCCTGGCGATAGCGGTGGCGTAGGACAGACTTCACCAGGTAGAAGCCCTCCTTAGCCATCTCCTTGGCGTTCATGTCGGGGCAGTTCCCCTTCAACTTCCATAGGGCTGGCAGCCCCTTGTAGGTCTAGAGCGGCGATTTCCTCGTCGTTCAGCTCCCACTCTTCCCCACAGAGGTCTTCAGGATCATGGTAGCGCTTCAGGTGTTGAGCAGCGCACACCAGGGTCCCCCCTAGACGGGGACAACACCGCACGGTTATACGGTGTCCATCCACAGATAGAATCTTGTAGGGCCTGAAGTATGGGTCATCGCTGGTAGAGCGTGGCCAGGCGGGTAGTCGGCTGTGGTGCACCAGCACCCAGTCCCCTTCTTGGTAGGTGGCCGGTACTCGCTGCTTGTTCTTCTTGTTCCACTGACGCTCCCTCACTCTCTGGAGCATAGCCTTGGCCTTGTCCACCTTCGCTTGTTGCTCTTGGACCCACTCACCCACGGAAGAATGGGTGTCCTCTGGATAGGGGGCATGTAGGAACCACGCCGGGTGCCCTAGGAATAGCTCATGGGGCGAGTAGCCAGTAGCCGAACTCCCTTGGGAGTTCATCATCAAGGATATGACGGGGAGTAGTCTCACCCAGTCTCTGGTGCGTTCAGTTTTGCACCATATCCTTACATTCTCCTTGAGGACACGAATCTGTCGCTCACATAGGGGGTTGCTCGTGTGAGAGTAGGGAATCCCCGTAGACACCTGGACATTGAGGGATCTCAGGACCCTCTTGTACCAGCCGGTCTCTGAGCGCACTCGTACGTCCTCATCGGAGTTGATCTCCTTGGGCGCCCCATAGACACAAAACCACTCCTCCAGGAGTATCTTGATAGTCTCCTCCCCGGTAATGTGCTTGGTACATGGGAACACCCTGGTAAACCTGGTCAACCCGCAGGTTACCACGAGGGCGAAGTCATAGCCCCCGAACTTCGGCATCTCCGTGTAGTCCACATATAGAACACTGTTAGCAAAGTGAGGGATGGGCAGGGTCGAGTAGAGACCTCTGTCCCTGATATCCCCTGGTTTGCAGGACCTACACGGGCACTTGTCCACGATAGGCTGGAGGGCTTTCCGCAGTTGGTCGTCAGTCCACGTAGTATGGAACCACTGCTTGAATAGCCTCAGGGTACGGTCAGCACCCACATGACCGCTGGACTCATGGGTCCACTTCAGCAGCGCTGGGACTCTGTCACTGGGTACCACGATGCGGTCCTTGTGCCAGAGGTAGCTCTTGTCCCTCTTCCACTGATCTTGGTTGACCAGGAGGGGTTCAAGGCGTTTCTCCAGACGCTTGTAGATATCCCAAAACTCCTTCAGGTACTCCGATTGTTGGAGTCCATCCAGGGGGCGTATCATTGTCATGTTGAGGTCCAAGTGGACGTCCATACGGCTGAGCGCCTCCTTAGCCAGCGCTTCAGACCGGGCACCAATCAGGGCGTTGAAGTTGTTGCGGCTGATGTAGTCTGCAGACTCGTTCTTCACTCCCTGGATATGGTGTACCGTCAGCCGTAGTTGGCTGAAGTAGGTCCACCGGCGCCGTAGCTTGGCCTTCTGAGGTGGGGGACCCTTCTGGAAAGTGCGGACCGGCTCTTGGTCGCACAGCCAGACCACAGGGTTACTCCCAAACAGTCGTGCTTGTGAGGATAGCACCAGCATACCCGCGAGCAATTCCTGCTCTTAGGTGGAGTAGTTCCCCCTGGCCTGGTTCCATTTCCAGTTCCAGTGGCCCAGAGGTACTAGGACCCACTTGTCGTCAGGGTAGCTGTGCTTGAGTGTTCCATCTTTGTTGAGACCTTCAGTCCCCCATTGGGTAATAGCCGAGTCGAACTCCTCCTTCTCTAGTGCTTGCCATTGGAACAACGTTCCACCACCCCCCACATTGCTGGCGTCGGTCACCAGGATAATCTCCCCTTGTGCCCTAGGCACGCCCAAGCACTTAGCGTTGGCCACCTTGTCTTTGAGCTCGTCAAACGCTTGTTGCTCTTGTGGGCCCCAGCGCCAAGTAGTACTCTTCTTGATCAGGTCCGTCAGAATGGCGCTGGTGTAGGTGAAGTTTTTGATATGGCGGCGATAGAAGTTGCACGCCCCAATGAAGCTGCGTACATCATGAAGTCCTTTCTTGGGGTCTTCGTGTCGTACCTTGGCGTCCATCAGGGGTTTGGCCTTAGAGGCCGCTGGGGTCCACCACCCATAGCCAACGTCAAACCCCAGGTACCGCATGATCTCCTGCATGAACTCACACTTCTCCAGCTTGAGTCGTGTGTGGTTCTCTTGGCAGACCGCAAAGAACTCACCAAAGAGGATTAGATGGTCCTCCTGGGTATTGGTCCCAAGGCATACATCGTCGATGTGTGCTTCCATCTGGGCCCCACGGGATATGAGTTCCTGCACCTTAGGTCTCCTTCGTAGGATGGACAAGATCTTGTTCATCAGCCTTTGGAATAGAGCGGGTGCGTTGGCCACGCCAAACGGCATGACCTTCCACTTGAACACCCTCCCCTGAGGGGTGATGAAGGCTAGTAGCTCCTGAGCGTTGGGCGTCAGGTCCACCTGCCAGAATCCGCTCCTCTTGTCCATCTTGGTCTTGTAGCGACAGGAGGCTATCTTCTCAAGGGTAGATCTCCGTAGTCCACTACCAGCCGTTTGGCTGTAGACCCAGGTTTAGCCACCAGGAAACAGGGGCTGCAGTTTTGGGGGTAGTCCCCGTCCTTGTACTCCAGGACTAGGCCAGCGTCGATACATTCTTGTATCTGACAATCAATCTCGTCGGCCTGCTCTTTAGGAGCCGGATAGGGTCTCCTCCGGATCTTGTGACCCACGAACTCGGGTTTCAGCTTGAGGTCCATCTGTACCAGCTTGTCACATGAGGCTCGGGGTGGTAGTTCCCCAAACACCTACAGATAGGTCCTTATAAGCGTCTGCATGTAAGTTCACCCTTTGTGGTGCGCTCGGTTCACATGGCCATTGTCTGGCGGTAGCTCCGTGTTCTGGACCCTTGGGTAGTCCGAGCGGCAGTGAAGGGGAACCTTGGGGTGATTCCTGGCCCTGGTGCTTGGGCCCCGGCGACTCTGCGGCGCTTGCCCATGTAGGTGGCAACAGGCGTGGAGTGGACCTATTTTGAGGTGCTTGCTTCTGCCGTAGTTTGCTGCCCCACTTATTGTTTGAAAACCATATCATGATTCTCCTGCTGGGTCTCCGGCTGAGACGAAATCACAGTTTGAGAAAATAGTTGGGAGGAACAAGGGAAGCGACGGCAAAGACCAAAGCTGCAGTACTTGTACTGATTTGTTATTCCGGTTGTCACGTAGGTCCACAACGCCAGAGACAATACATGGGCTTACAACACCCCTGAGCAACACAAACAGGAAAGTATGTACATCTCTGTCAGATACAAACTTTGCAATAAAATCCCCACAAGCAGAAACATTGCGTAGCACTCTTGGTGTGCTGTCCTGGCTATCCTGCCGAGCGCGCGTCTGTCAAAGGCGTCGCGCTTCAATTAAGTCGTCGTACTGCCTGGAGGTGAAGGCAAAAAACATGCGTGGAATATAATGTAGGTGTATATAAGATCAGAACTTGTTGTTGGATCGGGTGTCTGGCTTTGGTGGGCGACTGCAGTTACACCCCCCTACCAGGACGCATCCAGAGGGGTGAGGCTGGTACGCACAGAGTAATGCGGTCGGCCACACCTGACACAGGCTTGGACCTAGAAACTGTCACAGTCACAATGTAGGGCACTCTGAAGCGTCCCTAAAACAGTCCTGCACCGGCAGGCGCAACTAACTGGGTGTTGCCGCACCCCAGCCGACTGTGTACCCTGTCTGATGGTCAAGCGATTCAATCACCTATCTCCCTAGCGAGTGGTTGGCAGCTCACTGCTGGTCCATGTATACCCTCGACAGCTGTGGTGTTACCTATCAACTTCCGCGTCTACACATGTGTCCCACAAAACAGTGACTCTTTTTGCGGCTGTGGTTTGACCTATCAACCTGGTTGTGGCTTGACCTATGAACCTGACACATCGCAGCATGCCATGCATACACTGGAATTGTCGCTGCATGACAGTCAAAAGAGCTGTAAATATTGATAATAATTTATGGAGTGATGCTGCGGATGATGATGAATGATGATGCACTGACACTGAAGTCATGTGCAATGCAATGGTACATGCTGACAACAACAGAATGGATGATGAATGATGATGAATGATGAGATGATGAATGATGATGAATCGATAGACTGCTGATAAACTCCTGATGAATTGATAAAGTGCTGAATGATGAATGATGAATGATGGATGAAACTGATGACATGAATGACACTGACATGATTGCTGAGATGAACTGCTGATTGAAATTGGAACTGAAATTCCAAACCTCCTGAATGCTCCATTTTCTCTGGCGTACCCAAACTGAGGTATGTACAAGCGACAGTGGCGCCTGAAGCTGGCACACAGATACATGGCTGGAGGACAGAAAGAATGTGCGAAAAAATGTCGGTATATGCGGGTGAGAAAAGGGATCAAGTGAACATTCTGCGGCTCTGCTGTGGTTGTGGGGTCTGTGGGGTCTTTGCCTGCTGTGGTTGTGGGGTCTGTGGGGTCTTTGCTGCAGTGCTGCCACGGCAGTACTTACACCCCCCTGCTAAGGGTGGACTCAGGGTTCAGCCTGATACCCGGCAGCTAAGACCCACCAAACAAACACGTGGATCTCTTGTCTCTCCGAACGAGTACAAGTCAGCCCTACTCCGGCAAGAGTAACTAGTTGCGTGTTGCCGCACGTCAACCGGCTTGTGTCCATAATGCAATGGCTAATTCAGACGCAGGTAGTGTGCAGAGCTAAAGTGGCGTGGAGTGGTGTCCGCTGTGGTAGTACCTATCAGCGCGAGACCCTGGTAATACCTATGGATCCCCAGACAAGAACAAAGTGGACACTGTGGCACAACCTATCAGTGTCTGTGATCTGAGTCGCCAAACAGAAGTAGACTTGTCGGAAGAAAACTGGATTGTATGGGTCGCCGATATACAGCAATTGAGTGGGTTAATCCTCTGCTCAACTACCATCATGGTCACTTCTTCAAGTCATGTGTCATGTGTCATGTGAACTGTCATTCTTGATGCACTGAGCGTGGATGGTGAAAGATGTGAAAGGTTGTTACCAAGTTCTGACCATTCGTAACTCACTTACACGCAAATGAAACAGTGAGTGCTTCTGCAACACTTCTGGTGTTTGAGATGAGTATGGCAAGGCCATGGGCCTAGTGCCTAATTTCGTCGCTTGGGTGGGCGCGTTTCTGCGCTCAATTCCTGACAAATTCGTACTTACTTTAGAGACCTGGGAACTCGTGGCTCATACACTTTGAAGTCACATACAAGGATGGAGCAAACATACAACTAGGTTAATTGGCGTCCACTGTGAGTGCTCTATAGACTCTCACTAAGTTGACTTGGGGCGCTCTGATACATGGGCTTCACTCAAATGGGTATATATAGGGGTCGTACATGGTGTATTCTGTAAGTGTATGAGTGCAAGTGTGGAAGTGTGTCCTTCAGGTTCGCTCTGGCGAAAGAGTTGACTGCACATGAGCAGCCAAAATAGGCTGATTGACTTGAAATGGTGATGGATGATCACAAAGATGAAATTGTCTCAAAGAGTGAAAAATGACCAAAATCGACCCAAAACTCACCTCGAAAACACCCAGGCGCACTCGGACTGCCCCAGCAGCGCCGTGGCGAACAACGGAGGGCGTCGCCACGCGTCGCAGCTGTCGCTTACGACCGATCCTGCCAAAAATGGCACATTTGGCCAGAAACAGGCCAAAAAGGTCTAAAAACCCAAAATGGGCCAGGATGAAGCCCTGAAACTGGGCAAGACGCTGGAAGAGAGCCGTCGACACACAATACCAGTGTCGACGAGTGCCACGAACGCACTCGCGCGTCGAAAAGCGACGACAAGCGTCGCCGACAGAAAAAGAGAGCAAATTTTGAAAATTTGCAAAATTGAAGAATTGAAACAGAATTAGCTGCTACAGGTGGCGCAGGACAGTCAAACGCTGTCAGCGCAGCGTAGAGCGTCACGT
Organism: Eutreptiella sp. 'Long Island Sound 2002'; assembly: GCA_964036045.1. NCBI lineage: Eukaryota > Euglenozoa > Euglenophyceae > Eutreptiales > Eutreptiaceae > Eutreptiella > Eutreptiella sp. 'Long Island Sound 2002'. Next base: position 27,189,365 of record OZ038392.1, on the reverse strand, counting down.
TGTGAGCGCCGTAACCCTGTCCGAGCGCGTCGCCAGGGAACAGGGACTCTGATTCGCAACAAAATATCAAAATCCAACTTCAAACCTCAAAATTGCTTCAAGAACACCAAAATGAGAGAAACAAACACCTTGTGGACCTGTACTGTACTCCCCAAATTCCAACAAAAGGTAACAAACCAGGACTTCGTTCATTTGAATACGATGTCTCCGCTGGAAGGGCAAACAGAACGACGATGGACAGTTGACCTTGTAGGAACAATAAAACAAACCAACAAACAGACCAAGACCTGGACAAATCAAACATGTGAAGTACAACATATGGGACATCAGGACAGTTCAAAAAAGGCCACATCTGACAGTCGAGGGTGAGGCATTTATATATAACTCAAAACTAGTCGAAGCTTGAATAAATTTACAGTCAGTCAGGCACTGGAGTCAAAATTTCAAGTGAAGCTTGTTCCCTCAAGGACCTAGAAATTCATGGTGCGTGAGCGAGGGAAGGAAGGGACTGGTCAGGGGAGTGAGGTTAGCACGGCCAACGCCAGGGCTTGCAACAAACGACGAAGCCTCCTATTGACCATCAACTGAACCAAAACAACAACAAAACTGACCAACTGACCCTGACACGAGAAATTATCAACCAAAGCGTTGTACTTCCAACTAAACGTTAGCGAAGATCAGAATGCTTGTTTTCATGGCGCCCAAGAGAAAGCGCAACTGCATTGTGCTTGGTTTCAGGGCGCCCAAGCGGAAGCGCAACTGCATTGTGCTCAAAATTTGCGACACCAAGCTTCTTTGCGGCCAGTTCCTCCAAACAACCCTGCTGCAATCCTCACTCTGTCGGCGTCACAGTCGCTGCGAGGGGCCTTTCTTGCTTCCACGACTGCCATGACCCGCTGCTTGTGATCACTCTCATACATGACGAAAGACACATTGTCCCAACTGCAGATATTTACAAGCCTTGCCATAACGGCACCAACGTTTTTGCGCGTACTGGTTGGAGTGTTGGCTTTCTTCCATTGAGCCGTAGTCCCAGTTTCCATGCACGCCTTGTGCAAACGCGTCTTGAGGTCCCTCCTCTTGTGAATGTTCGTGGGCGCCACTCGACAGACTCACAGTCCAGAGCGGCGCCACACTGCAGTTGGCTGGGAGGATACCTTTCATTTGGTGCTGGTAATCATCTTCTTCTGCCTCCGCCTCTTCCTCTTCGGCATGGACGCCTGCTTCTGCCTCTTCCTCTTCGACGTGGTCTTGATAGTAGTATTCATTGGGTTGTGCCTCATCCTGATCAGCCTCGACATCTGCTTCTGCCTCTTCCTCTTGGGCATCGACGTCTGATTGTGCCTCTTCCTCTTCGACTTGGTCTTGGTAGTAGTCCTCATTTGTGTAGTACAGCTGCAACTGAGGGCCACTGTTCTTTAGGTACCAACACTATAACTGTTCTTTCTCACCCATAATGAAGGAGTCCCAGTAGTTGTCAGCGTCCAGCTCAATCGGCTCGCTACCATCAGAATCCTTCCGTCCTTCGTCTTCTTCATTGTGGTAGGTAGTCTGAAACTCGTTGTCCAAACTACCCAAGACCATAGCATTCCCTTCACTTTGCATCCAGAGGTTATAGAGAACAAGATAAACAAAATCGTACAGTGTCTGAGAATCATGCCACGGCTCCCACTCACCGCAAAGAACCTTGCAACAAACCCTAGCCCAGCACCTGACTGGGCTCGGTAGTAGCCTCGCAGCGAACATATCTTGCAGCTGTTGCGCTGTTACTTCCCAGAGATTCTCCACAACTTTGAGTCCAGATTTCCAGGCGACATCCAGTAGACTTCCCCAGAAATCCTCCAAACCCACGAGGACGGCATCTGGCGCTCTCAGCCCTGCGATATGAAAAGCTTCGCGGGTTCCTTCTCCATCGTGGTTTGGATCTTCGGCATTGGTGTTCCTCTCTTCGTCGATCTCATCCCACACTATACAGAAAGGGCAACCCAAGAAGCAACATTCACATGTGACACGCGTGGCCAGCCCGCGAGCTCGTACTTCGGCTGCCTCCTTTTCAAACTGAGCACGTTCTTTCGCAAGACGGGCGACGCTGCCATCCCAGGAACATGATTGTGTTTTGCGCGGCCTGTGTAGCCTTGCATTGACACACGACCAGCCAATCAAGCAGCGTCTGCATTCAGCGCAGCTCTGCTTCTGCTCTGTAGCACCATCAACAAGCGCAGCAGACGTGGAGCATGTATTGTCTTGTAAGTTCACCCTTTGTGGTGCGCTCGGTTCACATGGCCATTGTCTGGCGGTAGCTCCGTGTTCTGGACCCTTGGGTAGTCCGAGCGGCAGTGAAGGGGAACCTTGGGGTGATTCCTGGCCCTGGTGCTTGGGCCCCGGCGACTCTGCGGCGCTTGCCCATGTAGGTGGCAACAGGCGTGGAGTGGACCTATTTTGAGGTGCTTGCTTCTGCCGTAGTTTGCTGCCCCACTTATTGTTTGAAGACCATATCATGATTCTCCTGCTGGGTCTCCGGCTGAGACAAAATCACAGTTTGAGAAAATAGTTGGGAGGAACAAGGGAAGCGACGGCAAAGACCAAAGCTGCAGTACTTGTACTGATTTGTTATTCCGGTTGTCACGTAGGTCCACAACGCCAGAGACAATACATGGGCTTACAACACCCCTGAGCAACACAAACAGGAACGTATGTACATCTCTGTCAGATACAAACTTTGCAATAAAATCCCCACAAACAGAAACATTGTGTAGCACTCTTGGTGTGCTGTCCTGGCTATCCTGCCGAGCGCGCGTCTGTCAAAGGCGTCGCGCTTCAATTAAGTCGTCGTACTGCCTGGAGATGAAGGCAAAAAATATGTGTTGAATATAATGTAGGTGTATATAAGATCAGAACTTGTTGTTGGATCGGGTGTCTGGCTTTGGTGGGCGACTGCAGTTACACCCCCCTACCAGGACGCATCCAGAGGGGTGAGGCTGATACGCACAGAGTAATGCGGTCGGCCACACCTGACACAGGCTTGGACCTAGAAACTGTCACAGTCACAATGTAGGGCACTCTGAAGCGTCCCTAAAACAGTCCTGCACCGGCAGGCGCAACTAACTGGGTGTTGCCGCACCCCAGCCGACTGTGTACCCTGTCTGATGGTCAAGCGATTCAATCACCTATCTCCCTAGCGAGTGGTTGGCAGCTCACTGCTGGTCCATGTATACCCTCGACAGCTGTGGTGTTACCTATCAACTTCCGGGTCTACACATGTGTCCCACAAAACAGTGACTTTTTTTGCGGCTGTGGTTTGACCTATCAACCTGGTTGTGGTTTGACCTATGAACCTGACACATCGCAGCATGCCATGCATACACTGGAATTGTCGCTGCATGACAGTCAAAAGAGCTGTAAATATTGATAATAATTTATGGAGTGATGCTGCGGATGATGATGAATGATGATGCACTGACACTGAAGTCATGTGCAATGCAATGTTACATGCTGACAACAACAGAATGGATGATGAATGATGATGAATGATGAGATGATGAATGATGATAAATCGATAGACTGCTGATAAACTCCTGATGAATTGATAAAGTGCTGAATGATGAATGATGAATGATGGATGAAACTGATGACATGAATGACACTGACATGATTGCTGAGATGAACTGCTGATTGAAATTGGAACTGAAATTCCAAATCTCCTGAATGCTCCATTTTCTCTGGCGTACCCAAACTGAGGTATGTACAAGCGACAGTGGCGCCTGAAGCTGGCACACAGATACATGGTTGGAGGACAGAAAGAATGTGCGAAAAAATGTCGGTATATGCGGGTGAGAAAAGGGATCAAGTGAACATTCTGCGGCTCTGCTGTGGTTGTGGGGTCTGTGGGGTCTTTGCCTGCTGTGGTTGTGGGGTCTGTGGGGTCTTTGCTGCAGTGCTGCCACGGCAGTACTTACACTGCACCCGCGGGTCCAATAGCTTGATCTTGTCCTCCATGTCCTCGTCAGAGTGTAAGTTGCTTGCCCCCTGAGTAATAGACGTCGGGAGGTGATCCTCCACCGACTCTTCGCCCTTGGTAGTATCCTTCAACCCTTGGTAGGCATAAAGTAGGTCTCGTTCAACCATCTCCGGTGGACGATGGCAACATAGGCACGCTCGAGGGGGTTCACATACACATTCCTCCGAGAGGTCGTCCTCCTCTGGGGTCCTCACATGGGCACCCCACGCGCTCTTCATTAGCTTAAGATCTACCTCCCTTTGCCAGGTGGTGATCTTCTGTTCGAGGTCCTCCTTCAATTGGGATAGATCTCCCATATGTCCTTGCTTCAGTGGCCATGAGCTGAGGGTAGGCTTAGCGTAGCATAGCTTTTTCGCCACCAACCTCCTCTTGGAGTCCACATACTCCCTTAGCCTGGATCGGGGATCCAGCTCTTCGTCCAAGGGGTCTTCCACCCTCATGGAGAGTAGGGGCTTCAGTGGGGCGACGTACTCGGCGTTCTCCACTTCCTCCACACAGGTCTGCACGAAGAAGGCGTCGTGTTCAGTTTCATCATCTGAGTGGAGAGAGCTAGGGAGCTCGGATAGTCCACACTCAGAGACTCCATCAGGAACAGGTACATGGCAGGGAGAGTTGGGGGCGTTGGTGTTAGTCACGACGTATTCATCTCCTCCGGGTATAGTCTCAATAGCATCTTGAGGTCGTAGTCGATCCTTCAAGTCACCCAAGGCGAGTCCAGGTCTTCCCAGGGGATAGAGGTAAGACCTCTGTCCACCACACTGAGCATACTCCCCCATCCGGGTTTCCCGATAGGCGTCTTACGCCCCAGAGGCACGTAGATGGCCTCATCAGGTAACCCAACAGAGCTGATAGTCAGCCTGTCCAGGAGGGTTCGCCAGTACTCGTTGCCCCCATGGGCTCCCCAATCGGGGGAACACAGGACCATACGGGAACGTTCCAAGGCCACCTTGGACAGCACCTTCCCCAGTTCACTGAACCTGGGGTTCCCGTAGGCCATCCCGAAAGAGGGCCAGTAAAATTTGTAGCTGCAGCTCTTCCCCTTGCTGCAGTAAAGGTCCAGGACATGTTGCTTCTCGCTGGCGAACAACTCCACACTCAGGTCTTCTCTAGAGTAACCCAAGTCCTTCAGACCTTGGTCTAGGACTTCCCCCAATAGTTGATAGTCCTCAGTTTTTGAGGCCGCCATCATGTTCGAGGGCTCCTCCTTCGATACCCTCAGGTAGCTCGAGGTGTGCTCCGACTGCTCCAGTGGTACGGACTCTCTGCCACTGCCGTGGTCCACGTAGAGGAGGTAGGGCGCTTGCAGCGTCAGGGATTGTATCTGGGAGTGCTGCACGAAGAAATCAGTCCCCAATACAAAGTCGAAGGCCTCAGTGTCCATCACATAGAACCGATGGGCGATAGTTCGGGAGCCCATAGGTACCTCCACTTCACAGTCCCCGCAGCTGTGCACCACATGTCCATCCCCCATTCGTATAGCCGCCGTGGTCATGGTGTTCTTCAGGCTCCCACAAGGTAAAATTTTCTTGGCCACTATAGATATGGTGGCGCCAGTATCCAATACCCCCAGGTATTCACGTCCCCCTAGTCGGATACGTACCCAGAACATCAGGTCCAGGGTCCCATCGGAGCGTCCCTGTCAGAACTCCGCGGGACAGGTCACCTCGAACCCCTTGTTCCGCAATTTGCGGGCCATCCTCATGAAACGGCTTCTCTTCTTAGCGTTGCCGTCATCACCACCTTCATGCTCACATTTGGCCCCTTGTTCTCGCTGGGCCTGAGTCTGCGAGCGTGTGGTGGGACCAGACTGCCCTCCAGAGGGCTCGGAGTTCCCCCCTGGATTAGGGTTGGGGTTGCCTCCGTTCTTGTCCGGGTTCTTGTTGTCCTTGTCTGGCTGGCGGTTAGCGCCTCCTCCTCGTCCACCTTGTTTCTTGTCTTGCCCTTTTCCACGTCCTTTCGACTTGCCCTTGCCGGAGTTGTTGCCGTTGCATTTGCCTCCACCTTTGCCAGAGCCTTTGCCAGGTTCCTCGCCTTTCAGCTTCGCCGACAGGCGTTGCTTGTGGTAGCACTCATCCTCGTAGTGCTTCCTCTTCCCACAGAAGGCACAGGTGATAGTACACCTGTAGTGATCCGGCATCTTCGCCTTGGCGCCGGTGTTGGTCTCCTGCTTCTACCCTTGGACTACGAAGCAGTCTCGCTGCTCGCAGTCAGGGGCGTGCTGCAGGTGACCCTGCTCATCTCTGGCATCACAGCAGAAGAGCTCCTTGACGTTTTCCATGAGGGGGGCGTGTTTGGTGGTAGTCCCCTGTCCGGGTCTCAATCCTTGGTACCCTTTGCCCTGGCTTCCAGAGCCTCCCCCTCCAGGACGGTAGTTGTTCAGGTGCTGGTCGCTTTCTTTCTCCAGCGCCAGCTCCAGAAGTAGCACACATAAATCCTCGTAGTGGAGGGCTCTCGCCTTGCGCTCTGCCGTTGAACGGCACTCGTCCCACAGCTCCTGAGGGAGCTTAGCCACCAACCAGAAAAGCAGGTCGTCGCTGCTGTAGGAATCGGGCGTCAATCGTCCAGCCCAGTGATCCAATTCAGCCAGTAGCTCAGAGACCCTGCCAGGTTTGGGGTTGTTGGGCAGCACGGCCAGGTTTTGGATCTCGGCCATGATGGAGAGGTCGGTTTCATAGGTCTGGTACTGCCTCTCCAAGGCAACCAACACATCGGCAAAGGTGGCGGACTTAGTCACAATCTGCTTGACCTGCTTCTCCAGGTACTTGGTCTTGCAACACTGCAGGAGCAGATCGCACTTGACCCGTCCACTAGCGTGGGTTTGGCCTGTCAATCGGAGGAACCGGCCACAATTCTCAGCGAACTCGCTGAGGTCCTTGCCTGTGAACTCAGGCAGGTTAACCACGATCTTGGAGGTGGCAATGGCCTTAGCCTCCTGAGACCTGCGTCCCTCAGGGCGCCGGGTCTTCCTCTTCTTCTTTTTCTTCTGCCCACTTGGGTTCTCGGGGTCCTCAGGGTCGTCGTCCTCCGAGGGCGAAGCAGAAGTCATCGATGGCGGCTCATCATTGGAGGGGTCTCCGCCTAGGTCACTGGAGCCATAGGGCTCCACGTCCACCATTGCCCTCAGGGCTGTCAGCCCCAGCCGGTCCAGCTCGGCTCTCGTAGAATTCCCCACATGGCTGTAGGGTGGCTGGGCCGTCCTCGGTACGAAAGGGCTTCTCGGTATCGCTGCAGGGGTCGGCATCGGTCGGCTCCTCAGGCTCCCCAGGGTGTTTGTCAACCCTGCCACCAGGTGGTTAGCCTGTACTCGATGGGGTGACATTCCCACCGTGGTAGGTGACGCTTGGGGCGGAATCAGGGGCTCTAGTTTAGCCCGAATCTTTTGAGTGAGATCGACCACAATTTCAGAGGCTGCTCCTCGGAGAGCCTCTTTTATCTCTGATCGCGTCAGGGACCTGTTGGAGGATCTCCCCGATCCTCTACTCCTGCTCCCGCATGACTCAGGTCCTCTCCTCAGCCCACTCAAGGTTGCATACCCAGGAACATCCACATAGGCTCCCGTAGCGGGTAGAGGATGGTGATAGTCCGCCGCATACCATCGCGGCGCAGAATTGGAGGCCACCGGCTCACTGGTAGTAGTTGCCTCTGGAAACGCAGTGGTAGGTGGGTTCACACCACAGGCAGGGTAAGTAGGCATACCAGTAAAGCCTGTGCCCTCAGCCATAGGCGGGGTGGTTATGGGTGTGGATGTTGCAGCGGCTGGGTCTGGAGTTGGGAGTGTGGTGGTTGTAGGAGAGGGAGATGCGTGGAGGTCAGAAGCGCTTGGTGCGCCCTCGAAGGTCGAACGACTCGTCGGGTCGTGCCCATCGTCTACTCCTTCGTCTGCCATGCTTTCTCCAGCATCCTTTTCACTCCCTCTCTTTCTCTTCACAGAATTGGTGTCCACCTCCTTGACTGAGAGGGCCTGGAAGGCCGACTGAAGTCCTTCCAGCGAATCATCCGCCACGTCCCTGGCCCATGTAAGGGCACCGAAGGTACAGCGTTAGGTCCAGGTCCAGGTTCATCAGGTGCTGGCACTGCTAGTGCCTCAGGCGCCGTCCTCACGTCGGTGTCCTCCTTCTTTGTGTCCATATTCGCCCTTCTTGCTTATATATGACAGATGTCGGCGCACTGGATGTACGGCACAGGGTTGCTGCCGGTACGCAGAGACTGTCTGCCTCTTGCTACCAGAACGTTTTATAGTGATTTCAACACTGTGTGTTTGTTGTGCCTCTCCTGCTGCTTGCTGCTGGTGTAGGGTTCCTGCTGCTTGTTTTTGATGAGGAAAATGTTTTATTGTGGAAATACAACCAATCCAGGATAACCCAAGCCAGAGATAAGCAAGTAGAAGAAGATCAGGATCAAAGCATGAAGGGCTGCAGTCACAAAGAGTTAGATAAAGACAACTATCAACAATAGACCACAGCAATTAGCATACATTGCAACTCAGGATGAAATATTTTACATGTTTGAGAAAAACTGATTGGAAAACTGCCCCAAGGGCTCAATCTCATCCATAGTGCCATCTTGAGATGTGCACTCTTTGTTTTTCGGTCCCATAGGTGCTGAGGTGGCATGGCTTGTGGTGCTGAGGTCACTGCCATGTCACATGGGATAATCCTACTTAGCTAGGCTGAATGGGTATTGAACCCAGGACCTCTCAAAAAGAGGTGCCCCAGCCCCCTAGGGTGCATACCACTGGGATAGCTAAGAATTCATGAGAAAACATAGATGAATTCATAGGCTCTGCCTTCAGTATATCAGTGCCTCAGCAACCCAGGAAAAGATGTTTTATAGCTTATAGCTTGGGGATTAAGGGGTCCACACAACATCCTGATTTAGTGTTTGGTTCCATAGGTCAAAATGTGTTATCACCCATTTTGGTTGGGCCAATACTAAGATAAAAATGCAAGAGTGCTTAGAGCACCTCTAATACAACTAACGTATACCCTAAAGCATTAGAAAAGCACTTTTTCTTACTCACCCCCCCCTACATCACTGGCATCAGTGATAAGGACTATCTCGCCCTTAGGGCGGGGTACTCCCAGGCAGTTGGAGGAGGCAATTTTCTTCTTCAACTCCTGGAAACACTCCTCCTCTCTGGCGGTCCACCTCCAGGGAGTAGTGTTCTTGATTAGGTCAGTGAGGGGGGCAGAGGAGTAGGTAAAATTGTGGATGTGACGCCGATAGAAGATACAGGCGCCCACAAAACTCCTCACGTCGTGTAGACCCTTCTTAGGGTCATCGCGAATCTGCATGTCCTGTAGGGGCTGCATCTTAGACGCGGCTGGTTTCCACCAGCCATACCCCACGTCGAAACCCAAATACTCCATCTCCTCTTTCGGGAACTCACACTTTTTGAGCTTGATTTGGAGATGGTTTTCTTGACAAACAGTGAAAAATTCACGAAGGAGAAGGACACGGTCCTCTTGGGTATTAGTACCCAAACTCACGTCGTCGATGTGGGCCTCCATCGACCCCGAGAAATCAACTCCTGTACTAGAGGTTTGCGCCTCAGTATGTACAAAGTTTTGTTCATTAGCTCCTGGAAGAGCGCTGGGGCATTAGCCACCCCGAAAGGCATGACCTTCCACTTAAACACACGACCCTTAGGGGTTAAAAAAGCCAGCAGCTCCTGAGCTGCGGCGGTTAGGTCTACCTGCCAGAAACCACTGCGTTTGTCCATTTCGGTCTTGTACCTGCATTTGGCAATACGCTCCAGGGTGTTTTCCATGTTAGGAATACTCCCTGAGTAGTTCTGGGTCTTCTTGTTGACCTCACCATAGTCAACAACCAGTCGTAGAGCAGTCGACCCTGGTTTAGCAACCAGGAAACAGGGACTGCAATGATGGGGGTAGTCCCCCTTCTTATATTCCTCCACGAGGCCAGCATCAATACATTCCTGGATCTGGCGCTCGATTTCTTCAACCTGTTCCTGTGGAGCGGGATAGGGACGCCGCCTCACTCGCGTCTTTTCAAATTCGGGTTTCAGTTTCAGGTCAATCTGGACCAAATTTTTACAAGAGAGGGGGGGCGGCAAGGCGCCGAACACCTCCTCATAGGTTAGCAGAAGTTTCTTCAGTCGGGGGTCAAGGTTAAGACTTTCCATTTTTTGCAGGAAATCCTCCTCAGCAGGGAGGTTGCTGTTTCCATGTTCTTTCTTTTTCTGCCGATCAGCAGTTTCGGCAGGTACAGAACCATCGTCCCTCTCAGGGGAACATTGCTGCCCATAGTGCAATGAATACACTAGGGGTATCTCAGGGTCAGGCAGCGTGTAGGAATCATCAACCTCCTCAGACCAGATTGAGGATTTCCAGGTCCGTCTGAGGTATTGCAGCCGCTCTCGGCGCTCAATACCTTCGGCCTTCAGGTACAACAGCCGTCAGAGTTCCTGATTGTCATACTCAGACAGTGGCATGTTATTAGAAGCAGGCCGCGCTAGAGCATCAGGACTCCGGGCCACAGGTTCACCTGTGTGCATAGGCTGCATGTGTAGTACTGGTTTCTCAACAGGGGAACTGGGTTCTGAGGTGGACTCTAGCTGTACCTCCTCCAGCAACAGCTGGGCTAGGAAGGCACCATGTTTTAGATCAACACAGCTGGGATCAACAGGAGGGATAGTGCTGGCGATCTCAGACAGTTGGTTGTCAGCATCCTCCTTAAATGCTGCAGGTTCCAGATAGCCATCGGGAGATTCACACCCTGTAAGTGTGGCAGATAGGTGCTCAGGAGATCCGTTTTTGAGATCAGAAAGAGTCAGGCCACGATTTTCGGCCATGACCTCTTTCAGTAGCACCTGATTTAGGTCACACAGGGGTACAGGATTGAGAGATCCATCGACGATGGATAAGAAACTGGCCCACTCAGGGGCCTGCATAGCTGTGTCTGAGTCCTCAGGCACATAGATGGGATCGTCGGGGAGTTGCACTCTTCCCACGGTCATTTGATCTAGCATATGGCGCCAGTAAGCGTGATCACCAGAGCAGCCCCAGTCAGGGGTGCACATGACAACCCTTCCTCCCTTATAGGCGATTTTGGTTAGAACCTTCGCGAGCAGGGAGAAGGGAAGGTTCGCATACGCTAGACCCATTGCTTTCCAGAAGTAACGGAAAGCGTTGTTCAAATGTTTCGAGCAGTACAACTGCATGATGTGCTGTTGGCGGCTCGCAAACATTTCTACCTGGATCTCATCCAGGTTTACCTGAAGGGCCGCGGGTCGGTTTTCAAGAACGTGACGGGGCAATTGGTATTTTTCAGTACGATAGTTAGTCTTTGATGCGTAGCGCAGCCCAGACTCTTTTCGTCCTGACAGCTCCAAAGGAACGGAGAAGAGCCCACTGCCAAAGTCGCAGTGCAGAGAATAGGGGCGCTGGAGAGACAGCATTTTTACCTGGGGGTTTCTTCGTAGGAAGTCGGTACCAATGACGATGTCAAAGGCGTCGGTGTCCAACACTCTGCAGTGTTGGGTCACAGTTTCGTCGCCCAGGCATATAGTCACATCGACCCCCCCCAAGGAATGGATGGTACGCCCATCCCCTACTCTTATGGCCACGGTCTTAGTTTTCTTGAAAGTCTTTAGCAAGCGCCGGGCCACTATGGAAAGTGTTGCACCGGTGTCAAGCACCGCTTGAAAAACTTGATCCCCGATTTTCACGAGGATCCAGAGAACCAAGTCCTCCTCTTCAAAGCCGCCCCCCTACTCCTCAGCAAAGAATTTGACCTCCACCCCTGCAGCCATGAGGGACTTGGCCATCCGGGCCAGTTGCCTCTTCTTGGAGTTATTCCCCTCAGGGGAGGCGTTATGCCCCTGTGGGCGCTTCTTGGGGTCACCTTCGGCAGGAGGGGGAGTAGCAGCGGGCGCTGATGAGCGCCTCTGGGGGTTAGGGGTCCACCTTTGCGACCCACCTTGCCACCTCCTTTACCACCTTTATCCCCATTCTGGGGGGTTCTGGTGGGTGTTTGGTTCTTCTGGCGTTCAGCCTCCTGCCGCTTGAGTTTATCACTCTCGCGTTTCTTTATGTGATATTCGTCCTCGTAGTGACGACGTTTGCCACAATAGCTACAGGTGATGGTACACCTGAAATGATCCTGATGGGTCACAGTTTTCCCATTCTTGGAGTGCTGCTGCCGTTTCATCTGCAGCATACAACTACTGCGGTGGTCGCAGTCAGCGGCATGACAAACCCCCCCCTTGTCATTGACAGGTTTACAGTAGCACAGAGGGGGTGTACGTGCATCAGGTTTAACCTCATTCATGGCACGTAGGTTACCTCTTCCTTTACCACTCCCCTGGTTGGCGTTAGTGGGATTTTTAGGCCCTTTCCCTTCGCCACGTTCGGGGGTAGGGGTACCACCTCGACCCGAGTGCTTCTTGAGGAATTTCTCCATGTGGGAGTCATTCTTCCTCTCAAGAGCTAGCTCGATCAGCAGGTCCACAAGGTCGTCGTAAGAGTGGGTCCGGCTCTTCCTCTCACAGGTAGCGCGGCAGTCATCCCACGTACGAGTAGGGATCTTACTCATGAGCCACAGGTGGGGCTCAGTGGCTCCGTAGGAGCCCACGTTCATCCGTGAAAACAGATACTCTAGGTCGCACACGTATTCAGAGACTCGCGCAGCGGAAGGAAACTCAGGGAGCATAGGTAGCTCCTCTATCTGTGTGCGCACACTGAGGTCAGTCTCATAGACTGGGACCATTTTCTCCAGTCTTTGGAGTAGCTCAGCCCATGTTGAACAGGTTTTCACAATCTGTTTCACCTGTCTTTGCAAAAATTTCTTTTTGCATGAGCGTTTCAGCAGTGAGCATTTAGTGGCCACATCCACATGGAATTGGCCAGTTAGCAAAAGAAACTCAGCAAATTCTTCTGCCCATTCGGGCAGATTTTTCGGGTCGAACTCCGGCAATTCTACCTGGGTGTTCGCCTGGGCAATAGGTCTGCCACTCTTCCCGGCCCCTGGGTTTAGGCCTGAAGGGGGAGGAGATACGCTGGCAAGGGGTGCCAGGGCTGACAGCCCTCTTTTCTCAGTCTCAGTCACGGGTACGTCCTGTAATTCAGCAATCGGGACTGTCCTAGCGCGAGGATGAAAAGGGCTGGGGCAAGTAACCTTGGGCAGCAACTTGAACACCCTTGATCTTTTGAGATCATCAGCCATCGTGCTCAATCCGGGTGAAGGTGAGAGTAGTGCTGGCTTGGGTAAGGGCTCGGTGATACCCAATTTTGCCTTGACAGCCTCTGACACAGCTGTCATATCCGGGTCTTCAGATCCGGATAGAAGTTTGGCCAAACGTTCGGCCGTGCGATCCAGAGCCCCATAGGTGGGCTCCGGGTGAAGAGGATCCAGACTCTTTTCAGGAGCCCTTGAAGTTGTCGGCAGGTCTGGATGCCATGCTCTCGGGTGCTCGTGTACTCTTGGTCGTCTTGGTAGTGATACTGTGTCCGCTATGTCTGTAGATGGCCCCGAATAAGGGAAGGAACCCATCGCAGTTTGAGGCGGAGACCCGAGGGCATCAAGAGGGACTTGTGGTACTCCTCGTGGAGCATAAACTCGTCCATCCTCCTTCGTAGGTCCTCTTGTTCTTCAGGACCTCCAAGAACCGTAGAAGAAGAGACCGGACCGGCCGACCGGGCCATGGAGGCTTCGACTCGCCTGCAGAGCCTTTGCAGGCTGCCCTCACCATGGGCCGCTAAGGTCTCCATGGTTAAAGGGCTTGTTCTGGGCGGATTTTGATTCGCCCTTCTGTGCTCTGGATCTTCCTGAGACCCAGATGCTGCTCTGAGTGGCGGTTCACTCTTTGGGTGGGCTACACTGCCAAGTTGGACTTGTACACTTCTGATCGGCCAGGTTCGGGAGGACAGTTGAGTTGACATGTTCAATGTGCTTTTCAGTGCGCTTTTCTTGTGCCTCTGCTCAGACGGGTTCGAAAGGTACTCAGGGTTTGCCTCTGCTACCAGAAGGATGTCCTTGATTAGTGCCCTAGATATTCTGATGTAATCCTGCAAGTTTTGGAGTTGAAACCCCAAACCAAGGCAGCACGTAGAGCAAGAACAGGATGTGGATCGAATCAATGAATAGTTTTGAAATCCAGTGTAACAAAGAAGGGCTGCAGATAGACGAAGCAGGTATAAATACGAAGATTCCATCACAAAAGTTTAAAACAAATTATTTTTCTGTGAAAGCTGGCCTGACTCTAGCCTCCAGGTTAGCATCAACCACTTCATGTGCACTCTTTTGGGTGAAATGGTGCTGGTTAGGAATGTGGGGCATAGGAGTTAGGCCAGAGAGAGATTATGACTTGGCCAAGCAACTGAATTCAGAAACAGTTAAAAAGTAGAACCACAATAAGTGGTAGAAACAATTGAGTATAGGGGTCTTGGGGTGAGAGACCACTAGGCTTAACCTCCAAGGCCTTAGGCATGTAATGCCTATTTCATTTCGGTATAACCTCATTGAAGGAAGATACCTCCGCTCAGTTGAGTGGTAGGGGTGAACTTCATGGGGGGGCTAGGGTTATAACCCTAGTTACTTTCAGAAAGTGTACTTAAAGCTTCAAAAGAGAGATAAAAAAACTTAAGTAAGCCGTGGCATCAACAAAAGGGTTTTAAGGGGGGCTTGGCCTGGATCAAGCCCTCCGAGAAAGACATGGTAGTGACTTTTTCTTACTGGTCTTGGCGTGGGGAACCACTAGGCTTAACCCCCAAGGCCTTAGGCATGAAATGCCTACTTTATTTCGGTATATGCTCCATGAAAGAAGATACCTCCGCTCAGTTGAGTGGTAGGGGTGAACTTCATGGGGGGGCTAGGGTTATAACCCTAGTTACTTTAAGAAAGTGTACTTTAAGCTCTAAAAGAGAAAGAAAAATGCTTAAGTATGTCTTAGCATCAACAAAAGGGTTTTAAGGGGTCTTGGCCTGGATCAAGACCTCCAAGAAGAATATGGCAGTGACGTTTTCTTACTGAACATATTCATGGGAGGCATGGCGCAACTCAATGATGCCAAATAGCTTAGCAAGGAATGTCTTAGGACACCAACCTGTGGAGGGACAAGCTACCTTTATCTGGTGTCCCATAGCGTCAACTCCTTGGCACACGAATGCACCAATACCAACATGGTGAGTGGTGTGTATATACCGCAGCTCGCGCTCAAATTCCGATTCGCACATATGAAAGTAGGGAAGCAAATCATTCGGAGAACACCAAATCTCCCGGAAAGATGTAGCCGGTTTCTTGGCCAAATTGATGGCCTCATCAAGATTATCATCCGAGAGCTTGAATTGTCTCAAACGAGGCACAAGTCTACAATAGCATTCAACAATGGTACGCCCCTCAATGAGAAAATCCACATAACAGGCAATGAAGCATGAACGGCGACTGAAAACGACGTCAAATGCGCCGAAAACACCCAACAACCTGTCGCCTAGGGTAAGTCGCCAAATGCGCGCCAATTTTGGCCCGTCCTTCACAGTCGGCCGAAATTCTCTAAACACTTTTACGATTTCCTGGAAATTTATGGATGGATCTACAGAATATGACCCAGGCTACTGGCCCAAAGCATCATATCCCGATTCGGTGCTAAAAATCGCCAGATATCTGGCTGGAAACAGAGCGCCCTCAGCGATTGCATGGAGTTCGGAACCGGTTTTACCGATTAATCGGAAAAACCGGTTATCGGCAATAATCGGAGGTTCAAGACAATTGGGAGAACTGGTTATTTTGAAAACTGATTTAAAGCAGTTAATTGGATTGGTACCAAAATTTTCGGGTTCTTTTCGGCGGTACATTTTGTCCAATGTTTGCACTAAACAGAGACTTTGTGTTACACTTTGGTAGCAATAAACGATGGCCGATGGTGAATCACAACTTCTACCGTAGATTTGATCACTGTGCTTCGAATTGCATGGGCTCTCTTTTGCAGATGGCAAGATTTTGGTTAGGAAAGGGCAATTAATCGGAAACCCGGTTTTTTTGATGACTATTAATCCGCAAAACCGGTTACTTTTGTGAAAATGATCCTTTCAAAGCGGTTATTTTCAAAACTACCAGGTTCCAAACCTTACCATTGCAAAAAAATGCGCATTTGCCAAATGATGGTTCAAATCGCCGCCTGTCACAGTGGTGCTTCGTTTGGGCGCTACACGGCACCAAATCTTATAATTTGTGGTTCTGCGAGTAGGTCTAGACCCAGGCTACTGGGGGGGCAGGGTCCCAGTCCCTTCGGGGATGCCAGTCCGGCTTTTGCTTGTGGGCACTGCTAGCAACCCTTGCTTAAGCTTTGTGCCTTTCTTGTTTTTGCCAATGGTGTCCATGGAGGAAACCCCGGGGGGCAAGCACACTGGTCTCAAAGAAAGCGAAAACTTTTTGTCTTTTAATTAGACAGATTCCACAAGTCTTCCGTGGGCTAAACAAGACCGATTCGCTCGTGCAATGTTGGATGAGTTAGATGAGGGCAGTGGTGGTTTGAGTCGAGAACAGTCCTCAAGTTTGGAGGGACTGTTATTGTCCGATAGTGACCGGGTGGCAGAGTCCGAGGACGAAGGTATTGCCACCAAAAAGGTTTGTGGTGAAGAAGAAGATGTTGTCCCTTGTTCCCAACTGGATTCTGAGGTGGAGATTCGCCCAAATGACATATCTCCTCACCACAATCCGGTAGATGTCACCAAAGAGTTAGATCGTAGTGGGCGCCCGGTGCGGGCCGCATCGCTTGGTGTTGGTCAATACTTAGTTGCGGCAAGGGCGGCCGCGGCCTCTCTCGCTTGCGTTGAGGTAGGTCCAAGAGGTGCCCGGACCGGTCGTCAGAGGCGGGCCCTAAGCCAAACTGCAATGCGAGGGGCAATGACGGATGTTCAGCCTTACGATCGTAACGGGGCTGTCCCGCATAGCGCATAAAGAGTCGTAGTAGGGGGAAGGGGGGGGGAGGGGGGGTGGGTGAAAAAGGGGGGGGGATTCCATGGACACCGTTGGAGAGGACAGAGAACCCAAGTGAGAGCGGGGGCAATGCCCCATACACCAAAGGTATACCTATCCTCCAATAGTGTAGTCAAGCCCAATTTTGCCAGAACACAGATTTCGGACGAATTCGCGTGCTAGCCATGTAGGTCGGGCTAGATAACACCATTAGACACAAACGATGCATGTTTTGAGTAGTGTGGATCGTCCTCTACGCGATGGGAAGCTTGGTTTTTGCGTGCTGTGCCGTTTACCCCTCTCCGGAAGCGCGACCGTGATCCAACCAAGACAAAAAACTCAGAAATTTAGCTTCTGGGCAGCAGAGACCTCGGTAGAATGGCTTTATTCCGGTGGATGAATCGGCTCGATATAGGGTAACGAACGCATTTCCAAGTAGCCTCGGTGAAGGGGTACGCGTGCGTATCTTTAGATTTTGCCAACCCACCAGTGACGTCACGTACTAAGCGCGATCGTGACGCGCGCACCTTCGCTGACCTAATTTGTCCAGCTTCTGATAATCGGCAAGTTACCCTAGGTCCCAAAGGCTTCGTCGCACAGCTGGCAACCTATATCCAATATCCGCGGCCTGTGGTAGATTGCGCGCCCACGGCCGATATGCCGGCACATTGCGGCCGATAGGCCGGCACATTCGGTGACGGTATGCAGACTGCGGCCCTAGCAGACTGCGAAAGACTGCGCACAAACAGGCGACACGCGTAACTGAAAAAACCACCGCAAGTGACAGAAAGGTATGAATTTTATGTTTTTGTTCTAATTACTGCAAGCGGTTCGAAATTCACCTTCTGGTCACTCATGTGGTGGACATCTGATAGTAGCCTTCAGCTGCTCTTACAATTTCTTCGGTGAAATCGCCTGTTTAAATCCTTATTGACAGATGTTTGATTGGCGAGCGTTGCCCTTTGCTTCGCTGTTTTGAACGCGTTTAGCGCTGTGCGCAAATCCACTCCCTCCCCCTCAATTTCAACTCCCTCCAACTGAATATCCACTCCCTTCTACTCAATTTCTACTCCCTCCAAGTCAAATATATACATATATATACAAATACATGTATGTACATCTATATATATATATCTTAGGCGGCTCATGCAACTTGAGCCGCCTAAGTATATAGATGTATGTATGTATGTATGTAGATATATATATATATATATATACGCATACATACACACATATCCACAAACATACATAAATACATACATACATATATATATATATATATATATATATATATGTATACATATATACATATATATGTATGTATATATATATGTAGATGTATGTATGTATGTATGTAGATATATATATATATATATGCATACATACACACATATCCACACACATACAGACATACATATATATATATATATATATGTACATATATATATATATATATATATATATATGTATATATCTATATATATATATGTATATGTATATATACATATATATATATATATATATATATATTGCGTCGTACTCCCTCCAAGTGAAAATCCACTCCCTTCCCCTCAATTTCAACTCCCTCCAAGTGAATATCCACTCCTTCCTACTCAATTTCACCTCCCTCCTGCTCAGTTTCCACTCCCTCGGAGTGAAAATCCACTCCCTCCAAGCGAAAATCCACTCCCTCCTACTCAATTTCTACTCCCTATATACAAATACATTTATGTACATCTATGTATCTATATATATATATACATATATGTATATGTATGTATGTATACTCTCTCCGAGTGAACATCCACTCCCTCCAAGCGAAAATCCACTCCCTCCTACTCAATTTCTACTCCCTCCAAGTGAAATATATACATATATATACAAATACATGTATGCACATCTATGTATCTATATATGTATATATATGTATATGTATGTATGTATACTCCCTCCGAGTGAAAATCCACTCCCTCCAAGCGAAAATCCACTCTCTCCTACTGAATATTTACTCCCTCCAAGTGAAATATATACATATATATACGAATACATGTATGTACATCTATGTATCTGTATATATATATATATATATATGTATGTATGTATGTATACTCCCTCCAAGTGAAAATCCACTCCCTTCCCCTCAATTTCCACTCCCTCCAAGTGAATATCCACTCCTTCCTACTCAATTCCACCTCCCTCCTGCTCAGTTTCCACTCCCTCCGAGTGAAAATCCACTCCCTCCAAGCGAAAATCCACTCCCCCTACTCAATTTCTACGCCCTGCAAGTGAAATATATACATATATATACAAATACATGTATGTACATCTATATATATATATATATATAAATATATATATATATATGTATATAGTTATATTCAGACACAGACACACACACACACACACAAATCTATACATATATCACACACACACACACAGAGATATATATATATATATCTGTATACATACATACATATATATATATATGTGTGTGTGTGTGTACATATTGAGAAGGAGGGTGTGGACTTCTGCTTGAAGGGAGTTGGTACAGGTTGACACCTTTTGCGTTCCGTGTGTGACAACCCAAGCCCTCAGTTGAGATGCACGCACTGAAGCGGTACCCAGAACCCCATGGCTAGGGTAGGGCATACAACTGGTCTCCGGTCCACTAACCCCATGTACGGAAGGGAAGACGCCCGTTGACGCCCGGTGCGAGCCCGGCGGGAGCGTGTTCCGTGCCGTAAAGCCCCGCATCGGCAGCCGATGCGTCGCCAGCGGAGATTTACATATCAGAATGTCAGGAATCAACAGGGTTTTATTTTCATATTGTTTCCGTCAATTTTTACGGTTCCGTTCTGATATTCACTGTTTGGACAGCTGGCAGTTAGTTCGCGACTTTAGCGTAACCGCCAGTTTAACTGTTATATACAGATATTTTAGCGCAAATCGTGACGAAGACTCTAAAGTCTTCAGGAATTGCATTGATGCATCCGCAATTTTCACATCTTACACTCGCAACCTTAATGCGAATTTTTCAGGATGTCGAAATCGGATTTTCGACTTCGACATCCCCGCACTTGATTTGACCTCTTTCAAGTGGACCTACGTGCTTCCCTATGCACGAATCAACTTTCCTTTTGTCTTGCCCTCCATTTGTCTTAGAGATATGGGCAAAACAAAGTTGATTCGTGAGGCCACTTGTAAGGGTCATATCTCGTGCCGCTTGCGAGGAATGACAATAAGGAAACGTGGGATGTATTCACAATACTCCCGACGTAATTTAGGAAGCTTTATACGCCTTGCGTCTCCACACGTGCGCGCTAGCGTAATGGATCATGGTCAAGAGGGTAGAGTTTGCGTTATAACTCTTTGGCCATGATATTGCGTGCGTTAAGATAACTCTCGAGTGTAGCGCGCGAGTGTTGGTGTTGCATAGGAACTTTCTTTGAGTTCCTATAATCAATTGACACAAAGTTATGCCCTTGGAGGGGCATGACATATCGTGGGGGGAGCTACCTTTTTGGGGCAATATGGGGTATGTGCCATGTGTTGTATTGCTTGCCCATTTGGCGGGTTTGGCTAAGAGCGATACACCCAACAATGGACCTCATATTGCACGAGGCTCTTCCTTCTACTCCCCACGATCAATTGCAAGCCTAACCTTCGTGGAGGGAAGCTTGTGTGGCGATCCCAAAGCGATGTGTTGGGAGCAAGGTGTGTGTTTTGCAATTTTCCATATTTTCATGTGCCCACTTGGGAAGTAGTGCTCGTAACCTTTCAAGGCGCCCCAAGTGGAGCACATATGTGGAATCGGAGGTCATTGGTGTCAAGTCATTGTGTTTAGAAGGATTGGTCGATTACTCAATCCAAGCCGGAGATATTATAATATATTTGTGCGCCTTTCAAGGCCCTTTTGGGTATTTTTTCGCCAACATTGCTGTTTTTTGCCCGTCATGATGGCAAGTGGCGACCGTTTATCTCACCGTTGCGCTCAATTGACATCACGACACAAGTATTTTATGAGGGTACATACTTCGGTACCCAACATATCTTGAACTCCGCGAATAACTCCTCTTGGGCTTGGCATACCGTGGCCGCCATGTTGGCAATTTGGGACTATCCCAAATCATGGGCTCACTTGGCGACCCTGCCATTCCCAAAACCGGAGGAGTTGGGCGACGCCCAAAAGATATGTTGGACGCATATGACTTGATACCAATCCTATGGCACACTCCGGTCCAAGTCGGGCATGTGCCT
Organism: Eutreptiella sp. 'Long Island Sound 2002'; assembly: GCA_964036045.1. NCBI lineage: Eukaryota > Euglenozoa > Euglenophyceae > Eutreptiales > Eutreptiaceae > Eutreptiella > Eutreptiella sp. 'Long Island Sound 2002'. Next base: position 27,168,154 of record OZ038392.1, on the reverse strand, counting down.
CATTTGCCCCAACCATGAGTGTGCGCATTTTCGGCCATTTTGAGCAATTTTCCACATTTTCTGCCCGCCGTGCACTATGTTCAGCCCACCCGTGCACGCCAGACGCATGGACCAATGGACCATATATGACATGGGTGTTATGCATATGGGTCCCCATGGTTCACATACCACGTGGGCGAAGCGGAGCAACCTTCGTTAAGGTGCTAGCCCAAAGTGAGTGTGGGCGATTTTGCAATTTTGGCATTTGTGGACCCAATTGGGATTGTCACCACGCCGAGTGGCATGGAGATCTTTGGAAGCCAAGTGCATGGGAGTCTTCGTTGGACTCCTGGACTCTGTTGGACTCCAGGTGGATTGCGTATGGAATGGCAGATCCGATCTCCAAGCCGGCGTGGAGATATACCATTGGGAGCACCCCCAAATTTTGGCTCATTTCAGGCAGCCAAAATGACCCCCTTTTGGGACCCAAATTTCACCCCCCCCCCCCAAGTAGTCAATTGGCGGCCCCATATCTCCCTGCCCATGAGGAGCCTCGACCTAATTTCAAATTGTACACTGAGGAATGAGTCCTAGGTCCTGCCTCCTATCCTGTGAGCCATTGGCCTTGCCCTGGCCGGGCGCGCCACGCGTGAGAAAGATGCCAATTTTGGCGATTTTGGAATCATGACCCCTCTTGACGAACCGGTGGTGCCCTGATGCCGGGACCTCAGAGGGAACCAGGTTGGGTGAGGGCTCCAGGGAGTTCGTACTTCAATGGCATAGGGTCAGTTGCCTCGTCCCTACCTCTGGCGGGTCCGAACAAGGGGTCAATTTTGGAGATTTTTGAGCTAATATCAGTTTGGGCTGAAACAGCCCATTTTCAGCTACCAACTCCTAGGGGATAATGGCGGAGCCATCTCTCTGGCTCAGAGGGGGGTTGGAACCTGCCGGTAAGGGAACATGGGGAGCCACTGTCGGTCGGCCTTGGAGCCTCTTGGTTTTCGGGAACTCGCCTGTGGCTGGGCGGGACACCCCCCCTATTGGCAGGGTTTCAGGGTCCGGACTGAGCAGGGCATGGGTTGTGTTTGAGCCCCCGCCCCCACCAGCCACTGAGAGGGTCGGACCTGGAATTGGGATATGAGTTGGGACTAAGTGTCTATTCTCCTGTGATGCACTTACCCCAGTCCAGTCTTAACCCCATGTGTACATATCCTGATGTGTTGCTGTACATACTTTTGTTCCCTTGTTTCAGAGTGGCAAGGATCCTGAAACGCTTTGTCACATGACACGAGCGTATTGATGCCCCTGTGAGCGCAGTGCTTTGCCTGCCTGCTTGCTTGTGCGTGTCACCGCAGCGTCCCGTGGCCAGGCCCCCCACGGGAACGCGTCAAAAGCGTTTCACCACGGCGGGGTTACCCATCTCCCGCGTGCCAGTCGGGGCCACGAACCCCGAGCAGCGCAGCGCAGCAGCTCGCAGCTTGCAGCTCGCAGCGCAGCGCAGCGGCTCGCAGCGCCACCCGGCAGCAGCGCCGAGACCGTGAAGGAAGTGCAGGGAGCAGAACTCCGTCATCAACGAGTTCCCTCGGCCGACCAGCAAGGCCGCACTCCCAGCTACAGCAACCACTTCCACAACCACCGGCCGACCAGCACCGGCCGCACTCCCAGTCCAGTGCTGCAGCACCCGCCTCAACAAACACCACCAGGACCAGTTCGTTGAGCGGAACAAATGCACACCAAGGACCTCAAGACCAAGTACGCCCCCCGCTGCCATGGTAAACTGGCAAGAAGCGGGTAAGACGTGGCCGCGGCCCCACCCCCATGCAGTGCGCCTACTGCGTGGGTTGGTTTGGGACCAGCACTACCGCCACAGCCACCCCCAGTGCGAAGGCGGCATGCCCGGGAGCTTCGAGCTCCGCACGGACATGAGCCCCGACCGCCTGCAGGCCGTGGAGGACTGGCTGCGGGTGGAAGGGTTTGCCTTCCGCTTCCAGCAGAGGCGCTGGAGGACCTGGACCCGGCCGGACAGGCCCGGCGAAGGGCTGCGCCCCGACGGGATAGAGGAGGACGAGAAGCCCAACGAGTACCCGTCGGGCGCCTCGATCAACGTCTCCATGTGGGACATTATCGAGAAGAACTTCCCGGAACCGGGGAGCGAGCGCAGGCTGCAGGGCAGCTGCAGCAGCGCGTCTCCGGGGAAGGAGAAGCGGTCCGCCGGGGACAGGAAGCGGGACCGGAAGTGGCGGGAGTACCAAGAGTCCCTGGCCGCCGAAGCCGCCCAAGGCGCCAAGGGTGGAACCCCAGCCCCCAGTCCCCAACGGGCCAATGACGGTCACCACCCCGGGTCGACCACCCTTGGCGACTTCCTCCAAGTCGCCAAGCAGACCAAGGCCAAGCCCCGTCCGCTGCTCCTGAGGGAGTCAGGCCCCAGCAGCGACGTGGAGTCGGCCCACCGCGGGAGGATGCCGGCCGACCAGGCCAGCTCCAGCAGCAGCGTCGCTCGCGACCAAAGGGACGTGGCGCGCGCCTGTAAGCGCGCCGGTGGGGTGCCCTGCAACCTTCGGGTTGCCCGGCAACGGGCCATGCAGCAGAACGCTGCAATGGAGGGCGCCTCCAGCATCGCCCATGAGGAGGCTGCAGAGTAGGCGCATGGGATGGCCATCCATGCCTCGACCGTGGCAACCATTGCGGCCGGACTCACGGCCGTAGCCGCCCATGGGGCAGCGACTGCCCAGGTCAACGGTGAGCTGGCGGCAGCCGACGAGGAAGCCCGCCTGACGCAGGAGGCCATTGCCTGCAAGGAGGCCGAGGTGAGGGCGCTGGAAGAGGCGCTTGACCGAGAGAGGGCAAAGAAGGAGGCGGAGGAAAGGGCCCACGCCGAAGCGGCGGCTAAGGCCCAGGCGGACGCCGCCAAGAAGGGCGCCATCGAGGCCGCGCGACGGAAGGTCGCTGAGGAGAGGGCCAAGACGGAGGCGGAGCTGGCGGCGTTTGAAGCGGAGAAGGCTCGGCTGCAGCGGGCCCGGGAAGCCGAAGCGGCTGCTGCTCGGGAGCAAGCCGAAGGGCGAGCTGCCGCAGCCACCGCCGCCGCAATGGAGGAGGCAGAGACCAAACTCCGCCGCGAGACTCCCCCGGGAGGATCACCAGTGGAGACCCTTCGAAAGCTTTTCGAAGGGGACGCCTCCTCCAAGATGACGCTGGACGAGGCCGACACGGGCAGCAGTGGGAGCAGTGGCCCCACTGCCAACCGACGGAGGAAGGGTAAGGGGAAGACCCCCGAGAGGCCACGGAGGCCAGCGGGCGAACACCCCCACGACAGCGACCCCTTCTTCACCGCCAGCGACGGGGATGAATGAGGCCGCCAACATCGCTGAGGAGTGGTTGGCGGAGGAGGCGGAGACGTTCCCATGGAGCCGGAGGGTGAGGATGAGGATCCCCCTCCTCCCTACCAGAGCTCGGAGTCTTCCGAGACCGAGACGCCCAGGTGGGGCGACATGGACGAGGATGACGACATGTTCCGCCTCCTGGACATGGACTTCGACATCAGGAAGAAGCGCCCATCCTCGGACCCACCGAGGCGACCCGGCGGAGACCCACCGGGACCCCCTGGCGGAGGACCATCAGGACCCCCTGGAGGACGCCCACCAAGTGGACCCCCTGGAGGCGGACCACCGGGCGGGGGAGGACCCCCTGGACCGGGAGGACCCGGCGGAGGCCCTCCTGGAGGACCCCCTGGGGACCCCGACGACCCACCAGGGGACGGCGACCCGGATGCCACCCGGCGGTGGATTGTCTACCTCCGCAGGAGGGTCCAGTTCCTCGAGCGCGAGGTAGACACGGGCAAGAGCGAGATGACTCGCATCGCCAGGGTCGCCGCGCGCGCACAGAGAGAGCTGGACATCGCCAAGATCGAGATGGTCAAGAGCGCCGGCGTCGCCACCGCCACCCAGAAGCTGCTGAACATCGCCAGGGGCGAGACCAGGTCGCTGAACAAGGTCATCAGCGGCCTGCAGCAGAGGCTGGACGCGCTGGAAGCCCGTGGGAGCGTCGGCAGCGACCACCCACCCCTGGAGTCTGGCTCGTCGGACGACGGCTGGGGACCCGGACCAGGTCCAGGAAGACCCCACGCCCCCGGCGGAGCCCCCAGGAGTCGCCCCAGCGCCAGTGTCCCCTCTCTCAGCGCCCCCTCTCACCACAGCGCGGGCCGCCGCAACGAGCGCGTGCCGCCCGGCAGTGGCAGTGGGGATTGGCGTGATGAGTGGCTCAGCGCGGAGTACCACAACCGCCGTGCTACACCGCGGACACCGGTACGCCCCCGACGCCCCGCACCAGCCCCGGAGCCAATCCCAATGGCTGGTGGACGTTATGGTGGACTCAGGGATGAGGTCCCCAGAGGAGACGTGGAGTGGGATGTCGGCGGAGGTGAGGACCTGGATCTGGACCTGGAGGAGTTCGACATCAGCCCGCCGCGTGGTGTATGACGGGAGGCCGCTGAACGCAGCCGCCGGCGCCGTGATGAGGAGGCATACAGGGAAGGAGTACGGCGTGAACATCTAGGTTCAGCGTACATGGAGGAACCGCAGCGTAGCCACAGGGATTCCATGGAGGGGATGGACGTGGCAGCCGTGGGAGTCCGTGGGAGAGGCCGATGGGAACCTCGGTCGACCTCGCGGCCGGCGTTCATGGTCTCTAAGGCCGCGGATGCCGCCGTGTGGGACGACTTGAAGGACATCAAGCCCCCCATGTACGACGGCAACCCCCTCAACCTAGACCGCTTCTTGGAGAAGCTGGACGATTGGGGGGTAACCGTTACTGAGGACATGCATCCCGCTGATGCGGAGAAGTATGTCTTCAGACGGTTCAGGTACCGCCTGCCGGAAGTGCTCCAAGAGCTATACTTCGTGGCGACCAAGGAGGGGAAAATCAAGACCCTCAAGGAAGCCAAGAAGTGGCTCAACGAGCAGGAGCGGGTGGACGCTCCGCAGGTGGCTGCCAAGCGGTGGAAGTCCATCAAGCTTCAGCATGATGGACGGGAGATTCGCCTACGGGACTGGCGAGACTTCCGAGGGCAATACACCCTTTTCCGCCGCAACGTGGAGGACTGGAAGGAGGGTGACGAGCAGGCTCGCCTGCTCTCCATGCTGCCGGAAGCATGGATCAAGAGGGTCACCAAGGAGGAAGCCAAGAGGGCCAAGTCCAACCACACGGTCAAGATGATGCTCCCCAAAGAGTATCATACGAACGTGGTGGCTTGGACGAGGAAGAACGTGGCCCGGGATGTCAAACGGCACTCCCTGCGGAACGCTCTCCTCATCACCGTCTCGGGCGATCGCGAAAAGACCGCGATGTGGCGCCTTGACGAGTGTGACGTGAGCGGCCAGACCATCCGTCTGCAGGCCATCCCGGCGCGGATGAGCTGCGACGAGATCCTGGAGTCGGTTGGAGAGGAAGTACTCAAGGAGTACCGGAACCTCCACCACACCCGCGGGTTGAGGCCCGGCGACCGCGACGTCAACTACGTTGGCGAGGGATCTGGCGGGGAAGCTGCCATGAACCCAGCGGGAGCCGACGGCGATGAAGCTCTCGTCGACGATGACGACGACGATGAGCCCGCCGAGGTGGCCGTTTGTGCCTTCGTGGCCCACAACGGCGCGGGGAGCAACCGGGGAAGCTGGAAGCCCCTGCAGCCGGGTTGGAAGAAGAAGGAAAAGAAGGACCCTCGTCGCATTGGCAGCCCTCCGCTGTCCTTTGGGGAGTTCATACGAGCTCACCCTCAGGGCTGTTTCGTGTGTTATGGGAGCAAGCAAGGCTTCAAACATGACCACCGAACATGCCCCATCCACCAGGCCGACACGGAGGCTTACAAGAAGGCGCACGGGTCGAAGAAGCGTGCGACCGCGGGTATCCGGGAAGCCAAGGTGGAGGTGGACAAGGATGAGCTCTCCAAGCTGATGTCGCAGGGGACCGAGTTGGCAAAGGAGATCCAGGAGATCAAGAGGAACTGGGTCCCCAGGTCGGATAACAAGAACAAGGAGAACAACCAGAACGACCAGAACAAGGACAAGGACAAGAAGACTAGAAGGGGAAGGAAGAAGGGCGTCAACGAGGTTGACGCAGAGGAGAATACCCCTACTTCCACCACAACCGACGCCCCCTAGCGGAGCCCCTGCAGCCAAGGGCCCCAGCTAGGGCGGTCGCAGGATGGTGACGTGGGAAGCGCCGAACCATCCCAGTCGGGAGTCGATAAGCACAAAGGGACTGCCGCGGGCGGAAGCCCCGGTCCGGCACCCAGTCGCGGAGGCGGGGTGAGAACAAGTGAAGGCATGAACCCTTGCACCCGTCCGTCCTTCGCGACAAAGAATGTGTTTGATGCACTTCAAGATCTATCCGAGAGTATCGGAGGATCACCTGGACCGCAGCTGGACGCTGCAGATGGGCAGCCTTAGCCCATTGTCCACGACGTGCACCAGTCGCTTGTTGAGCTTCTGGAACGGCCGGAGATCCTGAGCTTGCACGCCGTGCGCCGCGTGGGGCGTGAGCGGCAGTTCCACCTTAAGGGCCGTGCCTTATGCGGGGAAGTGGAAAAGGTCTTTGACGTGTTGGTTGACACGGGAGCTCAAGTCAGCTTGGTCAAGGCTGGCTTACTTCCGCCAGAGTGTCTGACCGACAGTCGGAAACCTGTCAGGCTGAAGGTGGCGAACGGCCAGTACATGGTGGGAGGCACAAAGGAAGCGGCCATTGGGCTGCAGTTCGTGAACCATCGTGAGCTGAGCCGCCCAGACCTCGGCAAGGAAATCCTCCTGCATGGTCGCTTCTACGAGGCCGAGATGGACTGGGACATGATCGTTGGGTACGACTTCATGACGGAGACGGACTCCGGCGTCCTCCCGGCCCAGGCCTCCATGACCCTGTACCAGGACGACCAGCTCTCGTGGCTTTCGTCACCTGAGCACCATGTGGAATGCCAATGGATCCACCCCGAACGCAATCAGCTCGAAGTAGCTGCGCTGGACACTGAGCCAACTGGTCCTGCAAACCAGGAGTACGGCGTAATGCCGGAAGTGGCGAGCCGAGTTGTTGCGGACCTGGGAGCTTCGGATCTGGCCCTGGATGCGTTCTCTTCAGGAACCTCCGCCCATCTGCGGGTTTGTGAGAAGTACTGGAGCGCACAGGACTCCGCGTGGAAGAAGCACTGGGGTCCGCATCAGGGATTGATGTGGATCCATTGCCCCCGTTGGGACATTCCAAGAGCGATAGCGAAGATTCGCAAGGACCGCTCCAAGGCAGTGCAGGTTGTTCCTATGGGATGCACCAAGGAGGAAAGTACCCGACATTGGGTAGCCTCATTGACCAACATGACCTTAAACAAGGTCGTCCTACCGGCTGGAGAGAGTGTCTATCAGGATGCTAAGGGACAGCCCATGCCACCCCAGAGATGGCCGACAGAATTCCACTATGTGGATGGGGGCCTTGATCAGGCCGACACCACGGACTTTGTCTGTGTCAACCGCATCATAGCAGAGCCATGGCGACAATGCTTTGCGGTTCCCCCTGTTGACATCGGAGAATCGGAAGACCCCCTCACAGAAGAGCAGTTGGATCTGGTTCAGGGGTATATGGATCAGCCCTTTCACGACTGGGGTGCACCAGCGTGAGGGCAAAGGCCAGGACAAAGCCTGGTGGGAAGTGGACTCGATCCTCTCGGGTTCCTATGATGGGAATACCTTTGTACAAAGGGTGCTGGATCACATGTCCAGCCAGGACGAACCGCCTGGCGGCAGCCCACCCACCTACGGCGATCTGTTCCGAGGCAAGACCAGAGATGGCCCTTTGGGCCACCTGGGAAGACCGCCTGAGCCAAAACCGAGCGGGGTCGCTACCCCTCAAGTAAGCTCCGTGGTCCAGGTGCCCAGAAAGGCCAAGGCGGAGTCCGATGATTGCCCCAAGATCCAGGCATTGAGGGCCAGGCTGAAGCAGAAGTATGGTGATACCTTCTTCAGCGGAAAGCCTGTGTTTCCCCCACCGGTGCGTGGACCGTATGGCGAGGCCAAGATACGACTGAAGCAGGACCCCCGTGTGTATCGACACCGGGAGTTTGCCCTGAGGGGCGAGAGGAAGGAGGCCATGGAGAAGATCCTCCGTGACTTCATCGAGGAAGGCTGGCTTGAGCCGTGCCAGCCCGAATGGGCCTCTCCGTGCTTCGTCGTCCCCAAGAAGGTGGCGGGTGAATGGCGGCTCTTGGTCGCCTACCGCGGCCTGAACGCTCAAACGCAGCATGACAGCTATACGCTGCCCCTCATTGAGGACATGCTGCAAAAACAACACCGGCGGAGGATCTTCACGGTGATCGACCTGAAACATGGTTATCATCAGATGCCTCTCGCCGAGGAGTCCCGTGCCTGCACAGCCATGAGAACTCCACTTGGACCTCTCCAGTGGAAGGTGATGCCCATGGGCGTTACCAACGGCAATGCGGCTTTTCAGCAGATGCTGGAGAACCTGCTTGAGCCGGTGCGTGACTGTGCGGACCCCTTCGTGGACGACGTGATCATCGCGTCAGGGGACCCCAGTGTGAGCTACGGGGAGCTCCTGGAGGCACATGAGAGGGACGTCACTCGAGTGCTGGACCTTCTGGTTCGGCACAAACTCACGGGCAGCAGTGACAAGGCCACCATTGCGGTAAGCGAGGTGGTCTTTGCTGGCCACGTAGTCGGGAACGGGCAGCGAAAGCCCATACCTGGCAAGGTGGCTGCGATTGAGCACTGGGAAAAGCCCAAAACGGTCTCTGAGCTACGGGCGTATCTGGGGTTCTGCAACTACTACTCGGGGTATATCAAAATGTATGCCGAGTATGCAGCCCCCATGACGACCATGCTCAAGGGCAACCGAGAGGAGACCAAGAAGGGGTCCAAGAAGGCTCTGGTCTGGGATGCTGATTCCGACCGTGCCTTTGAGGGGATGAAGCAGGCGCTGCTATCCGCAGTGGGTCTGCACCTCGTGGATCCCGACCGAGGGTTCGTCCTGCGCACCAACGCTTCCGACTACGCCGTTGGCGCTGTGTTGGAGCAAGTGCTTGACGATGGGAGGCACGTGCCCGTGGCCTTCTGGAGCCAAGTCCTGGCGGAAGGCCAGAGACGGACGTGGACGCCCCGTGGAAAGGAGGCGTATGCCATCGTCATGGCTCTCCGGAAATGGGCTGGGTACATAGCCCTCCATCCCGTCACCGTCTGCACCGACCATCAGAGTCTGCAGTCGTGGCACAAGGAGCACGTGGACACACCCTCTGGTCCCGCCTCCCGACGGGCAAGATGGCATGAGACCTTGGCCAAGTTCGATCCCACGGTTGTGTATATTCCTGGAAAGGATAACACCGTGGCGGACTGTCTCAGTAGGTGGGCCTATCCCGCCAGCAAGGGCATGACGAATATCTCTGCCCATGGCGATGAGGCTGAGACCGCTGAAGCCAAGAAGATCATCGAAATGGAGCGCCTGATGGAGGAGGAGGGTGTAAAATGCTTCGTCGTCATGGCTGCGGATGCCCTCCTCGGAACGAGAATGGGCAGAGCGGTCAGAGTACTCGCCCCTGATGGAGCTGAGTCTGACAAGCACCTCTTCCCGGAGTCTTGCCTCCAGGACGACTGGACCGACGACTACGCCAAGTCTGAGGCCTTTGCGGCCGAGTACAGGGCTGTGACCGACCCTGATGACGGGCAGAAGTGGCCAAAGGGGCTGACTGAGGAAGATGGCAAGCTCTACCGGAACGGTAAGCTGCTAGTACCGGAGTCCCGGGTGCTCGAGCTTTGTGAAGCTTGGCACCACCACATGCTGCACCCAGGGGTCAAGAAGCAAGCCTTGACATGCAGCGCCGGTTCGAGATCGACCATATCAATCTCTACACCGCCATCAAGAAGGTCAGGAAGGGTTGCTCAGTCTGTCAGGCCTGCAATCCCGATAACCGGAACGTCAAGGGGGAAGCCCAACGGACCCCCGTTTCTGACCAGCCCATGGAGAGCGTGGCCATGGACGTCTTCTCCATACCCGAAGTGCACATTGGCAAGGAGACCTTTGACTGTGTGGTTCTCTGTGTGGATCGCCACAGTGGCTACGTAGTAGCCGTTCCGGCACGCAAAAAAGGGTTGCTTGCCAAGGAAGTGGCAGTCATGATGATTCGTCATTGGCTGACCGTCTTTGACATCCCCCGCACCATTTGCAGTGATCGAGGGCCCCAGTTTACTGGAGGCTGGTTCAAGGCTATGTGTTCCTTCATGGGAATACGTCATGCCAAGAGCGTCGCCTATCTCAGCCGGTCTAACGGCCGTGCTGAAGTGGCTGGACGGCAGCTGTTTGAGAAGCTGCGCAAGATTCACATCACCAATCCACGGCAGAACTGGTTTGAGGAGATGTGGCCTGCTCTGAAGGCGCATCATGACACCCCCACCCCGGGTGGTTTGTCCCCTCACCAGATTCTGTTCGGCAGGGACGCCCTGGGTCGGGGACTTCCCTTGTCTGGTGATGGTATGGCGATGGACGCCAAGGAATTCTTCGCGCGGCAAGAGCAAACGGCGCGGGACATCCGCCAGCAGCTCGAGAAGGAGCATGCTGAGCGTCAGAAGTCCGCCCCGAGCTCAACAGCGCAGAAGTTCAGGGTGGGAGACCCGGTGTGGGTGATCAGACCCCGCCCTATGGGCACCCACCGCACCAAGACCTGGTTCACACCTGGAGAGGTGGTCCGCAGGATTGGTGAGGACACCTACCGCATCAAGGTGGGTCACGGACAGTTCCAGGAGCGCCTGGAGAGTCAACTCCGTGTGCGGGAACCCGACCTCCGTGGCCAGCATGTGTCCCTGAGCTACGCCGCACATGAGGCTGATTCGGACGACGACTATGCTGAGCAGGACGACTATACAGTCGAGAAGATCCTTGCTCAGCGTCCGAACGCCTCGGCACCCGGAGGCCTGGAGTTCAAGGTTCGTTGGCGAGGCTATGGGCCGTCCCACGATACCTGGGAACCCGTCTCCTCGTTCGTGCCGCGGGTTAATACTCCCTTCACGGAGTACATCAGCAAGCACAAGACCAAGATCCATGTCTCGGACTTGGCAGCACTCACCCGGGTGATTGCAGCCAGGGGCGCCTGATCGACGCCCTGAGCTCACCCCTGATGCGGTTTGAGCGCTTGTGTGGTCGACGGATCGTCCCTCACTTGCTTGCTCTCTTCCATCTTCCGGTGACCTGCCATCAGAGTGGCCATATACCCCCCCCTGCTGAATCCAGAGGAGGATGGCCCCTCTGTTCAACTTCTATTAGTCACTCCCCCCCTGCTGAATCCTTTGGAAACCAGGTAGGGCGACTGACCTATTTTCTGAGCTCTTGGGGCCTTGAAGCCCATACGTCGTTGCGCAACGGATGCCGCTGTCATCGGCATTGCGATGTTTTGGTGTGTGGTCTGGTCCCATGGCACTTGCGGGATCCAGACCAGTCAACGTGTGTCTGCAGACTAAAATCTGGCCTGAACTCAGGCGTTTTCCTGTCCATCCTCCTGCATATGCCTTATCCTAACCGGGGCGTGATTTGGCATTCTGTCCAGAGTGTATTTACACGCCTGTTTACCTGATTATTGCTTACTCTTTCTGTTCCCCAGAGTATGTGCATCTGTATGTTCAGTGTTGTCAGTCAGTTGACTGTTTTTCCCCCCCGAGGGGATGCGAATCGGATACGAAAGCGCCTGAGTCGCCGTTTACATGTTCTTACATAAAGTCCAGCCTGGACCAGTACCTAAGTACAGATTCTTCTGTTTGAGTGCCCGTGATACCGTGTGCCCTATTCGCTGTGATGTGGAGATCCTGATGGCGCCAGGCGGGAAGCCCAGTTGCCTGACTACACTCCCAGCGGTCCGCCACTGTCAGTCCCAGTGTGAGCCTGCCGACTCGCAGACGCACTTGCAGTCGGATGGGGAAGGTTTGCCTGGGAAACTGGTGGTTTGAGGAGTCGACGCCTCCGCCCACACTGCATGAGGACTCCCTCATGTATGGCCTTCGTGGTAATAGGGCGAGGGAAAAGACGGCCTTGGTGCCCGATCCCTTAAGGAGGAGCTCGTTCGGCTGTACCACTCTGGACTCGCGTCGTGGATATGGACATGGTGCGCCAAAGGAAGGACCCGTGGGGACTCTCCCCCAGCCGGCGGGCCTTGGGAAGCTTGGGGTAGCCTGATGGATCTTTGTGGTCGCTTTCGACCTGTGGGACCACCTCGGTCGTTGTGTGACGCCTATGTTGGCCGTGTATTCCACTGCCACTGTGGTAGTGACCGTAGCAGCCGGCACCCGGTGCGCCTGGTATGGGTTAACGGGTCCTGTGGATGCCGAACAATCGCCGCCAGGACCCGGGACTTGATACTTGATACTATACTTGCAGTTACTAACAGCTACAGCACTGTACTTGTCTTACTGTGGGATTTGGACAGCCTAACCTGCTAATCAGCCTGAAGTGAGGATGTGACACCCCCCCCCTTCAGGAGATGGTCCTGGGTACCCGCTGCCATGCGTGGTGTTATCCAGCCCCCCCCAGGGTTTGCTCTAAGGAGGGGGGTGAAGCGGTACCCAGAACCCCATGGCTAGGGTAGGGCATACAACCGGTCTTTGGTCCACTAACCCCATGTACGGAAGGGAAGACGCCCGTTGACGCCCGGTGCGAGCCCAGCGGGAGCGTGTTCCGTGCCGTAAAGCCCCGCATCGGCAACCGATGCGTCGCCAGCAAAGATTTACATATCAGAATGTCAGGAATCAACAGGGTTTTATTTTCATATTGTTTCCGTCAATTTTTACGCTTCTGTTCTGATATTCACTGTTTTGACAGCTGGCGGTTAGGTCGCGACTTTAGCGTAACCGCCAGTTTAACTGTTATATACAGATATTTTAGCGCAAATTGTGACGAAGACTCTAAAGTCTTCAGGAATTGCATTGATGCATCCGCAATTTTCACATCTTACACTCGCAACCTTAATCCGAATTTTTCAGGATGTCGAAATCGGATTTTCGACTTCGACATCCCCGCACTTGATTTGACCTCTTTCGAGTGGACTCACGTGCTTCCCTATGCACGAATCAACTTTCCTTTTGTCTTGCCCTCCATTTGTCTTAGAGATATGGGCAAAACAAAGTTGATTCGTGAGGCCACTTGTGAGGGTCATATCTCGTGCCGCTTGCGAGGAATGACAATAAAGAAACGTGGGATGCATTCACAATACTCCCGACGTAATTTAGGAAGCTTTATACGCCTTGCTACTCCACACGTGCGCGCTAGCGTAATGGATCATGGTCAAGAGGGTAGAGTTTGCGTTATAACTCTTTGGCCATGATATTGCGTGCGTTAAGATAACTTTCGAGTGTAGCGCGCGAGTGTTGGTGTTGCATAGGAACTTTTCTTGAGTTCCTATGAGCGATTGACACAAAGTTATGCCCTTGGAGGGGCATGACATATCGTGGGGGGAGCTACCTTTTTCGGGCAATATGGGGTATGTGCCATGTGTTGTATTGCGTGCCCATTTGGCGGGTTTGGCTAAGAGCGATACACCCACCAATGGACCTCATATTGCACGAGGCCCTTCCTTATACTCCCCACGATCAATTGCAAGCCTAACCTTCGTGGAGGGAAGCTTGTGTGGCGATCCCAAAGCGATGTGTTGGGAGCAAGCTGTGTGTTTTGCAATTTTCCATATTTTCATGTGCCCACTTGGGAAGTAGCGCTCGTAACCTTTCAAAGCGCCCCAAGTGGAGCACATATGTGGAATCGGAGGTCATTGGTGTCAAGCCATTGTGTTTAGAAGGATTGGTCGATTACTCAATCCAAGCCGAAGATATTATAAAATATTTGTGCGCCTTTCAAGGCCCTTTTGGGTATTTTTTCGCCAACATTGCTGTTTTTTGCCCGTCATGATGTCAAGTGGCGACCGTGTATCTCAACGTTGCGCTCAATTGACATCATGACACAAGTATGTGATGGGGGTACATACTTCGGTGCCCAACATATCTTGAACTCGGCGAATAGCTCCTCTTGGGCTTGGCATACCGTGGCCGCCATGTTGGCGATTTGGGACTATCCCAAAATCATGGGCTCACTTGGCGACCCTGCCATTCCCAAAACCGGAGGAGTTGGGCGACGCCCAAAAGATATGTTGGACGCATATGACTTGATACCAATCCTATGGCACACTCCGGTCCAAGTCGGGCATGTGCCTCATTTGCCCCAACCATGAGTGTGCGCATTTTCGGCCATTTTGAGCAATTTTCCACATTTTCTGCCCGCCGTGCACTATGTTCCGCCCACCCGTGCACGCCGGACGCATGGACCAATGGACCATATATGACATGGGTGTTATGCATATGGGTCCCCATGGTTCACATACCACGTGGGCGAAGCGGAGCAACCTTCGTTAAGGTGCTAGCCCAAAGTGAGTGTGGGCGATTTTGCCATTTTGGCATTTGTGGACCCAAGTGGCATGGAGATCTTTGGAAGCCAAGTGCATGGGAGTCTTCGTTGGACTCCCGGTGGATCGCGTATGGAATGGCGGATCCGATCTCCAAGCCGGCGTGGAGATATACTATTGGGAGCACCCCCGAATTTCGGCTCATTTCGAGCAGCCAAAATGACCCCCTTTTGGGACCCCAATTTCATCCCCCCGTGTGGTCAACTGGCGGCCCCATATCTCTATGCCCATGCGGAGCCTGGACCTAATCCCAAGTTGTACACTCAGATATGAGTCCTAGGTCCTGCCTTCTATCCTGCGAGCCATTGGCCTTGCCCTGGCCGGGCGAGCAACGCGTGAGAATGATGCCAATTTTGGTGATTTTGGCATCATGACCCCACTTGACGAACCGGTGGTGCCCTGATGCCGGGACCTCAGAGGGAACCAGGTTGGGTGAGGGCTCCAGAAAGTTCGTACTCGAAGGGCATACGGTCAGTTGCCTCGTCGCCACCTCTGGCGGGTCCGGTCGAGGGGTCATTTTTGGAGATTTTTGAGCTAATATCAGTTTGGGCTGAAACAGCCCATTTTCAGCTACCAACTCCTAGGGGATAATGGCGGAGCCATATCTCTGGCTCAGAGGGGGGTTGGAACCTGCCGGTAAGGGAACAGGGGGAGCCACTGTCGGTGGGCCTTGGAGCGCCTTGGTTTTTGGGAACTCGCCTGTGGCTGGGCGGGACACCCCCCCTATGGGCAGGGTTTCAGGGTCCGGACTGAGCAGGGCATGGGTTGTGTTTGAGCCCCCGCCCCCACCAGCCACTGAGAGGGTCGGACCTGGGGTTGGGGTATGAGTTGGGACTAAGTGTCTATTGTCGTGTGATGCCCTTACCCCAGTTCAGTCTTAACCCCACGTGTACATATCCTGATGTGTTGCTGTACATGCTTTTGTTCCCTTGTTTCAAAGTGGCAAGGATCCTGAAACGCTTTGTCACATGACACGAGCGTATTGATGCCCCTGTGAGCGCAGCGCTTTGCCTGCCTGCTTGCTTGTGCGTGTCACCGCAGCGTCCCGTGGCCAGG
The DNA here is from genome assembly GCA_964036045.1 of Eutreptiella sp. 'Long Island Sound 2002'. Lineage (NCBI taxonomy): Eukaryota > Euglenozoa > Euglenophyceae > Eutreptiales > Eutreptiaceae > Eutreptiella > Eutreptiella sp. 'Long Island Sound 2002'. The sequence goes on along the minus strand of OZ038392.1, from coordinate 27,152,646 downwards.
CCCCCCACGGGAACGCGTCAACCCCAATCGCCTGGATCATGACGTGCACTTCTAGAATGCCACCGAAGACACCAATCTCCAACGAAAAGAAGGCCAAGGCAACGGCATATGCTGCAGCCATGGCAGCGGAAGGGCCATCGCTGATGGAATTAATGGGGAGCGTGCCTCGCCCAAAAAAGCATAAGAAGCGGAGCGTTTCCTTTGCCTCGCAAGCCGAGGTACAAACACTCACGCCCGAGGGTGGGCACCAAGTACTAACCTCTGCGCCCATTTCCACACCCAAACATGAGCCCCAAAGCGCGAAGCCTGACCCAACGCCTGACCCGAATCCTAACCCATCCAAGCCGTCAGACCAACCGGTTGCAGCCGAGGCCATACCTGACCCAGAAGCAGAGGTGATGGTGCACGACGCGGAAGACGAAGGAATTTCGCAAACACCCCAGAATCTGGACATGCCGGATCTAGGCGAGTTCACCTCCCAAACGTCCTCTTCAGCAGAGCTCCCCACCCCTTCTACCCCTCTTCCTTTGACGCCTACCTCAAGCCAACAAACCTCACAACCTTCTCAATCTTCGATGGCTTCATCGGGGCCGTCTAGTATTGGTGATGTAGATCTGTCCCAAGATTGCGATGAGTTAAGCAGACATATCCACAAGTGCGAGGAGAAAATGCAACTCCGCCCCTGTATCCAAAAATTGGAAACGTGGGCCGCATCCTTAGGGGACTCTCCTTTTCGAAAAAAGGTGCAGGATTTTTTCCTCCAGGAGGCCGAAGAGCGGGGCGAGCTCACCCAGACAGCAATCTCTTTCCTCTCCTTGCGAAACAAGGCCGATCTTTGGGCCCGAGTGCAGGCACAAGTAGGGTCGGAGGATACCCACGATGCCCGCCAGCCTGTTTTGGAGCAGCTTGACATGAGCCGTCCGTGGGCTCATGAACTGCTAGGTCTGCCGCGTGGAGCCGATGAGGACGTCGTTAAAAAACGGTATCCGAAACTGGTGCTGTGGGCTCAGAGGTTTGACATCAATGTCATTCAAAGAATCAATGGGGCGAAAGACATCCTTTGTGGGGATAGCCGACGGCTGTACGAGGCTCAATTGAACTGCCTCGTTGCACCACGGGGGGAAGATTTAGGGGATGACCCTGCTCTTTGGCTGCGTGAACACGTTTGGTGGCCATCAATGGCCGACGTGGAATCTCCGGAGCCAATGCAAGCTGCTAACCCCGGCACCACTGCGCTGCACGGACCCATTAGCCCTGAGCCAACTTCAATCTCCTCAAAAACCGTTCACCCGGAATATATTGATGCTGACGACACCCCATCTCCTGCCGAGGGCCCTGTATCTGGGGTAGATGGGATCAGAGTCCTAGGCATTTTGTTGACAAATCGTGAAATAACGGAACAATTGGGGGCTGATCGTTGGATCGGGGATAATTTGATTGAAATTCGAGTGCAACTCATGAATTTGCTGCTCCATCGGAAACTCGGCCTCCAGCGAAGGGTCTGGCCCGTTACCCTTTGGCGGAAAAAGAGCTTGCCACAGAAGGAAAACTGCTTTGACCTCGATTGGTTTATTTTGGTCTGTGGCAAGCAGGGGCACTGGTGGGTGGCAGTTTTTCTTCATCTGCTCTCGTCCCCTGAAGTGTGGATTCTGGATTCTCTGTGTCCGGATTCTGCCCAACGGCAACAGCGTGGAACCGTTCTGTGGGACCTCCTTAAGCGGCACTGGAAGGTGCATAACCAGCACCAGCCATGGCCATTCTCTACCGACGTGAACCTTAAGAAATTTCACTGTGTACATCAGCCAGATGGTTGGTCGTGTGCAGTGTTTGCGTGCTGTGGTGCAGAGTGGGTCGTTTCCCTTGTTTTAGGCGGTAGCGAGGTTGATTTGTAACCTCTATCGCTAGAACTAAGCAACTTAGACCTTAGGAATAGTTTACGTAATTGGCACAGAACAGTACGTCTGCTGCATAAGGATGTAGTTCCCGATCATCAGCTCTTCCCGGATTCTAGAACACTTTCTTCAGTATCCACAATGCCTGCCCGTCGTGAGGAACAGATGAGGATGGCAGAAGAGGAATGTATGATATATCACTGTTGGGCGAGCGTCTCGCCGATGCATGCCAGCAGCAGTCCTCCCATCGTCGCCTACAGTGCCAAAGACGGAGGAGCCAAAAGAGCCGGAAGCAGGCAACGTGGAAGGTGTGGAGGCAGCACCGGAAGGTGTGCTACTGATTTCAAACACCTGTGATGCACGAGGCTGATAGGCTTGGCCCAACAATACAACGCACATCCCTTGATACAGGTGCGGGGCAAGCGGAGCAAGCCGCAGAAAAAGCGGGCGAAGCAGCGGCGGAGGCAGCAGCGGAGGCAGAAGAAGGAGCGGAAGAAGCGGGAGCAGCGGAGGAAGTCGCCGCCGCGGAAGAAGCGGGAGGAGAAGCGGCAGAAGGAGCAGAAAAGGAAGCGGGAGAGGGGACCGCAGAGGGAGCACAAGCCGGCGAGGAAGCAAGAGGAGAAGAGACGGAGCAGGAATTGCCAGAAGAACTCCCTGCAGGTTTGCCAGGAATTGCACGACACTACATTGTGAATAAGTTACGCCTCACCATGGGAGCCTATCAAGTTCCTGCATCAGAGGCCCCCGGTAAATCAATAGTCAGGGGGTAGCCTATCAAGTTTGTGCATCAGAGGCCCCCGGTAAATCGATAGTCAAGGGGTAGCCTATAACGTTCGTGCATCAGAGGCCCCCGACAATTCAATAGTCAGGCGGTAGCCTATCAAGTTCGTGCATCAGAGGCCGCTGGAAAGTCAATAGTTAAGGGGTAGCCTATCAAGTTCGTGCATCAGAGGCCCTGATTATTGGTTTACCCAGGGCCTCTGATGCACGAACTTGATAGGCTACCCACTGACTATTGATTTACCGGGGGCCTCTGATGCACGAACTTGATAGGCTACCCCCTGATTATTGATTTCCTGGGGGCCTCTGATGCACGAACTTGATAGGCCACCCCCTGACTATTGATTTGCCAGCGGCCTCTGATGCACGAACTTGATAGGCTACCCCCTGACTATTGGTTTACCCAGGGCCTATGATGCACGAAGTTGATAGGCCTGCCCGTGACTATTGATTTACCGGGGACTCTGATGCGGGAACTTGATAGGCTACCCCCTGACTACTGGTTTACCCAGGGCCTCTGATGCACGAGCTTGATAGGCTACCCCCTGACTATTGATTTACCGGGGGCCTCTGATGCACGACCTTGATAGGCTACCCCCTGACTATTGATTTGCCAGCGGCCTCTGATGCACGAACTTGATAGGCTACCCCCTGATTATTGATTTGCCAGGGGCCTCTGATGCACGAACTTGATAGGCTACCCCCTGACGATTGATTTGCCAGGGGCCTCTGATGCACGAACTTGATAGGCTACCCCCTGACTATCGATTTACCTGGGGCCTCTGATGCACGAACTTGATAGGCTACCCCCTGACTATTGGTTTACCCAGGGCCTCTGATGCACGAACTTGATAGACTACCCCCTGACAATTGACTTACCGGGGGCCTCTGATGCACAAACTTGATAGGCTTCCCCCTGACTATTGGTTTGCCAGGGGCCTCTGATGCACGAACTTGATAGGCTACCCCCTGATTATTGATTTACCGGGGGCCTCTGATGCACGAACTTGATAGGCTACCCCCTGACTATTCATTTACCGCCCCTGATGCAGGACATTGCTAGGCTGGTCCTTGCAATAGAACGCACATCCTCTGATCCAGGTGCAGCCGAAGCCGAAGTGGAGGAAGCAAGGGAAGCTGAGGCGAAAGCAGCGGAGGAGGGCGAAGAAGGAGCAGAAGCAGAGGTTGAAGGGGCAGAAGCAGGTTTGCCACTGATTGCACAACACCACTGATGATCAATCTCGATAGGCTACCCGATAATTACTGATTCACAAAGAGCCTCATAAACGAAACCATATCCCTGCACCTATAGGTCCTGCGAGTCCAGTGTCGCAGACGACGAAGGACCTGGCGGCCGAGCTTGCTGCGCGGGTGGGGGTCGGACGAGGGGGAGGACCCGGATTGGTGGAGGACGGCGGGGCACAGGGAGAAGCCGCAGCGGGAGAAGAAGAGGAGGGCGTCCTGGGACCTGCACCGAGGGGATGTGAGAGCCCTTGGTATGTAATTGCATGCGTAAGTGTTTTCTTCTGCTGCTGTGCTTCTTGAGAATTTAACTCTGATCCTTGCTGTTTGTATTCAGTTCTCGGCAAGAAGGAAAGGGGAGAGGAGCCCGCGGTGAAGTGGGCCCATGAGAAGGAGCGAAGCCGAAGCCCAAGTCCTGAACGCCAGCTTCTTGGGGAAGGCTCGCCCAGCCCCCAGCCCCAGTCGCCGGTGGTCACCCCAACCCCGACCGACGTGTTGATGGAGGAGGAAGAGGAGGAGGAGGCAAAGAAAACGGAGGAGGAGAAGGGGAAGGAGAAGGACACCGAGACTGCGGAGGCGGAGGGTGGGCGGAAGGGGGCAGAAGCGGGGGGCGGGGGAGTTGCCAAGCAACCAGAGGGGGTCACAACGAGGAGCGGAAGCACAACGAAACGCCGAGTGAGGGACACCGGGGCGGGGGAGGAGGAGAAGCAACGGGCGGTGGTGAAGCGGCCGCATTTTGTTATGGGGAAGCACCTCGAGATCGTGGTCTCCACGATTGGGGAAGGCGCGGGTGTGATGACGAAGGTGGATATTGAGGCGGACACCTGCCTGGGGGAGTACAAGGGGGAAAGGATTGAAGGGACGGCACCGGATTGCCTGACGGGTAGGGGGGATAATGTTTTGTGCATCAAGGGCGGGGGGGCAGATTCAAAGACTGGGAGGGGGGTTTGGGTGGACGGGGGTAGAAGGAGGAATATTCTGAGCCCCATGAACGCTCGCGCTCGCCTGGAGGATTGCAACGTGATCATCCACCTGGATGACAGTACCCCCAGGGTTTACACCCGGCGGGACGTGAAGGCGGGTACCGAGCTGGCCATGTTCTATGGCGTAGATTACCTGTTGCCCCCTTCGCCTCCACCTGCTGATGCTGCTGACCCTGATGAACCTGCTGCAGAAGGTGTATTTTACCCTTGACGCCGGTTCCCGGACCCAGATATAATATTGAAAGGCCAGGCTCCATTGCATTCTGTTCCTTTCTCTGCGCGGTGAATTCTGTTTGACCTCCTATTGACCTCCTACCTGATACGCGCGTGTCTAGCCCTGTGACTTTCTCTTTGGCGCTATTGGGGTGTTTGTTCATTTTTTGGAGCCAAAGTGCACCCTATTTCGTCTCATTTGACCTGATCCTGACCGCATCCCATTGCTTACTTTCCATCTTGTTTCACCAGGTGGGACAGATTGCAGGTACAGGTACTGGTTCCTGTTACGGCAGGTGTTGTTACAACACGCTATTTTTTAGGTTCAAGAGTATTATTCAGATCTACCCCATTTCGTCTGATTTGACTGGTTTGACCGGACCGAACCGTTTTCGTTTGTCTAACCTTGAGAGTAATGGCTGATACAGCCTACAAAGACACCACAGCTACAGTGTGTTTGCGTCGTTTGCTTCTTAGTTGCGTGGGTGCGGTTAAGGGAACTCGAATTTTGAACCCAAATGGGTTCAAGAGAATTATACAGACCCAACCCACCTTGTAACCGGGCGTGAACCTTGTTCGTGACCTCCAAAACAGGTCAAAAGGGACCTGGGAAACGGCGCTGGCCAATTAGTGCAGGTAAGGCAGCTACCGAGGCTAGGGGAAGGTACGTGACGCCACAGATGTGCCGATCCTGTGTGGTCACACCCCGAAAACCTCGAGTGCCAGAGGGTCCCCCTACAGGGGAACGATAACCAAGCTACGGCAACCTTCGGGCCGAATCCCAGCCAGCGAGTTTTGTTTCCAGGTTACCGACCAGTTTTAATGGTTTACCCCCACGTGCTTATAAGTGTCAGTTAGCGTTGTCGTCATCAGCCTGATTCTGACGCCCCATATGTTTCTCCCGTTTAACCCAAGTGTGAACAAATGCTAGTGAATCCTTGAAAATGATGTAGTTGATTCGCACATTTTACTTGCTCAATCCTTCTGCTATTGATTTGTTTCGTTCCCTTGCCTGTCGTCCTCTTGCATAGCATGTAGGGCCAGTCACGACTTGGTAAAACTTTGTACACCTCCCATAACTGAATCTTCGAGATCGACTTCGTTCAGCAAATCCTCGATTCGGTCCCAATAATCTTCGTGAATGCTTGGGAATGGGTCGTACTTCAGAGGCTGAGCGATATTGAGATCCGCCAAATAGCCGTCTTCACTGACTTCATCCCATTGCACTTCTGCAGGTTCTTCACTGACCTCTTCCCACTAAATGTAGACCTTGTCAACTTCAGCATCTCGAACACCAGCGTCCTGTTCTTCATCTGATTCCGTTGGAGGGTGAATTTCTGGGACTTCAGACTCGTCCTTCGGTGTTGCTGCAGGTGTATCGTGCCCGTATCGTTTCAGCGAATCTGACCGGGTTAAACCACGGTTCACTCGATGGAGAAGCTTGACCACTTGGGGATTCAGTTCAGCCAACGAAATATCACAATCATTGCCATCTATGAGGGATGCAATGCTTCCCCAGCGCGGGCCTGGTAATGTGCTGGTCGCCCCATCTGGGAGATAGAGGGGTACATCTGGGATGGGTACACGAACCTTCGTCATGCAGTCAAAAAATGGTCGCCGTACGGCAGCTTCCCTGGTTTGGCCCCAATCTGGACAAATAACCACGACTTGCGCTCGGTCGAGCACGGCCTTGATGACCATCCTCTCGAGGTGTGACCATGTTGGGTTGGCCCAGCATATCTGAAAGTCGTGCCAGTTGTAGGCATAACATGAATTGAGGGGAGTGCAATACAACGGTTCGGTATGATTTTTGGGGTTGGCGTACAAGTCCACGGTGGGTCTCACATCACCAAGGTCGATGAGGACTTGCTCCCTCAGTGAAGGTAACAAACTGTAGGCTTCTCTCCGGGAAATTCTCAAAGATGATTGAGCAGGTGGCAATCTGTTTCCTCCTTCCTTCTGACAGGACTTCTCAGATAACGATACCAAGCATGGTTCATCAGTCTCTGGATTCTTGACAATGAGTCTCGATGGAGTAAAAATCAAACCCAGAATTGTCTTGGCGTTTTGACAGATGAAATTCATGCCCAGGCATACCTGAAAAGCTGAAGTGTCCATAACGATACAAACATGCGGAAGATAGAAATTGCCCATGCACACATCCACGGATTTCTCTCCTTCACTGTACGTGTAGAGCCCATCTCCCACCCTGACTGCACAGTAGCCCCTGCTGTTCGGATCTGACACCAATGATGAAGCCACAATGGAATCAGTTGCACCAGTATCCAAAACAGCGTCACACATCTCCTCCTCCACAACCACGGGTAGTCACAACGTGAAACCGTCCTTGACAGCGGCTCGAAGCAGGTCCACAATTTTCTCAACCTCTGAAAATGCCAGATCTCTCTTCCTCTTCCTGGCTTGACTCTCAGTGTCCTCCTGCATCGGTTTGGTCTCTGCTGAGGGGGCGCCAGCACCAGCACTTGCTGCGGAGGGGTCAGATGCATCTTTCTTTCTTGGGCCAGCTTTGGGTCCCTTTTGCTTCTGGTCCTTCCATTTCTTCTTTGCGTCTTCCACCGCCTTTTGGGCTGCCTCCTCACTGAGACCCGGCTGGATCAAGAAAATCTTGAGTCGATCCTCTTTCTGTTTTCTTTGGATCTCAAAGCAATGATCGCTATAATGGTTCGTTTTGCCACAGTGTTTACACTGTATGCGGGCCTTGAATTTGGCGACCAACGCGTTGGGGTCCAACTGTCCTTTGCCTCCTCTGCCTCCTTGGCCCTTTCCTCTTCCCCGACCTTTTCCTTTGCCAGAGCCTTCCCCTCTTTTGTCACCCTTGCCTTCTCTCTCAGAGACTCTTAGCTCTGCAATCATCGAGTGGCATTGGGAGAGGAGTTCGGAGATGTCCGCCTTGGGAGCTGAACTTCCAGACGATGGTCCTCCAGAGATAGAGGTGTCCTTTTCCTTATCTCTCTGCTTTTCCTGGTATCGACTCGAAGCAGTGCGCCCGGATGCAGAACCACGAGAAGCGGCAAGATGTTTAAAACCGACAGAAAGTTGTGCGCGCTCCTTCATGAGATCGTTCAATGAACCATAAGAGTGCATCCTTGCAAAAAGGTTATCGTTCTTCGTCCATTCAACGAAAAGCTTATCATTTATTTTCGAGGAAAGTTCCATAAGCTTGCGCAACTCCGTCATAACTCTCGCGTTCAACTTATCGAACAGCCTTTCCAGTGTCTCGAACAATTTGACCACTTGCTCCGGTTTCGGGTCGTAGGGTAAATGGGACACCGTCGAAATCTCACCCAGAATCGAGAGGTCCGTCTCAAGCGTAGGATAGAGGTCTTGGAGTTTTTTCAGAAAGTCTTCAAAGCTTGTGTCCGTTTTGAGCAACTTGGAGACCCTTTCTTGAGGTTCAGGATCCTTGATGCCCTGCACGATGAGGTTAGCTTTCACCCGATCTTTGGCTCTGGCCTTGCCAGTGAGCACCAGGTATCTTCCAAATTGTTCTGCATACTTCTCAACGTTGCGCCCATCGAATGGTGGAATTTCCATTTTCAGGGCGTTAGTCTTATCCTCTTCAACGTCATCCGGCCACTCATATTTGTTCACACCTCCACATACTTCTGTGAGCGTGGCAAAAGCCGATGATTCTCTCGTAACAAAGGGACTTTTCTTAGTAGGTGGTGAACGACTGGAGGTAGGCATGCGCCGAACGTCTTCGGACTTCTTGGCGATCTTCTCGTTCATCCGATCAATGCGCTGGAGCACCTTTGAAAGAAGTGGGTCATCCGTCTCCAGGATTTCCTCCTCAGAATCGTCGGAGAGACTCTTGTGAAACTCAACTCTCGATTTTCCCTTAAGTGTCTTACTCGTACGCTTCTCTCGTACTTCGGTAGCTTTGTGCTTCATTTTCTCCTTGAGATCCGTCAATAAATAGTCTTCCAACCAGCCGCTCATTTCTTCGTGCTCGTCCTCCGTCAGCTCGCCAATTTCATCTTTTAGCTCCTTTGCAAATTCCGTCTCAGGTAATTCGTAAGAACCTTCGGAGGAATCATGCCCAACCTCGGAACTCGACGTCCAAACAGGTACTCTGTGATCGTCTCCTGAAAAGTGATCCTTCGGCGTCGACGTAGGTTCCAGAATAATGGTCGGCGGACTGAAAGGAACAGGTGTCGTAGTAGATCCTGACGGGAAACTCGGCGGACCCATACCTGGGATCGAACTGGTCAAGCGCCTGCGCGCGTCACTCGCTCGAATTGAAGCTGCGGTCTTGTTGAAAACCAGCGTCTGTTGTAAAGAAAAGAAATTCTGCATGTTCTCTTCTTCGACGCGTAAAACACGCTCGCGTTCAACCAAGCCAGCCAATAATAAAGCATAAGGATCACCAATAGAATCCAATTCTTGTTTTCGCATGGGTTGATAACGTTCATATGATTGAGAGAAAGGTTGCCTTTCTTGATTCGCCCCATCGTCTTCTTGTGCTCCGTGAACGAAAGACCCCAGTGACGCTTGCTGATCGTCGACGTTGCTAGAACTCGCGAGATGGACGCTTCGACGTGTGGAATCGATATCGTGCACAGTAGCATCCATAGGTCTGCTACCACTGTTAAATTCCCGCTTTGCATCTCGTTCCTCTATTTGAATGGTCTCAGTATCCTCTGGTTGCACTTGCTTTGGTGTTTGCTCCTGCTCCATTTCAGGTACTCAAAGATTTCAGTGGAAAATAAAATGAGACCAAGACTCCAAGACGAGCAGAACTGAGATCAATAAAATAATAAAGAACTTGATGGGGCTGTACAATGAACAGACCATCAATGGGTGATGTTGGGCCTTGTGTTTGCGCAGATGCATGCATGTATGCATCAGCACCACTCAGGACTTCAGTCTGCACTCTGCAGACTCTGAACAGTGACTTCAGATCAGGGCAAAAATCGTATATCTCAGAAATCAGGCTTCCTGCAAAGATAGTCAAACAGACGAAGGAAAATTGGTTTCCCAATGATAAAAAATGATAGAAAATCACTTTAAATGTCATCCAGGAATTTTCTTTAGCTCAAAAAATAATTAATTCATGTCTGCAGAACTCAGTAGGAACTTCCCTGATGACGTCAGAACTCAGTAGGTATCGCCAATAGTGGAAGCGGCGCGCTCACGGGGCAAAAATGGTCAAAAAAATGAAATAGTCTTATGACCACTATATAGATGCGGAATTTTATGCTGAGTCTGAAAATCATATTTTGTTTCTGTGGAACACCCATATATTGGAGAAAAATGCAGACTACTGAACAGCTCAATCTCAATGAGACTAGCCAAAAAGAATAAATAAAGCAAAGGCCAACACCCATGTTTTGCTATATTACAAATAGTGTTCAAAGAAGGAACAATGGAATAACAAACAATAACTCATTGCATATAGTACAATAGATAAATCCTCTTTTGAATTAAAGTTAAGCCATTAAGTGTCTTTCATCCATGTTGGAAATGATCAAGCTCCATGGATAAAATTTCCCCCAATGTCCCAACCAAACTCCAATAAAGAAGACTACCATTGCTCCATATGAAACCAATATTTTGAGAAATTGTTGCTCATTCATGGACTTTTAACTTTCGGGCCCAAGTGTGGGCAGACCGCAAATTCCCCCGGAGTCGAGCTAGGTTTTGCAAGAAAAACCAACCTTTCACGACACGGTGGCGGGGCCCGACAAACTGTGCGGTCCAGTTAGGTCCAAACCTGCCTCCCTTCGACTGCTGTGGAGCAACGTGCCCCATGAAAGGAATGGCTACCAGCGGCTTGAAGAATGCTTACACGCGGCACTTTTTGGCCTGTTCGTTCAAATTTAGGTAATACTTCAACAGGAAAACACCAAATGTGGGTTTTTTTGCACAGATTCGTAGCTTGAGAGCTGTTTCATAGCTGGAATCATCAGAATTTTTGTCACAATGCACTGTACCAGAATTATTGCCCGGGGGGGGGGTTCGGGCATTGAGGCCCATTGCTAGAAAACTGCCAAAATTGCCGCTCAAATTTTGTAAATTTCTTCATTCCAATGCCATGTCTTTGGAATCAGGGTTTTTCTGCTACATTGTGTGTTCTCTGTGGTTGGTGGTCATCTCTCAGAGCATAGTGAATCTCAAGTTCCGGATTTTCAACACTTGAAGCAAGCCAAGAGGCAACAATAGCCGTTGCAAAAAGTAAAAATAGCGCTATGCTCGATTCTCGTATACCAAGGTCGACCGCCCAAGCGATATTCACCACCTTTGATAAAAAGACGTGTTGCTAGGCGGCGATATACCCCGAAATCTCAAACATCACGGAGCCCGAAAGCCTCTATTGTTTCTCATGTAAAGTCACATGCTCGCCAATCTCACGCAAAATCTTAGTTGCGAAGGCCACGCCCAAAGGTCTGCGCGATTGAACCACGCCCTCATCGTGCTATCCGAAGGCGACGGCGCTATGGGCCGGTACACTTACGCCTATGTGCTTCTACAGCATCCACGCTATCGAAACTAGAACACACACATATAAAGGGTCTACGTTGGAGGCACACACTACATTCAAATTTTTCTGCTATGCTTTCGGAACATTTGTTACAACGGATGCCTCCCGATTTCGAGTCTACGATGGGGTCTACCATACTATCTGTGCAAGATTATCAAGCAATTATTGGAATTAAGTGATGCCCTCTCACCTTCAGCCTTACAGACATTTCGATCGGAAGCCTTATCACACCTGGATGTGGAAGTGACTAGATCCATCTCCGTGTTTCGAAGAAATCTGAATCGAAGGTTCTGCAGGACTGTATGCAACTCACTTGCCATCACCCATACTTGCGTAGGTTATGGGTGAAAATTCACAACACCGCCTCCTCCCTACACTTGGTCAACGATTTTGAATGCTACCAATTTTCTGAACAAACTCTGGTTTACACACAAACTTTGCGTGACACACTGCATGAGTGCACAGAGTGGTCTGAACCATGTGACTCTTGGTGGCACACCTGGGCCACCCTGTTCCAACCGGATATGGTAATTAATACACACATCGTTCAGGGCATCAAGGATCCTGAACTTCAAGAAAGAGTCTCCAAGTTGCTCGAAACGGACACAAGCTCTGAAGACGTTCTCAAGAAACTCCAAGAACTCTATCGTACGCTTGAGAAGGAACTCTCAATTCTGGGTGAGATTTCGAAGGTGTCCCATTTACCCTACGACCCGAAACCCGAGCAAGTGGTCAAATTGTTGGAAACACTGGAAAGGCGGTTCGATAAGTTGAACCCTGGAGTTTTGACGGAGTTGCGCAAGCTTATGGAACTTTCCTCGAAAATAAATGATAAGCTTTTTGTTGAATGGACGAAGGACAATAACCTTTTTGCAAGGATGCACTCTTATGGTTCATTGAAGGATCTCATGAAGGAGCGCGCACAACTTTCTGTCGGTTTGAAACATCTTGCCGCTTCTCGTGGTTCTGCATCCGGGCGCACTGCTTCGAGTCGATACCAGGAAGAGCAGAGACATAAGGAAAAGGAAACCTCTTTCTCTGGAGGACCATCGTCTGGAAGTTCAGCTCCCAAGGCGGACATCTCCGAATTCCTCTCCTAATGCCACTCGATGATTGCAGAGCTAAGAGTCTCTGAGAGAGAAGGCAAGGGTGACAAAGGAGGAAACGGCTCTGGCAAAGGAAAAGGTCGGGGAAGAGGAAAAGGCCAAGGAGGCAGAGGAGGCAAAGGACAGCTGGACCCCAACGCGTTGGTCGCCAAATTCAAGGCCCGCATACAGTGTAAACACTGTGGCAAAACGAACCATTATAGCGATCATTGCTGTGAGATCCAGCGAAAACAGAAAGAGGATCGACTCAAGGCCTTCCAGATCCTTCCCCCCCTAGCACAGCCTATTGGGCGCCTGCAGGCGGGTTTCCTGTGGATAGCCCTCGCCGACAGCGGAGCATTTCTCTCTGTCAACCACATTCCACCACTCCCCATCCCTCACGGGTTGGAGTACCCACTCGGCTCCCGGATGCACTTGGGTGTCGTCCATCCACGGCTGGAGGCCAGGGGGCGACCCTTTCCACGTTCCCCCTGGTCCCGCTCACGCGTGAACCTACGTGTACTCAGGCCATTGACCCGGGGATCTCAAGGTGAACCCTCACCTCTGCGGACACCTCACGGCCGTCCCGGGGTTCAGGGCATTTTCCTGACTTCCCGTGGTCAGGTTCCCCATGGTTGGCCCACGGTTCACCACTCCATGGCGACTGGTTTCCCAATCCCACGGGGCTGTTGCTTGGCGCTTTCGGTCCCCCTGCCCATCCCTTGTCCCATTCCCCTTTGCCACACCCCGGCACCGGCCCGTTCCCAGCGTCCCGTGGACCCCCTACCATTTCGGGCCGCTGTGCGGCCTTAGCCACACGCCCTTCCCCGTCCCGTCCCCTTTTCCCATCATCCCGTGTTTATACCCCACCAGGTCGCCAGCAACCCTGTGGCGCGGGCCCACTGGATCTTCTTCCATCCAGGGACCGCTTCGTGCGCCTAGCACGGGTCGCTCCCTTCCCGCCCCCGCCCCTTTACCCTGTGCCGCAGCCCCGGCCTAATCTCCTGGGCTGTTGTGCGGCCCCATCCCACCCCTCATCCCGTGTTTATACCCCGCCGGGCCGCCAGCAACCCTGTGGCGCGGGCCCACTGGATCTTCTTCCATCCGGGGACCGCTTCGTGCGCCTAGCACGGGTGGCTCCCTTCCCGCCCCCGCCCCTTTCCCCTGTGCCGCGGCCCCGGCCTAATCTCCTGGGCTGTTGTGCGGCCCCATCCCATCCCTCATCCCGTGTTTATACCCCACCGGGCCGCCAGCAACCCTGTGGCGCGGGCCCACTGGATCCTCATCCATCCGGGGAGCGTTTCGTGCGCTTAGCACGGGTCGCTCCCTTCCCGCCCCCGCCCCTTTCCCCTGTGCCGCGGCCCCGGCCTAATCTCCTGGGCTGTTGTGCGGCCCCATCCCATCCCTCATCCCGTGTTTATACCCCACCGGGCCGCCAGCAACCCTGTGGCGCGGGCCCACTGGATCCTCATCCATCCGGGGAGCGTTTCGTGCGCCTAGCACGGGTGGCTCCCTTCCCGCCCCCGCCCCTTTCCCCTGTGCCGCGGCCCCGGCCTAATCTCCTGGGCTGTTGTGCGGCCCCATCCCATCCCTCATCCCGTGTTTATACCCCACCGGGCCGCCAGCAACCCTGTGGCGCGGGCCCACTGGATCCTCATCCATCCGGGGAGCGTTTCGTGCGCTTAGCACGGGTCGCTCCCTTCCCGCCCCCGCCCCTTTTCCCCTGTGCCGCGGCCCCGGCCTAATCTCCTTCTGAAGGAGCTGAAACCGTGAGGGCAGCGACTGAAGGGAGCCTACCGCTGGTCATGCCCCAAGGGAACCTGGTTGAAGTTCTCGGCCGTGAGGTGAGACAGGGGTCGACAGGGGAACTGATGGTGGAGAGCTCTCCTTCCCGCCAGAGGCGGCCACCATGTAAAACAAACAAGGAGATGTCAGATGAGGCTGCGGACGCGGCCGCCCTTACTTACTTACTTACTTGGGAATGGGTCGTACTTCAGAGGCTGAGCGATATTGAGATCCGCCAGATGGCCGTCTTCACTGACTTCATCCCATTGCACTTCTGCAGGTTCTTCACTGACCTCTTCCCACTAAATGTCGACGTTGTCAACTTCAGCATCTCGAACGCCAGCGTCCTGTTCTTCATCTGATTCCGTTGGAGGGTGAATTTCTGGGACTTCAGACTCGTCCTTCGGTGTTGCTGCAGGTGCATCGTGCCTGTATCGTTTCAGCAAATCTGACCGGGTTAAACCACGGTTCACTCGATGGAGAAACTTGACCACTTGGGGATTCAGTTCAGCCAACGAAACTTCACAATCATTGCAATCTATGAGGGATGCAATGCTTATCCAGCGTGGGGCTGGTAATGGGCTGGTCGCCCGATCTGGGAGTTAGAGGAGTACATCTGGGATAGGTACAAGAACCTTCGTCATGCGGTCCAAAAATGGTCGCCATACGGCAGCTTCCCCGGTTTGGCCCCAATCTGGACAAATAACAACGACTTGCGCTCGGTCGAGCACGGCCTTGGTGACCATCTTCTCGACGTGTGACCATGGTAGGTTGGCTCAGCATATCTGAAAGTCGTGCCAGTTGTAGGCATAACATGAATTGAGGGGAGTGCAATACAACGGTGCGGTATGACTTTTGGGGTTGGCGTACAAGTCCACGGTGGGTCTCACGTCACCAAGGTCGATGAGGACTTGCTCCCTCAGTGAAGATAACAAACTGTAGGCTTCTCTCAGGGAAATTCTCAAAGATGATTGAGCAGGTGGCATTCCGTTTCCTCCTTCCTTCTGACAGGACTTCTCAGATAACGATACCAAGCATAATTCATCAGTCTCTGGATTCTTGACAATGAGTCTCGATGGAGTAAAAATCAAACCCAGAATTGTCTTGGCGTTTTGACGGATGAAATTCATGCCCAGGCATACCTGAAAAGCTGAAGTGTCCATAACGATACAAACATGCGGAAGATAGAAATTGCCCATGCACACATCCACGGATTTCTCTCCTTCACTGTACGTGTAGTGCCCATCTCCAACCTTGACTGCACAGTAACCCCTGCGATTCGGATCTGACACCAATGATGAAGCCACAAAGGAATCAGTTGCACCAGTATCCAAAACAGCGTCACACATCTCCTCCTCCACAACCACGGGTAGTCACAACGTGAAACCGTCCTTGACAGCGGCTCGAAGCAGGTCCACAATTTTCTCAACCTCTGAAAATGCCAGATCTCTCTTCCTCTTCTTGGCTTGACTCTCAGTGTCCTCCTGCATCGGTTTGGTCTCTGCTGAGGGGGCGCCAGCACCAGCATTTGCTGCGGAGGGGCCAGATGCATCTTTCTTTCTTGGGCCAGCTTTGGGTCCCTTTTGCTTCTGGTCCTTCCATTTCTTCTTGGTATCTGCCACAGCCTTTTGGGCTGCCTCCTCACTGAGACCGGGTTGCTGGGCTGTTGTGCGGCCCTATCCCATCCCTCATCCCGTGTTTATACCCCACCGGGCCGCCAGCAACCCTGTGGCGCGGGCCCACTGGATCCTCATCCATCCGGGGACCGTTTTGTGCACCTAGCACGGGTCGCTCCCCTCCCGCCCCCGCCCCTAACTCCTGTGCCGCCTCCCACTCTGTCCTAGTCCGCTGGGGCCGTCGCGTGGCCCTAGCCACACGCCCTGTTCTGTCCCGTCCCCGTTTGGTGCTGTGGGGTGTCGTTCGCGTTTTTTTTTTCTTTCGCCGTGCTTTGGTTTTTTTTTTCGTGGTTCCCTCCTCCCTGCATGCACGCACAACAACACTGCATCGCCATCTGTCTCGGTTCCGTTCGGTGCTCACGTCCAGTCCCACCACCATCCTGTGGCGCGGCCCTTGGCGGTCCCCGGCCATGCCAGGTGGGCGCCCCTCCCTCGCGACCCAGCCATTTTAGCCTACGTTGTTGTACGTTAATCTTCTTTCTCTCCTCTCCACCCTCCCCTCCCCTCTGTCTCCTGCCCGCCCTCTTAGTGCTGTTCTCCTGCTCCGTGTGCTCGCCGCTGGTCGTCCCCGCGCCATGGTTGTATCTCGCGCGCTTTCACGCGCCTCAGGGCTTCTGCCCTGTCTTCCGACCTGTGGGCCGACCTGGGCGGCCTCCCCAGACACCCCTTCGGGGGGACTCCCCCTTCGTCCTCCCCCGCCGGCCGCCCCTCCATCAGTTCCCTGATGGTCGGGCGGGGCGGCCGGTACGGCTCAATGCGGGTCATCGGCATGGTGTTTCCCTGAGAGAGTCATGGTGTTCCTTTGTGCCCTTGTTGGACCCCCTGTTCCACCCACCTCCCGCACCCTGCCTCCTCTACGTGTCCTTCCTGTGTGTCCCCCTGTTCTGCTGTTGTTGTTGTTTTTTTGGTGTCCCCGTGTTCGCGCTCGCCGCTGCTCCCGCGCGCCCTGCGTGTGTCCCCTGCTCTTCTCCGTGCTACCCCTGTCCCGCAGCCCCGCGCCCCCTCACTCGCCCATCTCCCCTCCCATTCTCCTTCTCGCTGTCGACCCTGACTGTACGTCTGCCCTCCCTGTCTGAGCCGCGCTGTCTCTCGTGTGTGCCACTCGCGTGCTCTACCCCTACCCGTCTCCGTCGCCCCTACCATTTTCCCTGGGGTCTCCCCCACCCTAGTATTCCTTCGGTCCCCGTCTCGCACCCCATCCTGGTTGCCTTGTGCCCTGTCTGGGGGGGGGGGGGGTGTATCTGCGGACTGGACTGTGGCCCTGCCTGTGGTTTGCAATGGCCGTTGGGTTCCCACGCACCATGAGCCACCGCATCTGCCGAAGGAACACAGAGAGAACGACAGTGAGACGCTAGTCGAATTCCCTTCGCTGCATTTGCACCGTGGAGCCCAGCCGCATAGACAAGCTGCGGACCAGAGCCCCCAGTCGGACCCGGCGTGGTCACCAAGGGTTCACACTTTGTTGCACCTCGCAGGTGTGCAATGGCGCCGACGGCCACCTAGCCCTGGCGTGGTCAACCCCTCAGAGCATGGCGCGCGTCAGTCCAGTGGTTTCAATGCAGCACCATCTTGTCATGCAGAGAGCTTGGCCGCCACGTAACAAGTCGGCGGATAGCCCGCACACTCCTGCTGCCAGTCCACAGGGGCGCCACCGCGACGTGGTTCCACTGCACCGGACTCGAGTATACCAGCACTGCCACCTGCCCGTCCCAGAATTCTCTCCGAGGACGCGTTCTGAGCACCATCAGCAAAGACCCTGGCACCAACGTGTCGGAATATTGGATTCGTCTGCCCGTTCACCTTTCCTGCTAGGCAGCGCCCTGGCACCGTGCTTCACCCGAATGGCATAGCGCTGCTCCATGCCATCTCCGGCTGTTCTCGTCGGTCACAACCTTGTGCTCTGCTCCGACAGTACCCCGTTCCAATACTGCATCCCGTCAGTTTCTCGTTCTGCCCCACACTGCTCGCCGTACCCACGATACATCTCGCGTCCCGCTGCCCGGGTGCTCCCTCCGCACCCGCCTGCGCGACCGTACTCCGCTGCCCCATCTCCCCTCTCCCCCGCCGCTGGCCCTGTGCTCTCCGCTTTGGGTTCTCGTCCGCGTCCGCCATCTCCACCTCCCCCTCCACTTTCAGCCGTGTCCCTGCCCTTCCCTGCGCACCTGCACCTCTCCGCTCCCTTCCTCCTCTCCTCGTGTCCGTCACATCCCCTCCTCACCCTCCTCCACCTCCGCCCACCCCCGTGTCCGCCTCCCCGCATCCCGTCTGCCCATCCCTCTGCACGCCCCTGGCCCCCGGCCCCTTGCGCCTCTCGATCCTGCTCCGGCCCGGCCCTACGCGTCGCCACCGTACCGCCCCTCCCGCTGCAATAGCTCTCGCAGCATCTGAACCCGGGGCTTCTTCCCCTTCTCCCGGAGACAGTCCAGGCTCACCCCCGGGAGCGCCTCTCCCAGCATCCTCCTCCACCGCCCCTCATCCATCTCCGGCCCCCTTTCCCTGGGCCTCCCTGCCCTGCCGACCAGGTCACTGAAGGGGCGGGGCCCCCTGTTCTCCCGCCTTCCCCTCGTCTTCCCCGCCCACTTCACGTAGCGGGCCAGCTCCGCCACTTCCGCCGCCGTCCACCCCGCGACCGTCCCGGGTCTCCTCCGCACCGGCGGCGGCGCATACTGCCGCGGCGGCGGCGACTCCGAGTCCCAGTCTGGCGGCGTCGGCTCTAGGCTGGGGCTGGCCGGCCGCGGCGCCCCCTCCGCCTCCCCTGCCCCTCACTCCTCCCCCCTGCGCCGCTTCCCCCTTTCCTGCCCCGCCTCCTCTCCCTCCTCCCTGGCCCTCTTCCCTGACAGCGACCGCCCCTCCACATCCGTGGAGGGGGTGCCCCCTTCCGGATCCGGGAGGACCCGGTGGGCCCCCCAGGCCCCCGCCTCCTCCTCCTCCCGCACCCTGCGCTCCCTCGCCGCCAACTCCCTGTCCCTTTCCGCAAGCCTCGCCGCCTCCCCCCTGATCCGCCTCCATGCCCTCTCCTGCATCTCTCCCTCCTGCTCCGGCGCAATAGCCGGCTGTCGGATCGGCACCAGTGTGGTACCCTCCCGCCCCCTTCCCTCCTCTTGTCGTCCTCCCTCCCGTTCCGCCCTCTCAACCCCCTCCTGCCCTCTCGGAAGGTCCGCCCACGTCATCTGCAGCTCCTCCACTGCCTGTGCTTCCCCTCCCTGCGGCCTGTCGGTCCCTTCCGCCCTCCCCTCCTCCGCCCCGCCCGCCTCACCCTTGACCCTGGCCTCCCTCTCCCTCCGGCTCCTCTCTGCCTCCCCTAACCTCTCCCACGCTCTCCTGTGCTCTTCTCCCTTCCCTTCCTGCGCCCCCCACGCTGTCCCACCGGCCTGCTGGCGCTGCTGCACGTGCGCATGTGGCTGCATGCCCTAGTATGCCGGCAGGGGCGGGTACACCATCCCCATCGCCGGGTATGGCGGCGGCGGGAATGATGGGACGATTGGTGGGACGGCTGGCGGGACTACACCTCCCCATCATCCCAACCCCGTCCCCGGGAACATCGGTGAGCCCATGTACCCATGGCCACTCTCCTTCCCCTGCCCTTTGCCTTGTCACCCCATCGCCCCGTGTCCCTTGCCGCCTACTCGGTGGAGTCCCGCCCCCTCCTGTCCCTTCCCCTGGAGCCCTTCTTGCCTCGCTCCTTTCCCCTGCTTGCCCTTGCCGCCTTCTACTTGCCCCGCACCACTGCCCTGTACTGCTGCGCTGCTCTGCTCCGCCTGCCCTGCCCCCCTCCTCATCCCCGTCCTCCCCGGCTCCATCTCCAACCGGTAGATGGTGTCCGGTCCCTGCTCCGGGGGCTGGCGGTGACGGCGCTGGTGCTCCACGTGCGCCAGCGCCTCGTACCGCGCCGCCTGCTGGCGGCGCACCTCCCTCTCCTCCTCCGCCCTTACCGCCGCACTGACCTGTGGGGGCGACCCCGGCGGCGACTGCCTGAACGAGCGTTGGGGCTGCGGCCACTGTCGCCCCCGTCCACTCCCCTTTCCCCCCTTCCCTGCCAGGTGTCCCTTTGCGTGCACAGCCCCCGACGTCCCCGCCTGCCCCTTCCCTCCCTTGCCCGTCCGCCCTTTCCCTCCGGCGCCTACGTTGCTGTCTCCGCTCCCTGCCGCTCCCGCTTGTGGCTGCCCTCGGCCGCCCTTGCCTTCCTCCTGCCTCCGCACTTCCGGGAGGATGGACTTCATGGCAGCCGCCGGCACATTGAGCGCCGACGGCTGTCTTGGGCCTCCCTCCACCGCCATCCTTCCCGCCCCCTCCTCCTCATCCTCCGACCCCTCGAGGATGTCGGCGACTACCGACTCCCTCCGATCCCTCCACTCCCTCCTCCTCATAACCACGCCCGCCCTCACATCCGTGATGTTGAACGGGTCCGCCCGTGGCCCTTCCGCCGCCCTTTGCCCCTGCCCCTCCCCTTGCCCCTCAGCCCCTGCCGCCACCCCCTCTGCCTTGTCCCTCCCCGCCTCCGCCTGTCCTCCCTTGTCCCCTCCCTCTCCCTTCCCAACCACGGCTCCTTCCCCCCTCTGCCGCCCCGTCGCCCCAGGCCCTTCCCTCCTGACCGTCTCCGGGCTCTCTGGAGACGAGGGCGACGACACCTCCACAGATGTCGCCGAGGACGCCGGCGAGGGGGGCTGCGGGGCTGCGCCCGCCTGCATGCGGGCCACCTCGGCCCTCATTGCCGGTGGCTGGCTGGGTTTCGGGTCAGGCTTGTGGGACATTGCGCTGCATACATGGAATCGCGCCTGTGCCCTGCGCCCTGTCGCCGCTTCCCCCACCTCCCACGCCCTTTACCCCCTCTGTTCGCGCGCCCTGCGTGTGTTGTGGGTTTGGTACACCGCGGCTCCTCTTCCACGTCTACTCCCCCGCGTTATGTGGACTTCGCCTGGTGGCCGTCGGCCTCGTTCTGGTCTGCACTGTCGTCGCCCTCGCACCCACGGCCTCGATCCTCTTGTCCGCTTGCGTCTCTTGGTACCCACCCCCACTTCCCGCCCGGCGGTCTCCGTTTTCATGCCCGCTTCGCTTTCCCCTCGTCACTTCTGCCCGGTCCGCTCCCCCCGGCCCGCGTCTTGTTCCGCCCTATGACTCAGTGTGCCCAGTCCCGGACGCTCCAGTCCATGCGACGGGCGCGACTGCTGCCCCTTTCCCTCCGGTCCTCTTACAGACGTCCCCCTGCGCGGTGACATCGTACACCCGTCCTGCCCTCATATCTGCCGGATTCTCCTTCGTCTGCGTGCCATCAGGCGTTCCCTCTGCTCTTCTCCCTCTCCGTCCTCCACTCCTGCCTCTCCCCCTGACCGCCTTGGTCGCCAATCTGGCTGCTTCCGCACTTCCATCTCCGTGAGTTTTGGGTTGTACCTGATCAACGCCATCTCCACCCGTTTGGTGACTGGATCACGCATGTCTTCCGCCCGCGCCTCCAACTGCGTCTCTCTGCACGCCATGCGCTCCTGGAGATGTTCCGCCATACGCCGCAACAGCCTGTGTGCCATGGCCTCCGGCGCCACCGTATGTTCCTGGAGTGCCCGCCACAGCGGCTTCACTATCACCATGTGCCACAGTCCCTTGCGGTGCCCTTCTCTTCCCAGCTCTCTCTCCACCGCGCTTCTGCCTCTCGCACCCTTCCTGAGCAACGGGACGTCCTGATCCCGAACCAGCGGTTCCTCGATCCCCTTATACTGTTCACACCGCATGAAGTGTTCGTACGTTTCTTGCCCTCGGCCACAGTGGCATCTCATGTACTCCTCCGGGAGGTCCATACCCTTATGTCTGTACCACCTCATGATTGTTTCCCGCACCGGCACCTGCCCCGTGATTGCCTGCAGCCTTCTGGTTTGCAGCCTTTTGGGCAGCGTTTCCGGCCGCAGCACACTGGGGTAGTGGACCCGCTGTCCTACCTTGCCCTCCAGGTACTCGTTCAGCTCTACCACCTCTGGCCCCCCTCGTACTTGAGCTAGCATGTGTACCGGCTGTGGATACACCCTTAGCTCCTGCTTGCCTCTGTCCTCCTCCACCACCCACCTGGCCTTCTCCTCGTCCCCGAACCTCGGAGGTATATGCACCAAGTGGAGGTGCTCCTTTCTCTCTGGCACCCTCCATTCTGGTTCCTGCTCCTTATCCACTGCTTGCGCCGCCCCATCCGCCTCATGATTCCCCACTCCCGCCCTGTGTGATTCCTGTTTCACCAAGTGTATGATCAGGGGCACTTTCTTCATCTCCAGCCCGTGCCATATCGCGTACACCTGTGACGCCAGCCCCGTTCCCAGGGCCTCATGCAGCGGCCTGCTGGCCAGCCTCCTGAGGGATGCCATGTCCGCTTCTGCGTCCACCACCATCCACACCTCCCGTACATCCTCTCCTATCGCCCCAACCAAGTCTGCCACCGCCTGCACCTCCCCATGGGACGCCGCTCCGTACACCACCTTTTCCACCACGCTCTCCGTCACCTGTCCCACCCCCCTGACCCTTACTGCCGCCGCCCCCGCCTTGGGTGGTTGTCCTTCCTCTCCGGACCCGTCCAGAAAGAGCACCACCCTCTCCTCCGTGGGCTCCGGTATGCGCACCACCTCCCTCGGTTAGTGGCAGTACACTTTGTGCCTCCCAATGCCATACTCTCGTACCCCATCCCCGATGCTTAGTTCTCTCACCCCTCTGTACACTGCCAATTTATTGTCCGTCCTGGCCTTCCATCCCTTCGTCACCACCACTCCGTGACACCATGCCCTGTCCCCTTTCACCCTGCCCTGCTTCAGGTATGCCTGTACCAGAACCAAGTACCATACCCTGTCCGCTGGCAACCCGTGGACCGTCAGCCTGATCCTCCTCGCACTCTCTCCACACTTGTGGCCCACGGGCACTATGGTCGCTTCCTCGTCGGGCCTCCCCGAGTCCTTCATCCAGAAACTCACTGCCACTCCATCGTCCTCTTCCTGCGGTCCCCGCACTGTGTCCCACCCCAACTGGACTCCTGTCCTCTTCCCCTCCTTTTCCTCTCCCCACCAGACCTCTGTCTCTCCCTGTGCTTCCTCATCCTCCCGCACCTCCTTGGGCAGCCGCATCACCGGCCCCCACCACTGCCCCCTGGCGTCCGTAGTGCGCATGGTCGCGTTCGGGAACACCCATGCCGTCATTCGTAGGACTGGCCACGGGACTTGCCCCGACTCCTTGGTGCACCTCCAGCACTGGTCCCCCTGTCCTGCCCCTTCTGGGATGTTGTCTTTCCGGAGCATATCTGCATGGACATCATACCACTGCCCGGTCGCACTCTGTACCTTCCCCCTCGGCCCTTTGAGTCCCAGCGGCGCACACAACAGTATGCCCGGTCTGGCCTTGTCCCTCTCCTCCCTGTCCAGCACCACTCTCTCTTGCTGCGCCCCCTCTCCCCTCTCGCATCTTGGCTTCCTCTTCTGGATCCCCCACAGCGCCACCCACTCGTTCCACATCCTGCGCATCCTCCTGCTCCACCTTGTGCGGTCCTCTTGTCCTCGTGCTCTCCTCATCATCCACCTGTATACACCCCATTCCACCACCCTGGTGTCACGATAGAACTCCGCATGGTGCAGCCCCGCCATCTTGTATTCCTTCAGATCCTTCCTGCGCACGTGCAGCACCTCCGTGCTCACGCATTCCTTCCTGATCCACCGTACAGTCCCATGCGCCGCCCCCCCGAAGTCCGTGTCGAGAACCAGGATTGGTCCCCGCCTACCGCACGTCCTGTTGGTTGCCAGCATGTGCTCTTCCCCCGGCAACACCGCCTGTAGGGCGCGCCACATGCGTTCCTTCTTCCCCGCCGCCAATCGCCTTCGCCGGTGCCACACATAGCGCGGGCACATGATCTCCTCCTTCTGCACCTCTGCGACAGCGTGATAGCACACCCGTCTCACCACCTCTTCCTGATTGTGGCACATCCTGCTCAGCGTCCTCGCCGTGTGTGCCCTGTACGCCTCCCCCGCAGTGGGCATCCCTTCTCCATAGTAGGCCGTCGGCGACCGCAACACGCACCACGGTACCTCCGTGGGTATCCCCTCATACCTTCTGATGAGCCTCCGCACTTCTCCCTCCAGCTCCTCCAGCTGCTCCCTCCAGTACGGGAGGTGCATCCCCTGGTACCCTACCGCCGCATTGAGCACCGCCCGCAGATAGTACAGGGTCGTCTGCACTGACGGGGGGTGATGCCGCAGGACCACCAGCATCGCCCTGAACCCGCTGACTAATTTGTCGGGTAGCCTGACTCCCCTCGCCTCCATGGCCTGCACATGTCCCAGCACCACCGCTTCCTCTGCCCTCTCCAGCCATGCCACTCCGTCTCCCACATCCAGCGCCATGCCATCCTCGCCACCCCTCCTCAGAACCGCCGACTTCTCCGCGCTCCAGACAAGGTGGTTATCTCTCCCGTACCTCTGCATCAGGTCCTGCACCACCTGTTGGGCCTTTTCATCCCGCGCCATGGGTACCGCATCATCCACATACGCCTGCGCCGGCGACGTGTGTGGTGCCCTCGCCAGTTGTGGATATTCCCGCGCTATCCAACTCATCAGGGGGAGCATGGCCAGCAAGTACAGGAATGGGCCCTCCACCCCGCCTTGTGGCACCCCGCTACCTGGGGTTACCCACTCGGTACACCCCTTCCCCGTGGCGACCGTGTACCTCCTTGAGCGCCGGTATTTTTCCACGAAGTCACCATATGGGAGTCCTAGCTGCCGCCACACCTCCTCTATGAGCCTATGCGGCGTGTTGGGGAACGCCCCCTTCACGTCCACAGACGGCATGAACGCCTCTAGGTCCTCATCATCGAGGTACATATCGTACAGGAAGCGTGCTTCCTGTGTGGACCTACCCGGCACAGACCCCCACATGTTGTCCGGTATGACCCCCGCTGCATACAGCCGCCGCTGTATCCTCTCGAAGATCACAATCCAGACCAGCTTTGCCTCCGTGACGGCACAGCATATAGGTCTCCAGTTCCCCGGCCTGAGGTGATCCCCCTTCTTGTACAGGGGCCGCACCTTGCCCCCCCATTCCCCTTGGGGCTCGCCTGTGCGCAACACCTCTGTGACCCTCCCCGCTAGACCATCCAGCTCCGGCGCCTCCAGGTGCTGGTATGCCTCCACCACCAGCTGGTCCACTCCCGGGCCCTTTTTCCCCTTGAGAGCCTTCACTGCCTCCTTAATTTCCCCTAGCGTCACCCTGCTGCGGTGTATGTCCTCGCTCTGCTCCGCCGTGAACACCCGCGGTAACGCCCTTACCATTCTCCATGTGATTCCGCTGAGCTCCTGCTGCCCCTGGTTGTGCTGCCTCCTGAAACTCTGCGCCACCTCCTCGAGCACTTCCTTTTTGTTGCCCGTGACCCTGCCACACTGCAGTCTCACCGCCCGAATTTCCTGTGGTTTTCCAGCCTCAGCAAGCTCTCTGATGTACCGTAGCGACTTGTACGGCACCGCTATTTCCATGTACCGCTCATGCTCCGCCACCACTTTCTGGTATATCCTCTCGTGTTCCTCCTCCACAGCCCTCCTCGCTGTTCGCACCCTCTTCTTCGCCTGTGTCACCTCCGTTTGCCACTGTGCTCCCTCGCCCCGCGCCCTTGCCTCGACCTCCTCATGCTGCCCTTTCCCTCAGGGTGGCCACCAGCCTTTGCAGCTTGGGCTGTGCCTGCGACTCCCCCCCCTGCTTGGTAAACCCGCATATCCTCGTTGCCCTCCTCATGGCCTGATGCACGGGGTTCCCCTGCCTCATTTCGGCGTGTACCCGCTGCCCCCACTGTTGCCACCTCTCGTCCCCCTCCTCCGGCCACTTCACCATTGGCGGCAGGCTGCCGCCTTCCTCGTCCGACCCCTGCTCATCCTCCTCGTCGTCCCCGGGCTCCCCCACCTTCACGTCCACTGTCACCATCATGGGGCAATGCCCCTTCCTGTCCTGCATTTCTGCCGGCCCCACCATGTATCCCGCCGTCACCCGCTTGACCCAGCTGGGGTCCGCGTACACCGCGTCTATCCGCGACGGCGCGCTGCCTTCTGGTGCCCGGTAGTGTGAGGGGCCCGGCGCTCCACTGTACGACACATCCTGCAGCCTCATTTCCTCCACAAACTTCCGCACCTCGCGGTCCACCTCCGTCTCCGCGCCCCTCCTCCGGGGATCGTAGTTGAAGTCTCCAACCACGATGACTGGCCCCCTCTCCAGCGCCCTGATGTACTCCATCCTCAGCTGCGCCACATACCCCCTGACCCTCCTCCCATGTGGGACATGGCAGTTGATGATGCCTACCTGTCCATGCTCTGTCGCTACATCATACACCGCCCTTCTTCCCCTCGCTCCCACCTTCTTGTCCTGCACGACACTGAGCCCTCTGCGCACCAACAGCGGTACCCCCTGCGCCCACTCCCGCTGGTATTCTCTCCCCTCCTTGTCGTACATCTGCGCACACACTACGTTGTCCTTCCCCTGCAACCTTATCTCCTGGTACGCCACTACGTCGGGGTCCGCCTCATGCAGCTTCATCTGCTGCCACGCTGCCTTGTCCGCCCGATACAGTGCCGCGGGGTCATTGTGGGTGTACAACTTGATGCGTTGCCACCTGCCCTCCCCATCCACTCGCAGCTCCCCGTTGTCTGCCGGGCCTTTGCCTTCCCCTTTGCCCCTTCCCCCTTGCCTTCGTCTGGCGGCATTCTCCGTCTTCCCGGCCGCCCTCTGCTTCATTAATTGTCACTTCCTCTTCTTGTTCTTCCTCCCCGTCAACACCTCTTCTCCTTCCAGTTCTCTCGCCTCCTGCTCCGGAACCAGTTGCCCGTGTATTTCCATCTCTCTACCTTTTGGGCATACCTGCAATGTTTCCACCGGGTACGGCAGTCTCTCCTCATCCCCCTCCCCCTGATCCTCCCACTGCACGATGGCTGCCCTCGTCACATGTCCGGTGCGATCTTGTTGTTCGATCATCTCCTCCACTGTTCCCACATACCTCCTCCACTTCCCACTCACCTTGTGCGGACCATACACTGTCATCCCTTCCCGCACCGCCCCCTGCTCTTCACGGCCCCGCTGCTCCTCCCTGTACCTGACTCCCCTCGTCCGGTTCCTTCTTGGCCTCCCTTCCCCTTCCCCCTCCTGCTGCCGCTCTGCTTGCTGATCCTGCTCGTCCTCTCCTCTCCCCCGCTTGCCGTCTTCCCTCTCACTACCCTCTCTTGTCCCCTCCCCACTGCTTCCCTCCTCCACCCTGTCTCCAGCAGCACTCTCCTGCCCTCCTCCCTCCGCTTCTCCCTCTTCCATCCCTTCTTCTCCCTCCTCTCTTTCTTCCCGCCCGTGTGCTGCCTGCCCCGGCTCCCGGCCCTCCACTCCCCGCGCTTGGTCCTGCTCCCCTTCGTCTCGCTCCTCCCCACCATCCCCGTCCCCCACTATGAACGTCATTTGTCCCCCTCTCCCCCTCCACATCCCCCTCCACCTACTTGGCCTCTCCCCCCCCTGATCGTCTTTTCCCTCCAGGCCTTGCTTCCTGGCCGCTTCCGTGAGCCCTCTCGCTCTCTCCAATGCCTCCTTCCTGTGCCCTTCCCCCGTGCCGCGTGCCACTATCCACCTCGGCTGCTCCCCTCCCCTGCTGCTGGCCACCCACTCCAATGCCAACCGGATCTGTTCCCTGATATCTTCCGCTTCTTCCGCCTCCGCACACCTATCCATTTGCGACTCCAACGCCCGTAGGACGGCCATCTCCCGTACCTCCTCCGTTCTTTCAACCCGCACCTCTTCCACCTCCCCGACCCACCGCATGAGCGGGTGCTCCAGCCTTTTCAACGGCGCCGCCGTATACACCACCGCTTGGCGCCTATCCCCCCTGGGTTCCACGACCCACCACGTGTGTCCGTCCTGCACCAGGTCTGTGACCCCTTGGTCTGCAGCCCCTGTGGCACTCGCCTGTGGGGACACTACTTGTATTGTGTGCCCTTTGGCCCTCCTCCCCGCCGCCTCGTCATAGTCTACCATGGCCATAACCTTGCGCATCCGGTGCATTTCTGTGTCGGGGTCCCACTCTCCTGCCATACCTCTGCTGCGACGCACTGTCTCTTCAACGTACAGCGCCATGGCCAAGACCTGCCTCGTGGGCCCCCACACCTCCACGTTCTGCTCGTGCTGTCCACACACGCCGCTACCTGCGCATCCCGCTGCATCTGCATCCACAGCACCGCCTGTTTTGGCTCCACCTTCCTTGCCGTGAGGATCTGCGCCTTTGCTTGCCTCTCGCCCGCATCCTCCTCCTCCCCCACTGCTCCGCTCCGACCATCCGCATATCCCACCCACATGTGCTTGACTTGGTGGAAGTACACCAGCGGCGCCCCTTCATCTTCCCCCATCTGCAGCCACATGGGCCCTTGTCTCCTGGGCTGCCGTACTCTGATCCCATGGTATCCTCCCTTGGGCTCCTGCGGTCCGTCCAGCCTGCACAGACACCTGGCCAGCGTGCACTCCGGCCTGCACTTGTCCTCCACCGCCTCCGCTCTGGCCTTCAGGTGGTACCTAGCCTTGCTCACCGCCTGCCGTACCTCTTCACCCCTACATCCTTTGATGCATTCTTCCACCCCTGGCTGCGCCTCTCCATTGTCTATCAAGACATTCTGCCATGCCGTCGCCTTGCCCCTCAGCCTCTGTGCCCACTTCTGTAGCATGTCCTTTCTGTCCCTGCCGTCCCCCAGCATGTCCAACCCCTCCGCCGCTGCCTCCTTCTGGCGCTTCTCCTTTTCTTTCTCTGCTCTGTCCAGCTCCGCAGCGTCCGCCCCATCCGCCTTTCCCCTCCCCACCTGGCCCTCGGGATGCAGCGGCTCCCTCCACGTGGGCTCCGCCATCCATTGGATTTCCGGCTGTCCATCCCAGTGTCCCATGGTGTACACCTGTACCGCCTGTCCCTCCCGGCCGAGTCCAATCCGGACCTCCATACCCGCCGCCGCTGCTGCGGTGACCACCACGTTTGGGACCAGCACATCGTACTGGTACCTTGCCCCTTGCCCGTGGCAGACCTCGACTTCCACCATCCCCCTGATTCCCACCCTGTCATCCGGGAGGATGATGTGGACTGCCTGTCCCCTCCACTGTGCCGCCGCTGGCCCCTTCGTTGCCACGGGGAATATCGCCTTTGTGTCCTCCCGTGTCATCCATTCTCCCCTGCGGTACCTCGCACGCCGAATGGCCCCCACTGCCCACTTCTCGTGCTCCACTCCTCCCGTCTCCCGCACCCATTCCTCTGCCACCCTGGCAAGGGCCAATATCTCGGCACCTTGCCTGTCACACTCCGGCAGTGGCGCTATACTCTCCATGCCGTCTTCCCCCGGGAAGGCGTATTGCCACGTGTCCCCCGTGTGCGGGTGCACATGGTGCGTGCGGTTGGCCATGCACGCCGTCCCTTCGTCCAGCACCATTTTGATTGCCTCCGCCGCCTTCAGCGTCATCTCCTCTCCGAACGTATACACCAACTCCTGCCCCCTGTGTCCCTGTGTCGTGGGTGCCGGAGTCAATGCCGCCCTAGTGAACTGTGCGTGCACGCCACTCGCATCATGTCCTCCTCCAGGCAGCTCCCCTCCCCGGTCCTTCCTGACCGGGACTCCCTCCCCCTGGTCCGCTCGCCACGTCATATGCCAACCCCACCACCGGCGTCCCCCCGCCGCCACCCTGTACCTTC
Source organism: Eutreptiella sp. 'Long Island Sound 2002' (assembly GCA_964036045.1). Lineage (NCBI taxonomy): Eukaryota > Euglenozoa > Euglenophyceae > Eutreptiales > Eutreptiaceae > Eutreptiella > Eutreptiella sp. 'Long Island Sound 2002'. The sequence goes on along the minus strand of OZ038392.1, from coordinate 27,122,801 downwards.
CCTTCCATCCCGGCTCCAGCCACACCGCTCTGTGCGGTCGCATCTGGACCGCTCTCTCCGCCCCCCACCCGGTCCCCACATCCTCCCTGTGCTGCAGCTGCAACACCGCCTCTCCCCCCCCCTGTGACCCACACGTCCAACCCCCCTGCCTGCCTCCTGTGCCACTCGCCTTTCTCCGTACCCTCTGGCACTTCCATATACTCCATCTCCTGTACTTGCACTCCTAGCACCCCTTCCCATCCCGCCCGTAGTTTCCTGTCTCGCGCTGTACCCCCCCCCACTCCCCTCCTCTCCCTCCCGGGACCCTCTTGTCCCTGGTACCTCCACTTCTCACCCCCCTCCTGGATCGGTATTTGATGTACATCCCGCCACATTTGCTCCCCCGTCCGCTCTCTTTCCCCCCCCCCCTTCTCTGGACCTTCTTCTGCCAACTCCCCCTCCATTTTCACTTCCGCGTCGCCTTTCGACTCTGTCCCGTCTTCTTCGTCTGCCTCCGCCACTGCCTCTGTTTCCTCTTCCCCCGGGGGCCACAGCAGCTCGTAGTGTCCCCCTCCTCGTCTGCTCCACAGTAGCGCCGCTGCCATCGCTTTCCTTCACCCACTTCTGCCATCTTCCGATACACCCCCCGAGGTCCCCACTCCTGGTACATTGCCACTCTGCATCCCTTGCTCTGCGCCCACCTCCCAACTTCACATGCTCCTCCCCATATCTCTCCCCTGCGCACCTTGTCCAAGTACTGATCCCACCTTCCCGCTCCTGCATCCCTCATGACTCTCCGCGCCGAGCCCGACTTTCGGGGCCGCGCCATATCCCCTTCCGTGAGTGCTTTGCGCACCTCTTCTGCCGCTGCTTGCCCCCCTGCTCCGTCCACCGCGCTGAGTGCCCAATATAGGCACTTGCCATCCCCTGGTATGACCTGGCGCCTCGCCCTTTCCGGCATTTCTTCCGGCCATTCCTGTCCCTCTTGTGCACTGTCCAGCACCCTTTGCACCGCCGCCGCCACTTCTGCCGCGTCACTCCTTCGACCTCTGACACCCCACAGAACCACATAGGTTCTTCGCTTGGTCCACAGGATTCACGCATTCAGCGGGGTTCCTTCCCCATACTCCACCAACTTTCTGTACCCGTTTCCGCTTTTTGTCTCCCTGTAAACCGCCACCTTGTACCCCCCCTCCGCTGCCCATGCTTCCACCTCCGGTGGCCCCCCCATCCTCCTCCCCTGCCTAGTCCGCTGTATGTACTTCTGCCACGATACTTCCTCCTTTGGCAGGCACTCCTCCATTTCTCCCATATTGTGTCTACTCTCCACCCTGGTAGCCACTCCTTGCCTTATCCGCTGTACCTCTTCCTCACTGTTCGGCCTGCCCTCCAGCGCACAGAACACCTCCCACAACGTGTTGACATCCTTCCCGTACATGTGCTCTACGAGTACCCCTTCCTCTGCCCTCTCCCTCGCCCCCTCCAATGCACCCTCCCGCCTCTTCCATGCCCATGCCGCCTTGCGTTGCTGTTCCTCTTCGTTCCCCGCTGTACTCCCCACACTCCCCACTCCACACGTAGACGGCCGACTCTCGCCCGACGCCACACTGTGTCCTCATTCGCCTCCCTCGCCCACCCTAACCTGTGCCCCCCCGCCCGAGCCTGCTCTTCCCGCCTCTCCTGTTGTACTGCCTTCCCCCGTCTCTTCTTGCTCCCACACCACCTCGTACACTCTCGTCTTCCTCCACAGGATTCCTACCCGCACCCCCTTCTCCCCTCCATACTCCTGTATCTTCCTGTAGCCCTCTCCATCCTTCGTCTCCCGGTACTCTTTCACTCCGTATCCTTTCTTCTCCGCCCACGCCTCAACCTCCGGCGGTCCTCCCATCCTTCTCCCTTGTACCATCTTCCGTACGTACTCTCTCCATCCCGTTTCCCCCTGCGGCAGGGGCTCCTGCATCTCCCCTGCCTGCAACCTCTCCTCGACTGCAGTGACTACCCCTTCTCGCACTTCCTTCGCTTCCGCACTTGTGCCTTGGCCTCCTTCGATAACACTCATCGCTCTCCACAAGGGGTCCACTCCGTCACCCTCCATACCCTGTGTCACCACTCCTGCATGGATTTGGTCTTGTTCTCCTTCGAACGCCCTTTCACTCCCGGTCCATGCGCACGCCGTTCTTCTCTTTTGTGTCTCACTCCTCGCGCTCTCCATTGACTCCCTGCTCCGTTCGCTGGCCCCCTCTTCGGTCAGGTACATTTTGTGTCTCCTGTGTACACAGTGTATGCCTCTCCTCCACTGCCCCTCTTGACTCCCTTCCTCGTCCCTTCCACCCTCCCCTCTTGCACACCTCGCTTCAGGCGTAAAAAACATCCCCGGCGTCCGGGGGTGTTTGTGTTCTTCAATGGCCCCTCTAGGACCTAATGCAAGAGTTCTACCGCCCCAACCCAGGTACGATGCTTGTCCTCAAGTGTGCCCATCGAGCGCCGCTAGTGGGAATCGAACCCACGACTACGGCTCGCGTAACTGGGCGTCTAGCCGCTGGGGTACTCCTCAGCTGAATCCTTTCCCCACTGTTTCGCCTTCCTTCCTTTCGCCCCCTCTTTGTTCTGTCCCCTGAGTCTCCCCCTCTGCGTCTTGGCGCTGCCCCTCCCCCTCCCCCCCTCCCTCCATCCTTTCCCTCTGCCGTAACCCCGTCCCGGCCTCTGCGGTCGCCTTTTCCTCCTGCCGCCACCGCCTCCTCCCCTTGATGCTGCCCCGCACACTCCATACCTTCTCCTGGCGTTCCTGCCTCATGCTTCCGTCCTGGATTTTCCACCCTGGGTGTGTCGCTTCCTTGATGTTCCAGCCCTGGCTCCTTGCATGCGTCCAACCCCCCCCCCCCCCCCCCGCATCCTTGCTTGTTCTTGTGCCTGTTCTCCTTGACTGCCCTCCTGCTTTTTCTTGCCGCCGCCGTCTCGTCCTCGTGGCGCCCTTGGCATTCGCGTTCGAGTCCCCGCCTGCGTTAGTCCGCTCTTTCGGCCTCTCCCTCTCCTCTTTCCCCCTGACTCATGTCCTCCTTGTCCTCCCTCCCCACCTCTCCTTGCTCTTGCTTCTCCTTTCCGCCATCGTGTCCCCTCCGTACGCAGCCCCGGACGTTCCGATCCGCATCTACCCCGGACGTTCTAGTCTGTTCTGGTCCGGGTTCCATGTGCTTATCCGCCTCTCATTCTTCTCCTTCTCCTCTCTCTTCCCGCCTCTTGCTCTTCTTGTCCTCGTTCTCTTCCTTCTGGGGTTCTTGTACTTGCTCTCCTTGCCGTTTCTTGCCGCCGCCGCTTAATCTTCCTCCTGGAGCCCCGGACGCTCCCATCCAGGGCCGCTTCGCCCCCGGATGCTCCAGTCCTGGTGCGCTGCTTCCCTGGTTGTTCCCGTCCGGGTTCCACGTGTTTGGCCGCTTTTCCATCTGCTCCTTCCCCTCCCGCTTCCTGACTCTCTTTCGTCGTATCCCTCCTCATCTGGTCCTTGCCCTTGTTCATGTGCTCCTCGCCGTTGTTCTCCGCTACCGTATCCCCCTCGTTTCGCAGCCCCGGACGCTCCAATCCAAGGCCGCTGCTTCCCCGGACGTTCCAGTCCCCGGCCTCCGCCCCCCGGATGTTCCAGTCCGGGTGCTTTGCGTCCCCGGATGTTCCAGTCCGGGTTCCACGTGTTTGCTTCTCCTTCTCCTCCCTCTTCCCTTCTCTTGCTCTTCTCGTCCTCTCTCTGCACCGACCCTGACTCTTGTGCACGCATTCCTTACCCCTTGTCGTTTCTTGCCGCCGCCGCCTTTTCTTCCTCCTGGAGCCCCGGACGCTCCATTCCATGGCCGCCGCGCCCCCGGATGTACCTGCCCGGTTGCGCTGCTCCCCCGGTTGTCCTCGTCCGGGTTCCACGTGTTTGGGCGCTTTTTCTTTTGCTCCTTCTCCTCCCACTTCCCTTCTCTCGTCCGTCATGTCCTTCCCCATCTGGTCCATGCTGGTCCATGCTGTTCACGTGCTCCTCGTCGCTTCTCTCCGCCGCAATTTCCTCCTCCTTCTTAGGCCCCAGACGTTCCAATCCCGGGCCGTTGCCTCCCCGGACGTTCCAGTCCAGGGCTTCCGCCCCCCGGATGTTCCAGTCCGGGCGCATTGCTTCCCCGGATGTTCCAGTCCGGGTTCCGTGTGCCTGCCTCTCCTTGTCCTCCCCCTTCCCGTCTCTTGTATTTCTTGTCCTCACTCTTCACCTTTCCTGACTTCTGTTCATGCACTCCTTTTCGGTTCTTGCCGCCGCCGCTGCTCCTTCCTCACGGTGCCTCGGTCGCTCCCGCTTGATGATCTCCTGTGCCGCCCCGCTCCCGGTTGATCCTGACTGGTTGCGCTGCTTCCCCGGTTGTTCCCATTCGGGCTCCATGTGTTTGGCTGCTTCTCCTTCTTCTCTTTCTCCTCCCGCTTCGCGTCTTCTCTCCTTCTTGCCCTCCCCCATCCGTTCCTTGCTCTTGTTCTTGTTCTCTTCTCCGTTTCTCTCCGCCGCCGTCTCCTTCTCCTTGTTTGTTGCCCCGGACGTTCCATTCCCGGGCCGCTTTGTCCCCGGACGCTCCAGTCCGGGTGCGTTGCGTCCCCGGATGTTCCAGTCCGCGGCACCGGGTGCGCCCCCGGACGATCCAGTCCGGGGGGGGGTTTGGGCCGTGCGCCTGTCTGCCCCGGATGCTCCAATCCGGGGCGTTTTTTTGCCGTATTCTCTCCGTGGCCTCGGATGCTCCAGTCCGTGGCCCCGCGTTCACCCCCGGACGATCCAGTCCGGGGGCTTGGGCCATGCTCCACTCCGCCCCGGATGCTCCAATCCAGGGCGTCTTTTTTGTCGTATTCTCTGGGTTGCCTCAGATGCTCCAGTCCGTGGCACCAGATTCACCCCCGCACAATCCAGTCCGGGGGCTAGTGTCGTGCTTCATTCCGCCCCGGATGCTCCAATCCGGGGCGCCTTTTTGTCGTATTCTCTCCGTTGCCTCGGATGCTCCAGTCCGTGGCCCCGGGTTCACCCCCGGACGATCCAGTCCGGGGGCTAGTGCCGCGCTCCAATCCGCCCCGGATGCTCCTATCCGGGGCGTCTTGTTTTCGTATTCTCTCCGTTGCCTCGGATGCTCCAGTCCGTGGCACCGGATTCACCCCCGGACGATCCAGTCCGGGGGCTAGTGCCGTGCTTCATTCCGCCCCGGATGCTCCAACCCGGGGCGCCTTTTTATCGTATTCTCTCCGTGGCCTCCGATGCTCCAGTCCGTGGCCCCGGGTTCACCACCGGACGATCCAGTCCGGGGGCTAGTGCCGCGCTCCAATCCGCCCCGGATGCTCCGATCCGGGGCGTCTTGTTTTCGTATTCTCTCCGTTGCCTCGGATGTTCCAGTCCGTGGCACCGGGTTCACCCCCGGACGATCCAGTCCGGGGGCTTGGGCCGTGCTCCACTCCGCCCCGGATGCTCGCCAACCCATAAAGTCATACCGAACCGTTGTATTGCACTCCCCTCAATTCATGTTATGCCTACAACTGGCACAACTTTCAGATATGCCGAGCCAACCCACCATGGTCACACCTCGAGAAGATGGTCACCAAGGCCGTGCTCGACCGAGCGCAAGTCGTGGTTATTTGTCCAGATTGGGGCCAAACCGGGGAAGCTGCCGTATGGCGACCATTTTTGGACCGCATGACGAAGGTTCTTGTACCTATCCCAGATGTACCCCTCTAACTCCCAGATGGGGCGACCAGCCCATTACCAGCCCCACGCTGGATAAGCATTGCATCCCTCATAGATGGCAATGATTGTGATATTTCGTTGGCTGAACTGAATCCCCAAGTGGTCAAGTTTCTCCATCGAGTGAACCGTGGTTTAACCCGGTCAGATTTGCTGAAACGATACAGGCACGATACACCTGCAGCAACACCGAAGGACGAGTCTGAAGTCCCAGAAATTCACCCTCCAACGGAATCAGATGAAGAACAGGACGCTGGCGTTCGAGATGCTGAAGTTGACAAGGTCGACATTCAGTGGGAAGAGGTCAGTGAAGAACCTGCAGAAGTGTAATGGGATGAAGTCAGTGAAGACGGCCATCTGGCGGATCTCAATATCGCTCAGCCTCTGAAGTACGACCCATTCCCAAGGATTCACGAAGATTATTCGGACCGAATCGAGGATTTACTGAACGAAGTCGATCTCGAAGATTCAGTTATGGGAGGTGTACAAAACTTTACCATGTCTTGTCTGGCCCTACATGCTATGCAAGAGTATGGCGTGACCATGCAAGTCGAGGAGGACAAGGCAAGAATTGCCATTTCACGCGGATGGCCGGTCTCGAAGGACGACTTACGATCTTTGAAGGAGGACATTGAGCTCCCAATCTTCCAGATATCTGAGAAACAACGAAGGCTAGAGCTCAAGGACAGATGGAAGAGCCATTACAACGAGTTAACGGGCAGGAGTGTGGACGGAGATGAAACAGATTTGTTCTACCAATATCTGGATGAAGACCGCTTTATCGTGGATGGCAATGACGTTTATCTGGATACCTCGGCCCTGGCCATGGACAGCCCTGCCTCCACTCCATCCACCGCTACCGTTAGGTTGCGTTGCGCCCTTGCCAGCTCCCTGGCCTCATCATACTGCATGGGGTACCCCAGCGTGTGTCTCACCTCACCTGCTGACTCTTCTGTCACCCTGGCCCTCTGTACCCTGGTCACTTTATCATAGCATCCCCTGTCTTCCCCCGTTGGTATGTGCCTGCTGACCCATTCCACACTTGGGCTGGCTGTTGGCAGAGTGTTTTTTCTCTGTGCCTCTTTCGCCACCACCTCCTTCACTTTCTCTCCCGTGGCCACTGTGTGTGTCGTGGTGTCCCACACCTTGGTAAGCTGGACCAGTCTGCTTGCTTTCTTGATCCGCAGGATTTTGGTGGTGGCCCCTGTTTGCTGTATCTGTTCCGGGACATGGCATTCTTGCATTTTCGCCAGCCATACCTTATCATGGAGCATGGTGAGCACCTCCGGCACGTCCCCCCTCCCAGTAAGAAAAAGTCACTGCCATGTCTTTCTTGGAGGGCTTGATCCAGGCTAAGCCCCCCTTAAAACCCTTTGTTGATGCTGAGACAAACTTAAGTGTTTTTATCTCTCTTTTGTTGCCTAAAGTACACTTTCTCAAAGTAACTAGGGTTGTGACCCTAGCCCCCCCCATGAAGTTCACCCCTACCACTCAACTGAGCGGAGGTACCTTCCTTCATGGAGGACATACCAAAATAAATCAGGCATTTCATGCTTGTTGGCCTTGGAGGTTAAGCCTAAGTGGTCTCCCACCCCAAGACCCCTATACTCAATTGCTTCTACCACTTATTGTGGTCCTACTCTGTAACTGTTTCTGAATTCAGTTGCTTGGCCAAGTCATTTTCTGTGTGGTCCTGACATCTATGCCCCTCAGTCCTAACCAGCACCATTACACCCAAAAGAGTGCACATGAAGTGCCTATTGCAACCTCTGAGGCTAGAGTCTGACCAATTTTCATATAAAACCTTTTGTATTATCCATTTGTGATTGAATCTATGTGCATATACCTGCATTGTCTATCTGCAGCCCTTCTGTGTTACACTGGATTCCAAAACCAATCATTGATTCGATCCACTTTCAGTCCTTGCTCTACTTGCTGCTTTGGTTTGGGGTTTTCAACTACAAAACCTGCAGGAATACATCAAAAGACCTAGGGCATAATTCAAGAACATCTTTCCGGTAGCAGAGACAGTCCCTTGAGACCTTTTGAACCGACCCTGAGAAGAAGTGCAGAACAAAAGCTCAACAACAAGTCCATCATGTCCACGCCAAGCGTCAGGACCTGGCCTATCCGAACTGTCCAAGTACAAATGGGCAGCGTGGTCCACCCAATGAGTGAACCACCACACCGAGCTCCACATCATCTCAGTGGCGCATCTGGGTCCCAAGGAGATCCAGAAAGCAGAAGGGCGGAAGAGAATAAAGGCCTTACCACCGAGGCCTTAGCAGCACACGGTGGAGACAGCTTCAGTCACCTCCACAGACGTGTGGCTGCTTCAGTATCAAGATCCAATTGTCCAGCTTCATCCTCAACTGCCATTGAAGGACCTGAAGAATATGAGAAGCTGAAGATGAAGATGGATGAGTACATCATGCATGAGGAGTACTATAAATCCATCCGTGGGGAAGATGGAGAGGAGCCGTTGGCTGTACATGGATCCAGACCACGTACAGATCTAGGGTCCTACGCACACTCTGGTCCTCCGTCCACTGCATCGCTGCCAAGACGACTAAGACCTGAGATTCCAACCCCAAGGGCTCCCGAAGTGGGCCCAACACGAGTAGAAGAACAACAACATCCAAGGCCAACCTACGGTGCCCTGGATCAAACGGCCGAGTTGCTGGCCAAATTCCTGTCTGGATCAGAAGATCCAGATGTGACGGCCTTATCGGAGGCTATTAAGGCTAAACTGGGTATTGCAGAACCCTTACCCAAGCCTGAGTTGCTCTCTCTCTCTCCAGGGCTGAGTACCCTGGCCGAAGATCTCAAGAGATCGAGGGTCTCAAGGCTGTTGCCTAAGGTCACCTGCCCCAGCCCCTTTCACCCCCGTGCCAGGACTGTGCCTATGGCGGATCTACAGGACGTGCCTGTCACAGAGAGTGAGAGAAGAGGGCTGTCAGCCCTGGCCCCTCTTGCCGGCGTGTCGCCATCAGGCCTAACTCCGGGGGCTGGGAAGACGGGCAGACCAATTGCCCAGGCGAACATTCAGCTGGAACTGCCGGAGTTCGACCCCAAAAATCTGCCTGAATGGGCAGAAGAATTTGCAGAGTTCCTTTTGTTGACTGGCCAATCCCATGTGGATGTGGCCACCAAATGTTCACTGCTAAAACGCTCATGCAAAAAGAAATTTTTGCAAAAACAGGTCAAACAGATTGTGAAAACCTGTTCTACCTGGGCAGAGGTACTCCTGAGGTTAGAGAAAACATTTCCAGTCTATGAGACTGACCTCAGCGTACGCACACAGATCGAGGAGCTACCTATGCTCCCGGAGTTTCCATCCGCTGCGCGAATTTCTGAGTATGTGTGCGACTTGGAGTACTTATTTTCGAGGATGAATGTGGGCTCCTACAGAGCCACTGAGCCCCACCTGTGGCTCGTGAGTAAGATCCTCCAGCGTACGTGGGATGATTGCCGCTCCACCTCTGAGAGGAAGAGCAGGACCCACTCGTACGATACACTGGTGGATCTCTTGATTGAGCTCGCTCTTGAGAGAGAGAACGACTCCCACATGGAGAAGTTCCTCAAGAAGCATTTGGGACGAGGTGGTACCCCTACCCCCGAACGTGGCGAAGGGAAGGGGCATAAAAATCCCACTAACACTAACCAGGGAGGTGGTAAAGGGAGGGGCAACCTACGTGCCATGAACGAGGTTCCAACTGATGCAGGCACACCCCCCCTGTTTTACTGCCGACCTGTCAATGACAAGGGGGGACCTTGTCACGCCTCTGACTGCGATCTCCGCAGTGGCTGTATGCTGCAGATGAAACGTCAGCAGCATACTAAAGATGGGAAAACTGTGACCCATCAGGACCACTTCAGGTGTACCATCACCTGTGGTTACTGTGGCAAACGTCGTCACTATGAGGACGAATGCCACATCAAGAAACGCGAGAGTGACAAACTCAAGCGTCAGGAGGCGGAGCGCCAGAGGACGCCCGCCAGAACTCCCCCGAATGGGGATAAAGGTAAAGGAGGTGGCAAGGGGGGTGGCAAAACTGGACCCCCTAACCCCCAGAGGCGCTCATCAGCGCCCGTTGCTACACCTACTCCTGCTGCCACACCCGCTCCTGCCGCAGGTGTCCCCCAGAAGCGCCCCCAAGGGGATAACGCTACCCCTGAGGGGAATAATTCTAAGAAGAGGCGCTTGGCCTGGATGGCCAAGTCCCTCATGGCTGCAGGAGTGGATGTGAAATTCCCTGATGAGGAATAGGGGGGCGGCTCCGAAGAGGAGGACTTGGTTTTCTGGATCCTCGTGAAAATCGGGGATCAGGTTTTTCGAGCAGTGCTTGATACCGGTGCAACACTTTCCATAGTGGCCCGGCGCCTGCTAAAAACTTTCAGGAAAACTAAGACCGTGGCCATAAGAGTAGGGGATGGGCGTACCATCCATTCCTTGGGGGGGGTCGATGTGACCATATGTCTGGGCGACGAAACCGTGACCCAACACTGCAGAGTTTTGGACACTGACGCCTTTGACATCGTCATTGGCACTGACTTTCTAAGAAGAAACCCCCAGGTTAAAATGCTGTCCCTACAGCGTCCTTACTCCTTGCACTGCAACTTTGGCAGTGGGCTATTCTCCGTTCCTTTGGAGCTGTCAGGACGAAAAGAGTCTGGGCTGCGCTACGCAGCCAAGGCAAACTATCGTACTGAAAACTACCAACTGGCCCGTCATGTTCTCGAAAATGGACTGGCGGCCCTTCAGGTAAACCTGGATGAGATCCAGGTGGAATTGTTTGCGAGCCAACAACAGCACATCATGCAGTTGTACTGCTCGAAACAAATGAACAATGCTTTCCGTTTCTTCTGGAAAGCAATGGGCCTAGCGTATGCTAACCCTCCCTTCTCCCTGCTCGCGAAGGTTCTAACCAAGATCGCTTATGAGGGAGGAAGGGTTGTTATGTGCACCCCTGACTGGGGTTGCTCTGGTGAACATGCTTACTGGCGCCGTATGCTTGACCGAATGACCGTGGGAAGATTGCAACTCCCCGACGGCCCCATCTATGTGCCTGAGGACTCAGACACAGCTATGCAGGCCCCTGAGTGGGCCAGTTTCCTGTCCATCATCGATGGATCTCTCAATCGTGTACCCCTGTGTGACCTGGACCAGGTGCTACTAAAAGAGGTCATGGCCGAAAATCGTGGCCTGACCCTTTATGATCTCAAAAATCGATCTCCTGAGCACCTATCTGCCACACTTACAGGGTGTGAGTCTCCTGATGACTATCTGGAACCTGCAGCTGTAAAAGAGGATGCTGACGACCAACTGTCTGAGATCGCCAGCACTATTCCCTCTGTTGATCCCAGCTGTGTTGACCTAAAACATAGTGCTTTCCTGGCCCAGCTGTTGCTAGAGGAGGTACATCTAGAGTCAACCTCTGAACCCGCTTCCTCTGTTGGGAAACCAGTGCTACACATGCAGCCTGTGCACACAGGTGAACCCGTGGCCCGGAGTACTGATGCTCTGGCACGGCCTGCTGCTAATAACATGCCCTTGTCTGAGCATGACACTCAAGAACTCCGACAGCTGTTGTACCTGAAGGCCGAAGGTATTGAGCGCCAAGAGCGGCTGCAATACCTCAGACAGACCTGGAAATACTCCATCTGGTCTGAGGAGGACGATGAGTCCTATACGCTGCCTGATCCTGAGATACCTCTAGTGTATTCTCTACACTATGGGCAGCAATGTCCCCCTGAGTGGGACGATGGTACTGTACCTGCCGAAACTGCTGATCGGCATAAAAAGAAAGAACATGGAAAAAGCAACCTCCATGCTGAGGAGGATTTCCTTCAGAAAGTCGAGAGTCTTAACCTTGACCCCCGCCTGAAGAAACTGCTTATAACCTATGAGGAGGTGTTCGGCGCCTTGCCGCCTCCCCTATCTTGTAAAAAACTGGTCCAGATGGACCTGAAATTGAAACCAGAATTTGAAAAGACGCGAGTGAGGCGTCGTCCCTATCCCGCTCCACAGGAGCAGGTTGAAGAAATCGAGCGCCAGATCCAAGAATGCATTGATGCTGGCCTCGTTGAAGAGTATAAACATGGGGACTATCCCCACCACTGCAGCCCCTGTTTCCTTGTTGCTAAACCAGGGTCGACTGCTCTACGTCTTGTTGTAGACTATGGTGAGGTCAACAAGAAAACCCAGAACCACTCAGGGAGTATTCCTAACATGGAAAACACCCTGGAGCGTATTGCCAAATGCAGGTATAAGACCAAAATGGACAAACGCTCTGGTTTCTGGCAGGTTGACCTAACCGCCGCAGCTCAGGAGCTGCTTGCCTTTATAACCCCTAAGGGTCGTGTCTTCAAGTGGAAGGTTATGCCTTTTGGGGTGGCTAACGCCCCAGCGCTCTTCCAGGAGCTTATGAACAAAATTTTGTACATACTGAGGCGCAGGCCTCTAGTACAAGAGTTGATTTCTCGGGGTGCAGAAATGGAGGCTCACATCGACGACGTGAGTTTGGGTACTAATACCAAAGAGGACCATGTCCTTCTCCTCCGTGAATTCTTCACTGTCTGTCAAGAAAACCATCTCCGAATCAAACTCGAAAAATGTGAGTTTATGAAAGAGGAGATGGAGTATTTGGGTTTCGACGTGGGGTATGGCTGGTGGAAACCAGCCGCGTCTAAGATGCAGCCCCTACAGGACATGCAGATTTGCGATGACCCTAAGAAGGGTCTACACGATGTGAGGAGTTTTGTGGGCGCCTGTAATTTCTATCGGCGTCACATCCACAATTTTACTTACTCCTCTGCACCCCTCACTGACCTGACCAAGAAAACTACTCCCTGGAGGTGGACCTCCAGAGAGGAAGAGTGTTTCCAGGAGTTGAAGAAGAAGATTGCCTCCTCCAACTGCCTGGGAGTGCCCCGCCCTGAGGGCGAGATAGTCCTGATCACTGATGCCAGTGATGTAGGGGGGGGGGGTACGATCTATCAATGGCAGGAGCTTAACCCCGCTGAACTAACCCACTGCCATTATCGTACTACTGGACTGAACCGTGCTGGTTCGTTGAAACATGACTATCCTACCAGTGAGTGGCGACTGGTGCCACTGGGACACTGGAATTGGAAATGGAACCAAGCGCGTTCCAACTACAGCACCTATGACCAGGAACTCCTGGCCGGTATGTTGGTGCTATCGTCACAATCCCGACTCCTGGTTTCTAACCCTATTGTCTGGCTGTGTGACCAGGAACCGGTGAAGTCTTTTCAGAAGGGCCCACCACCAGAAAAAGCGAAGCTAAAACGGTGGTGGACTTACCTGAGCCAGTTCAGGCTGACAGTGCATCATAACCCAGGGATTAAGAATGAACTGTCGGACTATATATCGCCCAACAACTTCGATGCGCTTATTGGTGAGAGCTCTGAGGCGCTCGCCAAAGAGGCTTTCCAGCGTATGGATGTCCAGCTTGACCTGTCCATGCGCACTGCTGGAATCCTGGAGGGTTGGAGTCTAACCGACTATCAGTCAGAGTATGAAGAAATTCTCCAAACCCTCAGCACTGGTCTCGAACCCCGTGTCATTGACGGGCACCAGTGGTATAAAAACAATCAGTACCTCTTCTACGAGGACCGAATTGTTGTGCCTGAGGCACGACTGGATGGGTGCCTACAGTGGTCCCATCTCAGTTCTGGTCACACTGGCGCTAATCGCTCAGTGGACTTCTTCCGTGAGTGTTTCTACTCTAGTCTAACCCTGACTGAACTGAGGTCGCGTATGCAGACCATTGTGGATGCTTGTGGCTGTCATGCCAGCAAGCAGAGCGACAGTAGGGATAGGGGCCTGATCTCCAGCTTACCCATACCCTATTGTGCTAACTCTCTTCTCTACGTGGACTACATCCACGGCCTACCACGCTTTGGCGGCTATGATAGTTGCCTCGTGGTCACCTGTGGTCTATCTCGCTTCACCCGTGTGTTCCCTTGCAATAAGAAAATCACAGGTGAGCAGACTGTAAAAATGTTGGTCGAACAATGGTTCGAACCCTATGGAGCACCTAAGCAGGTGCACTCTGATGAAGATGTACGCATCCGCAGTGACACTGGGTGGTACAAACGAGTGCTAAATGCCCTCAACGTGGAGGTAACCACAGGTGTACCCTATACTCACACGTCTAACCCTCTCTGTGAGAGACAGAACCGTGTGGTGGAGCAAAACTTAAGAATCCTGATGAAACAGGAGCGCACCAAAGACTGGGTACGCCTAGTGCCCTGGGCAGTTCTGTCCATGAACTCACAGCGGAGCTCTTCTACGGGTTTCACCCCCCACGAACTGTTCCATGGAGGACGACCTGCTTGGTTCTTCAAAACCCCCTTCCCTGAGGACTTCAAGAGCCCTGTGGGAGATTGGCTGGAACACAAGCAGTCTCTGGCTAACCAGGCTGGTACTAACCTGAGGCACATTCGTGACCGTGAACAGAGCCGACGGAACCGCCTACGGCGACCTGCCAGCTTCAAGGTTGGTGACCTTGTTTTGGTACACCATTCACGCCTACCCTCCTGGCCACGTAACTGCCTACAGGACCCTTACTTTGGACCCTATCGTATCATCAGGATAGATGGATCCAGGATCCATGTCAGGTGCAGTCCACGTCTAGGTGGTGAACTGCTGTGTGCACCTAAGCAGATGAGGCACTATCACTCCCCTGACGACTTTTCTTGGGATGAGTGGCGCCTCAGCGACAGTGAGATTGAACGTATAGACCTAGAGAACGCTGCCAGTCCAGAGGAGGCAGACGAACTCGAAGAGATGACAGCCGATGAGATGGCAGTCGATGGTTACTACGTGGTTGCAGGTATTGCTCGCCACGAGTATAAACAGGGCTGGAAATTCCTTACCCTGTGGGATGGCTATGGGTTGTCTGAGGCGACCTGGGAACCTATGTCAGCCTTCATACAACCAGATGGGAGTATCAACCCCATCTTACGCACTTACCTCGTTGAGAACAACGAAGGTCAGCTCCTAACCCGTGCTGAGACTATGTCCCAGCGTAAGAAGCGAAGCTAATTTCCCTGTGTCAGTCTACTGACAGGTGCAGTGAGCACTCTTCTGCAGTCGTGCCTGAGTATGGGTGTAAGAGCAGTTGTCACAGTTGCCCCGCATTGCATCGCAGGACAGGACCGTTAGCCCCCCGTGACAACCACTCCCTGGCCGAAGGCCAGTGGTTTTTCACAGACTACTGCTTACTGAGCACTGCACTGACCCTGTCTGTGCCCTGCAGACCCATGCCTATGGTTTCCAGCGTGAGCCAGGTGGCCGCTTATCAGGATTGCAGCCACCCAGGGGTGTTTGCCTTGTTGACCATGTGTTGCATGGGTACTGCCCTAATGTAATGACCTTCGTGAGCCAACGAAGAACGGTGGCTTACTACACCAGGGGGGAATGACAAGCAAGGTGTTATGAGGGGAGGTGTGTCTTCCCTCCTTGGGGACAAGCGAGCCCACAGTTAGGACCCCTGACTGGTCCAGACCCATGGGGTTCTACCCTTCCTTACAGGGTTTACCATACCCCTAAGTGTGCTACGTATGTCTGTATGTGTCTCACTTCTCTCCCCAGCGTGGCTCCCGGAGACCGGGCTTCGCTGACGTCGGACCGAAGGTCCTAATCAGGTACTATTACCACTCCTATGGCGCCCAATTTCTGTGCTGGCGCCTATCCTTGGGGTAAGACGGCAAAAGCCCTGCCTACTAAGAGGGGAGGGGTGGCCAAGTGTGCTAAGGGCATACAAAACGCCCATTTTTGCTACAGGCCAAAAGCTAACGCACTCCCCTGCCCACGAGGAAAAGCACGCGGAGCAGGAGACACCACTACACTACACTCACCAACGCCAGCACCGGCCTTCGAAGGCAGGGTGAGCACTCATCACTTGCACTCACCTCCTGCCAGGCCTGCTGACCCTAACCCCTACACACGCTACTGGGTGCTGCTGTCGATGTTCACGCAGGCCCTAATGGCCCTCCTGTGAAGAGGACAAGAGAACACAGCGCTCCTAAGCAGCTGTGGCCTAACAGGGGACGCCACAACGCGTTTCCCCTGCTAGGGCTTGGAGGGAAGGGGTGCTCTCGTTGCGTGCACAGCGCAGATGTCGTTGAGGTCGAACTGCCCTCGCCAGGACTGGCTGAGGCACAGTGATTTGAATTGTGATCAGCGCCCCTGTTTTGCTGGGGCAGAAAAATGGTAGCCGCCGAAGGCAGCTGCTGCGTGCACCAATCACCCTTGGGCTCTCCCACCTGTACAAAAGAGGCAGATCGAGGGGTGTTTGCGACGGAGGAACCAAGCCACACTCCAGGTATTATACCCTTCTCAGTGTGACCTATACTACACTGTTCGCAAACACGCTGACGGATCAGCTACCCCTGTCAAGCAAGCAAGCTTTAAGAAACTCCTCGGGTTCTCTTAAAGAACGTACCGAGGAGCCTCTGAGTAACCTAAACAAGGTTTACCGTGCGCAATTCGCGTGGCCTACCCTTTAATGCATCATGTGCACGCAGGGAAGGGAGGCTGAACCACTGACTCTACCAGGAGGTGAGCTCCTCCTGGGCTAACCTACCTTACTCACCATGCATCGTGTGAATGCCGAATTGGAACGAACACGAAACAAACCTAAGCGTTTTAAGCAACTCAACTTTAACGCCATGGCCGCACACGAACAAACGCTTTTTGTCTTACCTGTGAAGAAGAAAACAAGGGTGAATTTCGGATACAAGTAAAGCGTCACAGCGTGTGGATGCCTCGATTAGGCACATGCATCGCGAGCACAGCGCATATTCTAACCGTACGTGCGCGCTGCGCGCTCCATTCGCATCACAGACCTTTCATTCCTGCTTTTACCTGTGCAGAGCACGAGAGGAGAACACCCGACCCCCCAACGAGCACAGCGTTGACAACCCTAACGTTTTGACGAAACAACCAACACGAACGCAATGCGTGAGTGTGAAGTGACACAGACATACCTGAGAGACGGGTTGTTGAACTGGTCTGTGGTGTGGGCTGATTTTGAATGCTTGACTCTGAAGTTTATAAAAATTTTGATGCAACTGTGCAAAAACTTTCTTTAAAACTTTAAAAACCACGGCTCATACCTTCTTTTCCAAAAGCCGTTTACGCTTGCGCAACCCTTTTCTTGGCGTCCGCTTCCTTTGCGCTTGTCTGTGACTTTAAGTTATGTGTAAAAATGACGATTTCCCGCGTGGTTTCGTCGATTTTCAACGATTTCACTTGCTAAACCGCAACCCCTTCCGCTAAACCGCAGGAATCACTCCCTGCTGGTTACATTTTCTATTTTTTCCAGCTCCTGGGCGTTTGTGCCCTCCATTAGGAGTATTGCTCCGCCCTGGCCTTTGGTCAGGACGTTTACGAAAACGTTGTTTATACAGCGATAGCCGTCCGCATTAGAGCGTTCGACTGTACCCTAGTGGACAAGCACATGTGCTCTAGGGAGGGAGTCCTGGGTTCAATTCCCACTGCCCCCAAACTTTTTCCAAAAGTTTTCGCCGCACGCCGGCGACTTTTGAGGAATGCCCCTTCGAAGGGACATCATTCACGGTACATTACACTGTTTTTCAAGGGTCCCTACAGTGTGATAGGCTTCTTTGAAGTGATGAGGATGTTTTTGGTAAGTTTAATGCATTTTTTGAGGTAATTTTGGGAATATTTGAGCCTTTTTCCTTGGTCCTACTAGCTTAGCTAACTAGTACTCCAGGGGGGAGTAAGAAAAAGTCACTGCCATGTCTTTCTTGGAGGGCTTGATCCAGGCTAAGCCCCCCTTAAAACCCTTTGTTGATGCTGAGACAAACTTAAGTGTTTTTATCTCTCTTTTGTTCGCTAAAGTACACTTTCTCAAAGTAACTAGGGTTGTGACCCTAGCCCCCCCCATGAAGTTCACCCCTACCACTCAACTGAGCGGAGGTACCTTCCTTCATGGAGGACATACCAAAATACATCAGGCATTTCATGCTTGTTGGCCTTGGAGGTTAAGCCTAAGTGGTCTCCCACCCCAAGACCCCTATACTCAATTGCTTCTACCACTTATTGTGGTCCTACTTTGTAACTGTTTCTGAATTCAGTTGCTTGGCCAAGTCATTTTCTGTGTGGTCCTGACATCTATGCCCCTCAGTCCTAACCAGCACCATTACACCCAAAAGAGTGCACATGAAGTGCCTATTGCAACCTCTGAGGCTAGAGTCTGACCAATTTTCATATAAAACCTTTTGTATTATCCATTTGTGATTGAATCTATGTGCATATACCTGCATTGTCTATCTGCAGCCCTTCTGTGTTACACTGGATTCCAAAACCAATCATTGATTCGATCCACATTCAGTCCTTGCTCTACTTGCTGCTTTGGTTTGGGGTTTTCAACTACAAAACCTGCAGGAATACATCAAAAGACCTAGGGCATAATTCAAGGACATCTTTCTCTCCCCCCCCCTGACTCTCCTGTTGCATGGCCTCTCTGATTGATTGTTCTGCTTGCCTTTGCACCCGTAGTTCATCCACTGCTGCCACTACCTCCCGGTACATGGCCACCCATTGCTGCACGGTGAGTCCTGCCCCACTGATACACTCCATCACCGTGCCCCAACTCTGTCTGTCCCCCGGCCCCCACGCATTGATTCCTGTGGGTTTGTGTCCCACCGGTGCGGTGTCACTGTCCCACTCCCTACCTACCGTCATCTTAAACTGTGTTGTGGTTTGTTTCTTGGGAACTCGACTGCACTCCTGTGCCTCTTTGTTTCTCAAAATCCGAAATCCAAAATCCCAATCGACAAACCTCGCAGGATCTTTAGACGGGGCACCAATAATAACACAATCTCGAAGACATAAACCCTGTTCAAGATCGAAGTATCTTACAGCGCTCATTCACAGTTGGCATTCGATGCTTCTTTATTATTCACAGACTGTCAGCGCGATTGCGACTGCGACTTGCGATTTGCGCGCTGTTGCGCTGTTGCGCTGCGCTGTTGCGCTGCTGCTGTTCGAAGCCATAACACTACCCCCCCGTTGAGACCTCGAAGAGGTCTCACTCACCTGGGCGGGCGTCACAACGTCGAATGAGAGCAGGCCCAGACAGAAAAAAAAATTTTTGGGCCTCGACATGTGCTGGCTACAGAAGCATAACAGTGGACCAATCCTGGTCGAAACAGGGGACCAATTCTGGTCGAGATCACACACCGAGGTGCAGTCATGGGACACCCGTCGTCAGTGCCTCATTCACACGCCGTGTTCGACTTTGCCACGGCTGCGGCCTTCGGCGGAGGCTGCAGAAGACAACCTCGCCAGGCACACTGCACGGGCGCTGTACCCGCAGCAAGGCTGTGGGCACGTCGAACCATAACATACCATAGCATCGAAGCTGGATGCTCAGCAGACCAACAGGCCTGTACATCCGTCAGCTCGACAGGCATATGGAGCATTCGATACCATTAATGGCATCCAGACTGTCGAATAAGCCATTACTTGGCATCCAGACATGTCGAATCAGCAGTCCCTGCCCCACGTGTACGTATACGAAGGATCCACGGGATGTCGACATAGTTCATGTACCTCCCTCAATGTCTCGACGCCAGCCATGAACTTGAAGGTGTCATGACCTGTATAGTGTCGACGGATATCGCTGTCGAGAGCACGCTTCTGAATCAGGATACCAGATCGATGGTTCAGCAATCGAAGGTTGGGATCACCAGGTCGGTCATCGACGGGACACTTGTACTGGAATACGAAGACATGTTCACGGGCAAGCGCTCGAAATTGTCCAGGTCCCAGTGTCTGTGCCCTGGTCGAATAGAAATCCCAGAGGCTCGACGGTTTCCAAGCGTCCTCACTCCACAGATCGGCCCGATTGGTGACCTCGAAGGAGTATCCGTCATGTCGACCAGTAGACCACCGATAGGTTTCCTTCGAACCCGTACCAGCGGCCATGCTGTGGTAGAACTGACCAGTTCGCGTATCGACCCGCCACCACGGCGTGTCGGCAATCGAAAGTCGTCATACGACAATGACGGCGCTGATGTCGTCCTTCTCAGGGCCGAGGGCATATCGGTCGACGATCTCAAGCGTGTTGGTTCGAGAACCTTCTTCTTGGAGTCGACCGAGGTGTTGATGGACATAGTGGCCGTCAGCGAGGGAGCTCTGCAGAGCGAATCGAACCGCTTCTGCAGTCACAAGGCTCGAAGCCGTGTCGACAATGACCGCTTCGAGGACTTGGTCTCGGCAGCTGACCTTGCGTCGATGTGCGGCCTTAAAGTCTTCGTGGATCGGCGTGAGGTACTTGAAGAACGGAATGTCGAAGTGGTGCTGATAGGCATTCGACTCCATCGACAAGAACCGGTGATCAAGGGGGTCCGGGTGGAACGGGTCGCTCGCAGGCGAGTCGGTCTTCTCGATCTCCTCCCGTTCGTCAGCATAGACGTCCCTTCGAAACCTGACCGTCCGACGCCAACGTTGTCCATCTTGGTATCCGGCCTCGTAGGGGGACATGAGGTATGTCGAGGTACCCAGGCGTCGAACCAAATCGGGAGCATCCACGAAAGGGAAAAGATCGACATACTCTTTATTCGATGAGTGAAGGGCAGCAATTCGTCGGATTGCCCTATCGAAGTCGTGGTACCCGAGTCGTCCGGGTCCAGTTTGGTAGATCGTCGCCAACTGGACAAGGTCGATGGGGGCGCCTGGTGCGACTGCGTTGTACGCGTAAGGTTCGACCTGTTCTCCTATTCGAAAGTATTCTTGGAGCTGGACCGCAAGGTCCTGCGTTCGATGAGGAGCACATCCATAGCGTTTATATCCGAGTCGAGAGGTGCCTCGAAGGCCACGCAGTTGGTGTCGGCGAAGGAGCAAATCGACTTTGTACGCAAGGAAGGGGGCTCGATCCTCGAAGAGCCAGTCGTTCGATTGGCAAACCTTTTGAAGATCACGGATAACTCCCATAATCGAAACTGCAACGGGAGCGTCTCGTCTCATCTTTTCGTGGGTCCAGAAGCGTCGATACTTGAAGATCAGGTCGATCCCATCCGCAACATTTATCAGGTCGTCGATACCAGAGATCTCTCGATGCATGCGGTTGAGTCGAGCAATTTGACTCGGCAGGGTATGTTCGCCGAGGTCTTGTCGGAATCCATAATCGAGCTCTTCATCATAATGTCGCCATTTCATGAGGGCCGCTCGAAAGTTTTGACAAGCCATTTCGATTTTCGTGTACCATTGATATCCTGGCTTACCACCAAGGTTTCCATGTTCATCGAAAGACGTGTCAGGGGCACTTCGAGCCATTTCGTACGGGAATGGTGCGGTTCGACCCCAACTGTCGATGCAGATGGTCTTGCCCAACTCGACGATGGCGGCATTTGCGTTCGACACGACTTCATAGTGTTTCTCGCTCAGGAACATGTGCGGCTTTCGAAGACCAGCCATGGTACTCGACGCAATAGTCAGCACCGATGGTTCGAGCTTAGTGTACTCCGTCTTCATCAGATCATCTTCATGTGTCCCAAATCGATAGGGTGGCTTCAATCCGAACGTTCCCAAGTGTCGAAGTTCGTCGATGGTCTCGATTTCATGATTGTACTGCGGCATGTTGTAGGGTTGCCATTTCGACTCTGGCACCGGCATAGACTCGTAGCTGGGTGGTGCTGTCGACCGCGCGGGTTCGTAAGGATATTCTGCTTCGTCGTCGGACTCGAGTGGCCAGGAATCAGCGTCGTAGTTGTAGTTATCATCGTGGTAATAGGAGTTGGCGTCGTGGTAGTAGGAGTCGGATTGGTTCGTTCGAGTAGAAGCTTGTGTTTTCGGGGCATTCGAATGCCAGGATTGGTCGACCCAGTCGTCTTCGACTTTCGGCTCTCCGGTACCCGGATCCTCTCTGGATGACCTCGATGTCCAGGTGTTCGGCCTCGATGTCCAAGAACTGTCGACCCATCCGGGCGCTGAACAGAAGGAGGAAGATCAGTCGTCGTACCCCGTGTAGCAAGCAAGATCTTCATCATCAGAATCGAACCAGTCAGGGCTTGAGCACCGCTCTCGAAAGTATTCTGCATCGACCGGGGGAGGGGGCCCGTACAGCTTACAGAGTTCCGGCGGCATGTCGGGTGGAGTCCCTCCCTTCGTCGGTTCCAGAACAGGCAAGCTGGCCAGGGCTATCTCGAGCCATTCCAAGCCTTCGGCGCCTCCTGTTATGATGGGTCTTTCACTCGGCGCTATTCCCGCAAATTTCCCGCGAGGGAACACACCTCCCTTGCCTCCTTTCGATGGGCCTCCTTTTCCTTTCGAGCTCCCAGCATATGCCGACTGGCTGTAGTGCGGCGGTTCGAATGGATCGAGAGGTCGATTCGGACGAGTTGGCGCTGATGCTACCGACAAACAGCGGCCAGTTGAAGTCGTCCTCGCTGGGGGTTCAATCGCGTCAACATCGATGACGTTCGACGATGTCGCTCGAGAAGGCGGAGGTCGAGAGGAAGCTCGGGGCGTCCGGGATGTAGTACCATAGGCGGAGGCTCCGGTGTTCGACCCGGAACCTCGCATGAGTTTTTCGAAAAACCACGCTGCAGAGAAGAGTAAGGGTGTTACTCAGTTACTCAGGGTGGAGTCGAAGGAACTCAAGGTACACAGGATCCTCTTCTAGAGCCTTGCTCGACTCCCAAGACCATGTGTCGTCATCCCATTCACAACGGTACAGGAATGTGCGGCGCTTTTTAGATCCCACTCGACGTCTAGCCACGATTTTGACAAGTCGAGGAGATTCTCCAGTTTTGACAGGGGGCATCGGAAACTCCCACACCGGCTGTCCCTCTCGATGGACGTAGGGTTTTATG
The DNA here is from genome assembly GCA_964036045.1 of Eutreptiella sp. 'Long Island Sound 2002'. NCBI lineage: Eukaryota > Euglenozoa > Euglenophyceae > Eutreptiales > Eutreptiaceae > Eutreptiella > Eutreptiella sp. 'Long Island Sound 2002'. The sequence continues at coordinate 27,100,213 of OZ038392.1, read as the reverse complement.
CTGTCTCGATTGAAAACTCGCAACCCATCGAAGGGGGCAGGGATGTCCAGTTTGACATTCTCGCCCTTGTTCAGTACCTCGAGTATTTTGTAAGGGCCGCACCAGACAACATCGAGTTTCCCTTTATGTCGATATTCAGGCACCAACACCCACCATCGTTCACCGACTTCAGGCACTCGAACGTGTCGGTCCATTTGCAGGACCACATGCATCTGGCGTCGACGTTCCTCGGCAAGCATTGCACGCACAGAATCGAAGGTAGGTTCCGCTCGTTGCATGTAATCATTCACGGTCGATGGTTCATGTGCATGAGAAGTCATTCGGGGAAAATCAAATGGAAAAAGGGGTGTTCGTCCTTCATCTATCTCCAACGGGGATAGTCGAAGACTATTGGATGTCAGGTTGTTGAACTGGATTTCGGCGAATAGGAGGTCGACATCCCACTCGTTGTTGCCGAAGATGCCGTGTGTACGCAGGCGCTGGAGGATGGACTGATTACTGCGCTCCGCCAGGCCATTGCCTCGAGGGCGGTTGGCCACTGTTTGATGCATCTCAATATTGAAGCGCTGGGCCAACTCCTTCCACGCCTGAGACTCGAACAGCTTGTCTCGGTCAGAAACAATTTGTCGAGGGCATCCTTTCAATCGAATAACCTCACGTAGGAACACATAGATGAGGTCGTCGGCTGTCATATCCTTGCGACAGGGGATGAACATTCCACGCTTGGAGAATCGGTCGACTACAGTCATGATGGCATCATGGCCCCTTGTGGTCGGCGGCAATCCCGAAACCCAATCGACGGACACGCTGTGCCATTTGGTGTCGGGCACCGGCAAGGGTCTTGGGACTCTGGCGGTGTCGACTCGTCTTGATTTCGCCGCTTGACAGACATCGCAACTTAGTATGTATCGCTCGACATAGTGTCGTAGGTGGGAACACACATAGTCGCGCTTGATCAGGGCCATGGTTCGAAGGACTCCTGAGTGGCCATAGAACTCCGACTCGTGATACATAGCCACAATCGACGTAACCAGCGTTCGGGGAACAAGCACACGTTTGCCCATCATCGACAAATGGAAGAATTTGCCATCATCGAAGGACAACTTGGCATCTCGAAGCTGGTGTCGTGCCGCAGGGCTTCGAATTGCGACTTCGTAGATGTGTTTCGTCCGGGGGTCCTCCCGATAGGCTGTCGCCCACACAGCTGTCGAAGTCAAGTCTTTGCACTGATAATGTCGATGTACTCGGCGGTGTGTACCCTTAAGACTCGAAGGGTACGGCGTGTTCGGCCCAACTTTCGGCAAGGGAACCGATCGCAACGTGCCGTCACGGTGACGTCGACAGCGAATCAGTTCCGCCATGGTCGGGGCGTATCGAAGTTCGTTGCCAAAGGTAACTCGAAGGGGGCGATCCATGCTTACATCGGGGAGGTCGTCGGTGTCAATAGACGTGCCTGGCTCATTGCCAGCCTCATCGAGATGCATGTTTGGTTGGTGTGAATTCTCAGCCATGATCTCGTCCGATGGTGTTGGATCCAGTCCCAGGTCCTCCGGCTCCGCAGTTGTCGCGCTCGACGGTCGCGGCTCCAGGTCCTCCGGCTCGACGGCGGGTTCGGTGTCGAATTGGAGGGCTGGTTCCGCTAGCTCATCTGCGTCAAGTTCCTTCCCCACGGAGCGTCCGCTTCGTAGTGAAACGTACAGGTGGTCGTACGGCTGGGGCCACACCTCGTCATGAGAGTATGTGTCTTCAAGTACATGTAGGAACTCATCGACAGGTTCTCCTTCCGGTGAAGCCCAGTCTTCGACCAGGGGAATTGCGAAAGCCCGTGTACGTGTAGCATTTTCGATCTCCATCAACTGCCGCGAAGTTAAACGAGAGCAGGCATCTGCCGCAGGGTTCTCGAGGCCCGGCACGTACCACAACGTCAGGTTGTATTCCTCGAGGAATTGGGACCATCGTGCTTGCCGTGGTGTCAGCGGTCGAGGACAGGTCTTGAGATATCGAAGACTTTCGTGGTCAGTGTGCACGTGCACCTGCTGCGGTCCTCGAAGTAGGTGAAACCATTGTTTCAAGGCTAATACGATGGCCAACAACTCCTGTTCTCGAATCGGGTATCGAGTTTCGGCAGGCTGCATTTTCCGCGACATGAAAGCAATAGGTCGAAGATGTCCCTTGTACTTCCCATGCGCACATCGTTGCGCCAGCGTAGCACCCACGCAGTCTTTCGAAGCATCTGTGTACAGGTGATACGGCTGTCGGGGGTCGATAGCACTGAGATGTGTCGCGCTGATCATCGCCTGCTTCAGCTTGTCGAAGGAAGCTTGGTGGACGGCCGTCCATTCCCACTCGAAGTCTGCCTTAAACATTGCAGTCAGAGGGGCTGCGACAGCTTGGAACCCTTCGACAAACTGCTGGTAAAATCCACACAATCCAATGAACTGTCGAACTTCATGAACCGTAGTTGGTGGAGGCCAACCTCGAATGACCTTGATCTTTTCGGGGTCCATGTGTACTCCATCTTGGTCGATGATGTATCCGCAGAAGGGCACTCGACTCTGAAAGAATGTGGATTTATCGATGCAGGGGAAGAGCTGGTGCTCACGGAGTAGGTCATGTACCGGGTCGAGGTGTCGTTGGTGTTCGTCCGCATCCTTCGAGAAGACGAGGATGTCGTCAATGTACACCCATACAAAAATCCCCAAGTGGTCTCGCAGGACATCATTCACGACGCGTTGGAACGTCGATGGTGCATTGCAGAGGCCAAAGGGCATAACAACCCACTCGAAGGCGCCAAATTGTTCGTTGAAGGCGGTTTTCTCGATATCTTCGTCTTGAATTCTGATCTGGTGGAACCCACTAACAAGGTCAATCTTTGAGAATACGGTGGAACCCCCCAATGTACTCAAGATGGATTGGATCGATGGTAAAGGATATCGATCTCGTACAGTTCGTGTATTCAACGCTCGGTAGTCGACGCACATACGCCATTTACCATTCGCTTTCCTCACCAGTAGGCAACCCGCTCCGTATGGACTCGAGGATGGTCTGATGCGACCAGATCGATGCAACTTGTCCAATTGTCGTCGAAGTTCATCTAGTTGGCTCGGATCCTTTTTGTAAGGGTGTACCCACGGTGGATTTTCTTCCGAATCGAGGCGTATTCGATGGTCTCTTCCAGGTCGATGCGGAGGTAGGTCTCCATATTCCGCTTTCTCCCGGTCGTAGAGGTCCGCCCACTTGTGTAATCGACTCGGTAGTTTGCGTCGAACAGGGTCAAGCCCGTCATCATTGTCATCGCTGGCTTGCATCTTATACATTTCATCGACCGGCACTGCTGGTCGAGGCATGCAACACAGAAATACTTGATCTCCCGTGAGATCAGATCGACGGATCTCTCTTTTGAGTTTCGGCAACGAAATGTACTCAATCTCCATATCGCTGCACTCCTCATCGGTGATACCATCTTCCGTTTCGGACTCATCGTACGTGTCAGTACTGCGCTGAACGTGTGTCGACGAGTGTAGGTCAGGGTGTTCGTTGGCATGTGGGGTAGGATTCCCAACCGGACTCGCTTTCGAGGAACTGGATGAAAGTATCGAAAGAAGGTCCAGCTTTGAAGCTGCTTGAAACTGTAGCTGGGTGGAATGTCGTGATTCGCCAAAAGACAACCGGTACGAAATCGAACCATGTTGGATGTCGGCGTATCGCTCCTTCCAGTTAACAGTTGGATTGTAGCTTCGAAGCCATGGTAGTCCAAGCACTACATCCGGCAAAATCTCCAAGACCTTGAAGTGGTGACGAAATACAAGCTCTCCAACTCGAACGTAAGCTCGCGTGTAGTACCGTACTTCGACTTGGACACCTCCTGCTGTCAAGACATGTCCAGGGTTTCTCAGTTTATAGAGGGGAAGTCGCGCCCTCTTTGCCGTTTGCATCGACATAAAGTCACTAGTCGCTCCACAGTCGACCAACAGTTCCACGCTGGAGTCGAAGGAGTCTTCTCGACATGCGCAAATGCGCCCGCGAACCGTGAACAGAAACGCATGCTCAGGTTCGGTTCCTTCGACAGTGACACTTCCAAGCGTCGAATTCTTTTCGGGTTTATTGGTGCTGGTGGTGGTGTTCAGCTCTTCTCGAGGACGTCCGCCACCAGGTCTTCGAAATTGTTTTCTAGGCCGTTGTAGGCCTGTCTCTGCTCTTGGAGCGGGATCGAAACCTTCCCTTGCTATCTCGACTTTGGTCTCGTTTCGGCGTGCTCGACCGGGATTCCCGGCGTTCTCGTCCTCGAGATGGCGGTCGACCTTTTGGACAGTCGCGTGCCAAGTGTCCTTGTTCGCCACAGTTGTAGCAACGTCTGCTTTCTCGACCATCTTGGCGTCCGCCATGTTGACGTCCGAACCGTTCACCAATGTAGGCATGTAACTCTTCTCGAAGTTTGGCAATTGCATCGAGATTCATCGGGTCTGCCACGGCCGAAGCCGTGGGCGTCGCAGCTGGGGTCGGCATTGATGTGACGTGTGGCGTTGGCATAGGGTTCGATGGAAACGTGGAAGTCGAAGTAGGTGGGACCATCATAGGCAGGGGTCTCGACACTGCAGGACCCAGGGTGTGATCTGATGTCGTTCTCGATGCGTTCTGTACTTCTTCCAGTTGATACCCAGCCGCAATGTAGGCTTCTGCGATGGTCTCTACCAAGGTATCGAATCCAAATGGATTATTAGAACGCCATCTCGAACGGACCTCAACGATGTATTGCCGACGCACAGCGTCATTCGACAACCCTTCAACAAATCGAGAGTTGACGAGGTAACCCATCTGGAGTTCATTCGTGTTGACCTTCGATTTGATAACGCATGTACGAAATTCTCGAACGTAATCTGCATGTCGGGGAAACTCGCTCGCTTTCAAGCTCAACATTCTCGACAAATACACTGGCTCATGGGATATGCAGTCGAAACGCTGGCCTAACACACGCATGAGCTCGAACCAGTCGTCCTGTACAACTTTCGTCAGGCTATGATAGTACTCAGCGGCATCACCATCGAGGAGGAATGACATCGTTGCTGCCTGATCGACGGGTGAGGTGATGTCCGACAGAGTGAAGGCTCGTAATAGATCTTCTTTCCATGTTCGAAATTCTCCGCATCCAGGTTTACCCGTGAACCTCTTGACCAGTTTGTTCAGGCGCTCGACGCGGCGTCCCAAAATCTCCTGCGAAGGAGCACGTTGAACTACGAACTGGGGTAGTGGTTCGAAGGTAGGCCGCTGTGGGAGTGGTTGTTGTGGAGGGTGAGGTTGGTTCGAATTCGAAGAAGACGGTGGTTGCGGAAACTGTTGTTGTTGTGGTTGCGGAAAATGGATGTTGTTCGGAGGTGGTGGACTCGAAGTTCGTACAAATTCGTTAAGAAGGGCGTAACATTGCGACAATTCAAGCTCTACGCGTCGAAGCTCATTTGCAGCAGCTTGAGTTGCATTTTCCGTCGAGGACTGCAAGGTATCGATGCGCTGGCCAGTTGCTGCTGTAGCACTTGCTGCTGTCGCCTGCAATGCATCGACGCGTTGTTCAGTTGCTGCAGTAGCACTTGCTGCTGTTGCCTGCAACACATCGACGCGTTGTTCCAATTCGATGACTTTGGCTTGAGTATCCGCAAGCTTCTGCGAACAGCTGTGAAGATCACGAGAGAGAGATGGAAACCACTCGCTTTCTCGACTAGCGATGCGCTCTGCGATGAACTTCTCTAACGAGGTCGAAAATTCGTGATGCAAGGGTGAATCACTTCGAAACAAACTGTCTCTGATGAAATGCAGCATAGCTGCGTCGTCGAAGGGCCGCTCCATTGTAGATCGAAGTCCAAATCAAGTTGACGGCGTTGCGGCGTCGAAGATTGATCTCGAAGATTGATCCTCCCCGCCACCTAGCTGGCTACCACTTGTTGTGGTTTGTTTCTTGGGAACTCGACTGCACTCCTGTGCCTCTTTGTTTCTCAAAATCCGAAATCCAAAATCCGAATCGACAAACCTCGCAGGATCTTTAGACGGGGCACCAATAATAACACAATCTCGAAGACATAAACCCTGTTCAAGATCGAAGTATCTTACAGCGCTCAGTCACAGTTGGCATTCGATGCTTCTTTATTATTCACAGACTGTCAGCGCGATTGCGACTGCGACTTGCGATTTGCGCGCTGTTGCGCTGTTGCGCTGCGCTGTTGCGCTGCTGCTGTTCGAAGCCATAATAACTGCACCAGCGGATCGTCCGCCACTCCCTATGAATGATTCATGATTCAATCACCAATTGAGTTGATGCCCGTTGTACATCAGACGCCCCAGTGTTCCCCCCTTTTACCCCTGTATCTCCCCCCCACGCTCCCCCCCCCCCCCGGGCCCTCCCAAACCTCCCCTCCAACCCCCCCAAGCCCCCCCACCCCTCTCCCCCCTACGCCCCTCCAGCCTTTTCCGCCATCCTCCTCCCCCAGCCCCACCCTTGAGCCCCCCAAAACCTCCCTGTATCCCCCCCCAATCCCCCCCCGCACCCTCCTCCAACCCCGGGGCCTCCTGTAATACGTCAGGGCATTTAGGCCTCTCAGAAGCTTTCTGGAGGATCTATACTAGACCTCTCCAAGCTTGAAAATCCTAGAACACTAGGATATTTGCTCATATTCGGCTTATATTCCAAGCCTATAGCTTGATGCCAGACTCTCCTGCTCTTAGGTACACTACAGAGAGCAGAGATCTAGGATACATTAGTAGCCATACATGAATAATCACATCTCATATGCTTATAATGTGATTTAATCATGTTTTATAGCATTTTAGAAGGTTCTAATGTATCAGAAGCTATTTTGAAGCTATTTCGAAGCTTCAGATGGCCTGTCGCGACTGTCGCCGTCTTTTGCCGCCGACAGCAATTTACGTAATGTTGACAAGGCCTGTGATAAGATAGACTACTCAAAAGGTTGCTAAAATATAGGTTTTATTGCCTTTTTAATGAGAATTTATTGTTATATCAATTTTCTTGTTATTTAGGCATGTGAACCCGTATTACTGGACCGGCCAGTCGGTCCGTCTCAATGTTCGTTCACGACTTCGTCTTCTTGCTGTTGCCTACTTTGTGCTTGCCAAGGGAATCAATTGGAATGGAGAAATTCATTTAAAACAATTTGATTTTGAAGTGCAAGACAAGGATAAAAGGGTTTATTGTGCACCCTAAGTACAAGCACAATACAGTCCAGTAATCCAGAGTTCCAGCAGGTCGACGACGACAAGGACAACAAGCAGCAGCCGGGCCAGCGTACGCTGTTCAAGTAAAGTGAATTCCTTGCTTGAATTTATCAAAAAGTTCAAGAAACTTTCAAGTCTTGAAGGTATACTTCCTCCTATGGTCAAAGAACCTTCAAATTAATTCGAAAACTGGAAGAGCGTAGCGTGAAGCGACCTTTACGCAAATACGACGACGCCAGAGGCTTCAGAAGAGTTCGAAAAGGCGTCCAGAGGACTTATTTCATTGAGTTTGGTGAAGATTTTGAAGGATTTTAACTTAACAAGAAGTTTCAAAAATGTGGTGAACTTCTACAACACAAGGCGACTTCCCAGCGCTTCAGCGACGACGACGACGACTTCTACGACGACGACGTGCTGCAGGAGCGCTGCGAGCCAGCTTCCAGAGGCTCTCTTGAGGCTCTTTGAGGCCTAGAGCCATTGATTGTGTTGCTTTCTTTTGCTACATGTTGCATGCTTGTTGAGTTGAATTATCAAGGCTTTTCTTCTCCTTGCTTACGGTCCTACATGAGACCCTATGTCAAGGGAAGGGACAAGATTGACGGTCCGTGACTATAAATCCCCACCCCAGTCACTGTTGACCCTCTTTGGAGTCCAAAAGCTTTGATTTCTTTATGATTTCTTCAATCTCTTTGATGTTTCAAAAGGCCAAAAATGTCGAAAATGGCCTAACTCATTTTACGCATAACATTGCGCCAGTGCGTCGAATCGCGTCAACTAAAGCGCCATAGCAAACTAGAAAGTGCTAGCTTTCAAATGCGACACTCACTTTGTTTCAACTTCTCAAGGGCTATTTTCTGTGATTTTTTCAAGATGCCCCATGAATCACTTTTTGCCCAACCCTCTAAAACACCCCAAAATGACATTTGGTGTTTTATGCATATCTTCGCGCCACTGCGCTGAAAAAATCTGAACCAAGCATTTTTCAAAAGTAGACAGTGGTACGCTTTTCTTGCCGACTTCGCTTTCTTGAAATCAATTTTTCTACTATTTTTCCGATCTCCAACAAAGTCACCCATGAACCACACCCCAAAACCCTCTCAAAAGTGCCTTTCGTGCTTTCTTCATATCTCCCAGAGAAAAAAGGTTTGAGGTTCAACATTTTTTTTCTGAACAACACTGAAGTATGTGCTTTCTAACCCTGAGTCGTTTTTTTTTTCAGAAAATAAGAATGGCTATGGTAAAATTGCAACAAATTACCACACAAACCACTTGGTGAAAAATCCTGCAAAATGACTTTGGAGGTTTAATCATTTCTCTGAGACCATGGTGAGTCCGAACCTGAACCAAGGTGTTTTACAAACACTGGGGCATGGAGTTTCGATAACATGTTTAATTTAAATTTCTGTGGTCAAGAATGGATGTTTCCCATGATGGTCAACTTAGTGCATGAGAGCATGGTTTCAATTTTGGTGTTCATGATGCTACAAGAAAAAGACCTTTCTCTGGACCTATGGTGAGTTAATCAGTCATCACAGCTGTTTTGGAAAGGTAATGGTGTCTAGTTTGCAGATATCCAATCTTCGGATTTTATTCAAAATGGGATGACAGTGAAAAAGTTCGATTTCTTAATGCTTTTTTGATGGTTTTTCAGCATGTGTTGCATGTGAGATTCATGTGTGACCCCCCAACTTCTGTTTCTCTGAGCGTATGATGAGTTGGGGCAACATCAAATATGTTTCGGAAACCTGAGGACATGCCCTACACAGTGCAGATACTCCTTCTCTGACATCTCAGCAACATAGTACGGAAACGTGGTGCAGAATTTGGGCATTTTCAACGAGAAACAGGTTTTTCAGTCACTGTTTTTGCTAAACTATTCGCGATTTCTGTGGTCTTCTAACCCTGAATCATTGTATGATATTGCAGTTTGTGATTGTTTGCGTCAGTTTTGATTCAGTCTAACTAGGCTTAGCCTAGGTAGAAAGGTAGATACCTCAGAATTACTTAGACACAAAACAATAAATAGTGAAACATTTTACCTGTTTTTTCGGCCACAAAACAAACATGGCCACAACCATTAACAGACCGTTTGTATCCGCCACATTCACCGTCTAAGCCTTTCTCTTCGACTCCCCAGGCTGAGTGGCTCAGTTCGGCTGGCCCATTGTCATGGGGACAAAGAAGGCGTGGGGCTTGTTGCCACCAGGGAGTAGGGAGGCGATTGATGAGTGTGAGCGGAAGGCGAAAAGAAGACTCAATGCAGGAGCACCCAAGTGAAACATTAAAAGACCGCACTCGACCAAACCATTCGCATTGACCTCTCTCGGGGTCCTTGTGACCATTCTCCGATGAGAGAGGTTGGTGGTGGTAATTGGTCGCGGAAGAAGCTTGCAAAACTTACTTACTCTTACTTACATACTCTAGCTAGCTAGGTAGCTAACTAGCTAGTGTAGGAGGTGCATTGATTTTGTGGTATTACCCTAATGCTAACGGTTGCGTATGCAACTTAATGTCTCCCGTCCTCCCCCTGTAGGGCAGGGTGGTGAGGAGAAAGGCCGCAAGGCGCTGGTACTGTAATAGAGGTAACCATTCCAGTAGGTGCAGGCCGGAATGTTAGCGTGCAATGCCATTTAACTGATTTTCATCTCTTTACTGAACTACCTGACACAGTTCAATGTAGTTCTGAGCACGGTCCGTGCCCTCTCATGGGTTGCTGAGACTCTGCATAGACTACATGTCTTCTGGTCACGGTCCGCCACTCATGCATGTGCTGAGACCCTTTCCGGAAGCCTGAATTTGTCAAGCTATTTCATTTGAGCACAATTGCATTTGAGCTAGGAAGTGATTTGTCCTCATTTCACTCTACCATGCATCTCATCCTTCACTGCATGCCCGTCAAGGCAAGCGTTTGACTAGTGACGCATTCTACTCTCCATTAGGATTGCATTTCGTTCATTTTGTTCAGAAAGGTCACTCATTCATTGCATTTCACTTTGCAGATCTTACATTTCATACTTATTGCATTACTTTCTTATTGCAAGGGCTTGCCCATGCCGCTCAAAATGCAATATGGTCCGTAATTGATCTGCCCTACGTAGTTCTATGAGCACCTTTTGCTCAATAGACCCCGAGTTTTGGATCGCAGCGACGAACAATCAATTCGTATCCACTCGACTTTTGTTGATTCACTGGAAGTTGTGAGGAATGAATCTGTTTTCCAACCCTCGCATTCATTGACCTAGGTCATTTGGTCTAAAGAGCTAGTTTATCCTCAAATTTGCTACCGAACCACTACGGGTACGTTCCGCTTCGTTAACTTTCGCTACATCGCCTGGTACAGACTCAATTACCGGGTTTGAGAGTGCTCAATTGAGTGTCCACAGTCTACAACATCACATTCTCTATCCCCCCGACCAAACCATCAGCATGACAGACTTACTTGGATTTTTCACACATCTCCTCCCTCATCACACTACACATACAACACACACACAAACACATACCATGAGTCATTTGATTATTCCATTTGTTCTCTTTGGATATCAGACTCTGAGGAATTGCTGTAGTACCACATCCATCAAATTTTTGCCTACGAGCCAATTTCTAAGTCATTTCCTTCGTGTAGATAGTCAGTGTCCGCTTACAGGAGCCGGCATTGGTCTCACCCCGCCACATCTTTGTTGTGTAACACAAGTGAACAGGTTTAAGCTTGGTCACTTAGCCTGTGACTTGGCTAATGCATTCCGCGATGTGTTAGTGAAGAGTCCTACGCCGGTAGCCACCGAGACCAGGGGTGCACTACGGTAGGCTCATCGAAAAGGATTATCGAAAGGTATCGAACGCCTACAGTAATGGGCTTCTACCCTCGTGCGGGTAGATAAGTACTTTCCCTGCAGTGGGATAGACCCCTTCTCTTGCGGTAGAGATAGATGACGGAGTTAAGCTCCAAGAGGATAGCCTGAATCCTGTAATTCAGTTGAGCGGAATTCACTCTTCAAGTAGGAAGACAGGCCCCCGCACGGATGGCTTTGTACAACCATCTGCTGGGCAAGGGGCTCGCCGTAATTGGTCTTCCGGTAAGGTAGAGAACACACTTTAACTACCATAGCATTTTTCGGAGATTTACTACTTCTACTTGTCTGAGACAACTTGACAATGATACCTTTCGCGTATGAGGCAGTGGCGACCCTCCAGTCGTGTAGGATATCCGTTGACTCGCACTAGAGCTGAACGGTGTTCCATGAAAGATCCGACCTTTCAACTTTTTTTCACTTATTACTTACCTACTTCGTTTCCAACCAACCCCAGGGGACCAACCCACCCCTACCCGTGAACCCAACCCCTACATGCACACATACAATTCATTGGTTTTGTCATCTTTAGCACTTGTCACAGCCCATACATCATCTTTCTCTGAATTTACATGATGAACACACTTCTACATTTTCACTTCTTCGTGCAAATCATTTGCTTTGGTAACTTAAGTCATTTAGGACATTTCTACACAAATCAGCATTCCTGCTAGCTTCATATCTCATTAAATTCCTGTGGGCTATGTCCTATTGAGGAACATGGTTCATATGCTCTGGATCTGTGGCCCAGAGCATTTTTCCGTGATGGAATATTGGTTCTTTTGTACATGATTGCTTAGCATGTTAGGTAACTGACGTTTCAGCTTTGTTTTTAGAGATAGCCAGAAAGTATGAGTAAAAGGTTGGTAATGACGGACTATATCTTTCAACGTTTTTTTGGTTGAAGTATTAGTATAAATCCCCATACCCCCTGACGGATCAATCCCCACGGCCGGGTTAGAAAGAGCAGATCCGGGTCAGATGATGTCTACTCATCGTGACTGCCACCCCCCCCCGCACACTATGAGTCTATACCTACCCGGTAAACCAATCAACAGTTAGTCATTACTGATGCTGCCTCGCTTTCTCTGTCCATGTAATGCAGGCCAAGAAACCCATTGCATCAAATAGGTACCAATGCATCCATTACATTAGGTAGCCACATGTAACGCGTCCGTTGAGTAAGGTGGTATATCCTCTCTTTGGATGACGAAGACAAGCCTGTCAATAGACAGCTTGGGCAGAGCTTGAATTTCCAGTTTAACCCCACATGTTGCATTTCATTCTCAATTGTGATTGATTTTCCGTATAGCTCATTGTAATTTATACATCTACATCCAGGTGTATTACCCTTACCCTCATTGTTTGCCTGAAGATTTGGGTTATCATTGTTCATACTTTGTATGCTAGCTTTTTGCTTAGTGTTTCTCATGTTTCATTTTGAGCCCTACCATACTCAAGACTTAGGAGCTTTACCCTCTTAGGTGGAGATACATCTTCACCTCTACGAAGGGGGTACTAAGACACTACATTAGACACTCAGAACATTCAATATGAGCGTTCCTTATGCCCATACCCCTCCTTATGTTAGATTATCAGCTTGTCATGAACATTCTTAGCGAATGTGCATGAAGCTTAGGAAGGGGGTGCAATAAGTCAGGGCATTTAGGCCTCTCAGAAGCTTTCTGGAGGATCTATACTAGACCTCTCCAAGCTTCAAGATCCTAGAACACTAGGATATTTGCTCATATTGGGCTTATATTCCAAGCCTATAGCTTGCTGCTAGACTCTCCTGCTCTTAGGTACACTACAGAGAGCAGAGATCTAGGATACATTAGTAGCCATACATGAATAATCACATCTCATATGCTTATAATGTGATTTAATCATATTTCATAGCATTTTAGAAGGTTCTAATGTATTAGAAGCTATTTTGAAGCTATTTCGAAGCTTCAGATGGCCTGTCGCGACTGTCGCCGTCTTTTGCCGCCGACAGCAATTTACGTAATGTTGACAAGGCCTGTGATAAGAGAGACTACTCAGAAAGTTGCTAAAATATAGGTTTTATTGCCTTTTTAATGAAAGTTTATTGTTATATCAATTTTCTTGTTATTTAGGCATGTGAACCCGTATTACTGGACCAGCCAGTTGGTCCAGCTCAATGTTTGTTCACGACTTCGTCTTCTTGCTGTTGCCTACTTTGTGCTTGCCAAGGGAATCAATTGGAATGGAGAAATTCATTTAAAACAATTTGATTTTGAAGTGCAAGACAAGGATAAAAGGGTTTATTGTGAACCCTAAGTACAAGCACAATACAAAAAAAAAAGCGTAAATTGCCCCCAATTCCCCCTCCAACCCCCCAAGCCCCCCAACCCTCCCCCCTCCCCTCCCTCCCCTCCCCCCCCGCTCAGCCCTCACCTCCCCCTCCACCCCCCTCATCCCCCCGCATCCTTCAAGGCTGGGGAGGGCAACGTCTTGCCATACATGAGTCAGACGGTAGCCTATCAAGTTCATGCATCAGAGGCCCCCCGTAAATCAAAAGTAAGGGGGTAGCCTATCAAGTTCGTGCATCAGAGGCCCTGGTAAATCAATTGTCAGGGGGTAGCCTATCAAGTTCGTGCATCAGAGGCCCCTGATAAACCGATCGTCAGGGGGTGGCCTATCAAGTTCGTGCATCAGAGGCCCTTTGTGAAGGGGAGCTCAGGACAGGACAGGACAAGCCTGAAAGCCTGTGTTTTCTGTAGGACTCGGTTCGTTATGTTTATTGCTATTTTGTCATTAAGGTATCGTGCTCAGTACTTGGCTGTACTGACACATGTATGTTACATAAACCCATATATTGTCCTATCGCGTTGCGGTGCAGATGCCGCTTTTTGGGCACTGCATGGCACGCGTGCGCACTGATTTGTGCATTGTTTTCTTTCTGAAAAGCTCTGATTTTTATTATAAAAAGATCTGATTTTGTAGGAATGTAATGTGCGAATGCATGCATGAACACTTTCTGAGTGTCCATTTTTTTTAGTGTGCAATGGGATTATTGCGATCTCAGCAAGAGGCAAGATCGCTCAGTACTTCTGGACTATAAAGAAAAGTCGTATTGCAGCTATTTGCTTTGCTATTGGGTTGCGCCGTCTTCGGTATTGTGGGTCGTCCAGGAGTTCTTTGAAATCAAGATTTGGGATTTTGGTGCAAAAGATCTTGGAAAGGACACGACAAAACACCGTACAAGTGTTTTGAAAACCCTTGGTAAATTGATAGTCAGGGGGTAGCCTATCTAGTTCGTGCATCAGAGGCCCCCGGTAAATCAATAATCAGGGGATAGCCTATCAAGTTCGTGCATCCGAGGCCGCTGGCAAATCAATAGTCAAGGGGTAGCCTATCAAGTTCGTGCATCAGAGGTTCTTGTTGACTCAATAATCAGGGGGTAGCCTATCAAGTTCGTGCATCAGAGCCCCCCGGTAAATCAATAATCAGGGGGTAGCCTATCAAGTTCGTGCATCAGAGGCCCCTGGTAAGTCAATAGTCAGGGGGTAGCCTATCAAGTTCGTGCATCAGAGGCCCTGGGTAAATCAATAGTCAGGGGGTGGCCTATCAAGTTTGTGCATCAGAGGCCCCCGGTAATTGAACAGTCAGGGGGTAGCCTATCAAGTTCGTGCATCAGAGGCCCCTGGTAATTCAATAGTCAGGGGGTAGCCTATCAAGTTCGTGCATCAGAGGCCCCTGGTAAATCAATAATCAGGGGGTAGCCTATCAAGTTCGTGCATCAGAGGCCCCCGGTAAATCAATAGTCAGGGGGTAGCCTATCAAGTTCGTGCATCAGAGGCCCTTGTTGACTCAATAATCAGGGGGTAGCCTATCAAGTTCATGCATCACAGGCCCCCGGTAAATCAATAATCAGGGGGTAGCCTATCAAGTTCGTGCATCAGAGGCCCCTGGTGAATCAATAGTCAGGGGGTAGCCTATCAAGTTCGTGCATCAGAGGCCCTTGGTAAACCAATAGTCAGGGGGTAGCCTATCAAGTTCGTGCATCAGAGGCCCCCGGTAAATCAATAGTCAGCGGGTAGCCTATCAAGTTCGTGCATCAGAGGACCTTTGTGAATCAATAATGGGGGTTAGCCTCTCACGTTCGGACATCGTTGTAGACATGTCCATCTTAATGCTTTTGCTCTGCGCAATCTGCGATGTCGGCTGGAGCCTTGTGGGGCTGACCATAGTCTTTTGTGGTCTCGTTTCGGCCGGTGTTGTCCTCTCCCTTCTCCATCGGAGGCATCGTAGACACCACGAACGGCGGCGAAGATGCTCACCGTGTGGACTACTCCACAAGGGACGATGTGCGAGGAAAGAGATCCCCATTTTCGTGTCACTCCTCGACAGAACCCTCGTTCTGTGTGTGCATAAGGATATCACTGAGGGTGCCATCTCAGATTTGGTGAGGATCATCACTGGTGTGCCCGTTCATGATCACCGAATTTGTAGACTTTCACGCAGAACCGGTACCTGGGTCCGTAACGAACGAGTTCCCGTCCTGTTCCGTCTCCGCGGTGGTGTTGCATGGCACAGCATCCCGCTGCAGGATCAAACCGCAGACTTCCTTCGAACCAACTTTTGGTCCTTCCACGCGTCCATGGGCCACCCTACCACCGCCCAGATTACCTTGCTCTTTGAGGGTGTATATGCCGATCCATGTTGTGCGACCTTGAGATCTGTTTCTTCATCAATGTTGGACAACGTCAAAACGGAACCCGCGGAAGTGGCAGTTTCAAGCAGTGATGTGCTAGGCCCAGAAGCTCTGACAAGCCCTTCGAATGGTGCATCATCCAGACCTGCCCCCGTAAGAAACCCCCCTACCATCTTATCTCCTACCCCGGCATCTGACTCGGGACCCACGGAATCTACCGATCCGGCCCCGTTAATTAAGCATGAGTTTAGTGCCGCCCAGTCACCGCGTTCTGATCCTCAACCTCATCCCGACATCCCCCCCCGCAAACGCGTGAAGCGCGAAGCCCATTGTCCCTCCGAGCACTCCCCCCGACCCGGAGGCGAGGTTGGCTGCACCTTCCGGTCCCACACCGAAGCTGTTGCATACCTGAATAAGATTCGGGGGGGGTTGGCAATACATAACAGCGTTACCAGCAAGTCTGGTGGGGGGAGTAATTGGGCACGTATTGGTTGTCGCATTTGGGGACGCCTAAAACAACACGGGCCCCTAAAGGAGACCAGTAGAGCACGCCCAAAGGCAGCCCCGGACTCTCACGAAGTCTGATTTGTTCCCATATGGTGCAACGCTAACCCATGATCGTGGCACGGGCCTGTGGAAGCTAACCGAGTGTAATTGGGACCACTCTGACCATTGGTGGCCTGACGAGGCGGAGGCCGCCCCACTGGACAAATCAGCCCTCCCTGATGAGCTCTGGCACGACCTTGAGCGGGCGTATGAGCACCGTGAAATGCCGGAGCAAATTCTGGTAAATTTGAGGAAGAAATATAGCGAGGACGCATAGCCAGCAATCAAAGGGTTTTCAACCCAGCACATCAGAAATTTTTTCAAGTCCATCGAACGCAAGATGGGCCCAAATGATCTTGCTCGTTTGATTAACCACCTGAAAATGCTCAAACACGCAGATCCTGCCTGGTATTTCAATCATGAAGCCCCTGACCCAGTCACTGGTGTTGTACGAAGATGGTTTGATATGATGCCAGAGCAAGTAAAAAACGCCAGAAAATATGCACAAGTCATTTTTGAAGATAACACGTACAAATCGAATCGGTACGGCGAGGCATTGGCCCTGTTTTGCGGTATCAACGAACATGGCCAAACCCTTCTCCTGGCTCATGGCTGCATGCCAAGCAGTGAAAATGCAGAGGATTATGAGTGGCTCTGGCAGGAGTGGATAAAGGCAACCGGTTGTGCACCCCGGGTTTTGTTCGTTGTTTGTTGATGCTACATACGCCCTCTTGGGGTCCGTTCCCAGGGTTTTCCCCCCGCACCAAACTGCTCACTTCCTCTGCCTTTTTCACATATACAAAAATGTTACCGGAAACTGCCGAAACTCCCACCATCATCCACACAAGCTCCCACACAAGTTGCAAGTGATATGCTTTTAATGATTCAGCAGGTTAATACTCACTTGGCTCAGTTGTATGCTCGGACTGCATGTGGGGAACAACTTTCGCCAGCTGAGTTGCATCAGTGTCAGCAGCTTTTGGAGTGGCGGGCTCAATTGTCGAACAACTAAGGACATTTCAAATTTCATGTCTGAGTTTATGTTCCATGCCTTCAAGGTTTGCCTGTGTGAGGTTGGGTTTGCCACTGCTGAGGTCTGAGGTCCGTTGAAATTGAGTAGGAGGGAGTTGAAAATGAGTAGGAGGGAGTTGAAATTGAGTAGGAGGGAGTGGATTTTCACTTGGAGGGAGTTGAAATTGAGTAGGAGGGAGTTGAAAATGAGCAGGCGGACGTTGAAAATGAGTAGGAGAGAGTTGAAATTGAGTAGGAGGGAGTGGATTTTCACTTGGATGGAGTTGAAAATGAGTAGGGGGGAGTTGAAATTGAGTAGGAGGGAGTGGATTTTCACTCAGAGAGAGTTGAAATTGAGTAGAAGGGAGTTGAAATTGAGTAGGAGGGAGTTGAAAATGAGCAGGGGGGAGTTGAAAATGAGTAGGGGGGGGTTGAAATTCAGTAGGAGGGAGTGGATTTTCACTTGGAGGGACTTGAAAATGAGCAGGGGAGAGTTGAAAATGAGTAGGAGGGAGTTGAAATTGAGTAGGAGGGAGTGGATTTTCACTTGGAGGGAGTTGAAAATGAGCAGGAGAGAGTTGAAAATGAGTAGGAGAGAGTTGAAAATGAGTAAGAGGGAGTTGAAATTGAGTAGGAGGGAGTTGAAATTGAGTAGGAGGGAGTGGATTTTCACTTGGAGGGGGTTGCAAATGAGCAGGGGGGATTTGAAAATGAGTAGGAGGGAGTTGAAATTGAGTAGGAGGGAGCGGATTTTCACTTGGAGGGAGTTGAAAATGAGTGGGAGGGAGTTGAAATTGAGTAGGAGGGAGTTGAAATTGAGTAGGGAGGAGTGGATTTTCACTTTGGGAGAGTTGAAAATGAGCAGGAGGGAGTTGAAAATGAGTTGGAGGGAGTTGAAAATGAGTAGGTGGGAGTTGAAATTGAGTAGGGGGGAGTTGAAATTGAGTAGGAGGGAGTGGATTTTCACTTGGAGGGAGTTGAAAATGAGCAGGGGGGAGTTGAAAATGAGTAGGAGAGAGTTGAAATTGAGTAGGAGGGAGTGGATTTTCACTTGGGAGGAGTTGAAAATGAGCAGGAGGGAGTTCGAAAAGAGTAGGAGGGAGTTGAAAATGAGTAGGAGGGAGTGGATTTTCACTTGGAGGGACTTGAAAATCAGCAGCAGTAGCCTTGTTACCAGTAAGGTATCGTTCCCGCATCTCGCGATGGAATAATGCAATTATTTTACAAATTTGCGCTGCAGAACGGTTCAACACATCCTTGTCGCCTTTTAGCAGAAGATCAGTTGCAGTAGATCAGTTGCAGTCGTTTTCTCGGTTGTCGTAAATGCGCGTGTCGCCTGTTCGTGCGCAGTCTTTCGCAGTAGGGCCGCAGTCTGCATACCGTCACCCCGGCACATTGGAGCGCGCAGTCCATCACCGGCTGCGGATATTGCCTAAATGTGATAGGGGTTTTACTGTACAAATGAAATCTAGTCCACAGCGCTTTTCTTTTTGCTATTTGAGGCTTTCCGCCACAATTTTTGGCATGTCAAAGGCGCAAACCAAGATACTGAAGTTATTTTTCGCGTTGAAATATGGATACTCCCAATAAAAGCCTTTTAGCCTCTTTTGATGCGAAATGGAATTCCTAAGTTATTAGGGTCCATTTCTTTTTTCGGAACGTGGACAAGTTCTCACCGGCACCCTCGAGTGAGAATGAGGGAGTGTTGCCCAAATTACCTTTTAAGTTGTTGATGTCGTCCAACGCACCACGCAAGCGAACGCTTCTGAGTCTTGCTTATCACGTTGGCGCAACTCATGGAATACGCCACCGATTGCTGATTGCTTGCTGGATCGCTGCTTGCTTGCTGGATCGGCATTTAGCCATTTGATGCATTGCCAACTTTGTGTGCGCCGTGCTTCCATAACCGTTGTACCACGAATGTACATGTACACATACACACACCATACACACACCGTGAACCGCAGGTTACGTAGGTCCATAGACGTAGCGATGGACGGCAACACTGTGCCGAAACAAATTGTAGAAACCAGTAGCTAGCAACCAAGGATAGTGAGATAGTGAGCACTCGGCCCTGTAAGCTATTCGCGCTTGCAGGTCATGATCAGATTGCTGGTTGTCCCTTTCCTCTGCCCTTGCCTCCACCTCCAGGTGCGCTCATTAGATTCAATTGGTCAGAATTGGTTTCTTTTGGTTGCACTTGTCCCTCCCTCCCTCCAGCAGGCCATCATTCAAGTGGAATTCCTTCAAAAGGTTTGATTTGGTCCATCCCTCCCTCCACCATGCTTACTTTTGCCATCCTTGAAATGGAACCGGTTCAAATGGTGGATTTGATTGATTGATCAGATTGGTGTCACTTTGGGCGGTACATTTGGAAGGCAATGTACCGGTACATTTAGGACCCCTATCACATTTAACTGGACAAACCAACAGCAACAGCAAACGATCGTGAAATCGAGAATTCCTGGCTCGATAATGAGATTGGTTCATGTTCCGATGTTAAAATCTTTAAGAAAATTTGACAGTTTTTGCTCGAGGTCCTGTGCTTGTGTGTGCATGCACCGTGCCACTTCCTCCCTTAGTCACCTGGGGGGCAGGATCCAGGTGAGTACGCCAAACCTCTGCATGGCTTTTTTCGTAATGTTACACGGATCAATCTTCACCGGTGGGTATCTTGAGGTTGGGCCGCTCTTGGATTCATGCTGTCGGTTCCACCCTCGCTCTCGTCTCCATCTTAAATGTCGGCTCCCTCTCGCCCTTGGATTTGCACCCTTGGATGCACTCTCAGGTCCTCTCGGGGCAGGAACCGCATTTGGATCATTTTGCTATGAAATGCAGCTTAAAGGATACGCCGTAGGGGGGTCCTAGACAGTCTGGTGCAGGCAGAACTGATGCTCACACACACACAACACACGGGGTGTAGATCATAGTTGCCTATTTTTTCCTGTGCCTTTAGCTACAGGTCCAGTGTCCATAGACACTGCCACGTGCACGGCAACCACAAGGGCCCCACCAACAGGGGGGGCCCATGCCGGAGAGGTGCATGGCGCATTTGCAGTTGAAGGTACATGAAGCGTGAAATTTCAAAAATATACGGTGAAACTCTATGGTTGGTATGTGGTGCACAATTTCCTTCTTTGTTGTACTGCAACCCATTCATGGCCGTCTGACGAGGTTTTTTGTGCTGTTTGCTTCGTGTACTGCTAATTAATACCCCTTTGCATGGTGTGCACCAATCATTAGGAAAATGCTCTTGGATCCGATACGACCTGTTTGGCCGCCACACTGGACGGGACCAAGTGATCGGAGGTCGCTACAGCAAGTCCTCAACCCCCGTGGGAAACCCACTAGCCCATCTTAGGGTGGGCTGTCATGGGCCATAGGATTTGGCTGCGTTGCGTTTTTTTCTCCAACGGGTGTGTACAAATAGCCAACCGGCCCTGTGCGCTTCTCACAAGTTTGCCTTTGTGTTTGTGATTGGTCGTTCTCGGTTTAGTGGAGAAAGTGTGCGAAAGCATGGGAATGACACGGACATGTGAATTTGGTCTCTTCCGATGAACACTCGTCACTTCATTGGCTATGCAGTCATTCTTGGTCCATGGTCCTTCGCATGTCGTGCTTGCAGTGGGAAACCAACTTAAGAGCCCGCCGAGTAGCATATTAGAGAATCAACATACTAGCGTTTGCTAAATATGAGGGCATGGAAAATATTTGTTGTCTCCGGACCGAAGGACCGTTATCGAAGAGAAGGAACAATGATCAGGAAACAGAGTGCTTGTTTGCGGATTTGTGTTGGTTTCACGTGAGGGCACGTGGGGTTGGCGATTGATGGCACTCTTTTCCTATATTACCATGACTCCCTCAAGTGGTTCAAAACAAGCATGGGGAAGAGGAGAAGGCGAAGGTAAGGCGGGTGTGGTTTCGTGATGGGAGTACCCATTGGCGACATGCCGATTGTTGCTTTCCAATCACTTTAACAAAACGATGTGGCTTCCAGGGTTGGGGGGTTGGGGCACAAAACTCACCGCACTCGAATCGCACTTGTAGATCAACAAGACCACACAAGACAAATTCAGGTCTCCGTGAAAACCAAAGAAGAAACAAACGTAAGGAAAGGGGCTTCACAAAAATGGTCGGATGTGGGGACGCCGGTCCACGGCGCGGAGAAATTGTCACCCATTGCTTCCCATTACCATCTAAGGACCCTTGCATGCCGCCCAAATACGTTTGGGCAACGTCGTTGATGTAATGGGTGAGGACCAATTGCCGAGCATGGGGGTGGGGTTAGGGGTGTTAGTGGCACAAGTGCTTATGCTCCTAGTCCATCAGAAAAGCAATCGATGGATGGCCACTCGGAGCGATCGGACGAGCTATCGTTCCACTTGTAACGCTCTCAACCATCACCATGCCACGCCAAAGGCCACCCTCGGGCTCGCTCCCCGACCCCATGTCGTACCCGACAGCTTTTCCTTGGATGGTTGCGGCAGGGGCAACATGTGCCCCGATCTCGTCCCCGCTTGCCCCTCCGAGCGCGGCGGACATCTTCCGGAAGTACGCCACTCAACATCCCAACATCGTCGCTCTGGAGACCGCGGATGCCGTTGTGACATACGCACGCCTTTGGGAGTTGGCTTGTGCCGCCACGAACTTCTTGCACGCTAATGGAGTGAAACGAGGGCAAGTAGTGGCGTTGCGGTTGCCACGTGGAGTGCGGTGGTATGCCTGCACCGTGGCTTGTATGCGCTTGGGTTCGCCATTCTTATGGCTGACCGGTGGCAGTACACAAGCTGAATTGGCGTTTGATGCGGAGGCATTACACGTTCTCAAGCCAGTTTTGGTAGTGGAAGCGACAAAGCGGCAAGCGGAGGGCGACACGAAGATGGAACGTGACTCACAGGGTGCGCGGTATGTGCTGCACCCCCACAAATGGCGTGGGTAGGGCAAAAATTGTCGGTCTCGTGTGTGCTAGTTAGAAAAACTTGTCGTGCATTGTCGGTCCGAGGCATTTTGAGATTGTTTTGACCGCTTCCGATACATCAACCATTGCAATAATACAGGCCTTTTTGGTTTCGAGATGTTGGTCAGAAACTAGCAAATTCAGCCTAAGACAAATCAGAGTGTTTTCCCCTAGGGGTCATGTATCCCTGTGCACTTCCCACACCACACTGGTAGCAGGAATATACAGGTCCAGGTCCAGCAAGCCTCCGGTGCATTTTATTCCTGATGAGACGTCTTCCCGGTGTGAACCTGCCAGTTCTGCATGAAAGCTATCGACAGGAATTAGAAATCCTCACAGGTATGCAAATTACACTGGAGCAAGTGGGCACTACCATCCGGTTTCTTGAATGCCAATTGTCTGACCCTGCATCTGCCCACCCTATCACGCTACCGGATTTCCTAGCTGTGGATGAAAAGCCCAGTTCACCCTCATACGTCCGAAAACTCATAGATGGTGGTGCCCTGAACTGGCCGTCAATGGTAGCCTCCCTCGTACCGAACATGGTGAAAAAAGGTTTCCACTACCGCCTGGCCAGGGTGTCGCTCGAAATGAACCTGCAGCGAGTGTATGATTTTCTGAGAACAAAATACGGTGCAGTGGCGTCCTGGACCTCTCTCTTCAGACAGCACAAAAACAAATGGTCGTGAATGACTGGATGACATCATGCCTCCCTTCCTCTCTCCCCATCACACTGATGCCAAGCAGTGTTAGAAATAAATGGAAACACGGTTACCTGGGTTAACCACCGAAAGCACATCTCAGCCATGCCGGCTGCTCTATGTCTTCTGCACAGAAAGACCCATGGGTTTTGCTTTGTGAATTGTTATTGTGGTCTTCGTGCTGCATTGCCTTTCACCTGCATTCGCCTGACGACGTGCAATAGACAGTGCTTTCTGGAATTTATTTTCAAAAGTATTTCATCTACGACCAATCTACGTTCATAACGGATTGAGTAACTCGCCTTCTCCCCAATCATGTCGAATGTTACAAATGATCAAGAATTATTCCAACAATTCCAGCGTTTCCAGCTCTTCATGCAGAGCCAGGATTCGCCGCCTACCGGCAATCTACCTACCCAACCTTCCCAAACCCCTGTGCAAAATACACCGCGGCCGCAAATGCTTCCAATGACGACAGCAATGCAGGCGCCCACACAATATTTCCCAGTGGCAAATGGGATGTAGCGTTCTAGGGCGTGGTGCGGAAACCCCCCAATTTTGGGTGTTGTTAATATGGTTGGAACCCGGAATTTCACATGTTACATGGGTGCACTATGATGCAACAATGTGCCTTGCATGTTTCGTTTGCTCGATATTGCCCGTTTTGCACTTTTTGCGATTTGATCTTTGTGTGCTCTAACTAGTTAGAACGGGGTTAGAACGGGGTTAGAGCACTAGTTATCGCGTGGGTTATCGCGCGATACCCTAGTTATCGCGGGGGTTATCGCGGGGGTTATCGCGCAATAACTAGTTATCGCGTGGGTTATCGCGTGGGTTATCGCGCTTCATTTTATGTTTCCCCTCTTTGCTTTAGCTCTCAAAGCCTTCGTATTCTTTGATAATGGCCCTTGTTGCTGCCCACGCTTGGTGCGAGCACCATCAAAAGCTCCTTGGGGTCCGTCGCCTTGGGGGTCCTGAGGGGTTTACGATGGGTGACGCAAACGTGAGGCGCCCTGTGGCGACTCGCTTTGAACATGGTGTGGACTTTGGGCTCCTTGTCCATAAGTCCCCCTTCATGGCCGACAAGAGAGACCCCCTGGTTCTCAGCAACTACATCTTCGAGTTGCTAGAGGCAAATCCAGGGGTTGCTGGATTCCTCATCCAGCTGCATCCCGAGGACGTGGACGCGGTGTTGGAGTCCGTCACCGCCCATGCCGAGAAGGGTGCGGGGACGAAGACGACCCTTTATGTGGGTCAGGAGGAAGAGGAGGAAGTGGAGGAGGAAGTGGAGGAGGTGGAGGAGGTGGGGGCTGGGAGGGGGAAGGAGAAGCCCCACAACCCCCTCATGATTAGTGTGCAGAAGGTAAGGATCCGACCGGGTATGTACCCTTCGTGAACCGGCCGTTTGAATCCGAGATTCACGGTACCGTGAATTTCACCTATTTTTGCTGTTTTTTGCTTGTAACTTGGTGCCCTTGTGTGCTTTTGTCGTGCTATCTTCGCCCAAAGTAAGATCCAACAAATGTGTGCAATTTAGAGATTTGAAATAGTCGCATGGTTCAACACATTTGGTGAGATTCGCGTGAATGTGAAATTCACGCACCCAAATTCACGCATAAATTCACGCTAGATTCACAGATCCACGAGAATGTGAAATTCGCACGAAATTCGTACGAATTCGTACGAATTTCGTGCGAATTCGTACGAATCGGCCCCAATTTTGTCTTGTCACTGCTATTTGTTGCACACATTGGATATTGAACAATTTGTTTTGTAGATCCCTAGATACACGCTAGCACGCACAATTTCGTTCTAGCCTAAAACGACATCGCGAGGGCATTCTACCCCACAACATCTAGCTAGAACGTAGACTAGAACAGGAATCATTCTAGCCTAGATGTATTCTACACTAGAACACAAATAACAAATCAAAACAATACACATTACATTTCTTAATCTTTGTTGCATTGCTCACAAATTTGTTGGGAAGGGCATAGGTTATAGGTGATAGTGGATGCAGTGGTGGGGGGGTCCGTTGGGGTCAAACCATTGTTGCATTGCTCACACAGTTGTTTGGAAGGGCAAAGGTTATAGTTGCTAGTAGATGCATGAGGGTGGGGTGGGGGGGTCCATTGGGTCAAACCATAGGAGCGTAATCAACCACGTCTAGGGTTGGGGGGGGGGGGGGCAAGGAGACCCCCCACTTACAGCCCCTGAGTGTCTGGGTGTGGGGTTATGAGGGTGTCTTGCTTGTTGCAGTGCGGTTAAGGTTAGGGAGGGTATCCTTTTTCTCTTCACAGGTTTTGTGTATCCCCTAGCACATGAGAGCAACTAGCTCTCATGTGCTAGATGCTCATGCTTTGGCAGCAAATAATCAAGTCAGCGCCGACTTTACAGTATGCTCCCAGCACTGGCCGTCAACACTTGGCAGGGTGACCGCAAGTGTTGGGCCATCTCTGCCCTAACTTTTGACGTGATCTGTGTTGATATGAAAGCAAACAGGTATGTGTGTGTTTGTGTTTGGGTGTGTGTGTTTGTGTATGGGTGTGTATGGGTGTGTGTGTGTGTGTGTGTGTGTGTGTGTGTGTGTGTGTGTGTGTGTGTGTGCCGGGGGGCAGGTGTAGGGAAATGTGTGTGCTTGGTTCTTTGGTCACCTCACGCCGTGTGTGTGTGTGTGTGTGTGTGTGTGTGTGTGTGTGTGTCTGCGTGTGTGTGTGTGTGTGTGTGTGTGTGTGTGTGTGTGTGTCTGTGCGGTGTGTGTGTGTTTGTTTGTGGGTGTGTGTGTGCCGGGGGGGCAGGTATAGGGAAATGTGTGTGGGTGTGGGGACTTCGGTACATGCATAGGTGGTGTTGGTGTGGCTCTTCGTGCAGTGTCCTGCAAAAATGGTACGAAATTCGTACGAAATTCGTACGAACTTGGTATGAAATTCGTGCGAAATTCGTACGAAATTCGTGCGAAATTCGTACGAATTTCGTACGAAAAGTGCCTCACAGATAGGTACTGTGAATGTGGTTGTTACGAAATTCGTACGAATTTAGTACGAAATTCGTACGAACTTCGTACGAATTTCGCACGAAGTTCAAACAATTTGCATGAACTTGTGTCATTTTTGTGTGTGTGTGGGTGTGCCTGGTCAGAGGGGTTGTTGTTTGTGTGGGCGTGGGTGCATGGTGTGTGCGTGCCTGGGTGATATGTGCATGCATTGGTGGTTCTTGGGTTCTTGGGTGGTTTTGTTGAATCATGTGGGACGATACTTTTGTGCTGTTTGTAGTTTGTGACTGTCTGTCGTTTGTGTTTGTTGCTGCTGATTGTCATGATGTGTGTGTAATGCCTACTTTTCGGCTGTGTTGGTATCGCTGTTTGGCTTGCTGCTTGTTGTGCTTCGTGTGTCTGCTACTTCTCACTGGTGACTGTTGCTGATGACCTGACTGTGTTGTTCTTCTGTGTTGTTGTTGTGTTGCTGTGCTGTGTGCTATGGGTGGGTGTGGATGGTTGGATGGGTGCCTGTTGTTGAATCATGTGGGACAATACTTTTGTGCTGTTTGTAGTTTGTGACTGTCTGTCGTTTGTGTTTGTGCCTGCTGATTGTCATGATGTGTGTGTAATGCCTGCTTTTCGGCTGTGTTGGTATCGCTGTTTTGCTTGCTGCTTGTTGTGCTTCGTGTGTCTGCTGCTTCTCACTGGTGACTGTTGCTGATGACCTGACTGTGTTGTTCTTCTGTGTTGTTGTTGTGTTGCTGTGCTGTGTGCTATGGGCTGACTGTGTTGTTCTTTTGTGTTGTTGTTGTGTTGCTGTGCTGTGTGCTATGGGTGGGTGTGGATGGTCGGATAGGTGGCTGCCTGTTGTTGAATCATGTGGGACAATACTTTTGTGCTGTTTGTAGTTTGTGACTGTCTGTCGTTTGTATTTGTTGCTGCTGATTGTCATGATGTGTGTGTAATGCCTGCTTTTCGGCTGTGTTGGTATCGCTATTTTGCTTGCTGCTTGTTGTGCTTTGTGTGTCTGCTGCTCCTCATTGGTGACTGTTGCTGATGACCTGACTGTGTTGTTCTTCTGTGTTGTTGTCGTGTTGCTGTGCTGTGTGCTATGGGCTGAATGTGTTGTTCTTCTGTGTTGTTGTGGTGTTGCTGTGCTGTGTGCTATGGGCTGAATGTGTTGTTCTTCTGTGTCGTTGTGGTGTTGCTGTGTTGTGTGCTATGGGCTGAGTGTGTTTGTTCTGGAGAAAAATGATACAAATTCATGCAAATTGTTCGAAATTCGTACGAAATTCGTACGGAGTTCGTACGAATTTCGTACGAAATTTGTAACAACCACATTCACGGTACGTATTCACGGTACTTTGGGGACGAATTTCGTACGAAATTCGTACGAAATTCGCACGAATTTCGCACGAATTTCGTACGAATTTCGTACGAATTTCGTGCGAACTTCGTACGAATTTCGTACCATTTTTGCAGGACACTGCACGAAGAGCCACACCAACACCACCTATGCATGCAACAAAGTCCCCACACCCACACACATTTCCCTGTACCTGCCCCCCCGGCACACACACACCCACAAACACACACACACACACACACACACACACACACACACACACACACACACCCATGCACAAAACACACACATACCCTCGATGAAAGCAAACAGCCCCCCACTCGACCCACACCCACACACTGCCCGCCCACACACCCTCATACGTACCTGGACAGTGGATGTGTCACGGTTAGATGTTTAGGGGGGGGGGGGTTCTGTGTGTGTGTGTGTGTCTGCCTGTGTGTGTGGATGGGTTTCTGTGGATGGATATGTGTGTGTTTTTCTGTGGGTGGGTCGGTGTGTCCATGTGTAGTTGGGTGTGTGGTTGTGTGTGTTTGTGTGTACGCGCGTGTTGCTGCGAGGTGCGGGAAGGGTGTGTCTGTATGTCTGCGCGTGTGTGTGTGTGTATGGCTTGTGTGTATATGTGGTTTGGTGCTCCTCACATCCTCACCCCCCCCCCCCCACACAGGCGCACGCCCACACGCAGAACCAAAAAGACAGTCATGCACCCCCCCACCCACCCACATACCATCAATGAAAGCAAACAGCCCCCCACGCGACCCACACCCACACACCGCCCGCCCACACACCCTCATACGTACCTGGACAGTGGATGTGTCACGGTTAAATGTTTAGGGGAGGGGGGTTCTGTGTGTGTGTATGTGTGTCTGCCTGTGTGTGTGGATGGGTTTGTGCGGATGCGTGTATGTGGGTCGGTGTGTCCATGTGTAGTTGGGTGTGTGGTTGTGTGTGTTTGTGTGTGCGCGTGTGTTGGTGTGAGGTGCGGGAAGGGTGTGTGTGTATGTGTGTGTATGGCTTGTGCGTATATGTGCATGGTTTGGTGTTCCTCACATCCTCACCCCCCCCCACACACACAGGCGCACGCCCACACCCAGAAACAAACTGACAATCGTACATGTACCCCCCCCACACACACACACCCACATGCCATTAGTGGAATGAAGCCGCCCTGCCACCCCACCCACACCCACACCCACACACTGCCCAGCCACACATACGCACACACACCTGCATAGTGGATGTGTCGTGGTTAGGTATGTGGGGCGGGATCATTGTGGGTGTGTCTATGTGTGTGTGTGTGTGTGTGTGTGGATTGGTTTGTGCGCGTGGGTGCGTGTTTGTGTGTGGGTGTGTATCCATGGGTCCGTGGTTGTGTGTGTGGGTGTGTGGGTGTTGGTGTGAGGTTGGGGACGGGTTTGTGTGCGTATGTGGTCGGGTGGCCCGCACATCCTCACACACACCAACACACAGACGCATGCCCGCACGTAGACACAAACAGGAAGTCATGCATCCACCCACATGCAAACCCAACCATACACCCATACACAAACCCACACAAATCCACACACCCCACACAAAGGCACACCCACACACATGTGCACATGTTGCATGTAGCCAGGGTGCCTGCAGGGGTGCATTGGGGGGGGGGGTACCCCGGGTGTTAGGACAAATGAGGGGGTGCACAAGGGTGAAATTTGTATGAATTCACGTGAATTCACGTGAAATTCGTACGAAATTCGTACGAAATTCGTGCGAATTTCGTACGAATTCACGTGAATCCACGCCTGTGAATCGGCTACAGGCTTGCCGGGTTTCGGCACCTCTCGTTTTGGGCACGGTTCGGACATGATGGATGCTTTTGGGGCGGGACTTTCATTGGATGATGCGTAATGAAGCCGGGGGAAGAATTTTGGCCCCTCAAATCCCTCGGAAGGATCCAAAAATATGGCATTTTCCCCCAAAAACCTCAAAATTTGGGTAAATTCACGTCAAATTCACGCAATTATTCAAACGGCCACTTAACCCCCGTTCACGAAGGGTACATAAGGGGAAGGGGAAGTCGGATGGTTGGTGCCCCCAACCCCTCACCCACAACACCTGCCGGGTCGGCACTGACGACCCCGAAAACAAGCTCCCCATGCACTCCCTTTGCACCACAAGGGAGTGGGAGCGTGAGTGGTATGGGGTCACCACTCCCAACATTCTTTCGGGGCAGGGGGTGATTCTTTTTCCATTTGGGGCAACACCCCCCCTTATTGGGGAGGCGGAGGAGGTGGTTGCCGCCGAGCCCTTGGGGGCCTTTAATAGGGACCCCAATGACCTTGTGCTCACGGTGGGGGGAAAGCTGGTGGTCAACCACCTCCTGGAGCACGATTTTTTGAGGGACGTTCAGCTGCAAAGTCTTTTGGATGATTTGGATAGGGTGCCTCTCTCAGAGAAGGCACCCATTTTCAATGAGAACCCCCCCATTGTCGGCAGGCCCCAAGATTCTGGGACCCGCCGCACATTGTATGGCAACTATGGGGGTGCCAACCACCACAAGCACAACCCCCACAAGCTCCACGATGTGCCAGTCCTCAAAAGGGTGGCAGATCATGTGCTTGAGACGGCGAAGAAGACTGTGGTGGGGGGGTGTGGGATGGAGCTGCACCATCCTTGACATGGCCGAAATTTCGAGCTATGACCACACACCCCAACACCTCCATCGCGACGCCCCCCCCTACACGATTCCTGAAGGCACATTGATTGTCAATTGCCTTATTATGCTAACCCATAATCATGAGGAGGAGGATGGGTCACATTTTCTTTTTGTGCCCTCTAGTAGTTCGGGGTTCCCTGACCCTTGGGTGGAGAGGGCTGTGCCATTCAAGAGGGGCACTGCCTTTTTTTTTAATGCGCTTGATGTCCACCGGGGGTCGGGGATTCCCAACGCCTCCCCCACGGGGGTGAGGGACCCCCGCCTCATGGCATTTTTTGCCATTGAGCTAACCCAAGGGGGGAATCTTCGATTCCCCAACCTGCACGTGACCTAGTCCATTAAGAGGCCCCAGCTGGGGGCACCTGGTGGCCGGGTGGCCAAGACAGTCGAGTGTGATGGGGCGGTTAGGTGTAGGGGGAAGGTCGTAGCCAATTGCTATGGATGCAATCGGATGATTTTGTGCACCGCCCACAAAGATGGCCTTTGTGTGCCATGCCAGGAGGGGGAGGAGGTGGAGGGGGGGGGGGAGGAGGAGGTGGTGGAGGACCCCAATGGGGTCAGCATTGAGCAATGTGCTCAGTGCTTGCTCCCGATGGGAACAACCACCGGGCATTTTTTGTTGTCGGGGTGGGGGAATGGGAGGGAGGTTATTGCCCCCCTCACTAATGTGGAGGCGGGGGGGGGTCGCAGGCCACCCCGATCAGTGCCCCTTGGCCAAGGCGTGCCACGGGGAGGCACTGCCCTGGCCCTCCCTGCAAGGGCATGTTGGGATTAGGGTGCCGCCACGGTGTATTTTGGTGGTGAGGAGGGGATTGTTTGGAGGAGTGGCGAGGGTGGCCCCTGAGGTGGAGGGGGTGGCCCAGGTGGTGGAGTGGAGGCAAGTGGGGGAGTATGCAGCCGTCACGGACTTCGTGTGGCTGCGGAGGATGAACCTGGTGCTGGACAACCCCAAGAAGGAGGGCAAAGGCATGTGCCCATGTCACCAGGTGTGAAAACTTGCCACAACACCCTGCACTAACCCCTGCTCCAACTAGTTATCGCACTAGGTTATCGCGTTCTAACTAGGTGCTCTCACTAGTTATCGCGCTAGGTTATCGCGTTCTAACTAATTTTCGCGGGGTTATCGCGGGGGTTATCGCGTTCTAACTAGGTTATCGCGCGAGTTATCGCGGTAGTTATCGCGTGTTTTTTTTTGTTTCTTTTGTTTTTTTCATGCCACCATCATGCAGCTGCCCCGTCTCTTCGTCAAGGAGGAAGCCCAGGCAGCCGGAGCAGAAGGTGGAGCAGCAGAAGCAGCAGGGGCACGGCCCGCCAAGCCGGTGGCGGCCCGTGTGGAGCTGGAGGGGGAGAAGAGGCTGCCGGAGGGGGCGTCGTGGCGGTGGGGGAGCCTGGGGATGAGGCCTGCAGGATGGGGGGGACGGGATGGTACTGGCAGGTCACCATCACCGAGAAGGGGGGGGGGGGGTGGAGAGGAAGACCAACCTCACCCTCCCCTCCTATGTGTGGGTTGGGGGGGAAACGGCCAAGTGGCCGAATGCCGCTGAGGGGGAAACGGTTGCGGCTTTTTTGTGTTTGTTTGGGATGAGCGACCCCCCCCAAAGGAAAAGTTATTTTCTTTTGGGGGTGTGTTTTTTGTGGGAGGGGGAGTATACGGGGAGGGAAGTGTGGCAGAAGCTGCACAGGGGGGGGGGACATCCACCAGGTTGGTGGGTATGACCCCCCCCCTTCTGTGGTGGAGGCCACTGCCGAATGGGTTCGGCAGTATGCACCCAAGGGGGGAAGGCCGGGAAAGCAGACGAAGCGGGGACCTGACGTGGTGGTTGTTGAGCCGGATGCCCCCCCCCCCCATAGGGGTAAGGGCCCCACCTCCTCCCCCAAGCCCTCCCCCAAGCCGTCGAAGGTGGCGAATGTGGCGGCCCAGCCACCCCCTGAGGCCCTGGATGTGGAGGCCTTGGGGGCCAGTGTGGCCACCCTCGTGACGGACGCTTGCCAGGTTTTGGTGGAGCAGGCGGCCGCCACGGGGGTCGAGGTCGCACTGGCCAAGGGTCGGTCGGCCGACCACAAGTCGGCCTTGGCGAAGGCCGAAAAGGTCCAGGGCAACACCCAGCGTGCCCTGGACCAGGCCCTCAACCTGGCCTCCAAGAGGGGGGGGGGGGTGGAGGCGATGAGGGAGGCCCTGAGGGAGGCCGAGGATGGGAGGCGGAAGGCGGAGGTGGAGGCGGCCCAGCTGAGGGTGGAGGTGGAGGCGCAGCGGAGGAGGGGGGATGACCTCCAGCAGCGCCTGGGGGTGGCTGAGGCGCACGTGCGCAGCCTCACCTCCACCCTCAGTGCCACCTTCACCGCCCAGCAGGGGCTGGGGCCGCCAGGGGTGCAGAGTCAGGGTAGCGGGAGTAGGAGTGGGAGTCAATGACTGGTGGGTTTGCTAAGGGGGTTGCCTAAGGGCATTTTTCGTGGGGAGGAGCGATATGGGGCCCAAGTGGACATGTGCCACTTCGGCCTCGTGGGAAGCGGAAACCCCAACCCCTCTAATTTTAGGGCGACCCACATGGCCGCTGCTACCCTGAGGCCTGCCCTCACCCCCTTGGTCGCAGACCTCAATGCGTATTGCACCTCCAATGCTCCCCCATGGGTCACATGGTGTAGCATCCAAGTTGTTCGCCCCCAAGGGACGGACACCATGGGCCTTCACGCCCATTTGCGTGATGAGGCGCCCATGGCGCTTATTGTGTGTGGGGGGTCTTTCACGGGGGGTAATTTTTGGGTGGAGAGTGGTGGCCTGCTGAATCCCTCCCTGAGGGAAAAAAAGCGGCACACCCGTGTGTGCAAAGGTAGGGCGGTGGAGGGTTGGGCATGCACCGCCACCCCCCAAGCCCCGGTGTTGTTCAAAACCAGGGCACTACACGCTCCATTGCCACGGGAGGGCGAGCGATGGAGCGTGATTTTTTACAGTGCGGGGGGGGTGCTGCACTGCACGCCTCTGTGGCGGAAGCAGCTGGTGGCCATGGGTTTTAGGGTGCCCAATGCTTGCTCTAACCCCTCCAGTTAGTGCGCACTAACCCCTGCTCTAACTAGTTATCGCGGTAGTTATCGCGCTCTAACTGGGTGCTCTAACTTGTTAGAACGGGGGGTTATCGCGTTCTCACTAGTTATCGCGGGGGGTTATCGCGGGGGTTATCGCGCGATAACCTAGTTATCGCGGGGGTTATCGCGTGGGTTATCGCGTGTGTTTTTTGGGCCCTTGCTTCAAAACCCTCCCTCATTTCCTGCCCAGGCCCTCGTATTCTTCATGGATAATGCTGTCAATGAGGCCCTGAGGGCTCTCAACACAGCTAACCTCCGGCGGTACACCGATCTACAGTGCCCCAAGGCCCGGCGGCGGCGTTTGAAGGCGGTTCAGCGGCTGGTGCGAGTTCTATGGGGTGACCCGAACGTTGTGTGTGGCACCAACACCAAAGGAGAATTTTGTGTAAGTGGTGGGGCGTGCACTGCCCTGTCTGGCCCACTTGGTGGCCATCTTGCATTCACAGCTCAGGAGCATGAGGCCCTGAGCATGCTACGCATGGCATGCACCATGCATCTCTCCCAACGGGCCCTTTTGCGAATGCCCCGCCGTTGCACACAACGGGACCTAAGGACCGTTCGGCAACGGATCATGCCCTACTTTCCCCAAACAACCATTGTAAAGTCTACCACAGGCCGCAATAGGGCAGGTGCCCATGTGCCTTTGCAATCAATTGTGCAAAATGCAATATCTATGGCCCGAGTTATCGGGAACCCCCCCCCTAGTGGCGTTGCCATTGTTGTTATTTCAGTTGATGCGACTTCCTTGTGGAAGGCATCCTCCACCCGTGCGGATGTATGGGTTAATGTATGGGGGCGGGCAAAGTATGCTTCGAAGGTGAAGCTATGGGCCTCATGGTTTTGCATGGATGGCGGGGATGAACAGGCTTTTTTGAGAAAAAGCCTGGACATCTCCGCCAACCTCAACCAAGAGGTGAGGGATGTGGAGGAGGACGTTGTCCTCTTTCAAAATCAATTTTTGACTTGCACTATCATTTTGACAGGGGATGGGAAGGGGCTGCAAGCAATGGGGGGGGCCCATGGGTCTAAGTGTTGGTTGTGCAAAGACCCCAATGGTATTGTTGAGCAAAGGGGGGTGGAGTCCACCTCAAGATGGGGGGCATTCTTGAGAAGTGTGACCCCTGATAGGCGGCCGGGGGACTACCAACATGCAGCATGCCGCATCCTAAACGGCATTGCAAAGCGCATTGAGACCACCCTTCAGGCCCTCCCCCCTGGTACCCCTGGTAAGGCCCAAGCTCTTGCAGCTTTGCAGGCCTTCAAACAAGCCCTCAAGGGTGAGACCTCAGGCATCCCTCTGAGGGAACGTCTCCCCTCGGCCTCAAGGGCCACAGAAAAAGATTTCGATCTTACAAGCACCAAAGTTTTCCTAACCCCCCCCACCCTTCCAAAGGCAATTTGTGGATTGCCTCAAAGAGCATGTCCCCACAGTGAGGACCCCTGGTGGACCTCCGTTATGGGTTGTTGTGCATGTCATGGTGAGATGCATTGAGGGTTTGTATGAGCTTTGGAGGGTGAGGGAGATGTACACTCTAACCCAAGTGGAACGCCACCGTGCGTTGACCACAAAATTTTCAAAAGCTTGGTGAGACTCAGGTTGGTCCCCCACCAGGTGGATCCATTGGTGCTTGGCACATTCCACCTTTTTGGCCGAGAAATGGAGGAACATTTTTCAGTTTTCCTCTATCCCAACGGAGTATCGGCATGGGCCTTACAAGAGGAGGCTCAAAAATTGTTTTAAGGGTTGGTCCTTGGTGAGGCCAAGTATGTCCCTCCGCCACATGCACCATTGCATGTCCATGAACGCCCTGGAGCAAGGGCTTTTGGGACTGGAGGCAGCCAAGGCCTCAGACATTGATGACTTTGTATGAAAAAAGACCATACATGCTTTGTGCCAAGTGTTTTGTGTTGTTTGTCCTAGGGAGGGATGGAGGAGGGGTGCGCGATAATTACCCGCGATAACTACGCAATAACTGAGTTATCGCGCGATAACTAGTGCTCTAACTAGTTAGAGCAAGGTGCTCTAACTGTGTTCTAACGCTGTTCTAACTGTGCTCTAACTCTTTGACCCCCCCCAAAAACCACCCCTACGATGCGGGTTATGTGGGGAAAGAAAGGAGATGGGGGGTTTTTGCGGGTGCTGAATCCATTTTTTTAGGTGGTTTGCCCCAAAATTGAGGCTAGGTGGGTGTTCCGGAAATTGCGTTCTAACTAGGGGTTCCGCACGACGCCCTAGAACGCCGCATCCCAAACTACAACGCGCGCACTACGGCACAACAGCAGCTCACAAGCTCGGGCTTCCGCGGAAAATGCGATAACTGCGGCCAAGATGGACATCACTACACCAGATGCCCTTTCCCTGCAGACGAAGACGCCATCTTGAACAGCCATATACGCCGAGAGGAAGAGAAAATGCGAAAGGACAGACTGGTGCAGAGACTCAACGACCAATTCGTTGCGCGTGGAATGCCCCATCTGGTGAAACCGTTGCCGTCTGAGCGATGGAAGAAAACTGAATCCATACAACCGTCAACCAACACTGCCCATCATGCAGCACCACATGTGCCAACCCCGACGATGCCACCAACGATGTCACGCCCCACGGCGGCAGCCTCCCAAGCACCGTTCCAGTTCAACACCGCGGCTTTCGCGTCGACAATTACGCCATCGCAAGGAGCACCATTATGCCAGCCCACGACGGGCGGTACGATAACCACGCAACCATTTAGTTTTGGAACGACCTCCCCAGCCTCTACATGCGACGCTACCTGGACCATCAAGCTGGGAGCGTATACAATTATGCATGAGGAACCGCTACGCCGCCAACTCTCATTCCTACGAGCCTTCGCCGACTTCGTGGCCTCGGTGCCATGGGACGGGTATGTGACAATGCAGTTCAAATCGCAAGAGGACGCTGAAAATGTGGCTTTCATGCTCAAGGAAACTTTCATCAAAGACGAGCAAAAAGGCCCGGTGCCGGCTTTTGTCACTGAACCTGTGAAGGTGTCTCTGAAAATTGAGCCGCCCGCATCACCAGACCCCGAAGGAGTCAACAGGAAAATTGACGTGACAACTACCCCTGGTGCTATCTCCCACAAACCGAGTGAGGACGGAAAACGTACGCCGGATCCTGCGACGTACGTGCCGTCAGGCCACACACCCGAGCCCAAAAATTCTCGCACAGACCCCAATGCCAGCCTGACTACCAACGACCAGGCACCGGACGATACGCGCGTCCAGCGGCCGGAGTTCACGCAAGAACAACACGGTAAACGACTGGAAGATTTGAGCGCTAAGATCGAGAAGACGGATCAGAAAATTTCTAGGGTGAACGACAACGTCGACAATATCGCAAACATGAATGCCATCAGAGATATGCAAGCACACAGGAACTGGCACACTTTCGGCAAATGTGACCCGGCAGCGAAACAGCACCTCCGTGAACGTGTCACGGGAAAAATCAGCAAGCTCAAGACCTACTATGTGCTATGCACGGACAACGAAAATAGGAGATAGTATGTGGCGCAAGCGGTGGTGAACGATATCGACGGCAGATACATCTGCTGGAACCGAACCGACAAGCCGGCGGCGCCACGCGACGCCGATGCGGCGATGGTAGATGCCGACGCTATCGAGGACGAATTGCTCAACGAGCATACCGTGGACTGGTTCTTTGCTACCGTGGAAACGGCGACCAAAGCGATGGACCGCCTCAACGACCTCCTGATCAAGCAGCAGGAGCGCCTGCATTAGGCTCGGGCCGAGTGCTCTTTTCAGGTCCTCTGATGAAATACCGCCGCCACTCCCCATCTGGGCCCCACTAGGGGCACAATTCCAGCTTCTGAGCGACCTGCTCCGTGACAACTCTTTCTCCCGCTCATGTCTAGTTCCTAGATTTAGATAAGTGATTAGATCGGCCGCACAGTCCTATATGGCCCTGTCAGACGTAGCCTCATCTTACGCACCCTATGGCATGCTGGTCGGAGACCCCCCCACCACACAGTACTGCACCTCGGTGATTGACGCACTGACCAATGTAAACGCATCCAGAAGTGGCTCTTTCAACCCTGACCCACTGCTGTAGCAAATGCGCATACTCCGTACAGAGAGATGAACAACAGCAGCTGCTGCAGGAATTCCAGGTCATGACCGACCCCTCGCTGCATGGACCAATGGCAAGAGATTGTATGCTACAGTCCAATAGGTTCCTCTCCCACACACCCCTGCCCGAGTTCTGGGCACAGCAACACCCCACGGTGACTGTTTTTCGGAGGTCACTGATGAAATTCAACATGCTCACAGACCTCTGGGACAAATGGATCTTCGTAAAAGGCGCGTCGGTATGGACAGACGTGACCCCAGAGATCAATATGCTGTTCTTCCAGGACCTCCTGGTGCTGGTAAAACATTCCCTTGTGGGTGGAGTCCCAACCAATCCCCGTGTCGGTCTCACTGTGGACCACACTGTCAAACACTTTTCACTGTACTACCATCGCCGACGGGTCTGTGTGGGGACCTGCCATGCCTATTCACGACTCCCCCGACCCAGCTCTGCAGCCATTTGTATAGACACGCCTACCAAATACCTCTGTGCCTTGTATTCTCCCTAGAATCATAGACGTGAATGGGCTCACGACTTTTAGCTACTATGATGTGTCCCACCAGGTGCGTTTTCTCGAAAATCACGCAACACGCCTGGCCGCCCAGGGACAGTGGGCACTGCTCCTAGCACCTATTACCTAATACGAACTGCGCGCTAGAGCAAACACTACTCCCCCTGGAAAAAACACACTGCGCGTGCCGCATTGCCGTGAACATCAACATCAAGAAAATGTGCACCTTCTTCCCAAAATATTTCGTCGAAGACAAACTGTGCACATGGTGGTGGATCGGTGATGTCCGCAACACTGTCCACGGAGTGGACGGTATGGCCTTTTTTCAAGCTTTCGGTCCCCTCATTGAACGCCACGGCGGCACCCTGATTGTGCCACCCCTTGTAGGCCTCACACTGCGAGCACGACCCCGCACATACGCCACGTATTTCCGAAAAGTCTGTACCATAGAGAGCTCTATCAGGTCCAAGGCACTGCAGCAGTCGTGGAATCCTAAACTGCGCCGAATCAAGACGTCTTTCGACTGGGCGCCAGTGCCCAAGTCCTGGGACGCCGTGAACCAATGCCTGGACTTTGCTCGGTGCAAGATAGGCCGACTGGTCAACCTGTGGCGCACGACAACCCAGTCTGTATCTACCCTCGGTGCGTGGATATTCCTTTGGCTACCACGCGTAGAACGCATAGCACGAAATTTTGTCGCGTTTTTGCTTTTATGGTTGTTTTGTGCTTCCGGGGGGTTTTCGAGGGTGCCCGACGCAATGGAACTATCCGTTTAGCTCAATTCAACCATTTTCGAGGAGAGAAGCACAATTGCCTCCTGCCTCTGCCTCTGTCTTGGTGCTACGCGTGCTGCGTGTGTTGCGCGTCCTGCGTGTTTCGGTCCGGTGCCTTTGAGTCTGCCTCTGGAAGTCTTCCTACGCGTTCTACGCGTTCTGCAAGGGCTAAGCGCTTCACACCTATCATACCACCCCCGATTTTTTTTTTTGCCATGCTTTCACCCGTGTACTCTGCCACACACCTGCACTGGTTCCCAATGGAACTGAAACGTGCGTATTCCAACGACAATTGCCTTCTGCCTATGCGTTTGCCTTGGTGCTACATTGCCCACGTGTGTTGGGTGTTTTGTGTGTTGTCGCTTTTCGCTTCTGACGTTGCCTCTGGAGCCGTTCTACGCGTGCTACGTGCTCTGCAGCATGTTTGTGTCCCAACATTCATAGGCCGCTCTGCTTTTATGGTGCAGGAGCCATGCCTGCACCCCTGTACCCCGCCACACATTCTCAATGGTTGCAGAAGGGTGGGAAGCTGGGAGAGTGGAAGCATCCGGAGAAACTGAAGCACGACGCCTTCGTTGTCTTTCAAATTAAACAAGCCACGGGTATGTGTGTGTGTGTCTTCGTTTTCATCTCGCTTCTCGCCTTGCACCGCTGTCCTCCTCACCCCCTTGTGTCGCAGCAGGGTGGCATGCCGGATGGGTCAATCGGAAGAAGAAAGGGGCCAAGGACAAGCAGGAGAAAGAATTTTCGTTGACGAACCTCACAACGTATCAGGTGTACCACGTTCACGGGTTTGCGGTTCATGTGACCACTATTTTGCGCTGCCTGTTGTCCCCTACCGCCTCTTGCACCCTTTCACAGGTCAAGGCCCCGAAGGGCAAGCCACATGCGCCGCATGTGTTGCACGACGTCCGCAACAAGAAGGATGGCTACTTGAAATGCAAAAAGGTGTTTTATGTGTTCTGCGCGTTTTATCCGTTCCCTTTTCCGTTGCCTCTGGATCTGCCTCTGGTTGTGTGTTATGCGTTTTGCGCGTTCTTGGCGCTCTGCGTGCTTCCTCTGGTATTGCCTCTGGGGTTGCCTCCATGTGTCTTGCATGTTCTGCATGTTCTACAGATTCCGCGCGACCGGCTGTGGACGTGGATCCAAGATGAGGGAACCACGGAGAGTTCGGATGAGGATGAGTCGGAAGAGGATTCGGAAGAGGAGCCGGAGGAGGCAGAGGAGGCGGAGGAGGAGGAGGAGGAGGAGGGCAGTGATGCTGCCAGTGTGAAGGACGAGGACGAGCCCTCCCTCGCCCAACGCGCACCCCGAAGCACCCACCTCGAGGTGGTTGCCCGCATGGCCGCAAAGGGGACCCCTGTGAAGGCGAAGCCAGAGGCAAAGCCAGAGGCAAGGCCAGAGCCGGAGGAGCTGTCCAAGAAGAAGAAGGAAAAGACGAAGAGTCCACCCAAGAAGAAGAGCAGCAAGGGCAAGAAGGTGGAGGAGAGGCGCAAGCATGTGCGTTACGCAGTGGAAGGCGAACCGCACAGGAGGATGCCCACAGGTGCAACCCGAGGGGAGAAGTACCAAGCCGGGGCCGCCTACGACAACGATGTGCAGGTCATGCAGCGCACCCTGGAGTCGGAATATGAAGTGTCACTCGGACGAGTATGCCAACACTACAAAGTGTGTTTGGCCGAGGAAACACAAGCGCGCCGCGAATTGGGCCTGGCGCTGCTTCTGGTGACGGACGTGCGGGCGTACAGTGTGCAGATGGTCCTCCGCCGTGGCACGAAGAATGCACAAAGCACAGCCGCTGCCAGAGAACTGCTTGAGGAGCGATACCCCAGCAGCTCACCCCGCCAAGTCGCAACCGGGTTGATCAAGGGGGTGTCGGTGTGCACGAACTGTGTCGGGGCCCCGGACTGGCCTACGGAATTTGGTGACCCCGCAGCTGCAGGCCTGCCGTTGGCAAAATTGAAGGGGGAGCCCCTGTCGTCTGGATACCGACCACGGCGCAGCATGGACCAGCTGAGTGCGTTTGGTGCGGAGGACATTGTCGACATGCCCACTGACACTTTGGAGGTGTACTGCATGTGTTGCGTGTTCCCTCCGTAACGCCTCCAGTGCACCGTGTAGCGCGTCTTCGGCGTTCTGCGCGTGCTACGTGTTCCCGACGTTGCGCCTCTTCAATGCCTCTGGGGGTGCCTTCCGGTGTTGCACGCGCTTTGCGTGGTCTGTACAGGAGAAGCTGTCGCGCACGGTCCGCATGGCTGGCCTCATGGCCTACACCTTAACGGGGGACAGAGGTGTCGACCTCCCCGACACAGGGGCATGGACACTCGTGAGAACAAAGGATGCAAAGAGGCAGCGGGTGTGCATTCCTGTGCTGGGCGTCGTGGCACGGGTCTTTTCACTTGCCTCTGGAGTTGCCTCCTGTCTGCTTTGGGCGTCCTACGCGTTCTACGCGGTCTGCACGTTCGATTCTGTGACTGCCTCTGGATTTGCCTTCCCATGTCTTACCTGTTTTGCGCGCTCTGCATGTTCTGCAGACAACCTGGGAGGAGTATGGGTATCCGCAGCAGCATGGGTATCCGTATGAGCCGCGATACGAGTATGAGCCGCGGTACGAGTACCAGCCGATGAAGACGGATCCGGAAATGCCTTCGAGCTCCGGGAGCCTCCCGTATGGGTCCGACCCGTACAGGTACTGGCCCCAGGATTATCCGCCGCCACCCACGTATCCTCCACCGCAAGGAATGCTGCAGCCACCGCCACCGCCGGGGATCCCACCAGCGCCAATACTCCCACCACCCCAGCCACTGCCGCAAGGACCTCCGCCACCACCGCCACCGTCCGGGGAGCAGCAAGGCAGGCCGGAGATGGGGCCGGAGACGGGACCTCCGCACACGGAAGGTGCACAGGTGCGCGTTGCACATTAGTACTATGCGTTCTAGGGGATTTGCGCGTAGCCTCCGGGTGTGCCTCTGGATGCGAGCCCCGTGTTCTCCGCGTTCTGCGCGTTCCACACGTTTTCGTTTTGGTGCCTCTCGGATTGCCTCTGGAGGTGGGTTGCATGTTTCACGCGTGTTCCGTGTTCTGCAGCACCCAATCAAAACGGAGCCGGAGGAGGAGTCGACCGCGCCAATGGATCCACCGCAGGAGCCGGAGGCAGCCAAGGAAGAGAGCGCTGGGGCGCCGAAGAGCGATGCGGAAATGGGAGAGGAGCCCCCGG
This sequence comes from Eutreptiella sp. 'Long Island Sound 2002', assembly GCA_964036045.1. Taxonomy (NCBI): domain Eukaryota; phylum Euglenozoa; class Euglenophyceae; order Eutreptiales; family Eutreptiaceae; genus Eutreptiella; species Eutreptiella sp. 'Long Island Sound 2002'. Next base: position 27,058,523 of record OZ038392.1, on the reverse strand, counting down.
AGGAAGCCGCAGCGGCGGGAGAGGAGATGGAGGAGAAGGACGAGATAGTGCAGATTTGATAAATCCGGCCGACCTAAGTTGTAGCAGCCCAGGCAGCATTTTTTCAAACACACAGGAGGGGGATGAGTGGCCCGACCCCGATGAGGTCCGCGGCAGACAAACCTCACAACCCCTCTTCTTTTCCAGGCTAGTGCCGTTGGCCCAGCAAGCACATTCACAGCCAACCCCACAGTGGTGGCATCGGTAGGCGGCGCTTCCATTGGGGCACCGACGCCGGTATTTATTGCGTTGTGCATACTTTTTCGACGTTCGGATGAATGGTGGCGGCTGCGGCCGCTGCTCTGCGTGGACCATGTAGGGTGCACGGACACCGTTTCAAGAAAGCAACAATTGACTTGTTCGTGTTGCCGCCCCCATTGCCCCATCCCCTGTCCTGCGTGTGTTTCGTGTAATACGCGCTCTACGTGTCTGCTTCTGTGTCTCCCTCTGGAGGTCGTGTTACGCGTTCTGCGTGTGCTGCGCGTTCTGCACGTTCCGCTTTTGCTGCCTCTGCTGTCGCCTCTGGAACTGCCACTGGTGTGTTGCGTGTTCTACAGAGTCTCATTTCTCAACAATCTTTGTTTGTGATGCCACCAAAATTTCAACCACCGCTGTACGACCATAGGCTCCCACGGGAGGACTGTGCGGCCGATATGCAGTACGGTATCCGGCCCGGGGAATCCTGGCTCATCGGCTATACTGAGGACGAGGTGTGGGACCATATCATGGCCCCCATAGAGAATCTACAATGCCAAGCCCTACGGGACCACGGAAGGCCAGACCTGCTACCTCTAGTACCTAGGTACAATGCATTTCTAATTCTATTGGGGATGGTGCGACCAATGCAGGTGGACGGGGTTTGGGACCGCAAGGGCCTATTATACAATCCCTATATGGCAAACATGCCGACGCGTCGCCAATACTACTTGCTGCAACAGTTGCTACGTACCGATGTCGTCTCGCTACTGGAAGACTGCAATGGCCAATGGGCGGGAGCGTGGTGCATGGGGGGTGGGGCCTGCGGGGATGAGTCCGTGGTGCCCCACAAGGGGATGCTAGCGGGCCCCTTGAAAATGTTCATAGCCCGGAAACCGCACCCAACCGGGATAAAGTTGTATTGCCTGGCCGATGCAACATGGGGGTACGTGGTGGACATGTATTTGTACACCGGTGTACGTGGCCGGCTACGCTGCTACGGCACTGCGGCGGGAAACTTTGATGCCAAAAACATCATGAAGTTGTGGGCATCATTGCTGCCCGAGGGGACGGTGCTATGTGCCGACTCCTTTTTCGGGTCCCACGGCCTTGCAAAGGAATTGGCCGCCAACAAGCGGGCATTCCTCATGATGACGAAGAGGTCCACGTACGGCGTGACATGGGCCGGGGAGCAGGTGCAGGAGGGGCAGACGGCGGTGTGCACTGTTGCGGATTTCAAGTACAGTCTGTGCACGTACAAGAATCCGAAGGTCGGGCACAAACCCCCCCGCGTTGTGCCGATGTTGACGAATGTGTGGTTTGCCCGAAAGGGACCACCTCACCGGCGAAGCGGGCGGGAAGTGCACCCCGTGGTGGCGGCGTACCGCACACTGTCGCGCGGTGTCGATGGTGTGAACCAGATGGCCCTGCAGATGAGGCAGGTTGGCCGCCAGATGACATGGGCCCACGCGGTGCGTGCGTTCGTGCTCCGGTACGCGGTTGTGAATGTGTTCGCAACTTGCCGGCAATTGGGACTTTGCAAGGAGACCACTAGTATGTGGGAATGGCAATGGCAAGTGTTGCGGCGGCGGTACTTTGCCCACCCCCTGCGACAAGAGGTACACGTGCCGGTGGCGACACAACGGCGGCGTGTGTGCCACTTTTGCAAGAGGGGAAGAACCGGCTATGAATATACCGGTTGTGGAAAGGCATTCCACGTGTTGTGCTTTGCACCGGGACATGGCTATGGAGGTGTGCAAGGCGCACGGGACATGGAGGTAGACGAGGAGGACGAGGAGGTGTGGGAGGAGGACCATGAGGAGGACGAAGAGGACGGGGAGGACGAGGAGGACGAGGAGGACGAGGAGGACGAGGAGGACGAGGAGGACGAGGAAGGCGAGGAGGACGAGGAAGGCGAGGAGGACGAGGAAGGCGAGGAGGACGAGGAGGATGAGGAGGACGAGGAGGATGAGGAGGACGGGGAGGATGAGGAGTAGTGTGGTGGAATGGGGGGCTTGAACGAGACGATCATGGAGGCGGAGCCTCTGCTATCCCTACCCATGGGACCAGTGCGAACCCTGGGGGACAACCGCGTAGGCTGGATACCCAACTTAGAGGACGCGGCCCCTCCTCGATGTGCGCCCGTGTGCAAAGCGACGTGCTGCGCGTTCTGCGCGTTCTGCGCGGTCCGGTATTCCAATTCTGCAAGTGCCCATGGAGGCACGTGTTCGGCGTGCTACGCGTTCTGTGCGTGTTACTTGGTCTGTACGTGTTGTACGCGTTGTGCGCGCTCTACGCGATTTCAAAACCTTACGTGCAACACCGTGGGCCACAAAAGCGCGCCTCCGGCCAGAAACGTACAGATGGTAGCCAAAGGAATATACATATTGTGGGCCCCCAACCAGTCGCAGGTTTATATCGGACAGACAGGCGCACGTGACAGTTTCAGATGCGTTTTTGATAGGGGCAAAGAGCACCTGGTGAACATCAGGGACTGGCACCTGCTCCACAAAAACCGCCGGGGCAAGGTCCCCCTTTATGAATGGATCATGCATGTCGGTATACAAAACGTAGTGGTAACCCCCCTCGAAAAAGTTTCCACATGGAGCGCGGATGCGCGCGAAATTTTCTGGATGCACCGCTTTGGGCCTGCAAACCTGCTGAACAGGTCAATCCCCGACCTGCGTCAAGAAAAATGGTCCTGGCTTATGCGCACCAAATCGTTTGCGAAAACTCATACCAAGACCACCAGCGCCACTACACGTATTACCGCGCAAGCCACAAATTTCATCCAGTCCAGACACACTTCCAGCACACAGTCCAACTGGTACTGGACACAAAGAAACTGTGTGCCCCAGGGATAGCATCCCAGGTGCTCTCGAAAGCGAAAGACAAGTTGCGCAGGGATCATAATGTCTTTCTGCGCAGCCAGACCACAATCCGCGTCCCTGTGGCCTTGCCCCCCCTGAAAAAACACGCCGTGAAACGGGAGCCCAATATTCCCTCGGCAATGAGACAATATCTCTGCTCAACATTTCGTCTCGTGTCCAAAAGCGTGCCCAAGGCAGGGCAGTTCTGCCAATCATACCGCCCCAGGATTTCCACAGGGGCTATGCGTGACTATGTGCGGAACCCTCCAAAGTGCTCGTGTGCTGACCTCCACACACGGTACGGAGTACCGGTCGTGGAGGGGCACTGTTTTACTAGGTCCTTTGAATGGTTGTCTAACTAATTTCCAGGCCACGGTAAACCTGAGGTGCTGCATCCAAACCTAAAAAACGGTCTCCTACCCTCATGGCGGAGCGTGTACAAAGACGCCAGCACACAAATTTCACGCGCCCTTGATAACATAATCAGGCTGTCAGCACTAGAGCGGCGCCTGGTGGTATCGGAGGTGTTGAACACCCTCCGCCTGGAGTACATGTCCATGAAGTCCTCTACCCCTGACATCCACACGGTGACAGCAATGCAGTCGCAACTGAAACTCCTGCCCAAGGAATGGGTCTGCGGCGTGTTCGATAAAGGCATTGTGGCCCTGTGGGGCGGATGCCAACAATTTTTCTTTCCCCGTTTTTACGCCACTTTCTTCCAAAGTCCAAGGCGTTTCACCCACCTGACTGAATGCGACACCAAAGTAGACTGCAACGTGCAGCTATCGTCTTTTATAGCACATGCCGGACGCCGCTTTTTTCTGGGCGGCAAACAGCCACCAGTGGCCGAGCTGGACCCCACCGTCTCCCTTAGAGCGAAAAATGGACTCTCCGCGGCCAACGCTACCCGCCTAGAGCTACGTTTGCGCCCCATCACCGCTGAGTGCAGTGCCCTAATCACAAAGTGTATTACTCGTACCGAGAAAGCTCTCCGCCAATACACGAAGCCAAAAAATGCGGCGCGCACCACGCTGAAACAACTCACCAGAGGGCTGAAGGGCCCATGTAAATCTGCCAAGCACGGTACCACGGGAAACGACGGCGACGCCAACACACGTCCACGCCTGAAGCCCCTGCCATGTCCTGACTGCCAGTTGTTAGTGAAATGGAAATCTGACGAAAACGCCACACCGCCGGTAATAAAGGGAAGAGAAGTGTTGACCTGTGCGTTACACCCCCTGAAGCCAGCGACATCGCTGTGTGGCCGTGCCCTTACCCTGTTTTGGAAAGAAGTGGTATCCGTCTTGGGCCCGAGGGAAATTATCTCCATGTCCTCCCTCCTCCACTGCGTGCGCGATTGGACGAACACATGCGATAAGTCGGAAACCTGGGACTGGGTTGAGTATGATATCAGGGAGATGTTCCTAGAACTCCCACGCAACGAGATCCTGAACGCACTGGTCCAACTGCAGGTAAAAGTCCGCACCACCATAGGCCCCATCCATTTTTTCTTAAGCAAGGACGCCAACCGCAAGCTCGACCACATGGCCCGAGGCCAGCCATCCCATTTCACTAGGTTAGCTTTTCATGACGTCCTGCACATCGCTTTATATGATTTGCAGCTAAATGATTTGTTCTTGTGCCTGATCTCAGTGATGTCCCAAAACACAGGGATCCCAATTGGCGGCCCCATGTCCGCCCAGTTGGCCTCCCTGACCCTGATCTACAAAGAAATCGTACATCCCCTACCCTGGGGCCTGCAACATGCGATGTGGGTACGATATCGTGATAATTTTTTATTCGTGATGAGATGTCTTCCCGGTGTGAACCTGCCAGTTCTGCATGAAAGCTATCGACAAGAATTAGAAATCCTCACAGGTATGCAAATTACACTGGAGCAAGTGGGCACTACCATCCGGTTTCTTGAATGCCAATTGTCTGACCCTGCATCCGCCCACCCTATCACGCTACCGGATTTCCTAGCTGTGGATGAAAAGCCCAGTTCACCCTCATACGTCCGAAAACTCATAGATGGTGGTGCCGTGAACTGGCCGTCAATGGTAGCCTCCCTCGTACCGAACATGGTGAAAAAAGGTTTCCACTACCGCCTGGCCAGGGTGTCGCTCGAAATGAACCTGCAGCGAGTGTATGATTTTCTGAGAACAAAATACGGTGCAGTGGCGTCCTGGACCTCTCTCTTCAGACAGCACAAAAACAAATGGTCGTGAATGACTGGATGACATCATGCCTCCCTTCCTCTCTCCCCATCACACTGATGCCAAGCAGTGTTAGAAATAAATGGAAACACGGTTACCTGGGTTAACCACCGAAAGCACATCTCAGCCATGCCGGCTGCTCTATGTCTTCTGCACAGAAAGACCCATGGGTTTTGCTTTGTGAAGTGTTATTGTGGTCTTCGTGCTGCATTGCCTTTCACCTGCATTCGCCTGACGACGTGCAATAGACAGTGCTTTCTGGAATTTATTTTCAAAAGTATTTCATCTTGGTCTCCACCTTGAATAGGCCTATATATACCTGCAGCATTCCTTCGGTGAACTTCGGCTCGCCACGCACGCTTATGCCCGTTGTTAGGCCGGTTCATTGCATTGTTCTTGGCGGGGGACTGCCATGAGATGATGTTTGAGAACCTCGCCCGCCTTTGTATAACCTACTCCCGAGAGGGAAAACTTGCTAGGACAGGTCGGGGGGGAGGGCGTCCGAGCTCGAGGCCTCACAAAGCATCGCGCACATGCGCATCTGTCATTGCGTGCGCGATTTGATAATGAATGCGTTCGTCTAGACGGCAATTATGTTATATCCCAAGAGTGGAGTTGCGAGAAAAGAAAGATGAGAAAATACAACAGGCTTTGCAGGTGCTCGTTTTTCTTTTGCCACGTCGCGTCACATTTGTAGAGCAATGACCCCCCCCCAAACGACACTATGGCGTGCCGCACCGCAACCCTCTGAGCCCCCCCGCCCCCCGCGCGCGTACCGCGTAGCATGTAATGCACTGAACATCGTATCTCACCACCACACAATCACAGGTACAGCACGAAAGAGAACTTGTCAGTGGATTATGCAAGCGGAGCAAAACTCATGGAAATGGCTTGCGCCCAAAGCTGCAGAAAGTAAGAGAGTCTGTGCGTTGCATTTGCCTCATTACACCCAAGTGTCCATTGAGGCCCCACGCACGTGGGGCCCTCGGTATCTTCGGCTGCTATGTTACACACCTCCCCCTCACCCTGCCTCACCCCTATACTGTCGTCTCTGTGTGCCAACGTAAACCTGTGCATATGGGTCTGATGCCCTAGCATTCAACCCTATGATGAAGCGTCTGCTGAAACGGCAGGACTACTACGCGATTAATAGGCTGGCCCGGCCTCCAATAGGTCCCCTGTTGCGGCGCTGCAACAGGCGGTGGCGCGCTGCCTGGCATCCAGGCAATTCAATGTGTGGGGATGAGGCAGTGGCACCCCACAAGGGGAAAAGAGCTGGCCTTCTCCGGCAGTTCATCCCTCGCAAACCCCATTCTACGGGGTTAAAATTTTACGTGTTGGCCGATGGATCCGGCCCGTATGTGAACCACGTTTACCTTTAGACGGGTAAACGGCGCCCACTACACCGGGCACGGGGGGTTGCAGGCCGTGCGACAGCGGCTGAAATGGTGAAGAAATGGGCCACCTTGGTGCCCGAGGACTGTTGTCTGGTTGCATGTGGACTCGTATTTCAGTTCACATGCCGCGGCTGAACATTTGGCAGCCCGTGGTACCCCCTTCATCATGCTTGCAAAGCGGGATGCTGCCGGAGTCGGTGCCCTTAGTCGAGGATCAACCCCGCATAGCATGTGGAGTTGTGTGCGGAAGGATACCCCCTACGGAATCTACACCTACAAGAACCCGAAGGTGGGGAGGAAAGCGGCACGTGTTGTCCCTTTCTTCAGCAATGTCAGCGTCCCACGGGGGTGGCACACACACAAACGAGGGTACCATTTGCCCCCTCTTGTGTACATGTATCGGCACATGTCCCCTGCCGTGGACACATGCAACCAATTGGCCTTGCAATTGCGGGAGCCAAATAGGTTTCCACGCTGGCCAATGGCGGTACGTGCGATGTTGCTACGGTACGCCGTCGGGAACGCGTGTGCTATTTGCAAACAAGCAGAGTTGGTGGCACCGTGTGAAACATTGCGTGACTTTCAATGGCGTATCATCAAAGCCATTGCGTCGGATGTGCCGGAGTTGCACCGGCCCGGTCCCGTACATTGGCCCGTGGCCGGCAATGGTAATTCGGGGTATTGCAAACACTGCGGCGGCCGGAGGGCCACTTGGAAGTGTGCAACCTGTGGGCATTGGTTGCACCTGAAGTGCTTTGCGGCTGATCATGGTGTTTGAGTTCGTGGCGCACGTCAGTGGTGGTAGGCGGTGGGCTTGGGCAACCCACTGTGAAGCTCCAACGGTAATCTGAGCTAACCCTCTGTCATCCCTACCCATGGGACCGGTGCGAACCCTAAGGGATCAACCCCGTAGGCCGGATACCCAACTGTGAGGACGGGGCCCCTCGACCCCCCCCTTGGAAACTCCCCCCTCAAAAAACTGCAAATCTTGATGCGGGTACCCCAAAAAACATGTGGGTAAAAGTGCTAGGTATGAGTGGGGACATGCCAAATTTGGAGGGTAAAACCACATCAAAATGGACCCGCATGTACCCGCGCGGGTACATTTGCGGGTAAATTCGCGGTTAAGCGTGTAAAATCACATGTTAAGTTTTACCCGCAAATGTACCCGCGCGGGTACATTTGCGGGTAAATTCGCTGGTAAATTCGCGGGTAAAGTGGGTAACTGAAATTCTGACCTTCCATCAGTGCCCGTGGGTACATGTGGGTACACGGAAAGTCGCGGGTACATGTGGGTACATGTGTGCAAAATATGTGGGTAAATCTCGCGGGTTGGCAATCCATGTACCGTTCGTAGCCAAAGGAATATGGGTCTATTCAGTCAGACCTGGACAGTGGTGCCGCCGTAGCGGCCAAAAGACACGGAAAAAAACCATGGTTCTCCGTGATGGCCCAACCCGGGGCCCTCAGGGAAAGTCGCTGCACTGGCAGCGCTGACTTCGCAGCGCCAAGCAACCAGCTCTGGGTGTAGCCCTTGACTGCCAAATCCCTGCCCACCGCCCTTAGTTTCTCTCTGGCCTGGTGTGCAGAAAAGGCGTATTGCAGGCTTTTATAAATAAGCCCTGGTATCAGCGACCTGAGCACAGGGCGTGCATTTGGGGACAGCACGTCTGGGTATCAGCGGACCACACGCATGGGATCGCACCCAGTGGTCCTCTCCTTCAGCCCTATGTCAAGTCCCTGTCCCTCAGGATGGAGCATCAGTTTAGCCTCCAGCGAGGTCCATACCTGGCCTTCACCTTCGATGTGCAACTGTAGACACAGGATCTTTTCGAATCGTTTTTTCACGGTCTCCAGGGAAGTTTTGCACTGGCGGACGCCTACAATATTATCCCGGAACCGAAACGGTACCGCAAGCAGTCCTGAGATCCGGGCCCACGCCCCTGATCCCCCATGTGCGCTCAGCCACTGGAACTCGTTATACATACAATACAGCGACGCGCACTGCGCCGATAACACCCCTCCGATAGCCACTCCTCTTCGCTGCCTGAACACCCTAGTTCCTAGCAGAAACAGGTCATTCTCAAAGAGGTCAAAATGCAAATACTCCGACACATGCGCCCACGACAGGTTGGTGAGCATGTCACCATATGCCTTGCGCATGACATCGTGCACTCTGTCGGGTCCCAGACCAAACCAGGGCCCTGCAGTGCACGTGTGAATGCGCCCGGCCTCACGCACCTCCTGACACAGCAGTTGGATGGCATCCCATACCCCTGGCTCCTTCGGGACCTCGCGGCCTGTTGCCGGGCCCATCAGAGGCTCAAATTCTGGGTCCCCACGCTTGAGGCGTGGGAACATTTCTTTCACATCGAGCTCCCATAACCTGACATCTCGGCCCCTACGCGGTCGTCCCCTGAGCTGAGCACGCTGTCGAAGCGCTGCATCAGTGTGGCGTGCCCAGGTCACGATATCTGATATGTTTTGCATTTCAAAAGTGGGGAGGAGTTCCTGGGCCCGCTTGGACAGCAAAGTCAAGCCGCGGCCCACTTTTTTCGCATATGACTTCATGAGGTGGGCAAAATAAAAAAACACTAACCGTACCTTCAACCCCTCACCCTTCTCTTCCTAGAATTTATTCTTCACCATGAGGAATGTCGACGGCGGTTTGAACCGACGGCCTGACTTGAAGTGTTGCCCCATGTTACTGGCACGCTGTTTCAGCACTTGCAGGGTGTATTTGGATGCCCGTTCCACGGTAGAAAAATCTGCTATCGGCTCAAACGGTGCGGTATCGCCGTACGCACTCTGAAGGAGGTTATAGTACAACTTCCTACAGACAACAATCGGCCGTCCAGGGTTCTTATCCAAGGGGAGCACGACAAACTGCCTATTGATGCAACGCTTTGCTTTCAGCAGGTTATGGTGCTGCATGGTTTCTGGGACCCCCTGGGCCACCGTATCATACAGCTTACTGTGTACCCTTCGTGAACCGGCCGTTTGAATCCGAGATTCACGGTACCGTGAATTTCACCCAATTTTGCTGTGTTTTGCTCGTAACTTGGTGCTATCGTGTGCTTTTGTCGTGCTACCTTCGCCCAAAGTAAGATCCATCAAATATGTGCAATTTATAGTTTTGAAGTAGCCGCATGGGGGTTGGCAAGGTGCCAGGAGAAGGGGAAAAAGGAGTGGTCTGCCGGTGCACCTGCAGCAAGATCCTGCAGGCACACCATGTCGCAGTGGGGGGGGGTATGGACGAGGTTAGTGGTGGGGTACACCTGGACGTGGGCGTCCTTAGTGCGCATGGAATTGAGGAGCTGGTCAACGCTAGAAGGGAGAGGGGTTAGACGCAGAAATTTAAGGGAGGGGAGTTGGCGGCGCAGTTCCCTCCACAACGTTGTGGCCCAGCCCCTCCCCCCGAGGTAGGAGTTGCGGGTGGGGCTGCGCATGTCGATGTGGATAACCTCGGAGGAGGGGTCGAGGGATGCTGCCCAGCCCACAACATCATCCACCCCCAGTGCCCCCAACAGGTACGCCGCCTCCTCCAATTGATGCCGGGAGACGGGGAGGGCTTGGTAGTGGGCGAGGGTGTCGGCTGCGGGGTCGGGGCGCGAGGCCAGGCTGGCGAGCTGGGACATAGTCTGCTGGGACATTGTCAAAAGAGAATGCGAAGAGAGTTTGAGAGGTGTGAGAAAGCGAAACAGTGGAAATGAGGGTGAATTCGTACGAAATTCGTACGAAATTCGTACGAATTCGTACGAAATTCGTGCGAATTTCACATTCTCGTGAATCTGTGAATCTAGCGTGAATTTCTGCGTGAATTTGGGTGCGTGAATTTCACATTCACGCGAATCTCACCAAATGTGTTGAACCATGCCAACCCTGTCGGGGGCGGGGTCGGGGTTGCCCATCACCCCATGAGGGGGGTCGGGAAGGGGTTCGGTGCGGAGGGGGGGTTCAATCGAAATGAAGGGGGGGGGGGCATTGAGGCACCACGGTACCATTGCAAAGAAGTTGTGCTGTAGAAGGTGGGGTGGGTGATGTCGGGGATGTGCACCTTGGGGGGGATGGTGGGATGGAAAGGGGCGATGCCCAAATCATCCCACCACCGGCCCCTCCCAGTCGCCCCTCAACTTTGTTGATGAGAACGGCTACATTGTGCTTCGGGGGCTTGTGGAAGCACGGGATTGTGAGGTGGGGTGGAACAAGGTGATGAAGGCGTGGGGCAGCGGCGACGAAAAAGTCGTCGCAAAAAATTTTGAGCTCCTTTTGAACGCCGCGCGGAGTGAAGATCAGGCCAAGGATCCTCAGCTCCCTCGGCGTTGGCAAAGCAAGAGCAACTTGGGGTCGGGGGTGGGGGGGCCTCTCTTCAAGAAGTTCCACCCCCACCTCACCGAAAGTGTCCCTCAGGTTGGGGACCTCCACCCAATGACTCCGGGCAGCGTCATCGTGGCGAGTGTGGGGAGTGGGCCGCAGCTCCCCCACTCCGATGTCGCCACCCACCCCGAGGTGCCCCCCCCCAACAGCGCAGGGACATCTCGGGGTGCCACCTGAGTAGCTTCCTCTGCTCGTCAGAGGACTACCAGGTGGCGGTGCAGGCGGGGACGGCCCTGGGGGAGGCGGGGGAGGCGCGCTGGGACACCATTGAGCTGCAGGGGGGGACATGCTGCTGACGGTGGCCACCAGCCACCACCATGGGTTGCCTGCCCTCCCCGACTCCAAGGATGGGCTGCAGGGGGCTCTTTTTCACTTGTGGACCCCCGACCGCGCATAAAAACACCAATAGCCCTACACCACAGACCTGGACCCCACCCCCCCCAAGGAGGCCCTGGACGTTGCTGGGGATTTGTCCAGCTGGGACTTCCCCAGCGTGGACTAGGTGTTGTGGGTGGGGAAGGGGGCGGTTGGGAGGATGGGGTTGTGGGAGGGGGATGCTGCCCAGGCCCTCTTCGCCGACCCCCCCGAGTTGGTCCCGGCAGGCCCCCCCACCTGCCCCTTCCACCCCACCTTCCTCTCCCGGTCGGCCCCGGCCTCCGACCTCGCCGTCATTGAGGTCGGCGAGCAGTGCATGCTCTTCTTTGTGGGGAGCGTGCACCAGCTAGAGGTCTGCAAGGCGGACAATGCTGATGCGGAGTCGCAGATCCACTTCGCCGCCCCCCCGGAGCGGGTGACCACGCTGTGGCATTTGGCGAACACGGCCCCAGCGTGGCGGTCGCCCAAGTGCGCGAAGACCGGGGCATGGTCAATCACATGCCCATGTGAGTGCAAGGTGTGCTTGCTTGTGTGTTTGCTTTGTTGAGTGGAAAATTGGACGAAATTCACGTGAAATTCGTACGAAATTCGTACGAATTTCGTACGAATTTCACGTGAATAAATTTGTGTGAATATTCTGGAAATGTGAAATTCGTTCGAAATTCGTACGAATTTCGTACGAATTTCTCTGAATTTCGTCCAATTTGTTCGTTTTGTTGTTGCATTGCCTCATGTCCACTCCCCCTTTCTCAATTTGTGCCTTGCACACTTCCCCTCATCTGTAGGTGCCGTTCTTCCCGTGGTCGCCGGACATTCGGTACCACACCCGGCGCAAGTACAAGCCCCGGCCCCGATTGTCGAGGAGCACGGCGACCGGCCCGGAGGCACCGGTGGCGACCGGCCCGGAGGCACCGGTGGTGGACGGGCCCCGAGCGAGGCTGGCAGTGCGCGGAGTGAGGGCTCGCGGCGCTCCGGACGTTCGGCAGGCGCCGGCAGGGAGGCCAGCACCGCCGCGGGGCATGTGGCGCTCGCGGTGGTCTTGCCCATGCCGTCCCATGACGACTTGGGCGAAGCCCACACCGACCCCCCCCTGGACCGGGTCCCCCTGACCGCCAGGCAGCCGGATCAGGCCTGGACCCAGAAGGTGCCGCCCGGGCCCGATGGGCGGCATCGGCATCTCTCTGCCGTGTTGGACATGGTCTTGGAGTCCCTCGGGGTGCAGGGCACCCTCCGCATCTCTTTCCCCTGCCCCATTGTGGTCACCGGGGGGTCCAACTTGCCTGAGGGGCAGGAGCTGGTGGGCCTGTTTGCCTAAAGGCTTGTGAGTGGGCACTGGCGGGTGCAGACCGGGGTGTCGCGGATTGGGGAGGAGGGGACGGTGACCACGGCCGGGGTCTTTGGGCTGAATGTGCTCACGGGTCTGGACAAGCGGAGGCCGGAGTGGGCGGACGTGGCATGGCTTGCCAGGCGCGTCCATGTGGGGAGGCAGCGGAAGATGGGGGTGGCTGACGTCATTGACGCCGAGGAGCAGGATGAATCCCCCACCCCCTCGGCCCGCAAGCGGAAAGGCCACCCCCAAGGGGACACGGAGCCCCCCTCCCCGAAAGCCCCGCGTACGGCCACCCCGGTGGAGCGGGCGGAGCGGGCGGAGCCGGCGGCGGGGCGGGGGCAGAGGGGGGTGGTGCACGAGTGGGTGGAGCAGCAGCGGGCGGGGGCGTGGGACGCGCGCGCGATCAGCGCGGAGGCCGCCAACCGCGACCTCGAGGCCTGTCTGTCCAAGGCCAACGAGGACAGGCGGGACACCGAGTCGCGGTTGGCGGACGTCACCAAGGAGCGTGACCGGCTGGCCACCAAGGTGAAAACTCTGGAGCGCGACCTCGCGCAAGGCAAAGCCACCGGCACAGGGAGCACAGGCAGGGGAGGGGCCTGAGGGTGCCGAGGCCCCCCCGGGTGACAGAGGGGGGGGGGGGGCAGTGCCACCGCTGTCCGGTACCTTCTGGCCGGCGCACATGCGTGGCAATCGCAGGCCGAGGCATGCGCCGGCCAGATGTCGGCAGTGTCCACCGGCCTGCGGATGGCCATGATGGCCAGTGGCCAGCAGGCCGATGTGGACAGCGTGGCCCCCGACGCCCCCAAGGTGAGAGCCGCACTGGAGGATGTGCGCCGGCAGTACCCCCCCCACCGCCTCACGTCGGCGGCCATGGACCCCTCCTTTGTGTAGGCGTTGGCGGAGCAGAGCTCCCAGGGCTCCGCTAGCCGGAGCTCTGCTCCAGGGGGGGGGGGGTGCGTAGCTCACCCTTTAACCTCGGGACCACCTGTCCCTTCTAACCTCCACGAACTTTATTTGTACATTTTTATATATGAATGTATGTACAAATATCCTGCCCCCCCCCCCCCCTAGGCATGGGCAGTTTGACCGACGTGTGGGGCACCCCCCCCCCACTTTGCGAATTTTTCTGCAGCACTGTTTGTATTTTATTCGGGCTACAACTCTTCTTTCGGTGGTAAGCACTATTTGCCCCGTGTCGGGCAGGTACTTGACGGTGTAGGGTGCTGCAAGCTCCTTGGTAACAACTTGCTGGAGCTCTTGTAGGCGCCTCCGTTGTGTACGACCCGCTAACAAATGGAATGGCTCCTTGGGCCGCGGCATGGTGTGAGGTACAAGACCTGTGGAATGGGGGAGGCATTTATCGCAAGGTTTCTACCATCCCCCTGCCCCAGACAACTAAATTTTGTGGGTCTCTACTGTGATTCGCATGCAATTGGAAGAAATTCACATAAATTTGTACGAAATTCGTACGAAATTGGTACGAATTTCGTACGAATTTCGTGTGAATTTCATTTGAATGAATGTGTGTGAATATTTCTGGCAATGTGAAAATCGTACGAATTTCGTACGAATTTCATGTGACTGTTACAGAATTTCCGCCGAAGCCTCATCCTTTTGCCCTAGTTGGCCCTCACAAAGCAAGCACAGGATGGTGTTCATGGGTTACCACACACCCAGTGGTCGTCATTTCGGCTGACACTCAGTCAGCAGTGTAACAGGTCAGGGGGCATAGCATACCCCGTCCAGCCTGAGCCCACCATGGAGGAGAGGTTGATTATGGCCGTCTGGCGGATGCGGTCATTGCACCTCTCTAGGATGGAGTCGCGGTACCTAGTGGGGAGCATGACGTACGGTGTGGTATGGGACCAGGTGTACGGCATGCTTCGGAAGCTAGCGTTACCGGAGTCCCGGGCGTTCACTGCCTATACGGGAGACGACACGGCCATCAATGGTGCGGCCTGCTACCTACCTGACCGCATCGGCCACCTGTTCAAGTGTCGACCACCCCCACCCTCGGACATCATGCAGCCCGGGGACCGGCGGCTGCATTGGTTGCCTATTGCGGTGGAAGGTACATCGAGGCATGAGGCCTCGTACGTCCATTGCACGCTTGGTGGCACCGCCAGCCCCAACCAACTATCTAGTTGGTGGCTACTAGGGGGCGGTGAAAAGTGGGAGACCCTCTACGTGCCCTCCCAAGAAATTGATTTTGATGATGAGTTGCGCAAGGCCGCAACCGTAAGTTTTAAAGATACAGGAGGGAACGGTAGGCAGTCCCTTTTTTTTCTGTGTGCAGATGGTAAAGCACAAGTGCTCCTGGCGGGCTGTCAAATTTGGAAGGCAGAATCCCCTGGTGCCACCGTGTGTTGGGTCTGCATGCGTAACCGTGCTCCGTGCCTTGCTACCTTTGGCACAGCAAGTGCGATAGACGGCAACTGGGAAGCGGCTGTTGCCATAGGTGGTATATATAGGACCATTACGAGTGATAGGCGAGTGCCTGATTATGGCCTCCATGGGGTCCTTCGTGTCCTGTTGTGTGGCATCAACGGGATACGGGACCTAGTTGTACAATGGACAGGGAAGGCACCGGCCACTGTGGCACGCACCATGCTGCAACCGGTTCTAGATGAGACACGGCTTGCTGCACGAACTTGCACCCGTGCCTCATTAAATAATGACAAGGCAAAAAGCAAGGGGAAGGTGAGGATGGAGTGTGCTGCTGCCATCCATTTCATGCGGAACAGGGGTTGGGAGAAAATAATAGATGCTTGCCTACAGCAGGCTAGTGTGAGGCAGCATCAAGTAGGGGGAAAAAGTTGGGAGTCGGTGTGCAAAACGTGGTGGGAAAATTTTGCAAGCATGTGTGTATACACGTGGCGTTCCTAATGGAACCATAGCATAGCCATGGACGCTGCCCACAATGAGCTCAAGTGGGGCAAACTTCTGTGGACACATCTTTGGATCGACCACATGTATTATTTTGCAAAGAAGTGGAGAATCTTGTCAAAGTTCTCCTGCTTTGCCATGGAGGGAAGTCACCGGAGGCTGAAGCGCATGTTGCGCAACAGCGGGGGCCTAAGCCTCCTCCGGGGGAGACTAGGGGTGCAAGTGGTTGTGGACAACCACACCATTGACAATAGCCTTTGGTCGCATGGGTGGGATGCGACCAAAAGGGCACAACATGGGCAAGGGCCCATAAGTGTACAAACGCATGCAAGCCGTACAAGAAGACGGCTTCTAACCGACATGCAGCACCTTCAGACTCTACAGCGGCGGTTACAGTGCCGCAAGAGACCGACATGAGATCACCATACAAACCCAGACCATTGTTGCCTGTGACCGGGGTGCATGCTGGGGGGCCTACTAGGGGTGTGAGGACAAATCAGGGGGTGCACACCGGTAACATTTGTGTAAAATCACGTGAATTCGTACGAAATTCGTACGAAATTCGTGCGAATTTCGTACGGTTTCACGTGAATTCACGGCTGTGAATCGCCTACAGGCTTGCCGGGTTTCGGCACCTCTCGTTTTTGGCACGGTTCGGACATGATGGATGCTTCTGGGGCGGGACTTTCATTGGATGATGCGTAACAAAGCTGGGGTAGGAATTTTGGCCCCTCAAGACCCTGGGAATGAACCAAGAATATGGCATTTTCCCCCAAAAACCTCAAAATTTGGGTAAATTCACGTGAAATTCACGCAATAGTTCAAACGGCCACTTAACGGCCGTTCACGAAGGGTACATGGTGCGGTTTACCGCGTCCTGGACTACGGATGAGCGCCATGAGACGGGCAGGAAAGTGCATGCTTTCACTGCACGCCATACCGCCTGTCTGGTCTGTTGCGTATACACGTCCACACTTCCCAATACTGAATTTGACATATTCTGCAACAGGCTGTCAGCCACAGAGGGCAGCAGCTGCCGCAGGTGTCCCACGTCCCTGACCGCAACGCACCCCTGTACCGTGGGCATTTGTGCCGGACACAACTCACACTGGCACGGCGCTGCCGCGCGAAGCTGCAACTGCTCCCATGTGAGGTTAGTCCCTTTGGTACATAGCACATCACGTATTGCACTGCATCGTTTCGCCACAAAAACCGTTACCGCGCGCAAATATGATTTCAGTGCCTGGGGCGCAGGGAGTTCCGCGATCAGCCCATAGACCAACGACCGTAGGTCCTGTAACTCAGACTGTGAACAGGGGGGATGCGGAAACACCAAGCGCTGGGGCAACTTGACCCCATGCGTGTCGCATGATACCGTCACCAGGCGGTCCCAAAGAGACCGCCGCAGGGACTGTGGCAGCCTGTCCTGGGAGCGGGTCCACAAATTCAACATTTCAGGGAGCGGAGGGGACCTCATCTGGACATACCTGTTCGCCAAGTGTGTTAAGTCTCCCCTGGGGAGGGGGCTGGGTTTCGGAAAAAATCGCTTTAGGTTTCGTTGGCTGCGCCAACGTGCCTCCGACGTGCGGTTGTACACGTGACTGCCAAACTTGGAGATCCACCAGTGCTCTTTAGCGTCTACCACACATTTGTCTACTACCTCTAGCGGGACTATGAAAAAATGGTGCACACCTAGCTTATGCATCGCTTCGTATAGACTCCATTCCGACGGTTCATACGTGTGCTTCTTTCTCTAAAAATTTATTCCCCCCAGGACATGCTCCTTGAACCGCTGCACCATCGAGCGCAGTCGCTCCCTCCCTCCTGTCTGCCCTACATACACATGACCATTCGGGTCGCTGACCACCGCATACACCAGGCACCCTTTCTGGTCGTACGGGAACGACCATGCCTTAGACATGCCGTATACCCGCCGTAGCCAGGATTTCCCTGTAAAGGGAATGAAGGAACGTGTCTGATGCAGACGGGCCACTAAATCGCGGCGTCTAAGGCCTTTCTTATACAGATGTCGGCATGTGTCAGTGAGCTGTTGCCAGGCCTGTGAAAAAATCTGTCGCTCGCGCACCGCCCCCAGGGTGGGGTACAGTTCCTGTGGCGGCATCAGCCACGTACAGCGCTTCCGTCCGGTGAGCGGCGAGAAAGCAGCTATGTACCTATGGACATCAAAGGGGGTGCATGCCAACGATGCACCCCCTGCTCCACTGTGTACTACATACCACTGCACCACTACCGTGTGTCTAATTTTCGCGCGCATTGTGCGCCCAAATTTCGTATATAGGGCAGGTGCTGCACACTGGGGCGATTCAAAGCCTGTCGGGTCAACCGCAGACACTGCCTGCGAAGCCACACCGTCAGCGCACAACGCCCGCACAGTTCGTAACCAATTGTGGCGTGATTCGGGGATTCCCAGGACAAACGTGCGTGGGCCCTTATTGTCAGATAAGCGCTCAGTGAGGTGTACAGGGAGGTGGGAGGATTGTACCAACCAGAGCGCAGCCCCATCAGAATTTCTGGGTGCACCCGCTGGGAGTGCCCCCAGCCCGCGTTCACTGTCACAAAGCCCTTCCCAAGACGTCGATGTCGTTGACACGCATGGCAGGCCCACGACGCGCTCCACAGAGAAGCACTGCCCCCAGGCCTCCATTCAGCGCTGCGACACCGTCCACCGGGGTTCCGGCAGGCTCTGCAAGTCCTCCAACACTGTCGCACAGGTTGACTGGAACTCCGCCGCTTCGGCGTTCCTCACCTCCATCCACGTTCCCAGCCCCCGGTAGGTGGCGAACTTCGTCCATGAGCGCACCAACTGCGGTTGTGCCATAACCGCTTCGCGCAGTTGCCGCAGCCCTGTTGGCAGTGGCTCATGAACCCATGAATCGCGCAGGCCCATGATGTCGACGTGTGGTCGCTGCTGTAGGTCGTTCCCCACATCGGAATTTGAATCAGCGGCCCCCGGCGCCATGCTCCCACCATGGTCCCGTGGTACGGTCCTCTCCCCTTGCCCACTGTGCATCATAAAGCCCGTGACGGTCGCCGTCACCTCAGGCACACACGCAGTGTACGCATGCTGTGCAACGCTCACTCGCTGCGACAGCACCCTCCTCAGGATCGCGGCACCTTCGTGTGCGCTGGTGAAGTTCTGGTCCAGCCGAACCTCCGTGAGACACGTGACAGTAGGGAGGGGGACAATGTCCGAAGCTTGGGACATGTCGACGTCACTTGTCGCGGATGTCGTAGGACTCGGTACTGGTAACCGGAACCTCCATGCCCTCTTGCGCGCTCGCCCCTTCCGGGACGCCACTGCCGGCGAAACACTGTAGCGCCGTGGAGCATGCACGACACGTCGAGGTAGTCGTCGTCGTCAAATTCGCTTTTTAATTTTCGGAGAACGTGGAGAGGGTAAGACACCTTCGGGGTCCCGCGGACGTAGGCGCTGTTGGCGTGCCACCTGCAGCAATCGAGCACTCTCCAACTCATCAAACAGTCGTACCGGGGCGCGCCGTTGTCGTACACTCGGTAGCTCCGCTAGCCGTGGTGGACTCCGTGGTTGCTCCGGGACCAGGTTCTTGAGCTTGAGAAACTTCTCCAGTGCCGCATGAAAGCGTTCAACACGCACAATTCCCACGCGGACCAGGCATGGCGCTTCATGTAGTAGTACCCTGCAGCACGTAAGAAAAGTGTATACATCAGGCTCCTGCAAGCAAAAACAAATATTCTGTAGGGCATCAAAGCCCATTCGCATAATTGGGTTCATCGCGGCGGTACCCCGGCAGTGTAACGAGACCCGTGTAGGAGATTAGTGTGACTTTGTCTTTTTCGCACTACGGAACAACTCCAGACCCGCGGCTGCCTCTTCCTTATCCGTGAACAGCCGGTCACTTGTGAGGAACCCCGCGGTCGCACCCGCCGTTGGCGCATTGGCAACGATGTCGAACGGCTGGCAAATGGCTCCTGCGGTCCCTTCCTGTACTGTGAATTCCTGGATCTTCACGACTCCGACCCGTGCCGTCTCTCCTGATCCCTCAATAGCCCACGCACAAGCTCCAAGTGTGTGCACGGCGGTCATGGAGCATTCTTTGGGGTCTAATGACACCGAAGGCTGCGTGGATGGTGCGCCCGGGGACGGTGTTGGCCCCTTCTCTTGTCCTGCCGATGAAGGCGCTGAAGACGAGCTCGCTCCGTTCGTGGTATCCGATGTCGCACGGCCCCGTAACGGATATGGTTCTCTAAACACCCTTGGGTTTGCCACCGTGGCCTTTCCTCCCGAAGGCTTGGCCGCCTTCTTCTTAGTATTGCCCGCTGTCTCCTCATGCCCTGGGATGATACGCACGGACCCATCATCACTCATGCAATCGGGCTCCTCGTCGGCGTCCACGACATCAACAAAATTGTCGGGGAACGATTTTTTCATGCCCTGGAACATACTCATCATGATCTTATCTTGTCGCATTTGATGTTGTTGTAGGAGCTTGCGGTCTTTGTCGGCCTCATCTTGTCGGTCGCCCAGTTTTTGTAAGGACTTTTGGATAGCTTTGAAATTATCATTGAGCGCTTCATTATTTTTCCGCAAGCGCAAACTCAATTTTCTTATCCATTGTCTCACACACCTCCTTCATGTTGATCAACGAGCCCGAAGACGAAGAGGTCGATGCCGTGGATCCTGAAACATGGGACGCCGTGTTTGGCACGCGCGCAGCTACATAACCATCACCATCAACTCCCATACTCCCATTGACGGCACTTATGGCCTCCACAAGTTCGGCCTCGGAACCAAAATGTAGTACCAATTCTTTTTCACCACGCTCCGCCGACTCAACGCTCGGTGTCAAAGACATACAATTTTCGGCTTCTGCCTCATTCCAAATGTGTGGTCCCGTGACTTTCAAAGCCCACGAACTCGGTGCAACTTCATTACGACGCGGCGTCGAGTGGGACGGCGGCGGTAAAGTTGGATGTGCATTCGACTTCAATTCGTGTTGACCCGGGCGTATAGGTTTCCATTCTTCACCCGATTCTAGCTCTTCAAAAAATCGTTTACCATTTGTATGCACATGCCAACGTTGAACCTTATATGGGCAATCTACCGGCGCATGATCGGCACGCTCACAACAATTAAAACAATGTCTCATCTTTTTGGAGTCGCCCTTTGAGTTGACGTCGGTACATTCTAACAACCGCGGGCAACTATTGGCCATATGCCCTTCCTTCCAACAAAGTCGGCATGTCACGGGCCCAACGGTTTTTCCTTCTTTTTCCATTTTGATAAATCGACACATTGCGGTCACATGATTTCCCCACTTGCAACGTTTGCAAAACTTTCCGCCCGGCTTTTGCTTTGGAGCCATGATAACACTTGTTGTACGTGACGAAGAATACGTAGCACAAGATAGACAAAAAGCGGTAGCTATAAGCGTAGCGCTAGTAGATGATGTCGGAAGTTGAGATAATCACAACATTTTATCCAAGGGGACGTTGGATATGGTGGTCACCACTACACAATCACAGGTACAGCACGACAGAGAACTCGTCAGTGGATTATGCAAGCGGAGCAAAACTCATGGAAATGGCTTGCGCCCAAAGCTGCAGAAAGTAAGAGAGTCTGTGCGTTGCATTTGCCTCATTACACCCAAGTGTCCATTGAGGCCCCACGCACGTAGGGCCCTCGGTATCTTCGGCTGCTATGCTACACACCTCCCCCTCTCCCTGCCTCACCCCTATACTTTCGTCTCTGTGTGCCAACATATACCTGTGCATATGGGTCTATTCAGTCAGACCTGGACAGTGGTGCCGCCGTAGCGGCCAAAAGATACGGCAAAAAACCATGGTTCTCCGTGATGATCTCCGTGCCTCTATTCTGATTGGCGCGGAGGAATCTTCAGCAGAGCCGCCTTATGTTGTCCCCATGCAGGCACATAGTTATGCGTGGCCTGTTTCGGTGGGACCATCGCCTGATGTGCGCGACAATCCCGTGCTGTGGTGCGGTGGTAATGTGCACCACTCCTTGTTCCTTCTTGCCTGGTAACCCCTACACCTCAAGAGCATGTGAAATTGCCATCTTCCTAGGGATGACGACGAGGGAGTTGGACACCCACACCGGCGTACACCGCCCACGGTTGCAGTGGGGGCCGTATTCGGGGAGATGGACGAAGGCGCGTTTGAGCCCCCAACAAAAAAGGCAAAAATAGACGCGGCGGCAGATGTGCGGCCCGAAAGCGTATTGTGTTGGTTTGCTACAGGTGTCACTCCCTCGGCTGCAGGGACGGCTTCCCCCACGCACATGTTTTCCCGGCAGTGCAATGATAAGAACCGGAGGGTCCAACTGGATTGAGCCTTTGCATTTCAATTTGTTATGGCAGGCGGTCTGCATACTCCCCCACCCCCACCCTCCCCCCCATACCCCCTTTCACCCACACCTGCGCCCCCATCGGCTCGTGGGCAACCACCACCGACCGAGGGAAAGGATTCGGTGCCGTCAGCTTTGGGTAGTAATCCTGTCTAGCATCATGCCCCCCCCCCGCCCCTACCCCCGGACTGTTTCCCCAATCTTTGAGCACACCTTCGACACTTTTTCGTGCCCATACACATTTCAACCCCCCCACTTGTCCTCAGGCAAACTCGTCCGGCGTCCTCCTTCTCATCGGGTAATTAGCCTAAGGGCAAGGGTCAAAATCTTCCCCGCCGCAGGCCGAGGCACCAACTGACCACCGTTGTCTGCTGGATGGGCATCGCCGCCGGTGGTGGTGAAGGCGGGGTACACAAAGGAGGCATACCGCAAGGCTCTCCATGATGCGCAGTGTGACGCGTGCTTTCACACACGGCACGGTGTTGGCTCGGGCAGCAATATACAGAATACGGCGCAGCGTTGGGCGCGGAATGGATTTCGTCAGGGTGGGGGGGGTTGAGGTCCGCAATTTTCCGCAATTTTTCGGAGTTCCAGAATTTTCAGAATTTCCTGCAAGTTTTCCGCAATTGGTTTTTGCTTGTCCCCCTCGCATGTGTGTTGGTGCCCTATGTGTCCCCTGTGCCGAAGTGTTGCTCCTTGAGGCTCCGGGGGGTTTGGTTATTTTTCTGCAATTTTCCTGCAACTTTTCCTCAATTTCCCCCAATCTTCCTGCAATTTTCCTGCAATTCCCCGCAATTTTCCCGCAATTCCCCGCAATTTTTCGCATTTGGATTTGATGCTCCCTGCCTGCAATCCCCTCCCCCCCTCCACCTGACGACCGCCTGACGATGGGGTCAGCAAAGAGTATCAAAGGATAAGTTAAAGCCCCTGACAGCACATGCGCTTCGGCGGGTCTGACCGCCGTGTTGACGCAGCGTCATCCACTCCATGGAGCACGCCGGGCGTGCCGCAACCTCTGCCAATCTGCGGCATCTGTGCGCAGCAGCCACGGCCCGCGGGTGGCACTCAATCCAGGGGATAGGAGCGCTGGCCACCGTGTGCAATGTGCTCTGGTATTTTCTGTGGAGGCACCGCAGCGACCACGCTGAGCAGGGAAGTCTTAGAATGGCCATACACCACAGGCCCCAGACCCCCTCCCCCCCCCCCCCCAGACCAAAGTGCCCAAAAACGAAATTCACAATGGGGCACATACCGTCGGGCCATTTTTGGTACACAAACTGTTGGGGCCCAGACCGCCCCGTTTTGGGCCAAAAAAAAGGCTGTTTTGGGGCAGAAAATGCGCAGTTTTGGGAGGGCACCTCCCAACCTGGAGCCACCGCTCCGGGGCGCCACCGTTGAGTTTTTGGGCCAAAACTTGGATTTGGCAAGGCCACCACCGAGGCTCGAAGATGGCTAGATTAGCAAAGGCCCCGAAGCGTGGGGACAATGGCCAAAACGGCATGATGACGTTTTGTTGCTTGTTGTTGTTGTTGGCTAGATTTAAGGGGAGAGGGGTGTAGTAATGTGGCGATTGTGCACTTTCCGCACCCCACCCCACCCCACTACCGGGAACCAACCAAGAAGGGGACACGTGCATTGATTGGCCTTCGCAGTACTGCTGGACTAATGGCTGGAATTGTCTATGGCGGGGACATTCAGTCTATCGGAACCGACCATTGATACCCCCCACTACCGGGTGCGCTTTGGGGGGGGGTAGAGACCCCCCCCGTATTTTTGGGGTGGGGAGTCTTCCGCCACTTCTAATACTTCCCTGACCCTGAGCAGTGTGCATTCTGAGTGTTGGGGGCGTGGAGCCATCCCTGGGGCGGGTGGGTGCCTAGGGGGCGCCGCACAACCCCTGGGGAGTCCGGCAGAGCGAGCTACGGCGACACATGGAGAGGTCCTGCAGCACGGTTGAGTAGTGTACCGTAGGAGGAGCCCTCCCCCCGTCCCCGGCCACTCAGATCCCCCCTCCCCATCCAACTTGGAGGATGCCCCCCTCAAAAGGCGCGCACGTACGTACACCCGGAAGTACCAACCGGCATATTCACTCAGCCTTGATCCCCCCCATCCCCATGGGGGTGTCCGCTTGGGCGCACCTGGCCAACGGCGAGGGCCGTTGCCCTCCTCTGTGTGGACCCGACACGGAGTAGCGAAACCAGGACAGTCCGGGGGCTCCGTTGGCACAACATACCAAGGGAAAGGAAGGGCGTGCAGGGAGGTGAGGATAGGCCAGGCAGGGAGAGGGAGGCCACAAGGGGGTGAGAGGCCGCTGGGCGCCGCCGCCTGCAGAGGGAAAGCGTTCAAGGGAAGGGCAGTGGTAAGTGGCGAGAGGCCAGCGGGCGCCGCCAGCTGCAGACAGCGACACAACCAGGCGTCATGCCCCCCCCCCCCCCCCCCAACCCCCCCAGCCTCTTTGAGGTGGGCTTGATGCGCAGTTTCCGATGCATTGAAATGCGCAACAAATTGAATTGCTACCTGGGCTGTTAACAATGATATTGGGCTTTGTAGCCCGGTTGCCAAGGCCACAACTACCAAATTGGCAGCATCCACATCCAAGGCTCAATCAACCTCCAAGTTTGACACAACGGTGCCATGTGGCACCTCAGAGTGTCGAGTGGGCTTGATGCGGCTGGCCCATCGTTCGACGTGTTCGTTCACGTTGGGTCCGGTGGACCCGGCTCAATGACACTGTGCGTCCGCCTGTGTCGACCTCCGTTGCGCCTGCCGCCACGTCCCCGTTCCAAACCGCCTGCAGGGGGCAGTATGCAAAGGAAATGGGTGGCCATTACCCACCGCCAGCTGCTGCACGAGGTGGCCCAGTACCCGACCATCGCCGCCCTGCGCCCCGGCGACAAGATGCTGCAGCATTCCGGGGTGATGTGGGGGGCGGCCGCACTGGGGCAAATCGACATTGCCCTGGCATTTGCATGCACGGTATGCCTGACCCGAGGGAGGGCTGCTCTCCGGGGAACGCCATTGAATGTCAGAGGCGGTCGATTGCTTTAGAAGTTGATCACTTTGGGGTAGGGCAGGGGCAGGGATGCATTAGAAGGGAAGGGACCTCGGAGGCAGCCCCAGAAGCGGTTAGACAGGCGGTTGGAGGATGTTGTCGAAGCGGTTGGGGGCGGTCACTGTCGGTTACAAATGCCGTTGAAGCTGGCACTTGGCGTCAGGGAGACAGTGGCTGGGCATAGGCTGGGCGCCCTGGAGAGGAGGGGGGAGGTACCTCCCCCCTTTCCAATGCATCCCTGGGCAGGGGACCTTCGGTGTGCCCTCCAGCGGGGGGGTGGGGGGGCTCCTGGGTGCCGATTCGATGTTGGCAAGGCGCAGCCACTGCCCTTCCCCGAGCACACACCACACGCCCAACGCGGCATGACCGCGTGTCACTTGCATCGATCCCAAGAAAGTCGCAAAGGGAACCAACGGGGTCCCCAGAGCTGAAAGAATTGTGGGAAAGGCAGTTCTGGTCGTCCTGGAAGTGGTCGTCAGACGTGTCTCCGGGCTTCGTCGCACGCAGAAGCGGCCGACAGAACGGGGTCCCCCCCGTTTCGAAAAAGGCAATAAAGCTTGTGCTCATTGGTCGCCGTATCACACATCAATAACAGTGTCCTAAAAGGGTAAGGCCCCCAAGGGCCCCCCAGCTCTCCTTTCTTTTGCATGGTCAGCTTACAAAAATGACCGTTTTTGGCGGCTTTTTGGGGAACAAAAAGTGGGATTCCACAGACCCCAGTTGTTAATTTCCAAAGGTTCCTGCACAGATCTGGCCTAAAGACAAGCAATTTTCATTGTGTAATGTTACATTTGCGATTTCAGGCTTTGTTGCTTTCAAAACGCCGTTTTTCGATCGTTCTTAGGGTTTTTACGCCAAAATGACCCTGAGTGATCTCCATGGCTTTTGTCGCCTGCTTTTTGGCAGATCCATTTAGGGAGGGGGGAGCAGAACGAACTGATGACCAGGGACGTCACGAGTGACGACGCAGACCCGATTGAGGAATGCCATGGACCATGTCTGGAATGGCCGGCCCACACAGCCCTTCTGTGACGTGGCTTGGCCGGGCCATTGCCTGTGCCCTCGGTCCGGGCGTCGAACGGGGGGGGAGAACGGGATGGGGCCCTGCATCCGGGGATGTATTAGAATGGCTGACACCCATCGGAGGGCCCCCCTGGACTGGCCGCCCCCCCCCCCCCCGAAAAAAGGGAAAGAATCATTTGTGGTTGTTAGAAGGCCCTGTCAGGAAAATGATCCCGCAGATGCACACCCCCAGCGCGCACAAGTCAGTGCTGGAGTCGGCAAACCCCCGCACGGACTCGGAGGGTGCATCTGGATGCACCTGGTCAACGGCACGGGCAACAGCCCGTCTCCGGGACGGCCGACCCCCGGAGTAGTCAAACAGGACACGTCATCCGGGGACTCCGTTGACACAACCAAAACACGTTCGGGCCCACGGAGGATCCGAATGAGCAGTGGCGAGAGGCCAATAGGCGCCGCCAAAGACAAACAATCAGATACCGAGGCCTTGTGCCAAACCCCCGCCCGAACCAAAGTGACCATCGCAGGGAAAACGAAATCGACCATTGGGAAAATCTGGTCGGGCCATTTGGGTAGACAACGCCCCAGACCCCCCCCCCCCCCCACCAGACATGCCACTAGCGTCTGGCAGGGGAACTCGCTCTGAGTAGTGATCGGCCCCGTATCAAAAACTCAGTAGGAACGTGCTGCGTCCAGCGTGTGGCTCAGTAGGCTCCTGCTCATCTCATCATGTCTGAGCGGGCAGACGCCAGTGGCAAGTCTGTACCTCCACCTCTCCTCTCTTCTAATACACCCCTGCCTGCAGCCCAAAGCGACGGGCGTCCCGCACACCGACCGGCGACGCGCGCCACCCCCCACCCGCCCTCCCGCCCTCCGCATCGCTCAGGTGGTGGTGACCGACGCGTCCCTCCCGGAGGACGTCGCGCAGGTCGTGCAGGACAAGTCGGTGGCGGCCGTGGGCCTCACCCCCTCCCTCCTCGCCGCCATCCCCCCGGCCCACATCGCGCCCCCGGTGCGCCTCCTGTTCACGTGGGGGGAGGCGCTCGCGGAGGAGGTCGTGGCCCGGTGGCGCGCCCACTCCCCGCCGGTGGTCATCCGCGACCTGTTGATCTCCACGGAGTATTGGCTGTGCCTGTACTCCGGCCGCGAGTCCCCGGGGCCCGCAGTGTTTCGCCCCCTTCCAGGTCTGTGTCTTCTCCCTGACCCGGGGGCTGGACCCGCACGCCAGGCCACGGCTTAGGGGGCGCGCCGTGCGCTGTGCGAAAAGGCGGCTGTTTTGCACCCGCGGTAGCCACGGGTCCCAGGGCCCTGGACTCTGCACCCCCGACGCGGTTTTGAATGGACCGTGCATTCTTCTGTAGGGGGGTGGTCTGCAGGGGGTGTTCCTGGGATGAACAGCGGGAGGATTGGCGCTGCGCCCGCGCTGTGCGCGTGCTGTGCGAAAGCGCCCCCTCAGTGGCGACCGTGACCCATGCCGGGGAGTGGTGAGTGGGTCACAGGCCAATGAAACAGTTTTTTGTACCTCAAATCGACCTCCAACTTCGGGCCCCCTTTGATGAATTTATTTTTTCTCCCGAGGAAGAGTTTTCGGATGTGAGTGGGTGGGTGGGTGGGTCGGCGGGTCAGACGGAGGAGCCCAGGCTGCCATTCCGCACCCCCCCCCGAATTTGGCTGAACAACTCAGCATCTCCGGGGGGGGGTCTGACACCCCCCGACCCCTGCGGACCCCCTGTTAAGTAATTGGGCCAAATCTTTCTCCGGGCCTTTAGCCAATCAAAATGGTTTTCTGGCGCCTTCGGCGTAAGTCAGTTTAGGCCAAAAAATTTGTTCGGGGCCTCTAACAACTCAGGGTCTCCTGAGGGGGGGGTCCCCCCCCACAGCCCCCCCCCCCCCCTTAAGGAAAAATCTGCCCGCCCCCCCGCCGGTAACGGTAAGCCGTGGCCTGCCGGACACCGTGTGGCCTTGTCTTCCGCTGTGCACTCCGCCGGTGTCTGCCTCAACCGTGACAACACCGAGACGGACTGCCCACATCCGCGCGTGGGACCGTTGTCGTACCTCACTGCAAGGGCGTGGTGCCCGCGCTGTGCGAAAGAAGTATGGCATGTTGGACCCATTTCCCCCAACGGCAAGGCGACCGCGGTGACCACTGTGTTCCCAGATGCAGGGCTGCTCAGAGCCTTACTCAGTCCAAAAACTCAGATCATGAGTGAACACAAACGATGTCTCACACTGAAAATGCCCGATTGCTGTCCGAACCCGCCGTTGTTGCCCTGCGGACATATGCTTCCCCGGCGGTGGGTTGTGTTCAGGGTGGTCACGGGAACGCTATTTTACTGTTGGGCGCTGTGCTCGCGCTGTGCCCGCGCTGTGCGGAAATGCCCTCTTGACACTGATACCTGGGGTTTGCAAGGGTGTTCTCACAGGGGTTGCCAATGCGGTCACTGGCGGTAGGGTGGGTGTGGGGTGGGGGTCAAAAGTTTGTGTTCGGAGGATTTGACCGAGGGTCAGATTGGGCAGAGCAGAGCTGCCAGGTCGGCCGGCACCGCCGACGGTCGGCCGGCCGGGAATCGAACCGCCGAACTGCAGATCGGTGGTCTGTTGGGGAGCGGTTGGGGACAGTATGCTTCCCCGGCGGTGGGTGGCGACAAAGCCAAGTGCACGCAGAAGAACAGTGTTCTGCTTTTTGCGGCTTTGCCGAATCGGTGCACGTGGCCCGCCGCCCGTGTCCAGCGACCACTAAAGTTGTGAGTGACGCCCCGAACACCACGTGTTCATTGGACGCAGTGCTCATTGCGCGTTGACACCTCCGAGCACAGCGTCAGGCCACGGCTTTGTGGCGACCGTGACCTTTACCGGGGGGAGGCGGGGGGTCAGCGGCCCCAAAGGAGTTTGTGTACCTAAAATCGACCTCCCATTTCGGGCTTTGGGTTTTACTGATGTGGGTGAGTGGGTGTCTCAGGCGGAGGAGGCAGGCTGCCATTCCGCCCCCCCAGGTAACAACCAAAACACGTTCGGGCCCACAGAGGGTCCGAATGAGCAGTGGCGAGAGGCCAATAGGCGCCGCCAAAGGCAAACAATCAGATACCGAGGCCTTGTGCCGACCCCCCCCCCCCGGTAATGGGAATCCGTGGCCTGCACAGAGTGCCCAGCCCAGTCATGGTGTGGGGCAGCGGCCCTGCAGTTGGGGCATGTTGTTTGGGCGCTGTGCTCGCGCTGTGCCCGCGCTGTGCGGAAACGCCCTCTTGACACTGATACCTGGGGTTTGCAAGGGTGTTCTCACAGGGGTTGCCAATGCGGTCACTGGCGGTAGGGTGGGTGTGGGGTGGGGGTCAAAAGTTTGTGTTCGGAGGATTTGACCGAGGGTCAGATCGGGCAGAGCCGAGCTGGCAGGTCGGCCGGCACCGCCGACGGTCGGCCGGCCGGGAATCGAACCGCCGAACTGCAGATTGGTGGTCTGTTGGGGAGCGGTTGGGGAGCAAAGGTGTGGTGGGTGCAGAACGGTTCGCGGCGCAGGAAGCGGCTGCGACGAAACGGACGGTCACCCCCGCAACAGGAAGGCGCCACTCCCTCTTCAAGCGCACACCAGCGACTCCCTTTCCCGGGCTTCATCGTACCTCGAAGAGACCGAGCACAATCGATTCGATGCATTTCAGATGAGGCCGTTGGTCGTTTGTGGCCGGTTTGGGTGTTTCGAATGTTGGACCACGAACCGAGTGGTTGGTGGATGGCCTCATGGGGGATCTACGGACCGCTGGGCCGCCTTGCGCCTTGACACGACGCGCTGCAAGCAGGGGATTGCTGCCGCGGTGCCGATGCTGTGTTCACCCCAAGCTCCCCACAGTTCGAACCGCGAGAAAGTCCCAAGGGACCAGGCGGGTGATAATGCCCTGCACGGCGATCCCGCGGCGCACCACAGGGGGGTCCTTAAGGGACGAGATTTTTTTTTTGTTAAGGACAGCCCTTAAGGACAGCCCCTAAAGGCCTTTTTGCCCCGGCCCAACGTGGGCCATGTCTATCCCCCCTTTTTGGGGATCGCCGAGAAAGCAGGAGTTACGCAGCAATTCCGCCCTCTTTTGGGCACCACTTCTGATTTTCCCCCCCGCTCTGAAGCGGTGGGGATCCCCGAGACGGCAGGGGTGACGTAGCCACTTTGCCCACAAGTGGGCCACTTCTGATTTTCCCCCCACCGGACCACCATTTCTGGGTCCAAGTGTGCAATATGCGCCGCCAATTGGCACCCCCCCTTAGAATGGGGTCCCTGGTGCACTGGCTCCGCCCCAAAAGAGCGGCATCTCATTGATGCCCACGCGGCAAGTGCCACGCATCAGCGCTGGTTGCTCCCCGCTGACCCTGTTGCACGCGTAGGAAATCCCCCTACCCAAGACCCGCCGCGTTGCATCCCAGGGCCCGGGCAAAGGGCCACGGTGAACTGCTATGCGACGTTACATGCAGGCAAAGGCCGAAACTTTTACAGCCGGTTGTGCCACCTTGATGGCATCAAGGCCAAAGATGGGCAGCGCAACTACAGCAGCGGGTCGGCCTACCAACGACTACGTGCCTTGATCGTCGGACAAGGTCGCCGGCGAACAAGGAACCGTGTCTTGAGGGCAAGGAAGTTTGTGATTGTGCTGAATGCTGGCGCTCGAAGGGGGGCCAAGAGTGAGCCACTTGCATTTTTTGTGCGCACCCCACAGGAAGAGATTTTTGTCGGCCTTGCTGACATGGTGCGACCCCAGGGGAGGGAGGGGGGGGGGAGTGAAACCACCGATGCTGACCCTGATGCCGCAAATGCTCAGCTGTACGATGACACCGTCCGGAAGGTGTTTGACCAGCTGGGCATTGAGTGGAAGGTGATTGAGGAGCGCATCATTGCAGTGGTCTCGGATGGTGCTGGCACTATGGGTGCCTATGTGGGTTTGGCAAAAGCTATCAGGGAGAAAGGACGTGAGGAACTGATTGCTTGGGTGAAGGATGCGGCACATTGCTTGATGCGAGCTATCAGCACTGCGAAGGGAAAGGTCAAGTTGTGGTACGATGCACTGGGTGATCTGGTGTCCTTTCTGGCCTGCTTCTATCGGACCAGCTCCAAGCGCATGCGGGGGTTGTGGCGCAAAGGGGGGAAGTTTTGTTTCTCCCGCCGCACTGGTGTGCGTTGGGTGGAAGCGATGTTCCACGAGCTGGATATTGTGCTAGAGAATCTGCCTGCTATTTTGGAACACCTGCCCGAGTACATTAATCATGAGGCTGACCTGGGGTGGAGGGAGAAGGCCCAGGGCTTGTTCGATGCACTTTCGCACCCCCTCTTCAAGTTCACGGCGGCCGGGGGCGCCGGGGGCCATAGGGGCGCGGCACCGGGGACCAGGCACGGAGTGTGTGTGTGTGTGCGCGCGCGTGCGTGCGTGCGTCCGTCCGTGTGTGCGTGCGTGCGTGCGTGCGTGTGCGTGCGCCGTGTTGTTCGTGCATCTGCCCCCACCCGACCCTTGTCTAAACAATGCAGGCATTCAGCTGCGGATTCTGCAGCCCAATGGCCAGCCGGCTGCGAGCAATGCCCCTGGGGAGCTGCACCTTGCCGGGCCTATGGTCTGCAAGGGGTACAGCGACGCCGCGGTCACCCAGAAGACCTTCTTGGGCCATGAGGGGGGGGC
Source organism: Eutreptiella sp. 'Long Island Sound 2002' (assembly GCA_964036045.1). Classification (NCBI taxonomy): domain Eukaryota; phylum Euglenozoa; class Euglenophyceae; order Eutreptiales; family Eutreptiaceae; genus Eutreptiella; species Eutreptiella sp. 'Long Island Sound 2002'. The sequence continues at coordinate 27,026,760 of OZ038392.1, read as the reverse complement.
CTGGTGGTACCGGACGCGGGATTTGGCGCAAAGGACGGGGGATGGGATCCGATTTGTCGGCCGGGCGGACGCCACGCTGAAGGTCGGCGGCGCGTGGATGGACCTGCATGAGCTGCAGGTGTGTGCGGTGCCGTGCCATCCGTCGTATGCGGGAAGGAAGCGGGTCACTGAGGCCACTTTTGAAGTGGGACACTGGGGGACGCTCGGTGCAGAATACCGAGGTGTCGATGTTCAGAGCGTCATGTTGCACGGCCGGTGACTAGGATCAGTGCATCGGCAAAAGGGCCCGATTTTTTTTTCTAACATCAAAAAACGCCCTGTACTCATTTAATTTTCAGGAAGAAAGGCCTGTTCGGATGTCTGAGACGGATTGGATGCAGCACCTTCCCCCCCCCACAGACACACGCTCGCTCACCTTGCCTCGCCAAGGCAAGGCAAGGCATGGCATGGCATGGCATGGCTTGTCTGGCTCATCACCAGCACCGGTGGCAACGCGGATGTGGCACGCACATAAAAAACCCGCTGCCCGTGCCGGCCGGCCCGGAGCACGTGCTACTCAGTCTCCGGGTGCGCTGGCGGTGCACTCAGTGGGCCGTACCGTTGCATCATGTCTCCCACCCTTTCTACCCTTTGTGTTGTGGCATGTCATCTACCCGCTTTCGTGGATCGTTTGGTTAGAATTGGGTCGAGGATCGACCACGGCTATGGTCTGTTGTGACCATGACGTAGTCCAGGAAGGGGGGTGTATTCAAGTGGGGCATCGGGACATGCCCCCTGCCAGGAAGGCGCACAGCAGTACCCACCACCGACAGGCCATACGAGCAGACCCCCGGTGCACCGCCCCGTCGAGTCCTCCGAAGGCGCCCGGCCGCCGCACCTCCAACTTGTCGGGGGCCGGGCTGGCGCGGGGGTGGTGTACTGCCGCTCATTGTGCAGGCCAAGGGTCGTATGACGCTCCGATGTAGAGCTGGTTGGCCAGCGCTTGGGGTGGCAGGATCCGGTATTTCCGGGTATTGCTGCGTCCCTTTTCAAAACAGTGGGGGATGAGGGCTCAGGGGGGGACAGCGCAATGCCACGCACGTCGCTGCTCAGGCCCGACAGGAGTGCCCAGCGTGTCGACAAGCACATCGGGCAGACGTCGGGCGCGGCCCGCCGTCGCGGTTGGCTGGGGACGACGCCATTGGGACTGGAGGTCGCGCTACTTAAGGTGAGCTAAGCGAAGGCGTACATGAAACCGTTGGTACCACCTCGCAAGCACCGGACTGCGGGGGGGGGGGGGGGGGGATACAGGCCTTTGCTTAGTTGGGGGCGGGGGGTGGGGCGGGTTCCTAGTGAGGATACGAGTGCCGCATTGCGCATGCACACCTCCGATGCCCGAACCTGTTGCAAAATGTTATCACGGGACTGCGTGGGATGGCCCACATATGGGCGACTCCAGTGTGTAGGGGTGCCACAGGACGGCAGATATGGGGGGGGGGGGGGCTGCACCAGTCTGTGGCCCTGCCACGGGAATCTTCGTGTCCATTCTTTGTGACAGAAAGGTACCTATGGTCTTCTAGGCCACTGACGAGCCTATCTTTTCTGAGCTTTGTGCTGTCTGCCGCCTGTGCACACGTGACTTAGCCCAGAGTTCCTACGGGCCTGCACCGGACATGGCATCTAGATGTGTCGCACCCGGGGAACCTCCACCGGCAAATGTAAGAGGATCCTTCCAGTGGGACAAACCGAAAGGGTCTGCCTGTGATTGGCTTTCTCATGGGCATCAGAGCCTCGGCCGGAGAATCGTGACCAATCGGCCGAGTAGCGGTCTGCTGCCCTTGCCAACAACGCACTGGGGGGGAAGGGGGGGGCGAAAACGCACATCCCCACCCCACTTTTACCCCTCTGTCCAGCAGCTAGCTCAGCATTTAGGAGGAGCATTCGGAGACCGACGTTTTTAAACAAGGAAACCGCGTCCAATAAAAACGCCCTGGGGTGGCAGATGGTGACCAGGTGAGTGCTGATGTGGCACGATGGTGCGACATTGAGTGGGAAGCAGCTGCTACTTTTTTTTTCCAACCATATTGTTGCTGTTGCCAAGACAAAATTGGACGCGTACGTTCAGTTCAACGTTTGGGGTAAATGGCCTCCAAAATGAGACCAGTGTGACTGCGGTCCACAATGCGGCTCCTTGATGGGCCTCTGGAGGAGGCGGTGTGGGCCCGCCGGTCGCTGCACAGGCTGTGTGGCATGCATCAGCACCCGGATGGCAGAGCAGTGCCCTTGGCACTAGCGGTGGGGAAGGGGCTGATGTCCAGGTTAGCCCCTCAATCGCTTATAGATGCCACACGGCTGCCGCTGCTCTAGCCCTGCACGAATCGGGAGTTATGGATTAAGCACGTTTCGCTGTCTGCCCCAATCAGGCCTTTGCTTGGTGCAGAGTTCACCCTACCCCCTGGGGGGGTGTGGGGTGGGGCTGCTTTTTTTTTTCCTTGAAAGTGGGTGCTTCCTTCAGCCGGAGCCCCTACCCCCCCGCCCGCCAGCCGTTTTGTGACTGCCAGAACTTGGCCCCCAGTCGCTTGTGCAACCGCCAGTGACCGCTTCTGCAACCGCTCGGGAAACCCCCTTCAGCCTCCCTCCCCCTCAAGCGAAGCCCTGCCTCCGGCCCGTGCCCATGCGAACGGACGCACCTTCGCCCCAACACCCGACAGACATCCCACCGACGGCGTCAGCCGGCTGCTGCGCGGGTGGTGAGTCCTATATTCGCGGAGCCACGGATGCCGCAAATGTTGTTTCTTTGTATTATCCCTGATGTTGGTCCGCTGGCCCGGCTGCCACGGTGAGCGTAAGGCAGAAGCTGGCCCCCTCCCCCAGCACTGGGTCAACGTATTGACGAGCAGGCATTTCCCCATCATCTTCACATGCGCCATTCGGTGGTCTGACTGTCACTCATCATTGTGCAAGTTATGTCGTGTATTCCTCTTCACTCATCGCTTGTCCCTCCATTCTGCCTGTCTTCACCCCCTCGCTCAGCCTTACATTAGAACGACAACAAGAGGAGGACCCCCCTCCCCCCCTTCTCTTCTAATGATAGCCTGCCCTTGAAATGCAATCCACTGATCCATCTCAGTCTTCAATCTTCACACCGCTGTCTTTTTCAGCCTACGGTCATTGTGCCTCGTGCACACTGGGAAGCCTACGGGCGTGGCAGTCTCCCACTGCATCACCTGGTGTAAGACTCAGCTAATCCTCACTACGTGTCAGATCTGCGACCACAGTCATTTGTGGGATCATCGTAGCACTGGACAGCTCTGAACCTTGATTCCGAGGGGTTACCTCGAGTACTGTAAAGTGAGCAGGCTACGCCAGCTCATCTTGGCCTGAGCCAAAAAAAAATGTTAGCCTGCCCTTGCTCTCCTGTCCCCCCCCCCCCTCACTCGATTACCAGATGAAGCTGCAGCACGTGGAAGGGGTGCGCGACGTCATCGTACGCTGCGTGCCCAAAACAAGCACCACCGCCGCCGGCTCCGGGCTGTGCGTGTTCGTGGTGCCCGACATCCCGATGCCGCCGACCCTCTGGCACAGACTGCGCCGCATCCTGCCGGTGGGCACGTACCTGGTGTGTTCTGTCCCAACATCCGTCCGGAAGGTACCGGGAATGTGTCCGAAATTCGAGCGAAATGTGTTCGAATTCGGGTGTCGGGGCGAAGGTGCGTCCGTTCGCATGGGGACGGGCCGGAGGCAGGGCTTCACTTGAGGGAGAGGGAGGCTGAAGGGGGTTTCCCGAGCGGTTGCAGAAGCGGTTACTGGCGGTTGCACAAGCGACTGGGGGCCAAGTTCCGGCGGTCACAAAACGGCGGTTGGCTGTCGCAGATTTCGTGTATTTGAGGTCTGCATCCGCTGCCTGCGGCCCGGCTCCGGCCTCTGCGGTGCCCCCAGTACCCCTGTGCCCGTCGCCCGCCCACCGGGCGCTTGCAGGGCAGCTACTCCCTCCAAACCCTCGACCCCTCCTGCAATGCGGCGGAATCTCCCCGCGACAAAGAAAGGGATCGACCGCCATAGTGCCACGAACACAGACGCGACGGAACCGGCGCCACGTGCTACAGGAACGCCCCCCGGCGGGCTTTGGCTTGACGCGGGGGAGGGGGTGAGCGGGGAAGGGGGGCGGAGGTAATGGGTGACGAATGATCCCGGTGCGTAACCACCCGCCCAGCAGCGGGCTCACGCCTTCGGGGGGATGTCTGTCGGGTGTTGGGGCGAAGGTGCGTCCGTTCGCATGGGGACGGGCCGGAGGCAGGGCTGCGCTTGAGGGGGAGGGAGGCTGAAGGGGGCTTCCCGAACGGTTGCAGAAGCGGTCACTGGCGGTTGCACAAGCGACTGGGGTGCATTTACTGTGGTCCATGCTCGCCAGAATGTAGCTCATCGGACGTAGGGTGCTGGTTGGACTCCGGTGCTTGACTCGTCTGCTACAGTGAACGGCACCTACGACATGTCACCGAAGATCTTTTCTCTTTGACGTGCGCTTTGCGCGCTTTGTGTACCTTTTGGACACGGTCGTGCACACGCGTTTACTACCCGCAGCGGAGGGGGATCCCCTTCAGTGGGGACAGCCAATTCCACCCCATCAGCCCCCAACCGCCGTTTTGTGACCGCCAGAACTTGGCCCCCAGTCGCTTGTGCAACCGCCAGTAACCGCTTCTGCAACCGCTCGGGAAACCCCCTTCAGCCTCCCTCCCCCTCAAGCGAAGCCCTGCCTCCGGCCCGTGCCCATGCGAACGGACGCACCTTCGCCCCGACACCCGACAAACACCCCTCAACGCCTGCATCGCCCCCCCCCCCTCCCCCGGCCCCTCACAACCCCATCCCCTGCGGTGGATGGACGGGGGCAAAACAGTGGTTGCAACAGCAGGTACTGCGGGTGGTTAGAACACCGGTCGCGAGGCGATGCCGGGCGGCTACAAAGCAGTTGCGTTTTGGGGGCAGACAGCGGTGGTCCGCAGGGCTGCCGCCCCCAAAGAGGGAGGGGGTGCCCCCTCTCCAGGGATGCATTTGAAGGGGGGGGGTGAGACCCCCCCCCCCCTCTCAGGGCGCCCTGTCGATGCCCAGCCACTGTCCCCCGAACCCCAAGTACCAGCTTCAATGGCATTTGTAACCGACAGTAAGCGCCCCCAACCGCTTTGGCAACCTCCTCCGTCCGCCCGTCTAACCGCCTCAGTGACCCCCTCCGAGGTCCCTCCCTTCCAATGCATCCCTCCCCCTCCCCCTCCCCTTCAAGTGCACCCCCGCCACCCCCGCTCCGCCTTCGCCCCCATCTCTTTCCCTCCGTCCAGGAGCCGCTCCTGTTCCTCCCGCTGAATCCCGTGACCCACAAGATCGCCCAAAAGCTGCTGCTGCCCCCCGCCCCCCCGAAGCCGGAGACCGAGGGCGTGGCGCGGCGGCAGAAGGAGTTTCTGGTCCGTCAGGTCAAGTGGACGGCGGCGGCGTATCGCTACCTGTGCCACCGCGACCCCCTGTCGGCCCTGCTCATGCCCTTCTGCTGGACGGGGCTCATTTGCTCGTGGAAGGTGCTGCCTTCCTCAAACCCGAAGCAGAAGCCTTCAAGACTTCTTTCCAGGGCTGTCTTTTAGAACCCCAATTTTTTGTGTTCAGGACAGCCCTTCACGACAGCCCACAAGGACCACCGTCCACCAACCGCCAACCGCCGCCAACCGCCAACCGCCGCCAACCGCCAACCACTATTCAATACTGTTTCTGTGGTCTTGTGTCGTGCCCATGTCTCGACCACAAAGCAGAGAGCGCCCCCATGAACGTTCGCGTCTGTTGGCGTTACGAACCCTTTTCATTCCCTTTTCCCCCTGAAGGACAGCCCTGCTTCGTTCTTGACGCGACCCCTTTCTGTCGGTCAGCGTGTTGCTCGCCCCCCGCCCCCCCCCGCCCGCCGCGCTGGGGCCGTTGTAGCTCAGCCGTCCGGCGTTCGGTGGACGTGCGGAAGGCCCCGGTGTTGCCGCACCTCCGGTGGCGTGGGGCTGGGGGGCTATCGAGGGGTGGAAAGGCGATGTTGCGGGAGACGGTTGCGAAGGGTCGCGCTGAGGGTGAGTATCGCTGACCGCAGGCCACCCCCCATCTTCGCCCTCGCGTCGCTCCTCCGTCCTCAGGCATTCTGTGGCGAAGTGAAGGGCTTTCTTTGGACCCCCCCCCCCCTCCTCTACCAAGTGTTACCCATCAGCGGTGCCCGGACTCCGGCATTTTGCCAACTGTTTTGGGGGCGTGTAGGGAATGTGACCCTCTGCCGCTTGCCTACCCGGGTCTGACATGGCATATGAGTGCAGGGGGGGGGGGGGTACACAGATATACAGCGGTCCCACACAGGGGGCAGGAGAGCCGTCTGCACCAGCACCGGAATTTGAATGACGTCAATGAACTCCAGTGCGTCAGGTGCGTGCAGAGACACCTATACCCCCGTCGGCGATGGTATATGATCGTTGCGGGTTGTCCCTTTGCCCCAACGACGGGTACCTAGGGCCAACGATAGGTACCAAATGACGTCTCTCTCTCTCTCTCTCTGCCTCTCTCTCTCTCTCTCTCTCTCTCTCTCTCCCTCTCTCCCTCCCTCTCTCTCTCTCTCTCCCTCTCTCTCCCTCTCACTCTCTCTCTCTCTCTCTCCTGCTTGTTCCCGGCCCGAGGCCTCTCTGCTTGTCCGGCTGTGGTTTTCCGTTGCCCTCATGCCCGCGCCCTGACCCGTGCCTCACTGCAGAGTTGTTGGCTGGGCCGCAGACTGTCTGAGTCTCTGTGGCACGTGCCCTTCAACCGCGCGACGGCCCTCGTGGCGGCAGCGGGCCGGTGGGCGGCGGCTGCTGGCCGTATGCGCCGGGCTGGCGGCGTGGGGGATCGGCACGAGCCACCTGGCCCCCACCGGACTGCCGTGGGTGACGACCTTCTGGGCAGGAATCCCGAGCTGGTGTGCGGCCTCCACCGAGGGCTGCATTAGAAGGGAAGGCACCTCAGAGGCGGCCCCAGAAGCGGTGGGACAGGCGGGTGGAGGAGGTTGCCGAAGCGGTTGGGGGCGGTTACTGTCGGTTACAAATGTCATTGAAGCCGGCGTTTGCCGTCAGGGGGACAGTGGCTGGGCGTTGGCTGGGCGCCCTGGAGGGGGGGGGGGGCACCCCCTCTTCCGATGCATCCCTGCCTCCACCCGTCCCCCCCCCCCCCCGCCTGCGCTCCTGCCTGTGCCCGTACCCAGTGGGCCCCGTGCACCCACGGGCACCTCCGCTGAGGTCCCGCGTTTGCCCATTCACCCGTGGATTTGTGCTCGGCTGTGCCCTTCTGCTGTGCAAATGCCGTAGGCCCTGTACCGCCCGCTGATGCATGGTCCACGTGCTCAGAGGCTGTCGGGGGATGCCAACGAAGAACAGCACAAACAACAGCCATCGGAACCTCTTTTTGACTCTCCCCTTTCCTCAGGACTGCCCCCCCCCCCCCCCCCCCGACGCCTGCATGGTGTCCCTGCCGAGGGGGGCGGCCCGTTCGAATTCCAGAGCCCAACCCCCCTCCAGACCCCCCAAAGTGTTCGAACCCGTTTTTCTCCAATTTGAGATTTTGGGGGAAAGTGTCGGCACCGAAGGCACCGAATTTTTGTTTTTTTGCAATACTGAGGGGGTATTTTTTTTTTTGCCTCATGTGTCTATACTCAAAATACTCAGAATTTCGTGGAGAATTCAAAAATTGAAAAAACACAGAAAAAATTTTGACCCCCGACCTGACCTCCGGGTGGGACCTTGGCTGATGGGAGCCTCAGCTAGTGGGCAAAATTTTTTCCGAAAATTCTTTTTACCCCAGTTGTGTATGTTCAAAATGATCAGCGCGTCATGGGGACCGTGTTGAGGTATGTATGTTGGGTTACCCACTGACGCCCCCCCGGGGGGACCCCGGCGGCTGACCGGCCGACCCACCTACCGCCACCTCCCCCCCCCATCCAGACCCCCAAAAGTTTTCGCACCCGGTTGGGATTTGAATTTGAACAGGCCGCCCCTCTAGCTGCAGACAACACCCCGCAAAGCGTGAATGCGGTAGGCTCTCGCTCTGACAGTGCGTTTCGGGTTTTACACCCGTCGGCCTCGTGTTTCGTTCCCGCTCCTTTTTTGAAGTTGTGTGCCGTTGGGTGGGGGTGTTCTGGTGGCTCTTGGGAGGTGGCGGTGTTCAACATTGAGGCCGGACGGTTGTGGTGGGTCAAGGCACGGCCAAAGAGCTGACGAGAAATTGTTGTCCAAGGGGGACCGCCTGTCGGTTTGAATCAACGCGAGTGCCAAAACGGGGAGTTTTCCTCCCAGAAATGCCGCTGTTAGGGAGTGAAGTGGGAGATTTGAAGGGGAAACCCGCCGCTCAAAGTCCTCCACAAGGGTTCCCCCGGGGGGCGGTCCTCGAACGATATTTTATCGAAATTCTATTGCCTTCGGCAAGTCCACCTCGCAGAGAATCTACCCCAAGCAACACACACCCAAAATAGGGTAAAAAGTACAGAAATACGGGGCTAAAACATGCTTTACATATCTTGGATGGTCATTTTTAGGTGATCACGGTATCACAAAAGTAAGTTTCGAAAACTTCGATTTTTGAGCTGGCCACGGTGAAAAACTGCATAAGCAGGTTGTGTACCAATCCCTTGGGAACCCCCCCCCCCCCCGCACCCAATACCCGAATAGATTGAAAAACACATGAATACGGCCTGAAACATGCTTTACATACCTTGGATGGTCATTTTAAGTGATCACAATATCAAAAAAACAAGTTTCGAAAACTTTGATTTTTGAGCTGTCCAAGGTGAAAAACTGCATAAGCAGGTTGTGTACCAATCCCTTGGGAGCCCCCCCCAACCCCCTCGAACCCAATACCCAAATAGGGTGAAAATCATGTAAATACGGCCTAAAACATGCTTTACATACCTTGGATGGTCATTTTAGGTGATCACAATATCATAAAAACAAGTTTCTAAAACTTCGATTTTTGAGCTGCCCAGGGTGAAAAACTGCATCAGCAGGTTGTGTACCAATCCCTTGGGAGACACCCCCCCCCCCCCGCCCAATACCCAAATAGGGTGAAAAACAGGTAGATACGGCCTAAATCATGCTTTACATACCTTGGATGGTCATTTTAGGTGATCATGGTATCAAAAAAATAAGTTTTGAAAACTTCAATTTTTGGGCTCGCCACGGTGAAAAACTGCATAAGCAGGTTGTGTACCAATCCCTTGGGAGACCCCCCCCCCCTTGGACCAAATACCCAAATAGGATGAAAATCATGTAAATACGGCCTAAAACATGCTTTACATACCTTGAATGGACATATTGTGTGGTCACAATATCATAAAAACAATTTTGGAAACTTCGATTTTTGAGTTGCCCACGGTGAAAAACTGCATAAGCAGGTTGTGTACCAATCCCTTGGGAGACCCCCCCCCCCCTGGACCTAATACCCAAATAGGGTGAAAATCATGTAAATACGGCCTAAAACATGCTTTACATACCTTGAATGGTCATATTGTGTGGTCACAATATCATAAAAACAAGTTTCGAAACTTCGATTTTTGAGCTGCCCAGGGTGAAAAACTGCACAAGCAGGTTGTGGGCCGGCCCATTCACTAGGCCATTATTGGTGGAAACAGTCATTTCGCGTCTTTGGCACGGGTTGTGACCGGCTCTCAGCAAGGCTAGAGACTGCAAAAAACGTTCTTCCGTATCCTAGTAGGCATATACTGTCACAACATCACCACTCACACCCCTCAGGTTGGGTACCACGGGGTCACCGAGGTCGCCAAAACCGCCAACATAGCAAAAATGGATGAAAAGTGCATAAACGGCATCAGCGCTTGTCCCCCTCCGCCCCATACAAACCCCATGGAATCGGGACCCGGAAACACTTTTTCGGCTCAAAATCGAAGAAACCCAAAAGATTCATGATTTTCGATCCAAAAAAGGGGGGGGTCATTTTTTCGACATATTTGACCCCCCCCCCCCCAACCTCCCTCAAAACCTCAAAAAAGTGGGTTTCGAGTGGGGGGGGTCTGGGGGGGTCCGGACCAAAAACTCATTGGGGGATGCGTTTATTGGACAAAATAATGATTTTACAAGGGGTTAAACTAACAATTCAACCCCTTGGGGTAGGGTACGCGAATAGGCCCAAAAAGGCCCAGAATGGGGGGTATGTGGCGTTTTCCCCTATATACGCCTGCCTGGCTTTGATCTAACATCCTCTGCGAGGTGATTTGGCCGTTACTCTGGTTAGGATCCTGGTAGTAAGGATGGCATACCCTATTTTTGGCCATCGCGAGCCCTATATAGGGGGAAATGCCCACTGATAACCATCTAATTCACTTGTAAAACATGTTCTTTTGTGATTCCCGACCCCAAAATAGGGGGCGCCCCGTCCCCCCGATGTTCATGTCCCCAACTACACCAACGCACCCCCGATCGAGGGGTGGATTGGTGGGTTTGCGTACAGATGGGGCTGGTCGGAGGCGGGTTTGGTCCAGTCTCCCCAGGTCCGTCCTCCGCAGTCCATACCCTCAAACCCGCGCCTCACATCCGCCCGGTCAACTCCCCCGTCACGTTCGTGCGGTTCCACGTGCCCTGCGTCCACAGGCTCGAGCGGGAGTGTGGGCAATGGATCCCACGTTTCCAGACGGTGGACTCGTGGCTCCAGAAGTGCGTCGACGAGGACCCCTACGTCCCACACTCCACGGACCATGGCCTGTCCTACGGCCACCGTCTCATTCAGGACGGTGTAGGCGCTTTGCTGCAGGTCGCCCTTCCCCACGGATGCATTCGAACGGCCGTACACCGCAGGAGGAGGGGGGGGGTACCCCCCCCCCCTGCACCCCCCCCACCTCTCCTCCCCTTCCAATGTTTGAGGCTGACAGCCAAACTTCTGCTTCGGCCCCTTCAGTGCCAAGAGGACTTACGCTTCAAAAATTTTCGGCCCGCCTTTGGCGGGGACCATAGGGGGACCCTCGGAGGCGGGGGGGTCCCAGCCAACCCCCCTTCCCCCCCCCCTCAGAACCCCCCCCCACCCCCCCCCTCCCCTGGCTCTGCTGAACAAGGAGGTGCCCCGATCAACGACGATCATCAAAGACCCCAGCCAGAACGGCCCGCCCGGCTGAGCCGACCGGGCGGCTGTAGGGGTGTGCAGGGTCATGTCGGCCCTGTCGCTGCCCCCGTGATCCTCTGCCGCCACTTGTCCGACATTAATGGCCGGGCCGATCCCGGGCCAACGTGGGCCTCTGAGCCGGGAGAGTCACCTCACCTCGCCTCACCTCACCTGATGCCCCCCTTCCCCACTGATAGGGCGGGCAGGGCAGGCACAGGAGCGCAGCAATGCGACAAGGGGGGGCAGGGCAGCACGTGGGGCAGACCGTCAGCGGCGCCCCTCGCAGCACAGGGGCACGGCAGCCCGTCTCCCGGCCCGCGGGGGGGGGGGGGGGGGGCTCTTGAGCCTGGGCTTCACTCGGCAGGTGCAGCCATCGGGAGGGGGGGGGCGCCCAACCCCCCACAGCCGCACCTGCAGGCGCGGACTGGGGAGCGCACAGCCAGAGATCTGGGCAGGGTCGCTCCTTGGAGGATCCCACGTAGGATGGAGGCCCAGGTCCTTCCGTCGCGCCGCGATACGCTGGGGGGGCAGGGGGGGTGAGGGCCTTATATATCTGTATGCAACTGTATATAGATGAGCTCTCACCCGCTAAACCCCTAATCCCCTCAATTGCACTAGCGTCCAGGACTTGAAAAGGCAGATGCCCCTCCCCCACTAAGACATCCCTGTCCCTTGCTGATGCCGTCGGTCCGACGGGCTGCTGACGCCGGCTCCAGTTGTGCCATCACCACAAAATCCAAGGACCACATGTTAAAACAAAGCACAGGGGGAGGGGACACTTTCGGGCAGCGATGATTTGGTGGGAAAGCACCTCGAAGAGAGGGTGTTAGATCAAGCGCAGGCGCGGAGCTGTACACCCCCCCCTTTTGGGGGTCGTTCGCGTAGCATACCCGAGGGCATGATGTTGGAGGTCTCACCCCTTGTACCATCATTATTTTGCCTGACAAAACGATTCCTCAATGGGTTTTTTGATTTTGAGGCCTCTAATCCCCCGAAAGTGAATGTCACATTTGGGGAGGGGGTGGTCAAAAGTTTGCGCTTAGAGGGATTTGAACCAGGGTTGAGTGAAAAACAATAATCGGTCAGTGGGCCCGCACTGGCGATCATCGGCCGGTATTTTCAACCGACGACAATTGCGACGAACAGCGGGTGCTCTACCACTCGATCGCCAGTTGTTCTGGTGGCTCAGGGCCCCCCACTGTTTGTAAATGTAGTCCGCGACTGAAAAACAAGCCAAACTGTGTGTTTCTGCCTGCCTGCCTGCCTGCCTGCCTGCCTGCCTGCCTGCCTGCCTGCCTGCCTGCCTGCCTGCCTGCCTGCCTGCCTGCCTGCCTGCCTGCCTGCCTGCCTGTCTGCCTGCCTGCCTGCCTGCCTGCCTGCCTGCCCTGCCTGCCTGCCTGCCTGCCTGCCTGCCTGCCTGCCTGCCTGCCTGCCTGCCTGCCTGCCTGTCTGCCTGCCTGCCTGCCTGCCCGACCGACTGCCTGCCTGACTGCTTGCCTGACTGAATGACGAATTGGCTGACTGTCAGCCTCTCTTTGAGGTACACCGCCGAAGGCAATAGAATTTTCGCCTTTACGGAACGTGGCGAAATTCTCCCCTGGACAAAGTTCGGGATGTCGGCAGTGCAGTGAAGATATCAATGGAACTGCAGACCGTGGGTGCACAGTTTTTTGGGCAGTTTTAGGACAAGTGTTAGCTCTCTTGCAGATGTCGCTGCAGATGACTACTGCCGCTTTCAGTGGCCTATACAAATTTAAACTGAATTAATAAAATCAAAACTTAAAGTAAAAAGTGAAAAGAAATTTTTTAATCAAAACAATACAAAAATTACTTTAAATGAACTTTTCCTTGAACTGTAACACTTCTCCTTAACAAATCAACATTTTTGTGTTTTTTGGGCATTTTTTGGACAAGTGTTAGATCTCTTGCAGATGTCGTGAACTGGTGCCGCTTTCAGGGGTCATTTGATTTGCAAATCTTTCTGCCTCTTAAACGGAGCATGGGCTGGCGCATTGACGTGTGCGTGAGGCAGTTGGGGGTTTTTGGAATTCCAAGGGCGGCGAAACTTTACCCCAACGAGACTTTCCTCGGTGAAGTAATCCCCGTACGAAAACTTCCCCCCTCCCTGTAATTCAGTGCTGGCTGCTGCGTCATGAAATTCAATCGTCGGTTGAAATCCCGGCCGACGATTGCCGGCGCGGGCCCACCGACCTATTATTGTTTTTCACTCAACCCTGGTTCAAATCCTTCTAAGCACAAACTTTTGACCCCCCCTCCGCAAATGTGACATTCAGTTTCAGGGGGTTAGAGGCCTCAAAAAATCATTGGGGGATCGTTTTGTCAGGCACGCTTGCAGATGATCTGGTTGTAACGTTGTGTCAGTGTCAGCGTGCGCATATGGCAGGAGGAGAAGCGTTAGGATAGGCTGAGTGGGGGAGGGGGCAGTGCTAGCGGGTGCAAATGGGGAGATGGGGTGTCAGTGTGGAACACAGACGAGGGGGGGCGCGGGTGCTATGTTAGAGTAGGCACAGTTAGGGTGGGTTGCCGTGTGGGCGCCTGCAGGGGGGGCGGGGGGGGGGGGGGCAGTTAGGCAGGCATTTTGATTACGCAGCACGACCCACGGTTGTCGGGGAAACCACTTGTTGAGGGTTTGCGACACGAATCCGAAAGCCAACGGCATGGGCTGCAGGCATGGCCCCACAATTGTGGGGAGATGATCGGGAAAGCATAGCAAGTCAGAGGTTGCGTCGGGGTGTTTTTGGATGTAGAATCATGCATCACCTCAGAGCCCCAACGGTAAGCACCATACCGCAGCGGCTGGCAACGGGAGTCCGTTTGGGGGGCCGGGTTGCAGCATGCCGCAGCAGAAAGCAGCATGCCCCGGCATGCCGCGGCATGCCGCGGCAGAAAGCAACATGCCGCGGCATGCCGCGGCAAAAAGCGGCATGCCGCGACAGAAAGCAGCATGCCGTAGCAGAAAGCAACATGCCGCGGCAAAAACGCTGCATGCCGGAGGGGAAAGTAGCATGCCGCGGTAGAAAGCGGCATGCCGCTGCAGAAAGCAACATTCCGCAGCAAAAACCCTGCATGCCGGAGGGGAAAGCAGCATGCCGCAGCAGAAAGCAGCATGCCGCAGCAGAAAGCAGCATGCCGCCGCATGCTGCAACGTGCCGCCGCATGCCGCGGCGGAAAGCAGCATGCTGCGGAATACCGCAGCAAGCCGCCGCATGCCGCAACAGAAAGCAGTATGCCGCGGCATGCGGCATGCCGCAGCAGAAAGCGGCATGCCGCATCAGAGAGCAGCATGCCCCGGCATGCCGCGGCACAAAGCAGCATGCCGCTGCATACCGCAGCAAAAAGCGGCATGCCGCGACAGAACGCGGCATGCCGCAGTAGAAAGCAACATGCCGCAGCAAAACCCCTGCATGCCGGAGGGGAAAGCAGCATGCCGCGGCAGAAAGCGGCATGCCGCTGCAGAAAGCAACATTCCGCAGTAAAAACCCTGCATGCCAGAGGGGAAAGCAGCATGCCGCAGCAAAAAGCAGCATGCCGCAGCAGAAAGCAGCATGCCGCCGCATGCCGCGGCAGAAAGCAGCATGCTGCGGAATACCGCAGCAAGCCGCCGCATGCCGCAACAGAAAGCAGTATGCCGCGGCATGCGGCATGCCGCAGCAGAAAGCGGCATGCCGCATCAGAAAGCAGCATGCCGGAGCATGCCGCGGCACAAAGCAGCATGCCGCCGCATGCCGCAGCAAAAAGCGGCATGCCGCGACCGAACGCGGCATGCCGCAGCGGAAAGCAACATGCCGCAGCAAAAACCCTGCATGCCGGAGGGGAAAGCAGCATGCCGCGGCAGAAAGCGGCATGCCGCTGCAGAAAGCAACATTCCGCAGCAAAAACCCTGCATGCCGGAGGGGAAAGCAGCATGCCGCAGCAGAAAGCAGCATGCCGCAGCAGAAGGCGGCATGCCGTCGCATGCTGCAACATGCCGCCGCATGCCGCGGCAGAAAGCAGCATGCTGCGGAATACCGCAGCAAGCCGCCGCATGCCGCAACAGCAAGCAGTATGCCGCGGCATGCGGCATGCCGCGGCAGAAAGCGGCATGCCGCATTCCGAAAGCAGCATTCCGGAGCATGCCGCGGCACAAAGGAGCATGCTGCGGCAGAGAGCGGCATGCCGCAGGAGAAAGCAGCATGCCGCAGCAGAAAGCGGCATGCCACATCATGCCGCAGCAGAAAGCCGCATGCCGCAGCAGAAAGCAGCGGAAAGCAGCATGCCGCGGCAGAAAGCAGCATGCCGCGGCAGAAAGCAGCATGACACAGTATGCCGCAGGAGAAAGCGGCATGCCGCTGCATGCCGCAGCAGAAAGCGGCATGCCGCAACAGAAAGCAGCATGCCGCAGCATGCTGCCGCAGAAAGCAGCATGCCGCCGCATGCCGCGGCAGAAAGCAGCATGCCGCAGCATGCCGCAGCAGAAACCAACATGCCGCAGCAGAAAGCAGCATGCCACCGTATGCCGCAAGAGAAAGCGGCATGCCGCGGCATGCCGCCGCATGCCGCGGCAGAAAGCAGCAGAAAGCAGCATGCCGCAGCAGAAAGCAACATGCCGCAGCAGAAAGCAGCATGCCACCGTATGCCGCAGGAGAAAGCGGCATGCCGCTGCAGAAAGCGGCATGCCGCAACAGAAAGCAGCATGCCGCAGCATGCTGCCGCAGAAAGCAGCATGCCGCAGCAGAAAGCAACATGCCGCAGTAAAGAGCGGCAACTGGAGGGAAAAGCAGCATGCCGCTGCAGAAAGCAGCATGCCGCGGCAGAAAGCAGCATGCTGCGGCATACCGCAGCAAGCACCGCATGCCGCAACAGAAAGCAGCATGCCGCGGCATGCAGCATGCCGCAGCAGAAGTCGGCATGCCGCATCAGAAAGCAGCATGCCCGGCATGCTGCAGCAGAAAGCAGCATGCCGCAGCATAGAGCGGCATGTGGCAGCAGAAAGCAGCATGCCGCAGCAGAAAGCGGCATGTTGCGGTAAAAAGCAGCAGAAAGCACCATGCCGCAACAGAAAGCGGCATGCCGCATCAGAAAGCAGCATGCCGGAGCATGCCGCGGCAATAGCAGCATGCCGCGGCAGAAAGCAGCATGCCGCAGCATGCCGCAGCAGAAAGCAGCATGCCACAGTATGCCGCAGGAGAAAGCAGCATGCCGCGGCAGAAAGCGGCATGCCGCTGCATGCCGCAGCAGAAAGCTGCATGCCGCAGCAGAAAGCAGCATGCTGCACCATGCCGCCGCAGAAAGCAGCATGCCGCAGCCGAAAGTTGCATGCGGCAGTAAAAAGCGGCATGCCGGAGGGGAAAGCAGCATGCCGCAGCAGAAAGCCGCATGCCGCAGCAGAAAGCAGCATGCCGCGGCACGACGCAGCGTGCCGCCGCTGAAAGCAGCAGAAAGCAGCATGCCGCAGTGGAAAGCAGCAGAAAGTAGCATGCCGCGGCAGAAAGCGGCATGCCGCTGCATGCCGCAGCAGAAAGCGGCATGCCGCCGCAGAAAGCAGCATGCCGCAGCCGAAAGCAGCATGCGGCAGTAAAAAGCGGCATGCCGGAGGGGAAAGCAGCATGCCGCAGCATGTTGCGGCATGCCGCCGCAGAAATCAGCATGCTGCGGCACGACGCAGCGTGCCGCCGCAGAAAGCAGCTGAAAGCAGCATGCCGCAGTAGAAAGCAGCAGAAAGCAGCATGCCGCGGCAGAAAGCAGCAGAAAGCAGCACGCCGCAGCAGAAAGCAGCAGAAAGTAGCATGCCGCAGTAGAAAGCAGCATGCCGCGGCAGAAAGCAGCATGCCGCAGCAAAAAGCGGCATGCCGCAGCAGAAGGCAGCCCGCCGCAGCAACAAGCGGCATGCCGCAGCATGCCGCAGCAGATAGCAGCATGCCGCAGCAGAAAGCAGCAGAAAGCAGCATGCCGCCGCATGCCGCGGCGTGCTGCACCTGAAAGCAGCATGCCGAGGCATTCAACCGCATGCCGCATCAGAAAGCAGCGCGCCGCGGCATGCCGCGGCCTGCCGCGGCAGAAAGCAGCATCCTACTGCATGCCGCAGCAGAAAGCGGCAGAAAACAGCACGCCGCAATATTCCATATCATGCCGCAGGGTGCCGCCGCATGCCGCCGCAGAAAGCAACATGCCGCCGAAGAAATCAGCATGCCGCGGCAGAAAGTAGCATGCCGCGGCAGAAAGCAGCATGCCGCCGCAGAAAGCGGCGTGCCGCGGCATGCCGCCGCAGAAAGCCGCAGCACGCCGCAAAATTCCATAGCATGCCGCCGCAGAAAGCAACATGCCGCTGCAGAAAGCAGCATGCCGCGGCAGAAAGCGGCGTGCCGCAGCATGCCGCGGCAGATAGCAGCATGCCGCAGCAGAAAGCAGCATGCCGCAGCAGAAAGCAGCAGAAAACGGCATGCCGCAGCAGAAAGCAGCAAAAGGCAGCATGCCGCAGCAGAAAGCAGCCGAAAGCAGCATGCCGCAGCAGAAAGCAGCAGAAAGCAGCATGCCGCAGCAGAAAGCAGCACGCCGCCGCATGCCGCGGCGTGATGCACCTGAAAGCAGCATGCCGAGGCATGCCACAACATGCCGCAGCTTAAAGCAGCAGAAAACATCACGCCGCAATATGCCACAGCATGCCGCCGCATGCCGCGGCATGCCGCAGCAGAAAGCAGCATGCCGTAGCTGAGAGGAGCATGCTGCGGCAGAAAGTAGCATGCCGCAGCAAAAAGCAGCATGCCGCAGCATGCCGCACCAGAAAGCATCATGCCGCCGCATGCCGCATGCCGCCGCTGAAAACAGCACGCCGCAATATGCCGGGGCATGCCGCAGGGTGCCGCAGCATGCCGCAGCAGAAAGCGGCATGCCGCCCCATGCCCCAGCAGAATGCAGCATGCCGCAGCTGAAAGCAGCTGAAAACAGCACGCCGCAATATTCCATAGCATGCCGCAGGGTGCCGCTGCATGCTGCGGCATGCCGCGGCATAAAGCAGCATATCGCAGCAGAAAACAGCATGCCGCGGCATGCCGCGGCAGAAAGCAGCATGCCGCAGTGGAAAGCAGCACAAAGCAGCATGCCGCAGCAGAAAGCAGCATGCCGCAGCATAAAGCAGCAGAAGGCAGCATGCCGCAGCAGAAAGCACCATGCCGCGGCAGAAAGCAGTAGAAAGCAGCATGCCGCAGCAGAAAGCAGCCGAAAGCAGCATGCCGCAGCAGAAAGCAGCATGCCGCCGCAAAAAGCAGCATGCCGCAGCAGAAAGCGGCGTGCCGCAGCATGCCGCCGCAGATAACAGCATGCCGCAGCGGAAAGCAGTAGAAAGCAGCATGCCGCAGCAGAAAGCAGCAGAAAGAAGCATGCCGCAGCAGAAAGCCGCATGCCGCAGCAGAAAGCAGCATGCCGCGGCATGACACACCAGAAAGCAGCATGCCGAGGCATGCCACAGCATGCCGCCGCACCTGCAGCAGACAGCCGCATGCCGCGGCATGCCGCTGCTGAAAGCAGCAAAAAACATCACGCCGCAATATGCCAAAGCATGCCGCCGAATGCCGCGGCATGCCGCAGCAGAAAGCAGCATGCCGCAGCAAAGAGGAGCATGCTGCGGCAAAAAGTAGCATGCCGCAGCAAAAAGCAGCATGCCGCAGCATGCCGCACCAGAAAGCAGCATGCCGTCGCATGCCGCATGCCGCAGCAGAGAGCCGCATGCCGCTGCTGAAAACAGCACGCCGCAATATGCCGGGGCATGCCGCAGGGTGCCGCAGCATGCCGCAGCAGAAAGCGGCATGCCGCCCCATGCCCCAGCAGAAAGCAGCATGCCGCAGCATGCCGCAGCTAAAAGCAGCTCAAAACAGCACGCCGCAATATTTCATAGCATACCGCAGGGTGCCGCTGCATGCCGCGGCATAAAGCAGCATGTCGCAGCAGAAAACAGCATGCCGCGGCATGCCGCAGCAGAAAGCAGCATGCCGCAGCAGAAAGCAGCACAAAGCAGCATGCCGCAGCAGAAAGCAGCATGCCGCAGCATAAAGCAGCAGAAGGTAGCATGCCGCAGCAGAAAGCAGCATGCCGCGGCAGAAAGCAGCAGAAAGCAGCATGCCGCAGCAGAAAGCAGCATGCCGCAGCAGAAAGCAGCCGAAAGCAGCATGCCGCAGCAGAAAGTTGCAGAGAGCAGCATGCCGCAGCAGAAAGCAGCAGAAAGCAGCATGCCGCAGCAGAAAGCATCAGAAAGCAGCATGCGGCGGCATGCCGCACCAGAAAGCAGCATGCCGCGGCATGCCGCGGCATGCCGCTCCAGAAATCAGCATGCCGAGGCATGCCACAGCATGCTGCAGCATGCCGCAGCAGACAGCCACATGCCGCGGCATGCCGCAGCTGAAAGCAGCTGAAAACGGCATGCCGCAATATGCCCGCAGGGTGCCGCAGCATGCCGCAGCAGAAAGGAGCATGCCGCAGCATGCCGCGCCTAAAAACAGCATGCCGCAGCAGAAAGCGGCATGCCGCAGCACAAAGCAGCGTGCCGCAGCAAAAAGCAGCATGCAGCAGCATGCCGCAGCTGAAAGCAGCAGAAAATAGCAGAAAGCAGCATGCCGCGGCACGCCTTCGCATGCCGCAGCAGAAAGCAGCAGAAAGCAGCATGCCGCAGCAGAAAGCAGTAGAAGGCAGCATGCCGCAGCAGAAAGCAGCACACCGCGGCATGCCGCGGCAGAAAGCAGCATGCCGCAGCAGAAAGCAGCAGAAAGCAGCATGCCGCAGCACAAAGCAGCATGCCGCGGCATGCTGCACCAGAAAGTAGCATGCCGAGGCGTGCCACAGCGGAAAGCAGACGCCGCGGCATGCCGCGCCGTGCCGCGGCAAAAAGCAGCATCCCGCAGCACGCCGCAGTAGAAAGCAGCAGAAAACAACACGCCGCAATATTCCATAGCATGCCGCAGGGTGCCGCCGCATGCCGCCGCATGCTGCAGCAGAAAGCAGCATGCCGCAGCATACTGCAGCAGAGGGCAGCATGCCGCAGAAGGAAGCAGCAGAAAGAAGCATGCCGAGGCATGCCACAGCATGCCGCCGCATGCCGCAGCAGAAAGCATCATGCCGCAGCATGCCGCAACTGAAAGCAGCTGAATACAACACGCCGCAATATGCCACAGCATGCCGCAGGGTGCCGAAGCATGCCGCAGCGTGCCGCCGCAGAAAGCAGCATCCGCAGCAGAAAGCAGCACAAGGCAGCATGCCGCAGCAGAAAGCAGCATGCCGCGGCATGCCGCAGATGCCGCGGCAGAAAGCAGCAGAAAGCAGCATGCCTCGGCAGAAAGCAGCAGAAAGCAGCATGCCGCAGCAGAAGGCAGCAGAAAGCGGCATGCCGCAGCACAAAGCAGAGGAAAGCAGCATGCCGCTCGGATGCAGCGGCATGCCGCACCAGAAAGCAGCATGCCGAGGCATGGCACAGCATGCCGCGGCATGCCGCAGCAGACAGCCGCATGCCGCGGGGTGCCGCGGCATGCCGCAGCAGAAAGCAGCATGCCGCGGCTTAAAGCAGCATGCCGCAACAGAAAGCGGCATTCCACAGCACAAAGCAGCATGCCGCAGCAGAAAGCAGCAGAAAGCAGCATGCCGCAGCAGAAAGCAGCATGCCGCGGCATGCCGCGCCAGAAAGAAGCACGCCAAGGCATGCCACAGCATCCTGTAGCATTCCGCAGCAAATAGCAGCATGCTGCGGCATGCCGCAGCTGAAAGCTGCGGAAAACAGCACGCCGCAACATGCCACAGCATGCCGCAAAAAGCAGCATGCCGCGGCATGCCGCGCCATGCCGCCGCAGAAAGTAGCACGCCGTAGCAGAACACGGCATGCTGCAGCACATAGCAGCATGCCGCAGCGGTAAGCAGCAGAAAACAGCA
Organism: Eutreptiella sp. 'Long Island Sound 2002'; assembly: GCA_964036045.1. Taxonomy (NCBI): domain Eukaryota; phylum Euglenozoa; class Euglenophyceae; order Eutreptiales; family Eutreptiaceae; genus Eutreptiella; species Eutreptiella sp. 'Long Island Sound 2002'. The sequence goes on along the minus strand of OZ038392.1, from coordinate 27,005,733 downwards.
CGCCGCAATACTCCATAGCCTTAGGCGGCTCTTTACGCACGTAGACGTCGTTGCTAAAAGGCAAGATTCATGGCGATTTCAACATCCGTTTTTTGCACCCAAAAAAAGCATACCATTTTTTCGGCCAACTCCACGTTTATTTTCATCCTGGGATACAACAACCTCGCCTTTTGTTGCTTCCAGAGGTGCACATATACACCCCCTATTCCGGGCTGAAAATTGTATGATTTAAAATTTTTGGGCACTGCAGTGCCCAAAAATTTGAAATGGCTTTTTTCAGTGAGTTCTCCAGTACACCTCTTTAGTCATCTCCACAGGTGATGTCCTACTGCAGCAGCAGGCATCAAAACTTGGCATACCCGTTATCAACGGGTCATCGCACCGCGGTGTTATACTCGGAAGGCCACGTACAATGTATCTTGCCCAATCACTTCCATTCCTGTCCAAATGTGCACTTGAAAATTGACTTCCACTACTTTTGGGCACTGCAGTGTCCAAAAGATTTAAAACTCCGCATTTCACTCCTATTGGTTCCCATTGCGTAACACCTGACAAAGGACGTATCACTCATCGGACGTTGGTACTCATCCTCTGCTCATCGGAAATATATTGCCGGTTTTCTGACTGCCACCTTGGAGTGTACCCAGGCTTTGGAACGTTCCACGTCCATTGGGGGATACATTGTTTGGATCTTCGCCAGCTGCTTTTGGCCTATGCCGCATCGGGTTTGTTTTGTGATGGTGCCTCTGTTTTCTTTGTTGCACCTTTGCTGCCTGCAAACAGGACTTTTGTCCATGGATGCGGCTCCCTTCCGGCAGTTCCTTAGTTCGGAGGTATATGCTTCAAAGCAGGATGTATCTGGGGCTGTGGGTAGGGATAAGGGTGCCGATGAGTTTTGTACGTGGGTGTTAGATCTCCGGTTCGAGTGGAGAAGTAGGCGGTCCGTTGGTGAATACCTCCAACAAAGGGACAGGCGTACCGTTAATTGTCTGCCGGACCAATGGTTCCGTGTTGCTGAGCAAGAGGTTTTTAATATATGGTCTGTTCTACACAAGAGGTGTCGTCCACGTGCCAAGAGGGCTGTAGGTGTCCAACTGACTGGCACATGTAGTACCCCCTACACACAGTCATTTTGGATAATTCACAGGTTTTTCGGGGTGTTCCCTGCAGAGCACAATTGTGCAATTTTTCCAAGTGGTTTTTCAGCCCCCTTTTTGGGGTGGTACCCAATTGTGAACTGTGACAATTTTGCTACGTGCGTATAGAGCCGCCTAAGATATCATGCCGCAGGGTGCCGCCGCATGCCGCAGCATGCCGCAGCAGAAAGCGGCATGCCGCAACAGAAAGAAACATGCCGCAGCAGAAAGCCGCAGAAAGCAGCATGCCGCCACAGAGAGTAGCAGAAGGCAGAAAGCAGCATGCCGCAGCAGAAAGCAGCTTCCCGCAGCATGCCGCAGTTGAAAGCAACAAAAAACAGCACGCAGCAATATTCCATAGCATGCCGCAGGCTGCCGCCGCATGGCGCAGCATGCCACAGCGGAAAGCAGCATGCCGCGGCACGCCGCCGCGTGCCGCGTCAAAAAGCAACATGCCGCAAAAGAAAGCAGCATGCCGCAGCAGAAAGCAGCAGAAAGCAGCATGCCGCAGCAGAAAGCAGCAGAAGGCAGCATGCCGCAGCAGAAAGCAGCATGCCGCAGCATGCCGCAGCAGAAAGCAGCATGCCGCGGCACAAAGCAACATGCCGCGGCATGCGGCGGCAGAAAGCAGCATGCCCCGGCATGCTGCACCAGAAAGCAGCATGCCGACGCATGCCACAGCGGAAAGCAGACGCCGCGGCATGCCGCGGCGTGCCGCAGCAGAAAGCAGCATCGTGCAGCATGCCGTAGCAGAAAACAGGAGAAAAGAGCACGCCGCAATATTCCATAGCATGCCGCAGGGTGCCGCCGCATGCCGCATCATGCCGCAGCAAAAAGCAGCATGCTGCAGCAAAGCGCCGCATGCCACAGCATGCCGCAGCATGCCACGGCGGAAAGCAGCATGCCGCAGCAGAAAGCAGCATTCCGCAGCAGATAGCGGCATGCCGCAGCAGAAAGCAGCACGCCGCGGCATGCCGCAGCAGAAAGCCGCATGCCGCAGCAGAAAGCAGCAGCAAACGGCATGCCGCAATATGCCACAGCATGCCGCAGCGTGCCGCCGCAGAAAGCAGCATGCCGCGGCAGAAAGCAGCATGCCGCAGTAGAAAGCATCACGCCGCCACAGAAAGCAGCATGCCGCAGCAGAAAGCAGCATGCCACAGCATGCCGCGGCGGAAAGCAGCATGCCGCAGCAGAAAGCGGCATGCCGCAGCAGATAGCGGCATGCCGCAGCAGAAAGCACCACGCCGCGGCATGCCGCAGCAGAAAGCCGCATGCCGCGGCGTGCCGCCGCACAAAGCAGCATGCCGCAGCAGAAAGCCTCATGCCGCGGCATGGCGCCGCATGCCGCGGCATGCCGTGGCAGAAAGCATCACGCCGCCGCAGAAAGCAGCATGCCGCAGCAGAAGGCAGCATGCCACAGCATGCCGCAGCAGAAAGCGGCAAAAAATAGCACGCCGCGATATGCCACAGCATGCCGCAGGGTGCCGCCGCATGCCGCAGCATGCCACGGCAGAAAGCAACATGCGGCAGCAGAAAGCAGCATGCCGCAGCAGATAGCGGCATGCCGCAGCAGAAAGCAGCACGCCGCAGCGTCCCGCAGCAGAAAGCTGCATGCCGCAGCATGCCGCAGCAGAAAGCGGCATCAAACATCATGCCGCAATATGCCACAGCATGCCGCAGCGTGCCGCCGCAGAAAGCAGCATGCCGCAGCAGAAAGCATCTTGCCGCGGCATGCCGCGGCATGCCGCCGCAGAAAGCAGCATGACGCAGTCGAAAGCAGCATGCCGAAGCATCCCGCAGCAGAAAGCAGCATGCCACAGCATGGCGCAGCATAAACCAGCATGACGCAGCATGCCGCAGCAGAAACGAGCATGCAACAGCATGCCGCAGCAGAAAGCAGCACGCTGCCGGAGAAAGCAGCATGCGGCAGCCCAAAGCAGCATGCCGCAGCATGCCCCAGCAGGAAGCGGCATGCCGCGGCATGCCGCAGCAGAAAGCATCATGCCGCGGCAGAAAGCGGCATGCCCCAACAGAAAGCAGCATGCCGCGGCATGCCGCCGCAGAAGGCCGCATGCCGCGGCATTCCGCGGCAGAAAGCAGCATGCCACAGCATGCCGCGGCGGAAAGCAGCATGCCGCAGCAGAAAGCGGCATGCCGCAGCAGATAGCGGCATGCCGCAGCAGAAAGCACCACGCCGCGGCATGCCGCAGCAGAAAGCCGCATGCCGCGGCGTGCCGCCGCACAAAGCAGCATGCCGCAGCAGAAAGCCTCATGCCGCGGCATGGCGCCGCATGCCGCGGCATGCCGTGGCAGAAAGCATCACGCCGCCGCAGAAAGCAGCATGCCGCAGCAGAAGGCAGCATGCCACAGCATGCCGCAGCAGAAAGCGGCAAAAAATAGCACGCCGCGATATGCCACAGCATGCCGCAGGGTGCCGCCGCATGCCGCAGCATGCCACGGCAGAAAGCAACATGCGGCAGCAGAAAGCAGCATGCCGCAGCAGATAGCGGCATGCCGCAGCAGAAAGCAGCACGCCGCAGCGTCCCGCAGCAGAAAGCTGCATGCCGCAGCATGCCGCAGCAGAAAGCGGCATCAAACATCATGCCGCAATATGCCACAGCATGCCGCAGCGTGCCGCCGCAGAAAGCAGCATGCCGCAGCAGAAAGCATCTTGCCGCGGCATGCCGCGGCATGCCGCGGCAGAAAGCAGCATGACGCAGTAGAAAGCAGCATGCCGAAGCATCCCGCAGCAGAAAGCAGCATGCCACAGCATGGCGCAGCATAAACCAGCATGACGCAGCATGCCGCAGCAGAAACGAGCATGCAACAGCATGCCGCAGCAGAAAGCAGCACGCTGCCGGAGAAAGCAGCATGCGGCAGCCCAAAGCAGCATGCCGCAGCATGCCGCAGCAGGAAGCGGCATGCCGCGGCATGCCGCAGCAGAAAGCATCATGCCGCAGCAGAAAGCGGCATGCCCCAACAGAAAGCAGCATGCCGCGGCATGCCGCCGCAGAAGGCCGCATGCCGCGGCATTCCGCGGCAGAAAGCAGCATGCCGCCGCATGCCGCAGCAGAAAGCAGCACGCCGCAGCAGAAAGCAGTAGAAAATACCACGCCGCAATATGCCACAGCACGCCGCAGGGTGCCGCGGCATGGCGCCGCAGAAAGTAGCATGCTGCAACATGCCGCAGCAGAAAGCAGCATGCCGCAGCAGAAAGCGGCATGCCGCGGCAGAAAACAGCATGCCGCACATGCCGTAGCATGCCGCCGCAGAAAGCAGCATGCCGCAGCAGAAAGCGGCATGCCGCGGTAGAAAGCCACATGCCGCAGCATGCCCCAGCAGGAAGCAACATGCCGCAACATGCCGCAACAGAAAGCGGCATGCCGCGGCACAAAGCAGCATGCCGCAGCAGAGAGCGGCATGCCGCGGTAGAAAGCAGCATGCTGCCGCAGGCAGCAACATGCCGCCGCATGCCCCAGCAGGAAGCAACATGCCGCAACATGCCGCAAGAGAAAGCAGCATGCCGCCGCAGAAAGCAGCATGCCGCAGCAGAGAGCAGCATGCCACAACATGCCGCCGCAGAAAGCAGCATGCCGCAGCAAAAAGCAACATGCCGCAGTAGAAATCGGCATGCCACGGCAAAAAGCAGCATGCCGCAGCATGCCGCAGCAAAAAGCGGCAGCAAACAGCATGCCGCAATATGCCAAAGCATGCCGCATGGTGCCGCAGCATGCCGCCGCATGCCGCCGCAGAAAGCAGCATGCCGCAGCAGAAAGCGGCATGCCGCGTCAGAAAGCGGCATGCCGTAGCAGAAAGCAGCATGCCGCAGCATGCCGCAACAGCACGCGGCATGACGCGGCATGGCGCAGCAAAAAGCGGCATGCCGCAACAAAAAGCAGCATGCCGCAACAGAAAGCAGCATGCCGCGGCATGCCGCGGCAGAAAGCAGCATGCTGCAGCAGAAAGCAGCATGCAGCAGAACAAAGCAGCCCGCGGCAGCATGCCGCAGCAGAAAGCAGCATGCCGCGGCATTCCGCAGCAGAAAGCAGCATGCCGACGCATGCCGCGGCGTGCTCCACCAGAAAGCAGCATCCCAAGGCATGCCACATCATGCAGCAGCAGAAAGCAGCATGCCCTAGCTGAAAGCAGCAGAAAACACCACGCCGCAATATGCCGCAGCATGCCGCCGCACAAAGTAGCATGCTGCAACATGCCGCAGCAGAAAGCAGCATGCCGCACCAGAAAGCGGCATGCCGCGGCAGAAGGCAGCATCCCGCCGCATGCCGCAGCATGCCGCAGCATGCCGCGGAAGAAAGCAGCAGAAAGCAGCATGCCGCAGCAGAACGCAGCAAAGGCAGCATGCCGCAGTAGAAAGCAGCAAGAAGCATCATGCCGCAGCATGCCGCGGCATGAAAGTAGCATGCCGCAGCAGGAAGCAACATGCCGCAGCATGACGCGGCAGAAAGCAACATGCCCCACTAGAAAGCAGCATGCCGCTGCATGACGCGGCATGTTGCACCAGAAAGCATAATGCCGAGTCATGCCACAGCATGCCGCAGCAGAAAGCAGCACGCCGCAGCAGAAAGCAGCGCGCCGCAGCGGAAAGCAGCATGCCCCACCAGAAAGCAGCATGCCGCAGCATGCCGCACCAGAAAGCAGCATGCCGCGGCATGCCGCAGCAAAAAGCAGCATTCCGCTGCATGACGCGGCATGCTGCACCAGAAAGCGGCATGCCGAGGCATGCCACAACATGCCGCAGCAGTAAACAGCACGCCGCAATATGCCACGGCATGCCGCGGGGTGCCGCAGCATGCCGCGGCATGCCACAGCATAAAGCAGCATGCCGCAGCATAAAGCAGCATGCCGCAGCAGAAAGCAGCATAAAGCAGCATGCCGCAGCAGAAAGCACATTGCCGCGGCATACCGCGGCAGGCCACAGCATAAAGCAGCATGCCGCAGCATGCCGTAGCAGAAAGCGGCATGCCGCGGCAGAAAGCAGCATGCTGGAGCAGGAAGCAGCATGCCCCAACAGAAAGCAGCATGCCGCAGCATGCCGTAGCAGAAAGCAGCATCCCTGCAACAGAAAGCAGCGTGTCGCCGCATGCCGCGGCATGCCGCGCCGGAAAGCATCATGCCGAGGCATGCCAAAGCATGCCGCGGCATGCCGCATCAGAAAGCGGCATGCCGCAGCAGAAAGCAGCATGCCGCGGCATACCGCGGCAGGCATTCCGCAGAAAGCAGCAAAAAGCAGCATTGCGCAGCACAAAGCAGCAGAAAGCAGCATGGCGCAGCAGAAAGCCGCATGCCGCGGCAGAAAGCAGCATGCTGGAGCAGGAAGCAGCATGCCCCAACAGAAAGCAGCATGCCGCAGCATGCCGCAGCAGAAAGCAGCATGCCTGCAACAGAAGGCAGCGTGTCGCCGCATGCCGCGGCATGCCGCACCGGAAAGCATCATGCCGAGGCATGCCAGAGCATGCCGCGGCATGCCGCATCAGAAAGCAGCATGCTGCAGCAGAAGGCAGCAGAAAGCAGCATGCCGCAGCAGAAAGCAGCATGCCGCGCAAGAAGGGAGCATGCCGCGGCATGCCGCAGCAGAAAGCAGCATGCCGCGGCATGCCGCAGCAGAAAGCAGCATTCCGCTGCATCATGCGGCATGCTGCACCAGAAAGCGGCATGCCGAGGCATGCCACAACATGCCGCAGCAGTCAACAGCACGCCGCAATATGCCACCGCATGCCGCAAGGTGCCGCAGCATGCCGCGGCATGCCACAGCATAAAGCCGCATGCCGCAGCAGAAAGCAGCATAAAGCAGCATGCCGCAGCAGAAAGGGGCATGCCGCGGCGGAAAGCAGCATGCAGCAGCAGAAAGCACCATGCCCCAACAGAAAGCAGCATGCCGCAGCAGAAAGCAGCGTGCCTGCAACAGAAAGCAGCGTGTCGCCGCATGCCGCGGCATGCCGCACGTGAAAGCATCATGCCGAGGCATGCCACAGCATGCCGCGGCGTGCCGCAGCAGAAAGCATTATGTTGCAGCAGAAGGCAGCAGAAAGCATCATGCCGCGCAAGAAAGGAGCATGCCGCAGCAGAAAGCCGCATGCCGCATCATGCCGTAGCAGAAAGCAGCATGCCAAGGCATGCCACAGCATGCTGCACCAGAAAGCAGCACGGCGCAGCAGAAAGCAGCATGCCGCAGCAAAAAGCGGCATGCCGCAGCAGAAAACAGCATGCCCCAACATAAAGTAGCATGCCGCAGCATGCCGCAGCACAAAGCGGCATGCCGCGGCATGCCGCAGCAGAAAGCAGCGTGCCGAGGCATGCCACAGCATGCCGCAGCAGACAGCAGCATGCCGCAGCAGATAGCAGCATGCCGCGGCATGCCGCGGCAGAAAGCAGCAGAAAATAGCACGCCGCAATATGCCACAGCATGGCGCAGGGTGCCGCAGCAGAAAGCAGCATGCCTGCAACAGAAAGCAGTGTGTCGCCGCATGCCGCGGGATGCCGCACCGGAAAGCAGCATGCCGAGGCATGCCACAGCATGCCGCAGCATGCCGTGGCAGAAAGCAGCATGCTGCAGCAGAAAGCAGCGTGCCGCAGCATGCCGCAGCAGTAAGCAGCATGCGGCAGCATGCCGCAGCAATAAGCAGCATGCGGCAGCAGAAAGCAGCATGCCCCAAGAGACAGCAGCATGCCGCAGCATGCCGTAGCAGATGCAGCATGCCTGCAACAGAAAGCAGCGTGTCGCCGCATGCCGCGGCATGCCGCACCGGAAAGCATCATGCCGAGGCATGCCACAGCCTGCCGCGGCATGCCGCGGCAGAACTCAGCATGCCGCGGCAAAAAGCAGCATGCCGCACAAGAAAGGAGCATGCCGCAGCAGAAAGCGGCATGCCGCAGCAGATAGCGCGGCATGCTGCTTTCTGCTGCTGCATGCCGCGGCATGCTGCACCAGAAAGCAGCATGCCGAGGCATGCCACAGCATGCCGCACCAGAAAGCAGCACGCCGCAGCAGAAAGCAGCGTGCCGCAGCAGAAAACAGCATGCCGCAACATGCCGCATCAGAAAGCAGCCGAAAACAGCACGCCGCAATATGCCACAACATGCTGCAGGGTGCCGCAACATGTCGCGGCATGCCATAGCAGAAAGCAGCATGCCATAGCAGAAAGCAGCATGCCGCACCAAAAAGCAGGAAAAATCAGCATGCCGCGGCAGAAAGCAGCATGCCGCGGCATGCCGCGGCATACCGCGGCAGGAAGCAGCATGCTTCAGCAGGAAGCCACATACCGCACCATGCCGCAACAGAAAGCAGGATGCCGCAGCAAAAAGCGGCATGCGGCACCAGAAAGCAGCATGCCCCAACAGAAAGTAGCATGCCGCAGCATGCCGCAGCAGAAAGTGGCATGCCGCGGCATGCCACAGCAGAAACCAGCGTGCTGCGGCATGCCACAGCATGCCGCAGCGTGCCGGAGCAGACAGCATGCCGCAGTAGAAAGCAGCATACCGCATGCCACAGCCGAAAGCAACAGAAAATGACACACCGCAATATGCCACAGCATGGCGCAGGGTGCCGCAGCATGCCGCTGCATGCCGCAGCAGAAAGCAGCATGCCGCAGCAGTAAGTATGCCACAGTATGCCGCAGGAGAAAGCGGCATGCCGCTGCATGTCGCAGCAGAAAGCGGCATGCCGCAACCGAAAGCAGCATGCCGCAGCATGCCGCAGCAGAAAGCAGCATGCCGCAACAGGAAGCAACATGCCGCAGCATGCCGCGGCACAAAGCATCATGCCGCAGCAGAAAGCAGGATGCCCCACCAGAAAGCAGCATGCCGCAGCAGGAAGCAACACGCCGCAGCATGCCGCTTTCTGCTGCCGCATGCTTCGGCATGCTGCTTTCTGCAACCGCATGCTGCTTTCTGCTGCGGCATGCTGCCTTCTGCTGCAGCATGCTGGTTTCTGCCGCGGCATGCCACACCACAGCATGCCGCAGCATGCCGCAGCAGAAAGCAGCATGGCGGAGTAGAAAGCTGCATGCCGCCGCATGCCGCAACCGAAAGCAGCAGAAAATAGCACGCCGCAATATGCCACAGCATGGCGCAAGCAGCCGCGGCATGCCGCGGCATGCCGCCGCATGCCGCAGCAGGAAGCGGCATGCCGCAGTAGAAAGCAGAATGCCCCACCAGAAAGCAGCATGCTGCGGCATGCCGCAACAGAAAGCGGCATGCCGCGGCAGAAAGCAGCACGCCGCCGCATGCCGCGGCATGCGGCGGCAGAAAGCACCATGCCGCGGCAGCACGCAGCAGAAAGGAACGTGCCGCAGTGGAAGGCAGCAGAAAGCAGCATGCCGGAGCAGAAAGCAGCATGCAGCGGCATGCCGCAGCAGAAAGCAGCATGCGGCAGCAGGAAGCAACATGCCGCAGCACAAAGCAGTATGCCGCAGCAGAAAGCAGGATGCCCCACCAGAAAGCAGCATGCGCAGCATGCCGCAGCATGCTGCCGCAGAAAGCAGCATGCCGCGGCATGCCGTGGCAGAAAGCGGCGTGCCGCAGCAGAAAGCAGCATGCCGCAGCATGCCACAGCAGAAAGCAGCAGAAAACAGCACACCACAATATGCCGCGGCATGCCACATCAGAAAGCAGCATGCCGCAGCATCAAGCAGCCGAAAGCAGCATGCCGCATCAGAACGCAGCAGAAAGCAGCATGCCGTAGTAGAAGGCAGCAGAACGCAACATGCCGCGGCAGAAAGCAGCATGATGCGGCAGGAAGCAACATTGCGAGGCATGCAGCAGCATGCCGCCGCAGAAAGCGGCATGCCGCGGCATGCCGCAGCAGAAAGCAGCATGCCGCTGCATACCGCGGCATGCTGCACCTGAAAGCAGCATGCCGAGGCATGCCGCGGCAGAAAGCAGCACGCCGCAGCGGAAAGCAGAATGCCGCAGCGGAAAGCAGCATGCCACAGCCGAAAGCAGCAGAAAGCAGCACGCCGCAATATGCCACGGCATGCTCAGGGTGCCGTAGCATGCCGCGGCATGCCAGAGCAGAAAGCAGCATGCCGCAGCAGTAAGCGGCAGAAAGCAGCAAAAAGCAGCATTCAGCAGCAGAAAGCAGCATGCCGCAGCAGAAAGCAGCATGCCGCGGAATCCCCCCGCATGCGGCGGTATGCTGCTTTCTGCTGCGGCATGCCGCGGCATGCTGCTTTCTGCTGCCGCTTGCTGCTTTCTGCTGCGGCATGCTGCTTTCTTCTGCAGCATCCTGCTTTGTGCCGCGGCATGCCGCACCAGAAAGCGGCATGCCGAGGCATGCCACAGCATGCCGCAGCAGAAAGCGGCATGCCGCGGCAGAAAGCAGCTGAAAACAGCACGCCGCAATATGCCACAGCATGCCGCATGGTGCCGCAGCATGCCGCAGCAGAAAGCACCATGCCGCGGCACAAAGCAGCATGCCGCCGCAGAAAGCAGCATGCCGCGGCATGCCGCAGAAGAAAGCAGCATGCCGCAGCAAAAAGCAGCGTGCCGCGGCACGCCGCATCATGCTGCGGCAGAAAGGTGCATGCTCCTGCAGGAAGCAACATGCCGCAGCATGCCGCCGCAGGAAGCAACATGCCGCACTACGCCGCAGCAGAAAGCAGCATGCTGCCGCAGAAACCAGCATGCCCCACCAGAAAGCAGCGTGCCTCACCAGAAAGCAGCATGCCGCCGCATGCCCCGGCGTGCTGCAACAGAAAGGAGCATGCCGAGGCATGGCACAGCATGCCGCGGCATACCGGACCAGAAAGCAACACCCCGCAGCAGACGCACCATACCGCAGCAGAAAGCAGCATGCCGTAGCATGCCGCAGCAGAAAACAAGCAGAACACAGCACGCCGCAGTATGCCACAGCATGCAGTAGGGTGCCGCGGCATGCCGCAGCATGCCGCCGCAGAAAGCCGCATGCCGTAGTAGAAAGCAGCATGCCGCGGCAGAAAGCAGCATGCCGCAGCAGAGAGCTGCATGCAGCGGCATGCCGCAGCATGCCGCGGCAGAAAGCAGCATGCCGCGCCACGAAGCATCATGCCGCGGCATGCCGCGGCATGAAGCAACATGCCGCGCCATGCCGCCGCATGCCGCCGCGAAAAGCAGCATGCCGCGGCATGCCATAGGAGAAAGCAGCATGCCGCTGCATACCGCGGCATGCTGCACCAGAAAGCAGCATGCCGAGGCATGCCGCAGCAGAAAGCAGCACGCCGCAGCAGAAAGCACCATGCCGCAGCAGAAAGCAGCATGCCGCAGCATGCCACAGCAGACAGCAGCAGAAAGCACCACGCCGCAATATGCCACGGCATTCTCAGGGTGCCGCAGCATGCCGTGCCATAGGAGAAAGCAGCATGCCGTAGCAGAAAGCAGCATGCCGCGGCAGAAAGCAGCATGCCGCAGCAGAGAGCAGCATGCAGCGGCATGCCGCAGCATGCCGCGGCACAAAGGGGCATGCCGCGGCATGCCGCCGCATGCCGCCGCAAAAAGCAGCATGCCGCGGCATGCCGCAGCAGAAAGTAGCATGCCGCTGCATACCGCGGCATGCTGCACCAGAAAGCAGCATGCCGAGGCATGCCGCAGCAGAAAGCAGCACGCCGGAGCAGAAAGCAGCATGCCGCAGCAGAAAGCAGCATGCCGCAGCATGCCACAGCAGAAAGCAGCAGAAGGCAGCACGCCGCAATATGCCACGGCATGCTCAGGGTGCCGCAGCATGCCGCGGCATGCCATAGCAGAAAGCAGCATGCCGCAGCAGTAAGCAGCAGAAAGCAGCAAAAAGCAGCATTCAGCGGCACAAAGCAGCAGAAAGCAGCATGCCGCAGCAGAAAGCAGCATGCCGCGGAATCCCCCCGCATGCGGCGGCATGCTGCTTTCTGCTGCCGCATGCTGCTTTCTGCTGCCGCATGCTTCGGCATGCTGCTTTCTGCTGCCGCATGCTGCTTTCTGCTGCCGCATGCCGCTTTCTGCTGCGGCATGCTGCTTCCCGCTGCAGCATACCTCTTTCTGCCGCGGCATGCCGCACCAGAAAGCGGCATGCCGAGGCATGCCGCAGCATGCCGCAGCAAAAAGCAGCATGCCGCAGCAGAAAGCAGCAGAAAACAGCACGCCGCAATATGCCACAGCATGCCGCACGGTGCCGCAGCATGCCGCAGCAGAAAGCAGCATGCCGCAGCAGAAAGCAGCATGCCGCCGCAGAAAGCAGCATGCCGCAGCAGAAAGCAGCAGAAAGCAGCATGCCGCAGCAAACAGCAGCATGCCGCGGCACGCCGCGTCACGCCGCGGCAGAATGGAGCATGCTGCAGCATGAAGCAACATGCCGCAGCATGCCGCCGCAGGAAGCAACATGCCGCACTATGCCGCAGCAGAAAGCAGCATGCCCCACCAGAAAGCAGCGTGCCCCACCAGAAAGAAGCATGCCGCGGCATGCCGCGGCAAAAAGCAGTATGCCGCCGCATGCCGCGGCATGCCGCACCAGAAAGGAGCATGCCGAGGCATGCCACAGCATGCCGCGGCATGCCGCACCAGAAAGCAACACCCCGCAGCAGAAAGCAGCATGCCGCAGCAGAGAGCAGCATGCAGCGGCATGCCGCAGCATGCCGCGGCACAAAGGGGCATGCCGCGGCATGCCGCCGCATGCCGCCGCAGAAAGCAGCATGCCGCGGCATGCCGCAGCAGAAAGTAGCATGCCGCTGCATACCGCGGCATGCTGCACCAGAAAGCAGCATGCCGAGGCATGCCGCAGCAGAAAGCAGCACGCCGGAGCAGAAAGCAGCATGCCGCAGCAGAAAGCAGCATGCCGCAGCATGCCACAGCAGAAAGCAGCAGAAGGCAGCACGCCGCAATATTCCACGGCATGCTCAGGGTGCCGCAGCATGCCGCGGCATGCCATAGCAGAAAGCAGCATGCCGCAGCAGTAAGCAGCAGAAAGCAGCAAAAAGCAGCATTCAGCGGCACAAAGCAGCAGAAAGCAGCATGCCGCAGCAGAAAGCAGCATGCCGCGGAATCCCCCCGCATGCGGCGGCATGCTGCTTTCTGCTGCCGCATGCTGCTTTCTGCTGCCGCATGCTTCGGCATGCTGCTTTCTGCTGCCGCATGTTGCTTTCTGCTGCCGCATGCCGCTTTCTGCTGCGGCATGCTGCTTCCCGCTGCAGCATACCTCTTTCTGCCGCGGCATGCCGCACCAGAAAGCGGCATGCCGAGGCATGCCGCAGCATGCCGCAGCAAAAAGCAGCATGCCGCAGCAGAAAGCAGCAGAAAACAGCACGCCGCAATATGCCACAGCATGCCGCACGGTGCCGCAGCATGCCGCAGCAGAAAGCAGCATGCCGCAGCAGAAAGCAGCATGCCGCCGCAGAAAGCAGCATGCCGCAGCAGAAAGCAGCAGAAAGCAGCATGCCGCAGCAAACAGCAGCATGCCGCGGCACGCCGCGTCACGCCGCGGCAGAATGGAGCATGCTGCAGCATGAAGCAACATGCCGCAGCATGCCGCCGCAGGAAGCAACATGCCGCACTATGCCGCAGCAGAAAGCAGCATGCCCCACCAGAAAGCAGCGTGCCCCACCAGAAAGAAGCATGCCGCGGCATGCCGCGGCAAAAAGCAGTATGCCGCCGCATGCCGCGGCATGCCGCACCAGAAAGGAGCATGCCGAGGCATGCCACAGCATGCCGCGGCATGCCGCACCAGAAAGCAACACCCCGCAGCAGAAAGCAGCATGCCGCAGCACAAAGCAGCCTCCCGTAGCATGCCGCAGCAGAAAACAAGCAGAACATACCACGCCGCAATATGTCACAACGTGCCATAGGGTGCCGCGGCATGCTGCAGCATGCCGCCGCAGAAAGCAGCATGCCGCAGCAGAAAGCAGCATGCCGCAGCAGAAAGCGGCGTGCCGCAGCAGAAAGCAGCATGCCGCACCAGAAAGCAGCATGCCGAGGCATGCCACATTATGCCGCAGCAAAAAGCAGCACGCCGCAGTACAAAGCAGTATGCCGCAGCAGAAAGCAGCATGCCGCAGCATGCCGCGGCATGCTGCACCAAAAAGCAACATGCCGAGGCATGCCGCCGCATGCCGCGGCAGAAAGCGGCATGCTGCAGCAGAAAGAAGCATGCCGCAGCATGTCGCAGCAGAAAGCAGCATGCCGCAGCAGAAAGCAACATGCCCACCAGAAAGCAACATGCCGCAGTATGCCGCAGCAGAAAGCAGCAGAAAACCGCATGCCGCAGTATGCCACAGCATGCCGCAGGGTGCCGCAGCATGCGGCAGCATGCCGCCGCAGAAAGCGGCATGCCGCGGCAGAAAGCAGCATGCCGCCGCAGAAAGCAGCATACCGCAGCAGAAAGACGCATGCCGCAACAGAAAGCGGCATGCCGCAGCAGCAAGCAGTATGCCGCAGCAGCAAGCAGTATGCCGCCGCATGCCCCCCCAGAAAGCAGCATGCCGCAGCGGAAAGCAGCATGCCGCGGTATGCCACACCATGCCGCCTCAGAAAAGCGGCGTGCTGCAGCCGAAAGTGGCATGCTGCAGTAGGAAGCAGCATGCCGCAGCATGCCGCAGCAGAAAGCAGAGGCAAACAGCATGCCGCAATATGCCACGGCATGCCGCAGGGTGCCGCAGCATTCTGCCTCAGAAAGCCGCATGCCGCAGCAGCAAGCAGCATGCCGCGGCATGCCGCGTCAGAAAGCAGCATGCCACAGCAAGCCGCAGCAGAAAGCAGCATGCCACAGCATGCCGCAGCAGAAAGCAGCATGCGGTGGCACAAAGTAGCATGCCACAGTATGCCGCGGCTTGCCGCTTCCGCGCCACAAAGCAGCATGCCGAAGCAGAAAGCAGCATGCTGCGGCATGCCGCTGCATACCGCAGCATGCCTCGGCAGAAAGCAGCGCGCCGCGACATGCCGCGGTAGTACGCAGCATACCGCGGCTTGCCACGGCATGCCGCAAAGTGCCGCATTATGCCGCAGCATGCCACAACAGAAAGCACCATGCCGCGGCATGCCGAAGTATGCCGCAGCAGAATGCAGCATGCCGTAGCAGAAAGCAGCATGCCGCAGCATGCCGCAGCAGAAAGCAGCATGCCGCGGCATGCCGCGGCATGCCAGAGGGTGCCGCCGCATACCGCAGCATGCCGCGGCAGAAAGCAGCATGCTGCGGCAGAAAGCAGCATGCCGCATCAAAAAGCAGCATGCCGCAGGAGAAAGCAGCAGAAAGCTGCATGCCACAAGAAAAAGCAGCAGAAAGCAGCTTGCCGCAACAGAAAGCAGCATACCGCGGCGTGCCGCGGCACGCCGTGGCAGAAAGCAGCATGCTGCAGCAGGAAGCAGCATGCCGCGGCATCCCGAGGCACGGCGCCTAGTAAGCAGCATGCCGCCGCATGCCGCGGCATCCTGCACCAGAAAGCAGCATGCCGAGGCATGCCACAGCATGCCGCAGCAGAAAGCAGCATGCCGCGGCATGCCGCGGCAGAAAGCAGCATGCCGCAGGAGAAAGCAGCAAAAAGCACCATGCCGCAGCAAAAAGCAGCGGAAAGCACCATGCCGCAGCAGGAAGCAACATGCCGTGGCATGCCGCGGCAGAAGCCATGCCGCGACATGCCGCGGTATGCTGCACCAGAAAGCATCATGCGAAGGCATGCCACATTATGCCGCAGCAAAAAGCAGCACGCCGCAGTACAAAGCAGCATGCCGCAGCAGAAAGCAGCATGTCGCAGCATGCCGCAGCAGAAAGCAGCATGCCGCAGTAGAAAGCAACATGCCCCACCAGAAAGCAACATGCCGCAGCATGCCGCAGCAAAAAGCAGCAGAAAACCGCATGCCGCAGCAGAAAGAAGCATGCCGCAGCAGACAGCGGCATGCCGCAGCAGCAAGCAGTATGCCGCCGCATGCCCCCCTAGAAAGCAGCATGCAGCAGCAGAAAGCCGTATGCCGCGGCATGCCACACCATGCCGCCTCAGAAAGCAGCATGCTGCAGCAGAAAGTGGCATGCTGCAGCAGGAAGCAGCATGCCGCAGCATGCCGCAGCAGAAAGCAGAAGCAAACAGCATGCCGCAATATGCCGCAGGAAGCCGCACGGTGCCGCAGCATGCCGCAGCATTCCGCCTCAGAAAGCAGCATGCCGCGGCAGCAAGCAGCATGCCGCGGCATGCCGCGTCAGAAAGCAGCATGCCACAGCATGCCGCAGCAGAAAGAAGCATGCCACAACATGCCGCAGCAGAAAGCAGCATGCGGTGGCACAAAGTAGTAAGCCACAGTATGCCGCGGCATGCCGCGGCATGCCGCTTCCGCGCCAAAAAGCAGCATGCCGAAGTAGAAAGCAGCCTGCTGCGGTATGCGGCTGCATACCGCAGCATGCCTCGGCAGAAAGCAGCACGCCGCGACATGCCGCGGCAGTACGCAGCATACCGCGGCTTGCCACAGCATGCCGCAAAGTGCCGCATTATGCCGGAGCATGCCACCACAGAAAGCAGCATGCCGCGGCATGCCGAAGTATGCCGCAGCAGAATGCAGCATGCCGTAGCAGAAAGCAGCATGCCGCAGCATGCCGCGGCAGAAAGCAGCATGCCACAGGAGAAAGCAGCAGAAAGCACCATGCCGCAGCAAAAAGCAGCGGAAAGCACCATGCCGCAGCAGGAAGCAACATGCCGCGGCATGCCGCGGCAGAAAGCATGCCGCGGCATGCCGCGGTATGCTGCACCAGAAAGCATCATGCGAAGGCATGCCACATTATGCCGCAGCAAAAAGCAGCACGCCGCAGTACAAAGCAGCATGCCGCGGCAGAAAGCAGCATGTCGCAGCATGCCGCAGCAGAAAGCAGCATGCCGCAGTAGAAAGCAACATGCCCCACCAGAAAGCAACATGCCGCAGCATGCCGCAGCAAAAAGCAGCAGAAAACCGCATGCCGCAGTGTGCCACAACATGCCGCAGGGTGCCGCAACATGCCACAGCATGCCGCCGCAGAAAGCGGCCTGCCGCAGCAGAAAGCAGCATGCCGCGGCATGCCGCCGCATGAAGCAGCATGCCGCAGCAGAAAGACGCATGCCGCAGCAGACAGCGGCATGCCGCAGCAGCAAGCAGTATGCCGCCGCATGCCCCCCTAGAAAGCAGCATGCCGCAGCAGAAAGCCGTATGCCGCGGCATGCCACACCATGCCGCCTCAGAAAGCAGCATGCTGCAGCAGAAAGTGGCATGCTGCAGCAGGAAGCAGCATGCCGCAGCACAAAGCAGAAGCAAACAGCATGCCGCAATATGCCGCAGCATGCCGCACGGTGCCGCAGCATGCCGCAGCATGCCGCCTCAGAAAGCAGCATGCCGCGGCAGCAAGCAGCATGCCGCGGCATGCCGCGTCAGAAAGCAGCATGCCACAGCATGCCGCAGCAGAAAGAAGCATGCCACAACATGCCGCAGCAGAAAGCAGCATGCGGTGGCACAAAGTAGTATGCCACAGTATGCCGCGGCATGCCGCGGCATGCCGCTTCCGCGCCAAAAAGCAGCATGCCGAAGTAGAAAGCAACATGCTGCGGTATGCGGCTGCATACCGCAGCATGCCTCGGCAGAAAGCAGCACGGCGCGACATGCCGCGGCAGTACGCAGCATACCGCGGCTTGCCACAGCATGCCGCAAAGTGCCGCATTATGCCGCAGCATGCCACAACAGAAAGCAGCATGCCGCGGCATGCCGAAGTATGCCGCAGCAGAAAGCCGCATGCCGCGGCATGCCGCAGCAGAAAGCAGCATGCCGCGGCATGCCGCGGCATGCCAGAGGGTGCCGCCGCATGCCGCACCATGCCGCGGCAGAAAGCAGCATGCCACGGCAGAAAGCAGCATGCCGCATCAAAAAGCAGCATGACGCAAGAGAAAGCAGCAGAAAGCTGCATGCCGCAACAAAAAGCAGCAGAAAGCAGCTTGCCGCAACAGAAAGCAGCATACCGCGGCGTGCCGCAGCACGCCGCGGCAGAAAGCAGCATGCTGCAGCAGGAAGCAACATGGCGCGGCGTGCCGAGGCACGACGCCGCAGCAAGCAGCATGCCGCTGCATGCCGCGGCATGCTGCACCAGAAAGCAGCATGCCGAGGCATGCCACAGCATGCCGCAGCAGAAAGCAGCATGCCGCGGCAGAAAGCAGCATGCCGCAGGAGAAAGCAGCGGAAAGCACCATGCCGCAGCAGGAAGCAACATGCCGCGGCATGCCGCGGCAGAAAGCATGCCGCGGCATGCCGCGGTATGCTGCACCAAAAAGCATCATGCGGAGGCATGCCACATTATGCCGCAGCAAAAAGCAGCACGCCGCAGTACAAAGCAGCATGCCGCAGCAGAAAGCAGCATGCCGCGGCATGCCACGGCATGCTGCACCAAAAAGCAACATGCCGAGGCATGTCGCCGCATGCCGCCGCATGCTGCGGCAGAAAGCGGCATGCCGCAGCAGAAAGCAGCATGTCGCAGCATGCCGCAGCAGAAAGCAACATGCCGCAGCAGAAAGCAACATGCCCCACCAGAAAGCAACATGCCGCAGCAGGCCGCAGCAGAAAGCAGCAGAAAACCGCATGCCGCAGTATGCCACAACATGCCGCAGGTTGCCGCAGCATGCCACGGCATTTCGCCGCAGAAAGCGGCATGCCGCAGCAGAAAGCAGCATGCCGCGGCATGCCGCCGCAGAAAGCAGCATGCCGCAGCAGAAAGACGCATGCCGCAGCAGAAAGCGGCATGCCGCGGCAGCAAGCAGTATGCCGCAGCAGAAAGCAGCATGCCGCGGCATGCCACACCATGCCGCCTCATAAAGCAGCATGCTGCAGGAGAAAGTGGCATGCTGCAGCAGGAAGCAGCATGCCGCAGCATGCCGCAGCAGAAAGCAGAAGCAAACAGCATGCCGCAATATGCCACAGCATGCCGCAGGGTGCCGCAGCATGCCGCAGCATGCCGCCTCAGAAAGCAGCATGCCGTGGCAGAAAGCAGCATGCCGCGGTATGCCACACCATGCCGCCTCAGAAAAGCAGCATGCTGCAGCAGAAAGTGGCATGCTGCAGTAGGAAGCAGCATGCCGCAGCATGCCGCAGCAGAAAGCAGAAGCAAACAGCATGCCGCAATATGCCACAGCATGCCGCAGGGTGCCGCCGCATGCCGCAGCATGCCGCCTCAGAAAGCAGCATGCCGCAGCAGCAAGCAGCATGCCGCGGCATGCCGCGTCAGAAAGCAGCATGCCGCAGCAGAAAGCAGCATGCCACAGCATGCCGCAGCAGAAAGCATCATGCGGTGGCATAAAGTACCATGCCACAGTATGCCGCGGCATGCCGCTTCCGCGCCACAAAGCAGCATGCCGAAGCAGAAAGCAGCATGCTGCAGCATGCCGCTGCATACCGCGGCATGCCTCGGCAGAAAGCAGCACGCCGCGACATGCCGCGGCAGTGCGCAGCATACCGCGGCTTGCCACAGCATGCCGCAAAGTGCCGCATTATGCCGCAGCATGCCACAACAGAAAGCAGCATGCCGCGGCATGCCGAAGTATGCCGCAGCACAATGCAGCATGCCGTAGCAGAAAGCAGCATGCCGCAGCATGCCGCAGCAGAAAGCAGCACACCGCGGCATGCCGCGGCATGCCAGAGGGTGCCGCCGCATGCCGCAGCATGCCGCGGCAGAAAGTAGCATGCCGCGGCAGAAAGCAGCATGCCGCATCAAAAAGCAGCATTCCGCAGGAGAAAGCAGCAGAAAGCTGCATGCCACAGCAAAAAGCAGCAGAAAGCAGCTTGCCGCAACACAAAGCAGCATACCGCGGCGTGCCGCGGCACGCCGCGGCAGAAAGCAGCATGCTGCAGCAGGAAGCAGCATGCCGCGGCATCCCGAGGCACGGCGCCGCAGCAAGCAGCATGCCGCCGCATGCCGCGGCATCCTGCACCAGAAAGCAGCATGCCGAGGCATGCCACAGCATGCCGGAGCAGAAAGCAGCATGCCGCGGCATGCCGCGGCAGAAAGCAGCATGCCGCAGGAGAAAGCAGCAGAAAGCACCATGCCGCAGCAAAAAGCAGTGGAAAGCACCATGCCGCAGCAGGAAGCAACATGCCCTGGCATGCCGCGGCAGAAAGCATGTCGCGGCATGCCGCGGTATGCTGCACCAGAAAGCATCATGCGGAGGCATGCCACATTATGCCGCAGCAAAAAGCAGCACGCCGCAGTACAAAGCAGCATGCCGCAGCAGAAAGCAGCATGTCGCAGCATGCCGCAGCAGAAAGCAGCATGCCGCAGTAGAAAGCAACATGCCCCACCAGAAAGCAACATGCCGCAGCATGCCGCAGCAGAAAGCAGAAGCAAACAGCATGCCGCAATATGCCACAGCATGCCGCAGGGTGCCGCAGCATGCCGCAGCATGCCGCCTCAGAAAGCAGCATGCCGTGGCAGAAAGCAGCATGCCGCGGTATGCCACACCATGCCGCCTCAGAAAAGCAGCATGCTGCAGCAGAAAGTGGCATGCTGCAGTAGGAAGCAGCATGCCGCAGCATGCCGCAGCAGAAAGCAGAAGCAAACAGCATGCCGCAATATGCCACAGCATGCCGCAGGGTGCCGCCGCATGCCGCAGCATGCCGCCTCAGAAAGCAGCATGCCGCAGCAGCAAGCAGCATGCCGCGGCATGCCGCGTCAGAAAGCAGCATGCCGCAGCAGAAAGCAGCATGCCACAGCATGCCGCAGCAGAAAGCATCATGCGGTGGCACAAAGTACCATGCCACAGTATGCCGCGGCATGCCGCTTCCGCGCCACAAAGCAGCATGCCGAAGCAGAAAGCAGCATGCTGCAGCATGCCGCTGCATGCCTCGGCAGAAAGCAGCACGCCGCGACATGCCGCGGCAGTGCGCAGCATACCGCGGCTTGCCACAGCATGCCGCAAAGTGCCGCATTATGCCGCAGCATGCCACAACAGAAAGCAGCATGCCGCGGCATGCCGAAGTATGCCGCAGCACAATGCAGCATGCCGTAGCAGAAAGCAGCATGCCGCAGCATGCCGCAGCAGAAAGCAGCACACCGCGGCATGCCGCGGCATGCCAGAGGGTGCCGCCGCATGCCGCAGCATGCCGCGGCAGAAAGCAGCATGCCGCGGCAGAAAGCAGCATGCCGCATCAAAAAGCAGCATTCCGCAGGAGAAAGCAGCAGAAAGCTGCATGCCACAGCAAAAAGCAGCAGAAAGCAGCTTGCCGCAACACAAAGCAGCATACCGCGGCGTGCCGCGGCACGCCGCGGCAGAAAGCAGCATGCTGCAGCAGGAAGCAGCATGCCGCGGCATCCCGAGGCACGGCGCCGCAGCAAGCAGCATGCCGCCGCATGCCGCGGCATCCTGCACCAGAAAGCAGCATGCCGAGGCATGCCACAGCATGCCGGAGCAGAAAGCAGCATGCCGCGGCATGCCGCGGCAGAAAGCAGCATGCCGCAGGAGAAAGCAGCAGAAAGCACCATGCCGCGGCAAAAAGCAGTGGAAAGCACCATGCCGCAGCAGGAAGCAACATGCCCTGGCATGCCGCGGCAGAAAGCATGTCGCGGCATGCCGCGGTATGCTGCACCAGAAAGCATCATGCGGAGGCATGCCACATTATGCCGCAGCAAAAAGCAGCACGCCGCAGTACAAAGCAGCATGCCGCAGCAGAAAGCAGCATGTCGCAGCATGCCGCAGCAGAAAGCAGCATGCCGCAGTAGAAAGCAACATGCCCCACCAGAAAGCAACATGCCGCAGCATGCCGCAGCAAAAAGCAGCACAAAACCGCATGCCGCAGTGTGCCACAACATGCCGCAGGGTGCCGCAGCATGCCACAGCATGCCGCCGCAGAAAGCGGCATGCCGCAGCAGAAAGCAGCATGCCGCGGCATGCCGCCGCATGAAGCAGCATGCCGCAGCAGAAAGACGCATGCCGCAGCAGAAAGCGGCATGCCGCAGCAGCAAGCAGTATGCCGCCGCATGCCCCCCTAGAAAGCAGCATGCCGCAGCAGAAAGCCGTATGCCGCGGCATGCCACACCATGCCGCCTCAGAAAGCAGCATGCTGCAGCAGAAAGTGGCATGCTGCAGCAGGAAGCAGCATGCCGCAGCATGCCGCAGCAGAAAGTAAAAGCAAACAGCATGCCGCAATATGCCACAACATGCCGCACGGTGCCGCAGCATGCCGCAACATGCCGCCTCAGAAAGCAGCATGCCGCGGCAGCAAGCAGCATGCCGCGGCATGCCGCGTCAGAAAGCAGCATGCCACAGCATGCCGCAGCAAAAAGAAGCATGCCACAGCATGCCGCAGCAGAAAGCAGCATGCGGTGGCACAAAGTAGTATGCCACAGTATGCTGCGGCATGCCGCGGCATGCCGCTTCCGCGCCAAAAAGCAGCATGCCGAAGTAGAAAGCAGCATGCTGCGGTATGCGGCTGCATACCGCAGCATGCCTCGGCAGAAAGCAGCACGCCGCGACATGCCGCGGCAGTACGCAGCATACCGCGGCTTGCCACAGCATGCCGCAAAGTGCCGCATTATGCCGCAGCATGCCACAACAGAAAGCAGCATGCCGCGGCATGCCGAAGTATGCCGCAGCAGAATGCAGCATGCCGTAGCAGAAAGCAGCATGCCGCAGCATGCCGCAGCAGAAAGCAGCACACCGCGGCATGCCGCGGCATGCCAGAGGGTGCCGCCGCATGCCGCGGCATGCCGCGGCAGAAAGCAGCATGCCGCATCAAAAAGCTGCATGCCGCAACAAGAAGCAGCAGAAAGCAGCTTGCCGCAACAGAAAGCAGCATACCGCGGCGTGCCGCTGCACGCCGCGGCAGAAAGCAGCATGCTGCAGCAGGAAGCAACATGCCGCGGCATGCCGAGGCACGCCGCCGCAGCAAGCAGCATGCCGCCGCATGCCGCGGCATGCTGCACCAGAAAGCAGCATGCCGAGGCATGCCACAGCATGCCGCAGCAGAAAGCAGCATGCCGCGGCATGCCGCGGCAGAAAGCAGCATGCCGCAGGAGAAAGCAGCAGAAAGCACCATGCCGCAGCAAAAAGCAGCGGAAAGCACCATGCCGCAGCAGGAAGCAACATGCCGCGGGATGCCGCGGCAGAAACCATGCCGCGGCATGCCGCGGTATGCTGCACCAAAAAGCATCATGCGGAGGCATGCCACATTATGCAGCAGCAAACAGCAGCACGCCGCAGTACAAAGCAGCATGCCGCAGCAGAAAGCAGCATGCCGCAGCATGCCACGGCATGCTGCACCAAAAAGCAACATGCCGAGGCATGCCGCCGCATGCCGCCGCATGCCGCGGCAGAAAGCGGCATGCCGCAGCAGAAAGCAGCATGTCGCAGCATGCCGCAGCAGAAAGCAGCATGCCGCAGCAGAAAGCAACATGCCCCACCAAAAAGCAACATGCCGCAGCAGGCCGCAGCAGAAAGCAGCAGAAAACCGCATGCCGCAGTATGCCACAGCATGCCGCAGGTTGCCGCAGCATGCCGCCGCATGCCGCCGCAGAAAGCCGCATGCCGCAGCAAAAAGCAGCATGCCGCGGCATGCCGCAGCAGAAAGACGCATGCCGCAGCAGAAAGCGGCATGCCGCAGCAGCAAGCAGTATGCCGCCGCATGCCCCCCCAGAAAGCAGCATGCCGCACCAGAAAGCAGCATGCCGCGGCATGCCACACCATGCCGCCTCAGAAAGCAGCATGCTGCAGCAGAAAGTGGCATGCTGCAGCAGGAAGCATCATGCCGCAGCATGCCGCAGCACAAAGCAGAAGCAAACAACATGCTGCAATATGCCACAGCATGCCGCAGCATGCCGCCTCAGAAAGCAGCATGCCGCGGCAGCAAGCAGCATGCCGCGGCATGCCGCGTCAGAAAGCAGCATGCCACAGCATGCCGCAGCAGTAAGCAGCATGCCACAGCATGCCGCAGCAGAAAGCAGCATGCGGTGGCACAAAGTAGTATGCCACAGTATGCCGCGGCATGCCGCGGCGTGCCGCTTCCGCGCCAAAAAGCAGCATGCCGCAACAAAAAGCAGCATGCGGCGGCATGCTGCTGCATACCGCAGCATGCCTCGGCAGAAAGCAGCACGCTGCGACATGCCGCGGCAGTACGCAGCGTACAGCGGCTTGCCACAGCATGCCGCAAAGTGCCGCATTATGCTGCAGCATGCCACAGCAGAAAGCAGCATGCCGCGGCATGCCGAAGTATGCCGCGGCAGAATGCAACATGCCGTAGCAGAAAAAAGCATGCCGCCAGAGGGTGCCGGAGCATGCCGCAGCATGCCGCGGGAGAAAGCAGCATGCCGCGGCAGAAAGCAGCATGCCGCATCAGAAAGCAGCATGCCGCAGGAGAAAGCAGCAGAAAGCTGCATGCCGCAGCAAAAAGCAGCAGAAAGCTGCATGCCGCAGCCGAAAGCAGCATACCGCGGCGTGCCGCAGCACGCCGCGGCAGAAAGCAGCATGCTGCAGCAGGAAGCAACATGCCGCGGCGTGCCGAGGCACGCCGCCGCAGCAAGCAGCATGCCGCCGCATGCCGCGGCATGATGCACCGGAAAGCAGCATGCCGAGGCATGCCACAGCATGCCGCAGCAGAAAGCAGCATCCCGCAACATGCCGCAGCATGCCGCAGGAGAAAGCAGCATGCCGCAGGAGAAAGGAGCAGAATGCACCATGCCGCAGCAAAAAGCAGCGGAAAGCACCATGCCGCAGCAGGAAGCAACATGCCGCGGCATGCCGCGGCAGAAAGAATGCCGCGGTATGCTGCACCAGAAAGTATCATGCCGAGGCATGCCACAGCAGAAAGCAGCAGAAAACAGCACGCCGCAATATGCCACAGCATGCTGCAGGGTGCCGCTGCGTGCCGCAGCAGAAAGCCGCATGCCGCAGTAGAAAGCAGCATGCTGCACCAGAAAGCAGCATGCCACACCATGCCGCAGCAGAAAGCCGCATGCTGTAGCAGAAAGCAGCAGAAAGCAGCATGCCGCAGCAGGAACTAGCATGCCGCAGTAGAAAGCAGCATGCCGCAGCAGAAAGCAGCATGTCTCAGTAGAAAGCGGCATGCCGCAGTAGAAAGCAGCATGCCGCAGTAGAAAGCAGCATGCCGCACCACCCTTGGTACACGCTAGAACACCCAATCTTGATCTAGCCTAGAATGCTCTAGCTAGAACGTTCTAGCCTAGATTAGATCAATACTAGAACGATATAATGGCTACAACATATCCCAATTTCTTCGTTGCTCCGCCATGCATGCTTGCTATTGTCCGTAGTGCATTGTTCCATGCTTCCTTCTTTCCCGCTTAGATATTGCACATTTCTATGCAATGAAACGCCCCCCCTCCTCAACCAGGAAGGATACTTCCCTCTTGTCTAAGGCACTACTGGAGTTGAGTGGGGCCTCAAACCTCAAGGATGAGCGGGTGGGCCATTACTTGGCCACGTGGGCGCTATCATGCCCCCTAGCACGGCGGCAATTCAACAACGCCGTCCAACATGTGAACTCCGCCACTTCTACCCAAACCACGGGTGAGGCATGCAAGGCCACTGTTGAGGCACACACCGCCTCCCTACTTCCCCCCACCGCCATGTGTGAACTAGTGCTCAACAAGAGGGCCCCCAAGTCCTCGTGGAGGACCCTCTCGGAGCTCTACACGCTCCGTAAGTTGGAGTATCACCGCACCGTCCCTAGTGGCCCCTACTCCCGTCCAATTTGTACCTAGCGGGCTTTCCAAGCCCGTTGGAAGGAGTTGGTCGCCGCGGTGCAATTGGATAACCCCGTTGCCACGGTGTTGCCCAAGGCCACCGGAATCTCATGGCCCTTCGCCTCATGGGTCACATACATCCTCTCCCGGCCGGGCTTGGTGCGGTCAATCAACCGCACCTTCCCGTTGACGTTCATCGTCCGGGGAGATGCCTACCCCGTGGCCAGGGGCAATTGGACCCAACTCACCATCTCCTTGGCCAACTTCGAGCGCTTGGCCCGGTCCCCAGCGGGCCTTTGGGTGTTGAGCATGGCCAATTGCGATGACAAGGCCATGGAGACCCTTGGGACGTTGTGGAAGAGCAATTGGGAGGTACTCCTCTCACCTAGTGCCTTTCACTCGTTCTAGTTTTGATCTAGTCGGCCTCAAACACCGCTCGCCAGACGCTAGATTGGACTAGACTAGAACGAAATTAACCACCCCCCATGTCTCGTGTTTAGGTGATTCAAGATATCATCGACACGGGGCTCGTCCAATGGGGGGCCTCCAAGGAGGAGGCAATGGTGATCCTCGGGGGGGATCAACCGTGGATGTGACGGGTGATCGGGGTGTCCACATGCCCCCAAGTGGGCTCCATGTTCAATGAGGTGATATGGAGTGCCCCAACGAAGACTTGGGAGGGTAGTGCGAACCCGCGGACCACGCAGGGTGATGAGGCCAACTACACGGCCTTCCTCCTTGGGACGCCATCCTTGCAAGCCGCCGGCTGCAGCGCGCAGCCCATTTTGAAATTGCCACGTGCCTGGGTCGTGTTGTGCATTTTGCACTTGACAATGGCCATGGGCCGCTTGTTGGGGGATTTTGTCGACCGGGAGGCTAGGTCGCCCGACCCTGCGCTCCGTCAAGACCTGCAAGTTCTCCTGTCGGAGAGGCGTGCAGGTTGGAGCGTTTATGGGTCGGCATCCCCGGAAGGGGAAGAGACGACCAATTTTCTTGACGCATGGCCGGATATTGCTAAGTGCCTCGGCATTAGGCCAACCAGGGCCAAGTACAAGGCCATCGCAATCATGTGGGACCTGCCGCAGGCCCTCTATTGTACATATCAGGGCCCTAACCCATTGAATTGTGCTGATGTGGCACGCAATTTGCGGCGACACTGTACTGGTGGAACAGCATCATGGTATCTACTAAGCCATGAGCAGGTTGCAGATACCATGTTGCAGAACATTAAGCCATTTGGCCTGGCTATGTTCTCCGGGGACATTTCGGAAAGCATTAACCGCTTTCTGAAACATGGTCACAACGAGCACAGCAACCGGGGGGGGGGGGGGGGGGGGGGCTGTCGGGTGGAGGGGGTGGGCGAGGTGTCGGGTCGTCAGTGGTCGGCCATCCACAGGGAGGCCAATGTGCAAGCGCAGTGCATGACATGGTTGTTTGCGTACTTTGACGTGTTGTGGGTTGTGCATGGGGGGCCGCGGTCGCAAGTGCCATGCTCGGGCAGGGATACCCTGGAGGTAAGGAGGGGCTAGGGTCACATGCAGGCTTCCCTGAACCAGAGTATTTCAAACCAAGATGGCATCGCAGGAGCAGTTGGACGAGCTGGTGAGGCAGGTATATTTCGTGCTGTGCGTTCTAGCGGTGATCTAGGGAATCGTTCTAGTCTTGATCTAGGCAGCACGATCGGCCGCTAGACTGTCGCTAGAACGCCGCTAGAACAGTTGCCTAGAACGCCGCTAGAACGCTCCTGTGCTACAGAATGCAGCGACCCAGGCGCTGATTGCGCAGATCCTAGAGGCGCAGAGGCGTGCAGCTCCGGCCGAGGAGGCGGAGCCAAAGGCCGAGCAGGCCCCGCACCCCAAGCCCAAGGCACCCCCCCTCGGCAAGCCCAAGTCCAAGCCCAAGCCCCAACCCCAAGCCCCACATCCACAGTCGCCACCCCCTCCCCCATTGGTAGCCCGGAAGGGGGCGGCAGCGCTCCTCGGGGAGGAACCTGAGGAGGTGGAGGAGGTGCGGGGAGAGCTCAAAGGGTTCTTGGATTCCCGCGCCGCCTCCAAAGCGGCCAAGACAAGGGCTGAAGGGAAAGTCTCGGCCTGGGAGGCAAAATTGGCCAGCCTCCGGGAGGAGGAAGCGGAGGAGGAGAGGATCCGCTGGGGGGAGGCCAACCTTCGCAAGGCGAAGCTGAAGGTGGCCGAGAAACAGGAGGCGATCGAGGGGTTCGATCGGGCGGTGAGGCGGAGCGAGAGGGAGTTGGCGTTGGTGGTGGCGAGGGTGAAGGACCAGGAGGTGGACGAGGTGATGGAGGTGGACGTGCAGGGCGAGATGTAGGAGGCGAGCGTGAAGGAGGAGGAGGAGGAGACGAAGCTGGTGGAGGCGGCGCTGGCGGGGGGGGGGGGGGGACGAGCCAGTGGCTCAGGGTGTTGATGGGGTCGAGGGCTGCGGGGGCCATCCAGGACCTGCCATGGGACCCGGCATTTTCTGGCTGGCCCCCACCCCCCAAACCTGGACACCCCCCTCCTCGTCGACCCGGAGAGTCCGGTATGGACCCTCCGGTTTTTGTTGGTGCGGGTGCACCACCGGCTGTTGGGGGCGTGGCGGTGGTTATGGCTGGACGCGGGGGGGGGGGGGGGTTGTCCACCCGGACAAGCCCCTGCGCCTGGGTGGTCGAGGGGTCGTGGGGGTGGCAACGCGAGTTGCCGGGGCCGGGGAATAAGCGATGGGGGGAGGTGCCCCCCCCCCCCCCCGAAAGGGGGGTGAAGATGTTTGAGTTGGCGCAAACCAACATCTTCACCCCCGAGCGGAAAAGGGGGGGGGGGGGCACCCACTGGCGATTCGTCGCCCACTGCTGGCAGGGGCTGGGCTTGGGGGGGGGTTGAGTTGGTGGGGAAGGCCTGGGTCTGGACGCCGAGCTGGTCGGCGCTGCTAAACTTCGGGGGTTTCAACCCCGAGGCTGCGAACCGGGGGGTGTATGCCGGGGTGGTGCACGGCATCGCCTCCCGGCCCAAGTCCAAGCCCAAGCCCGCCGCAGCCCCCGATCGGGGCCCCCCGCAGCCGCACCCCCCCAACCCCGCGGACGCCTTCGCCAAGGCACTGGGGGCCATCTCCTTCGCCCTGGACCGCCAAGGCACGGTATGTCGATTGCGTTCTAGCGGTGATCTAGCAAACCATTCTAGCTTTGATCTAGCCACCGCCGTGCCGCCGCCGCTAGAACGTGGCTAGAACCCCGCTAGAACAGTTGCCTAGAACGGCGCTAGAACGCACCTGCATTTTTTTTGTCGCTTCAGGTTGTCAGCGTGCAGACGTGTGGAGGCGACCCCCGCGGGGTGCGCGTGGAGTGGCGCGATGATGGAGGGCGGACGCGCCTCGTGGGGGTCACCGAGTTGAGCCGGATGTTGGGGGCGAACCCCAATTTGGCCCTCTCGGGGCTGGAGGGTTTGGGTAGGTGGGAAGCGGGCAGGAGTGCGGGGGGCATGGACCCGTAGCGCAAGGGTTGGGCCAGGTTGGAGGACCGGGGGGGGGGGGATGACAGCAGCAGCAGCAGCAGCAGCACAGGCAGCACCAGCAGTGGCGGGGAGAAGACACCCCCCACCAAGGCCCCCAAACCCTCCCCCAGGGCCCCCACGAAAAGACCTCGCCCCCGCCACTTCCAGAGTAGCGACGAAGATGCGCCCCCCTCCCCCAAGGGTAGCAGGGCAAGCCCAAGCCCAAGGCCAAGCCGCAGGCCAAGGCCAAGGGCAAAGCCACCCCCCCCTCCCCCAAACCCCAAACCCCCCCTTTGCAAGCAAGGGGCCGGGACCCCTATGGGAATGTGCCGGGTGTGGGGGACACCCGGTATGTCCCTTGGGCGGAGGGGGGCAATGGGGGGACCGTCAGCCAAGTGACGGTGTTGGGGGATTGGGATGAGGAGTTGGACCCGGGGGAGTGGTGGGTGCTGTCGTAGTGGTCCAATGGGGAGGGGGAGGGGGAGAAGAAGGGGAAGAAGGGGAAGAAGAGGAAGCGGGAGAAAGAGGGGGGCACCTTCCGGGTGGCGGGGGAGCTCCTCTTCCTCACCCGGGAGGAGGCGGAGGCCCGCCTCCGGGAGGCCTTGGAGGCCGGGGACGACGGGGACGACGGGGATCACGGGGATGACGAGGGGGACGAGGGTGGTGACAAGGG
The DNA here is from genome assembly GCA_964036045.1 of Eutreptiella sp. 'Long Island Sound 2002'. Classification (NCBI taxonomy): domain Eukaryota; phylum Euglenozoa; class Euglenophyceae; order Eutreptiales; family Eutreptiaceae; genus Eutreptiella; species Eutreptiella sp. 'Long Island Sound 2002'. Next base: position 26,975,805 of record OZ038392.1, on the reverse strand, counting down.
GGGTGAGGTGGGGGGTGACAAGGGGGGTGAGAAGGAAGGGGACACGGGGGGTGGGGGTGAGAAGGGGGGTGCCAAGAGCAAGGATGAGCCTCGGCAACCCCCCACCACGTAGGAGGGGTGACCTGCGTGCTGCGACTCGCGAATGGGGGCCTTGGGGGGCAGGGGGGCTAATCGGGCTAACCGGGCTAATCGGGCTAACCCACCACCAAGTGACCCGGCGCCGGCCCGCCAAGTGACCTTCCAAGTGACCTATGGGGTGCCCTGGGGGGCTAACCGGGCTAACCGGCGGGTGGGGGGGGGGACCCGGCGCTCCGTGATTCGGGTCCAGCATCGGGACCTTGTGATTGGCCACGGGTGGCCATGGTAGCCGGGTCAGCTTCTCTTTGAGGAGTGGCGGAGCATTCATATACATCGTTCTAGCGGCGTTCTAGCGAACCGTTCTAGCGGCGTTCTAGCGACGTTCTAGAACGCTCGCTAGAACGTCACTAGAAGGCTGCTAGAACGAAAAATTTTTGGACTCCAAAATCAGGTGAAAACAGTGAAATTGTGAAAAAAAAATATGGGCCCCCGAGTATGGATAGGGGGTCCAGGTTAGACACCTCATCCCCCCCCCCCTTGCGGGGGGGTAGCCCCCCCTTTTTTTCGTTCTAGCCGCTCTAGCAGGTTCTAGGCTAGAACGATAATGGGTATTCTAGCGTGTACCAAGGGCAGAAAGCAGCATGCCACAGCATGCGGCAACAGAAAGCAGTATGCCGCAGCATGCCGCGGCAGAAAGCTGCATGCCACAGCTTGCCGCGGCAGAAAGCAACATGCCACAGCATGCCGCTGCAGAACGCAGCATACCGCGGCTTGCCGCAGCATGCCACAAAGTGCCGCATTATGCCGCAGCATGCCACAGCAAAAAGCAGCATGCCGCGGTATGCTCAGTATGCCGCAGCAGAAAGCAGCATGCTGCAGCAGAAAGCAGCATTCCGCAGCATGCCACAACAGAAAGCAGCATGCCCCCGCATGCCGCAGTATGCCGCAGCAGAATGCAGCATGCCGTAGCAGAAAGCATCATGCCGGGGCATGCCGCAGGGTGCCACTGCATTCCGCAGCATGCCGCAGGAGAAAGCAGCATGCCGCCGCAGAAAGCAGCATGCCGCTACATGCTGCAGCATGCCGCCGCAGAAAGCAGCATGCCGCCGCATGCCGCAGCATGCCGTGGCAGAAAGCAGCATGCCGCAGGAGAAAGCAGCATGCCGCCGCAGAAAGCAGCATGCCGCTACATGCCGCAGCATGCCGCCGCAGAAAGCAGCATGCCGCCGCATGCCGCAGCATGCCGTGGCAGAAAGCAGCATGCCGCAGGAGAAAGCAGCAGAAAGAGCATGCCGGAGCGGAAAGCAGCATACCGCGGCGTGCCGCCGCACGCCGCGGCAAAAAGCAGCATGAAGCAGCATGCCGCGGCATGCCGCGGCAGAAAGCAGCATGCCGAGGCATGCCGCAGCAGAAAGCAGAAAGCAGCATGCCGAGGCCTGCCAAAGCATGCCGCGGCATGCCGCGGCACAAAGCAGCAGAAAACAACACGCCGCAATTTGCCACAGCATGCCGCAGCATGCCGCAGCAGAAAATAGCATGCCGCAGTAGAAAGCAGCATGCCGCACCAGAAAGCATCATGCCACATCATGCCGCAGCAGAAAGCGGCATGCCGGAGCATGCCGCAGATGAAAGCAGCAGCAAACAGCAGCAGAAAGCACCATACTGCGGCATGCGGCAGCATGCCGCGGCAGAAAGCAGCATGCTGCAGCAGGAAGCAACATGCCGCGGCATGCCGCCGCAAAAAGGAGCATGCCGAGGCATGCCGTAGCAGAAAGCAGCATGCCGCCGCATGCCGCGGCATGCTGCGCCAAAAAGTAGCATGCCGAGGCATGCCACAACATGCCGCAGCAGAAAGCAGCATACCGCAGCATGCCGCAGCAGAAAGCAGCAAAAAGCAGCATGCCGCAGCAGAAAGCAGCAGAAAGCAGCATGCCGCAGCACAAAGCAGCATACCGCGGCAGAAAGCAGCATGCCGCAGCAAGAAGCAACATGCCGCAGCAGAAAGCAGCATGCCGAGGCATGCCGTAGCAGAAAGCAGCATGCCGCCGCATGCCGCGGCATGCTGCACAAGAAAGTAGCATGCCGTGGCATGCCACAACATGCCGCAGCGGAAAGCAGCATACCGCAGCATGCCGCAGCAGAAAGCAGCAGAAAGCAGCATGCCGCAGGAGAAAGCAGCAGAAAGCAGCATGCCGCAGGAGAAAGCAGCAAAAAGCAGCATGCCGCAGCAGAAAGCAGCATACTGCGGCATGCCGCCGCATGCCGCGGCAGAAAGCAGCATGCCGAGGCATGCCGCAGCAGAAAGCAGCATGCCGAGGCATGCCGTAGCAGAAAGCAGCATGCCTTCGCATGCCGCGGCATGTTGCACCAGAAAGTAGCATGCCGAGGCATGCCACAGCATGCCGCAGCAGAAAGCAGAATACCGCAGCATGCCGCAGCAGAAAGCAGCAAAAAGGAGCAGAAAGCAGCATAAAGCCGCAAAAAGCAGCAGAAAGCAGCATGCCGCAGCAGAAAGCAGCATACCGCGGCAGAAAGCAGCATGCTGCAGCAAGAAGCCACATGCCGCAGCAGAAAGCAGCATGCCGAGGCATGCCGTAGCAGAAAGCAGCATGCCGCCGCATGCCGCGGCATGCTGCACAAGAAAGTAGCATGCCGAGGCATGCCACAACATGCCGCAGCGGAAAGCAGCATACCGCAGCATGCCGCAGGAGAAAGCAGCTGAAAGCAGCATGCCGCAGAAGAAAGCAGCAAAAAGCAGCATGCCGCAGCAGAAAGCAGCATACCGCGGCATGCCGCGGCATGCCGCGGCAGAAAGCAGCATGCCGAGGCATACCGCAGCAGAAAGCAGCATGCCGAGGCATGCCGTAGCAGAGGCAACATGCCGTCGCATGCCGCGGCATGCTGCACTGGAAAGTAGCATGCCGAGGCATGCCATAGCATGCCGCAGCAAAAAGCAGCATGCCGCAGCAGAAAGCAACAGAAAGCAACATGCCGCAGGAGAAAGCAGCAGAAAGCAGCATGCCGCAGCAAAAAGCAGCAGAAAGCAACATGCCGCAGCAGAAAGCCGCATACCGCGGCATGCCGCAGCATGCCGCGGCAGAAAGAAGCATGCGGCTGCAGGAAGCATGCCCCGGCAGAAAGCAGCATGCCGAGGCATGCCGCAGTAGAAAGCAGCAGAAAACAGCACGCCGCATTATGCCACAGCATGCCGCAGAGTGCCGCAGCATGCCGCAGCAGAAAGCAGCATGCCGCAGTAGAAAGCAGCATGCCGCACCAGAAAGCAGCATGCCACAGCATGCCACAGCAGAAGGCAGCATGCCGCGGCATGCCGCGGCAGAAAGTAGCAGCAAACAACATGCCGCAATATACCACAGCATGCGGCAGGGTGCCGCAGCATGCCGCAGCAGAAAGCAGCATGCCGCGGCAGAACGCCGCATGCTGCAGTAGAAAGCAGCATGCCGCAGTAGAAAGCAGCATACCGCAGTACAAAGCAGCATGCCGCATCAGAAAGCAGCATGCAACAGCATGCCGCAGCAGAAAGCAGCATGCCGCAGTAGAAAGCAGCATGCCGCAACACAAAGCAGCATGCCGCGGCAGAAAGCGGCATGCCGCAGTAGAAAGCCGCATGCCGCAGTAGAAAGCAGCATGCCGCAGTACAAAGGAGCATGCCGCACCAGAAAGCAGCATGCAACAGCATGCCGCGCAGAAAGCAGCATGCCGCAATATGCCACAACATGCCGCAGGGTGCCGCAGCATGATCCATCATGCTGCGGCAGAAAGCAGCATGCCGCGGCAGAAAGCAGCATGCCGCGGCAGAAAGCAGCATGCCACAGTAGAAAGCAGCATGCCGCAGCATGCCGCAGCAGAAAGCAGCATGCCGCGGCACAAAGCGGCATGCCACAACATGCCGCCGCAGAAAGCAGCATGTTGCAGCAGACAGCAGCATGCGGCAGCCAAAGCAGCATGCCGCAGCACAAAGCCGCATGCCGCGGCATGCCACAGCATGCCGTGGCAGAAAGCAGCAATCCGCGACATGCCGCGGCAGAAAGCCGCATGCCGCAGCCGAAAGCAGCATGCCTCAGCATGCCGCAGCAGAAAGCAGCATGCCGCCGCATGCCGCGGCATGCCGCAGCAGGAAGTAGCATGCCGTAGCACGCCGCGGTAGAAAGCAACATGCCGCGGCGTGCCGCCGTAGAAGGCAGCATGCCGCGGCATGCCACAGCATGCCGCAGGGTGCCGCATTATGCCGCAGCATGCTGCAGCAGAAAGCAGCATGCCGCAGAATGCCGCTTTCCGCCGCGGAATAGTGGGCATGCTGCTTTGTGCCGCCGCATGCTGCTTTATGCTGCAGCATGCTACTTTCGGCCGGGGCGTGCTGCGGCATGCTGCTTTCTGCGGGGGGATGCTGTGGCATGCTGCGGCATGCTACTTTCTGCTGCGGCATGCTGCTTTGTGCCGCGGCATGCTGCAGCATGCCGCGGCACAAAGCAGTATGCCGCGGCGGAAAGCAGCATGCCGCAGCAGAAAGCGGCATGCCGCAGTAGAAAGCAGAGTGCCGCAGTAGAAAGCGGCATGCCGCAGTAGAAACCAGCATGCCGCACCAGAAAGCGGCATGCAACAGAATGCCGCAGCAGAAAGCGGCATGCCGCAGCAGAAAGCAGCAGCAAACAGCATGCCGCAATATGCCACAGCATGCCGCAGCAGATTGCCGCATGCCGCAGCAGAACGCCGCATGCCGCAGTAGAAAGCCGCATGCCGCGGCATGCCGAAGCAGAAAGCAGCATGCTGCGGCATGCCACAGCATGCCGTCGCAGAAAGCGGCATGCCACAGCATGCCGCCGCAGAAAGCAGCATGCTGCAGCAGAAAGCAGCATGCGGCAGCACAAAGCAGCATGCCGCAGCATGCCGTGGCAGAAAGCAGCATGCCGCGACATGCCGCGGGAGAAAGCCGCATGCCGCAGCAGAAAGCAGCATGCCTCAGCATGCCGCAGCATACCGCGGCTTGCCGGAGCAGAAAGCAGCATGCCGCCGCATGCCGCGGCAGAAAGCAACATGCCGCGGCATGCACAGCATGCCGCACGGTGCCGCATTATGCCGCAGCAGAAAGCAGCAGAAAGCAGCATGCCGCCGCAAGGAGCAGCATGCCGCGGCAGAAAGCAGCATGCCGCAGCAGAAAGTAGCATGCCGCAGCATGCCACAACATGCCGCCGCAGAAAGCAGCATGCCGCAGCATGCCGCAGCAGAAAGTAGCATGGTGCAGCAGAAAACAACATGCCGCGGCAGAAAGCAGCATGCCGCAGCTAAAAGCAGTATGCCGCGGCAGAAAGCAGCATGCCGCGGCAGACAACAGCGTGGGGAAGCAGAAAGCCGCATGCCGCGGCATGCCGCCGCGCATGCCGCGGCAGAAAGCAGCAGAAAGTAGCATGCCGCGGCAGAAAGCAGCATGCCGTAGCATGTCGCGGCACAAAGCATCATGCCGCCGCATACCGCATCAGAAAGCGGCATGCCACAGCAGAAAGCAGCATGCTGCAGCAGAAAATAGCATGCCGCCGCAAGCAGCCGCACACCGCAGCATGCCACCGCATGCTGGAGCATGCCACAGCATGCCACAACATGCCGCAGCAGTAAGCAGCATGCCGCAGCAGAAAGCAGCATGCCGCGGCATGCCGCAGCGTGCCGCAGCACAAAGCAGCATACCGCGGCATGCCGCGGCAGAAAGCAGCACGCCGCGTTATGCCCCAGCATGCCGAAGCAGAAAGCATCATGCCGCGGCATACCGCAGCTTGCCCCAGCAGAAAGCAGCATCCCGCAGCATACCGCAGCATGCTGCAGCAGAACGCCGCATGCCGCAGCATACCGCAGCAGAAAGGAGCATGCCGCCGCATGCCGCGGCATGCTGCACCAGAAAGCAGCATGCCGAGGCATGCCACAGCATGCCGCCGCATGCCGCAGCAGAAAGCACCACGACGCGATATGCCACGGCATGCCGCGGGATGCTGCAGCATACCGCAGCATGCCCCAGCGGAAAGCAGCAGGCCGCCGCAGAAAGCAGCATGCCGCAGCAGAAAGCAGCATGCCGCCGCATGCCACAGCATGCCGCATGCAGAAAGCAGCATGCCGCGGCATGCCGCAGCAGAAAGCAGCATGCCGCGGCAAGGGGCAGCATGCCGCAGAATGCCGCAGCATGCCGCGGCAGAAAGCAGCTTGCCGCATCCGAAAGTAGCATGCCGCGTCATGCCACAGCATGCCGCCGCAGAAAGACAACAGCGTCGGGAAGCCGGAAAGCCGCATGCCGCGGCATGCCGCCGCATGCCGCAGCAGAAAGTAGCAGAAAGCAGCATGCCGCGGCAGAAAGCAGCATGTCGCCGCATGCCGCAGCAGAAAGCGGCATGCCGCAGCAGAAAGCAGCATGCCGCCGCATGCCATAGCATGCCGCGGCACAAAGCAGCGGCAAACATCATGCCGCAGCATGCCTCAGCATGCTGCAGCAGAAAGCATCATGCGGCAGCAGAAAGCAGCATGCTGCAGCAGAAAGCAGCATGCCGCAGCATGCCACCGCATGCTGCGGCAGAAAGCAGCATGCCACAGCAGAAAGCAGCATGCCGCAGCATGGCGCAGTGTGCCGCAGCAGAAAGCAGCATGCCGCAGCATGCCGCCGCATGCCACCGCATGCCGCGGCAGAAAGCCGCATGCCGCGTCATGCCCCACCATGCCGCAGCAGGAAGCAGCAAGCCGCCGCATACCGCGGCATACCGCGGCATGCCGCGGCATGCCACAGCAGCAAGCAGCATGCCGTCGCATGCCGCGGCATGCTGCACCAAAAAGCAGCATGCCGAGGCATGCCACAGCATGCCGCTGCATGCCGCAGCAGAGAGCAGCACGCCGCAGCAGAAAGCAGCAGAAAATAGCACGCCGCAATATGCCACAGCATGCCGCGGGGTGCTGCGGCATGCCGCGGCATGCCGCCGTAGAAAGCAGCATGCCGCAGCAGAAAGCGGCATGCCGCGGCATGCCACATCATGCCGCGGCAGAAAGCAGCATGCCGCAGAATTCCGCAGCAGAAAGCAGCAGCAAACAGCATGCCGCAACATGCCGCAGCAGTAAGCAGCATGCCGCAGCAGAAAGCAGCATGCCGCGGCATGCCGCAGCGTGCCGCAGCACAAAGCAGCATACCGCGGCATGCCGCGGCAGAAAGCAGCACGCCGCGTTATGCCCCAGCATGCCGAAGCAGAAAGCATCATGCCGCGGCATACCGCAGCTTGCCCCAGCAAAAAGCAGCATCCCGCAGCATACCGCAGCATGCTGCAGCAGAACGCCGCATGCCGCAGCATACCGCAGCAGAAAGGAGCATGCCGCCGCATGCCGCGGCATGCTGCACCAGAAAGCAGCATGCCGAGGCATGCCACAGCATGCCGCCGTATGCCGCAGCAGAAAGCACCACGACGCGATATGCCACGGCATGCCGCGGGATGCTGCAGCATACCGCAGCATGCCCCAGCGGAAAGCAGCAGGCCGCCGCAGAAAGCAGCATGCCGCAGCAGAAAGCAGCATGCCGCGGCATGCCACAGCATGCCGCATGCAGAAAGCAGCATGCCGCGGCATGCCGCAGCAGAAAGCAGCATGCCGCGGCAAGGGGCAGCATGCCGCAGAATGCCGCAGCATGCCGCGGCAGAAAGCAGCTTGCCGCATCCGAAAGTAGCATACCGCGTCATGCCACAGCATGCCGCCGCAGAAAGACAACAGCGTCGGGAAGCCGGAAAGCCGCATGCCGCGGCATGCCGCCGCATGCCGCAGCAGAAAGCAGCAGAAAGCAGCATGCCGCGGCAGAAAGCAACATGTCGCCGCATGCCGCAGCAGAAAGCGGCATGCCGCAGCAGAAAGCAGCATGCCGCCGCATGCCATAGCATGCCGCGGCACAAAGCAGCGGCAAACATCATGCCGCAGCATGCCTCAGCATGCTGCAGCAGAAAGCATCATGCGGCAGCAGAAAGCAGCATGCTGCAGCAGAAAGCAGCATGCCGCAGCATGCCACCGCATGCTGCGGCAGAAAGCAGCATGCCACAGCATGCCGCAGCAGTTAGCAGCATGCCGCAGCAGAAAGCAGCATGCCGCAGCATGGCGCAGTGTGCCGCAGCAGAAAGCAGCATGCCGCAGCATGCCGCCGCATGCCACAGCATGCCGCGGCAGAAAGCCGCATGCCGCGTCATGCCCCACCATGCCGCAGCAGGAAGCAGCAAGCCGCCGCATACCGCGGCATACCGCGGCATGCCGCGGCATGCCACAGCAGCAAGCAGCATGCCGTCGCATGCCGCGGCATGCTGCACCAAAAAGCAGCATGCCGAGGCATGCCACAGCATGCCGCTGCATGCCGCAGCAGAGAGCAGCACGCCGCAGCAGAAAGCAGCAGAAAATAGCACGCCGCAATATGCCGCAGCATGCCGCGGGGTGCCGCGGCATGCCGCGGCATGCCGCCGTAGAAAGCAGCATGCCGCAGCAGAAAGCGGCAGGCCGCGGCATGTCACATCATGCCGCGGCAGAAAGCAGCATGCCGCAGAATTCCGCAGCAGAAAGCAGCAGCAAACAGCATGCCGCAATGTGCCGCAGCATGCCGCAGGGTGCCGCGGCAAAATGCGGCATGTCGCAGCAGAAAGCAGCATGCCGCGGCACAAAGCAGCATGCCGCGGCAGAAAGCATCATGCCGCAGTAGAAAGCCGCATTGCGCAGCATGCCGCAGCATGCCACAACATGCTGCGGCAGAAAGCAGCATGCCACAGCATGCCGCGGCAGAAAGCAGCATGCCACAGCATGCCGCAGCAGAAAGCGGCAAGCTGCAGCAGAAAGCAGCATGCGGCAGCACAAAGCAGCATGTCGCGACATGCCGCAACAGAAAGCAGCATGCCGCCGCATCCCACAACATGCCGTGGCAGAAAGCAGCATGCAGAAGCAGAAAGCAGCATGCCGCAGCATGCCGTGGCAAAAAATGAGGTTTGCCATGAGCAAACCCAAGTTTGGTCTGTGCAGAATTGAGTGTATATGTTCCTGCTGTGGATGTCCGCTCATGGGTCTTTTATATTTCGTATGAGGATGGGGATGGCTCGCAGCTTACCGCGTGGGCAGGTGCCTCGCCATGACATGCCCGGGGAAGCGTTCGTTGGATCGGAGGGGGTCCGGGAGCCGGAGATCGGGACGGCAGATCGACCCTGTTGAGCCAATCACCGGAGCAAAAGGGGGGAGGGGGTTGCGGGGTCGAGAAAGTGGGGCGCCGGATCTCTAGAGCCCTGGGCGACCCCCCCTGGTGCCCCAAACAAACACACCGGTCAGCCTTTGGCCGAACCATGGGGGTTAGCTCAGGGGGACGGGGTGATGGGTCTACCCCGGGCGGATCGGCCACGCACCTCGACCCTGCGCCACATTTGGATGCAGAGCCCGCGGGGTTGGGTACAGGTGCACTCCGAGGACCCACGCCAGCTGCAAGGCTGTGGGGCTGTGACGAAGGCGATTTTTGGATGTCGTGCGAGGGGCGCGTTCATGGGGACGACATGGAGCTGCCCCCGGACGGAGGTCACGTGCAGGTGCGTATGCGTGGGGTGGGAGGTATGCACCCTGGGTTCGCTACTTCCAACGAGATCAAGGAGGCCATGCGGGAAGAGGAGGAGCGAAAGGGTACGGCGTGGGATGGCACCCCGTCGGAGTCCAAGGCGATGAAGAAAGATAAGGGGAAAGGGAAGAAGGTGATATCTTTCCGGGAGTATACACAGTCGGGACTACACGCCCAATGGAGCCTTGTGGCGCCTCAGAGAGACTTCATGAGGTTGCGAATGGAGATCCAGACCGACCTCAACACGTTGGTTGAGAGGAGAGACAAATGGGTGGAAAAGGCTGTCCAGGCGCATGGGTTGGAGCTGAGGAAGGTGGAGTTGGTGGAGTACATGGCGTGTTATTGCTTGCTGGAGGACCTGAGGTTCGACGTGACCACGGGAAGCTTCGCGAAGGCAGTGGAGGAGGACAACGGGCCGTCGCCAAGTGGCATCGGTGAGCTCCTGAAGAAGCTGGAGCAATTGGAGAAGAGATTGGAGGAGGTGAAGCTGGGGAAAGGTGAGACGGCCAGAAAGATTCACCCGTTGAGCCACAAGGAACTATCCGCTTTGATGGAGATGGATCATAAGCCGCAGTGGGTATGCCGTTTATTGGTGTTCTTTAAGGCCGTATTGGACGGACAGAAGGTGGATCCCCAACGGATGGAGTGTACATCAGCCTGGAAATCCTCCGACCTCCAAGAGGAGTTGGTTATGTCACCGGAGAAGGCGAAGATCAGTGACGTCTGAACATCGGGGGCTTGGCTGGAGGCCATAACCGCCCCAATGGATGGGTCGGATGGTGGTGGTGGCCCCCCGATTCCGGCCCTGATCACCAATTATGTGGAGGGGTTGTGGGTTCTGCTGGTGTCGGCGATGGGGACCTGCGGTGAATCGTACCATCAACACTTGAGCAGTGGACGGGGGGGGGGGGTGAGGCCCCAAAGGAGGTGGGGGAACCGCCCGAAAGTTTTGGAGACAATACGGTCCCGGTGCAGGAAGTCTGTCGGAGGCTGGCCAGCCTGAGGAGCAGGTTTTCTCACCGAACGGGCGCAGGATCTGGATCCCGAAGAATAATAATCAGCAAGGGACCGACACGACGCATCCGCCAGCGACGGGTTGCCGCACATGCAAGAGCCATGGAGCGCCGGGCAAGAAGCATTGGTTTTTTGCCTGCCCCTACTACGAGTGACGTGTCCCAAAGGGGGGGAAGAACGGGAGGAGGGGGGGGCAATCGGTGCGGCGTGCAAGTACGGATAGCGCTTCCGGCCCTCCGTACGGTCTTTGCTCCTCCGTGTTTTGGATGGTGGACTTCGCAATGCGCCAATGTCTGGCCTGGACCACGCCGTTGATCCATCCCAAGTCCTCCAAAGCGCGTACCGCGCTGATAGCCCCTCGCATGTATGACCGTGCTCTGCCCTTGGCGAAGAGTGCGCGTAAGTATCGGTCCAGCAATTTGGACTTGTCGACCCCAGGCCTGTCGCACGAAGGAGCAATGGTCCGGATTCACCTTGGCCGTCCTCTCCTTCACATGTTTATGGCGTGTGGGGGAGGCAGCCGGGGTTCAACGGCGTGGAATCGAGGACGAGGCCGTCTAGTTTAGGTGCAACAAGAACGGTGACAAGGTCGTCCAACGGGAACTGGGCACATACTCCGCGAAAGGGGCGAGGTGGCTCCGTGACTATAGGTCCACCAGCCGCCGCCGATCGCCCATCATGTGCCCTTCCGGATCACCGTGGTTGGAATCGTTCCTGGAATACAGTTTCAGAGGAATGGAACACGCAAGTCAGAGGTCGCATTGACGGAAACCAGGGGGTGCTGCCCTACAAAAGTACCTCGCCCTCCCCGCAGAGCTCCGGCAGTGGTGGGGCCCGTGGCGATCCCGCAGAGTGGCAGAAGACTACGCGCAGCCACCCGAAGAGTATAAAATATGGACATCAATCAAGCTACCCTGGCCGGAAGGAGCCTCCAAGTTCGTTAAGCGCACAACGCGAGGACACGACTTCTGGCCTACGGCGCTTTCGGAGTTATTTCGGGACGGACAGCAAACTGTGGAACAACAGCCTGAGGTTGGATCCAAGATGAGGTTTGCCATAAGCAAACCCAAGTTTGGTCTGTGCAGGATTGGGTGTATATGTGTCTGCACTGATTGTCCGCTCAGTTGTCTTTTATATTTTGTATGTCGATGGGGAATGCTTTCCGATTGCCCCGTGGGCTGGTGCCTCGACAGGGCGAGCCCGGAGGAGCGCGTGTTGGGGGGAAACCGGCCGGCAAGTCAAAAGCCGGGCAATCGATTGAGCTGAGTGAAGCCCTACGCCGAGGCAAGGGGGGGGCGGGGATTGCCGGGACGCGCCATCTGGACGCCGGATCCCTTGAACCTTGGGGGACCCCCCGTGGTGCCCAAAACAAACACAACGGTCAATCTTTGGCCGAGCCAGGGGGGTTAGCTCAGGGGGACGGGGTGATGGTTCTGCCACGGGCAGATCGGCCACGCGCCCGCCCACCTCCGGTGTGCTGATGGTATGATTCTCCGTACGTCCCCATCGCCGATACCAGCAGGATCCACAGTCCCTCCACGTAATTGGCCACCAAGGCCGGAATCGGGGGGGTTCCCCCACCGTCCGACCCATCCATGGGGGCGGTCACGGCCTCCAGCCAAGCACCGGAGGTCCAGACCTCTTTGCTCTGCGCCTTCTCCGGAGACATAACCAACTCTTCTTGGAGGTCAGACGATTTCCAGGCTGAGGTGCACTCCATCAGTTGGGGATCCACCTTTTGACCGTCCAGGACGGCCTTAAAAAATACCAATAAACGGCATACCCACTGCGGTTTATAATCCATCTCCATCAAAATGGATAGCTCCTTGTGGCTCAACTTGGAGATCTTTCTGGAGGGCTCACTCTTCCCCAGCTGCACCTCTTCCAACCGCTGCTCCAACATCTCAAGCTTCTTCAGGACCTCGCTGATACCACTCTGCGACTGCTCATTGTTCTCCTCCACCGCCTTAGCGAAATTACCCGTATCCACATCGAATCGCAGGTCCTCCAACAGGCAATAACACGCTATGTACTCCACCAACTCAACCGTTGTGAGCTCCAGCCCATGCGCCTTGACAGCCTTCTCCACCCACTCATCCTTTTGATCACCCAACCTGTTAAGGTCAGTCTGGATCTCCATGCGCAGCCTCATAAAATCCTTCTGAGGCGCCACCAGGCTCCATTGGGCGTGCAGCCCCGACTGCGTATACTCCCGGAAAGAGATCATCTTCTTTCCTTTTCCTTTATCCTTCTTCGTAGTCTTGGCCCCCGACGGGGTGCCCTCCCGCGCAGAACCCTTGCGCTCCGCCTCCTCCCGTAAGGCCTCCTCGATCTTGTTTGGGGTAGCAAAACCAGGGTGCATACCCCCGACTCCACGCAAACGCACCTGCACATGACTCCCGCTCTGGGGCACCTTCATGTCGTCCGCGAGGGCACGCCCCTCGCATAACATCCAAAAATCGTCGTCGCCACAGCCCCACAGCCTGACAATTGCACAGCGCAGCTGACGTGCTCCTTCGCAGGGAACCTGCACCCAACCCCGCGGGCCTTGTAACCAAACGTGGGGGGGGGCCGGGGCGTGGGGGCGAGACCCCTAAGGAAGTGGGAGAGCCGCCAGAAAATTTTGGGGACACTACGGTCCCTGTGGAGGAAGTCCGTCGCCGTCTGGCTAGCTTGCGGAGCAGGTTCTCGTACGAGAACGGACGTAGGATTTGGATCCCGAAGAACAATAATCAGCAGAGGACCGACATGACGGATCCACCGGCTACGGGTTGCCGCACGTGCAAGAGCCATGGAGCGCCGGGCAAGAAGCATTGGTTTTTTGCCTGCCCATACTACGAGTGACGGTGCCAAAAAGGGGGGGAAGAACAGGGGGAGAGGAGGACAGTCGGTGAGACGCCGTCGGGAGAGGTGGAAGGAGTACTGGGAGAGTCGGCAGACTGGTCATCTTGGTGGGCGGCGTGGAAGCGGCTCAATCGACAAGACCCGGCAGAGTATTCCGATGCGCTTGTCGCCATGTCATGGAGCGTTGGCACCAGAAGCAACTATGCCGTTCACATCCGGGCATTGGGGTTACTCGCAGCCTCGCAGCCGGATGTCGATATGTCAAAATTGCTGGACCGATACTTACGTGCGCTCTTCGCCAAGGGCAGGTCGAGATCATACATGCGAGGGGCTATCAGCGCGGTACGGGCCTTGGAGGACTTGGGGTGGATCGCTGGGGTGGTCCGGGCCAGGCATTGGCGCATGGCAAAGTCCACCATCCGCAACACGGAGGAGCAGCGACCGTATGGAGGACTGGAGGCACTGTCCGTCCTTGCCCGATCGTGTCGAACCAAGGAGCCGTGGTCCGGGTTCGCCTTGGCCGTCCTCTCCTTCACCTGTCTGTGGCGGGTGGGGGAAGCGGCCGGGGTTCGGCGACGAGGGATCGAGGACGAGGCTATATGGTTCAGGTGCAACAAGAACGGTGACAAGGTTGTTCAGCGAGAACTGGGCCCGTACTCCGCAAAATGGGCGAGGTGGCTCCGTGACTATGGGTCCACAGGTCGTCGCAGGTCGCCCATCATGTGCCCTTCCGGATCGCCATGGTTGGAGTCATTCCTGGAATTCGGGTTCCGGGGAACAGAGTACGCCAATCACAGGTGGCATTGTTGGAAACGTGGGGGTGCTGCCCTGCAGAAGTACCTCGCCCTCCCCGCGGAGATCCGGCAATGGTGGGGACGATGGAAATCACGGAGGGTGGAGGAGGACTACGCACAGCCACCTGAAGAATATACAATCTGGACCTCCATCAGACTACCATGGCCAGAGGGACCCTCCAAGTTCGTTAAGCGCACGGCGCGAGGGCACGACTTCTGGCCTGCAGCGATTTCGGAGTTATTTCGGGACGGACAGCAAACTGTGGAGCAGCAGCCTGACGTTGGGTCCAAGCGAGCGTGCATTGTACTGTCGGATGATGACGCGCCTCAGCGACCTGGAGTCCCGGTGCGCCGCACCGTCAAGGTGCGTAGACATGGCAGTGCCGGCCCCGTGGCATCGGCAGCCCTGGGGCCCCGAGTTGGCCGAGTGGATCCTGCAGCGAGTACGGGAAGGAGCGGTTCGGGAGTGGTGCAGCAAGCTGCGGGAGGTGATCGACCTCCCGCCAAGCAGCGGAGGCGATGATGGCTGGATCCTGGGACGGCTGCTGGTGCTGGTGCTCAGGATGTGGAGGCATTCGTCAGAGTTAGGGATACCGCACCCTGGGGTACATATCGGTCAGTTTTTTGTGCAGCTCACGAGGGACGCGTGGGTGATCTGGTTGCGAGACTCCACTTCCCCAAAGTTAATTGTGGTGCCATTAACTACGACCATTTTAGAGAGGGGGGTGGGACCTGTGGGTAATGTCCGCATCCCCCCCGATATTTGGAAGGCATTGGTGCCGGGTAACTTTGGCGAGGTGAGCAGGCGGTCCTTTTCTTCTCTGGCGCCTGTAACAGGCCAGTCTGCGATCCTGGCTAGGGCATTGGTACAGCAAGGGGTGCTGCGCCCGTCTTGCGGACGGTTTGGGCCCCAATGGGTCCCTTTTCGCTATCCCGAAAAACAGCGAAAAGGCAAGCTGTATTTGCAACATGGTCCTTTTCAACAAGGCCCAGGGGTGCGACAGCCCCCCCTTGCGATTGCCAAGCGTTGAGCTTGTCGCTTTTTTACAGATTGTGCATTGGAATATACATTTGGATTTCGTTCCAGCCGGTTGTGCGGGGGTGGTGGGGGATAATGTCATGTTTCTTCTTCACCAGATGGCGTCGCTCAAAGCTGACCCGCCCTGTGTGGGGGAGGAGCCTGTTTTGTGTGCATGTCATATCGATCTTAGTAATTGTTTTTGGTCTCTGAAGACCCCTGTTGAATTTACTGACGCCTTTCGAGTTTCAGTGGATGGAGTATTGTATAGTTTTGATTGTCTCCCGTCCGGGTGGACCCACAGTCCAGCCATTTGCCAGGCCGTGATGGTCAGGCTAGTGCAGAGCGCGGGGGTGCAGGGAGTCTTGGTGCTTGTCTACCTGGACGATGTGTTTATCATTGGGTATGGCAGGAAGTGGGTTAGTATGCAGGCGGGTGTTGTTGCTTCGCGCCTGAGGGAGGAAGGGGCCATTGTCAGTCCAAAAAGCACCTTGGAGGCCGCCGTTGGTTTGGCATGGATTGGAAAGTTTTTCGATTTCCAGGCTGCCACTGTGTCCACGGCGCGCGGAAATTGGCAAGCTTTGGTGGCGCGCTGGTGGCAACTGGCTGTAGGCCCTTGTACACGCCGCCGTTTGCTACGCTTTTTGGGCAGGTTGCTGTGGTTTGTGCGCCCAAATTGGGGAGTGCTGCCGTTCGTGGCGCCGGTGTGGGCGCATATACTGTGGCAGCCTCAGTGGTTGGCTGACGCCCCCTTGCGTTTGTTGCACACCCTTGCGGGCTTGCTGCCATGGGGGCTGATGGCATGCAGGCCGTTGGTTTTTTTTTAAGAAGCCGCGCGATTGGGCTGAGTACATTTTTTTTGATGGAGCCTGCGATGGGCGAATCTGAAGAATGGCGCTGTGGGGATACACTATGGGGGGAAGGTCAGGGATCGTACATGAGGTGTTGTGCAATCAGCAGATTGCAGAGTTCGCGGCATTAGAGTATGCAGTGCATTTCGTGTCCGCATTGGGGTGGGACAAAGTAGGTCCGGTTGGAGATAACTTTTCGGTACTGCAAAGTTTTGCGGCCGGAAAGGCGAGTGTGGGGTTGCGAGTGCAGAATAGAATTTTGCGGCGGCTGGTATACGCGTGCACGCGGTCGCGTAGGTCGTGGTATCTGTGCTGGGTCCCAGGAGAATGCAACCCGGCGGATCCTTTCAGCCGTATCCAGTCGGGGTGGAGGGGGGAGCACAAGAGGAGGCCACACGTCGGCTGAGGTTGGCTATGGGCGGCCCCACGGTGTTAGTCCAGCATGTATGGACGTTGGAGCTACCGGTGATAAAGCAGCTGCAGGGTTATGTGGGCATGAAGGTCCGGAAGCCTGCCTGACGCGCCGTAACGCCCTGCGTTTGGTCCATGGGCAGTTGGCTGCAAGTAGCTGGGCGTCGTGCCGGTGTCCTCCGACGCGCCCTTGACCCGTGCTGCAAACAAACACAACGGTCAACCTTTGGCCGAGCCGGGTGAGGGTGCAGACGGGGACCAGCGGGGAGCACGGCGCCCGATAGCTCTGAGCATGCGAGTGTCTGCTGGTAGGGAGACGGTGCGACTGGCGGTGAGGTAACCTCGCATGGGCCGTTGGCTGCAAGTAGCTAGGCGTCGTGCTGGTGTCCTCCGACGCGCCCTTGCCCGGTGCTGCAAACAAACACAACGGTCAACCTTTGGCTGAGCCGGGTGAGGGTGCAGACGGGGACCAGCGGGGAGCACGGCGCCCGATAGCTCTGAGCATGCGAGTGTCTGCGTGGTAGGGAGACGGTGCGCGAGGGGGGGTGTCACGGCGTAGGCGTGTGTTGCGCGGGGTGCGTGTGTTGCATGGCGCGGCCGGTCAAGGCGCGCAACCGGTATCTATTTTTTTCTTTCAGGGCAGATTCAGCCTGCTATCATGTCGGTGTAGGGGAGTGTTTGCGCCCCAGACTCGCATACCGACGCTACTTATCGTTTTTTGTGTGCATGTGCTTTTGCTTCTTGGCTGATGTGAATTTAGACCAAAATGAGGTTTGCCATAAGCAAACCCAAGTTTGGTCTGTGCAGGATTGGGTGTATATGTGTCTGCACTGATTGTCCGCTCAGTTGTCTTTTATATTTTGTATGTCGATGGCCCACCTACCCACCCTGGACAGTTTCTATGGCACAGGCTGCCTTATGCGACATCACGCCCCAGACTCGCATACCCATTTGATTGACTTGAATTTGTGATTTGGTGCCATATACCCCGCTTTGCACATTGTTGAGATCTTCAAGGTTTCCTGGGTGCAAAATCATCGGGAGGTGAAACCAACCAAGCGGTCAAACATTTTGTGAACGCCCCAGACTCGCATACCGACGCTACTTATCGTTTTCTGTGTGCATGTGCTTTTGCTTGTTGGCTGATGTGAATTTAGACCAAACGAGCGTGCATTGTACTGTCGCATGATGACACGCCTCAGCGGCCTACAGTCCAGGTGCGCCGCACCGTCAGGGTGCGTAGAGATGGGGGTGCCAGCCCTGTGGCATCGACAGAAGCGGGGCCTCGCATTGGCCGAGTGGATCCTGTAGCGCCTACGGGACGGAGAAGTTCGGGAGTGGTGCAGCAGGCTGCGGGAAGTAGTCGACCTCCCGCCAAGCAGCGGAGGCGATGATGGTTGGATTTTGGGGAGGCTACCGGTGCTAGTGCTCAGGATGTGGGGGCATTCAGTGGAGTTGGGTATACCACACCCAGGAGTGCATATCAGTTAGTTTTTTGTACAGCTCACGAGGGACGCGTGGTTAATCTGGTTAACAGACTCCCCTTCCCCGAAGTTAATTGTGGTGCCTTTAACCTCAGCCATTTTGGAGAGGGGGGTGGGGTCTGTGGCTAACGTCCGCATCCCCCCCGACATACATTTGGAGGGCATTGGTGCCGGAAAATTTTGGGGAAGTGAGCAGGCGATCCTTTTCTTCTCTGTCGCCCGTGACGGGTTAGTCTGCAATCCTGGCCAGAGCATCGGTTGCGCAGGGGGTGCTCCGCCCCTGTCTTGCGGACGGTTTGGGCCCCAGTGGGTCCCTTTTCGCTATCCCGAAAAACAGCTAAAAGGCAAGCTGTATTTGCAACATGGTCTTTTTTCATAAGGCCCAAGGGGGCGACAACCCCCCCCCCTGCGATTCCCTAGCGTTGAGCTTGTCGCGTTTTTGCAGATTGTGCATTGGAATGTCCACATGGATTTCGTTCCTGCCGGTTGTGCGGGAGTGGTGGGCCATAATGTAATTTTTCTACTTCACCACATGGCGTCGCTGAAAGCCGACCCACCGTGTGTGGGGGAGGACCCTGTATTGTGTGCATGTCATATCGATCTTAGTAACTGTTTTTGGTGTTTGAAGACCCCGAATGAGTTTGCTGACGCCTTTCGCGTTTCCGTTGATGGGTTGTTGTATAGTTTTGACTGTCTACCATTCGGGTGGACGCACAGTCCAGCCATCTGTCAGGCCGTGATGGTCCGGCTGGTTCAGGACGCAGGGGTGGAGGGGGTTTCAGTTCTGGTCTATCTGGATGATGTTTTTGTCATCGGGTATGGCAGACAGTGGGTGAGTGTGCAAGCAGGAATCGTTGCTTCGCGCCTGAGGGAGGAAGGGGCCATTGTCAGTCCAAAGAGCACGCTGGAGGCACTCACTAGATCAGCCTGGATCGGAAAAATTTTCGACTTCCATGAAGCCATGGTGTCCATAACGCGAGGTAATTGGCATGCCTTAGTTGCGCGCTGGTGGCAGGTGGCTGTGGGCCCTTGTACACGCCGCCGTCTGTTGCGTTTTTGGGGCAGGTTGCTGTGGTTTGTGCGCCCGAGTTGGGGAGTACTGCCGTTCGTGGCGCCGGTGTGGGCGCATGTTCTGTGGTAGCCGCATTGGTTGGCGGATGCACCACCACGACTGTTGCACACCCTGGCAGGCTTACTGCCATGGGGACTGATGGCTTGGAGGCCTTTGGTTTTTTTGAAGAGACCACGCGATTGGGCCGAGTATATTTTTTTTCATGGTGCTTGTAACGGGGGAGCCTGGAGGATGGCATTGTGGGGATACACGGTTGGTGGTAGGGCAGGGGCCGTGTACGAGATGTTGTGCAATGAGCAGATTGCAGAGTTCGCAGCCTTGGAGTACGCGGTGCATTTCGTGTCCGCATTGGGGTGGGACACGGTAGGGCTGGTTGGGGATAACTTTTCAGTGCTGCAAAGTTTTGCGGCAGGAAAGGCGAGTGTGGGGTTGAAGGTGCAAAATTGAATATTGCGGCGGCTGATTTACACATGCACGAGGTCGCGCAGAACGTGGTATCTGTGCTGGGTCCCAGGGGAATGTAACCCAGCGAATCCATTTAGCCGAATCCGGTCGGTGTGGGGGGGGGGGGGCTATGCCCAAGCGCAAAGGGAAGCCACACGTCGTCTGCGTTTGGCGATGGGCGGCCCCACGGTTCAGCATGTGTGGACCCTGGGACTGCCTGTTATCAAACAACTGCAGGGTCATGTGGGGATGAAGGTCCGGAAGCCCGCTTAGACCTAGTTTCGTGGGGTATCGTGTTATCGGCGTATCGGGTTTCGTGAGAACCTGCTGATGGATGCCGTGCGAACATGATTGCCTGTGTATGGGCGTCGTGTCCCCGGTCTCTAACGTGCCCTCGCCCGGTGCTTCAACCAAACACAACGGTCAACCTTTGGCCGAACCGGGTGAGGGGGCCGAAGAGACATGAAAGGGAGTACGACACCCAATGGCGGCGCGCGAGCGCACATGTTACGGCGGCGGGGGGGGGGGGGGGCAGTTGGGGCTGCGAGCGCTACCGTAGTGGGCAGTGTGACGGACGGGTTGGTGTGGGCGTTGCCTCTGTTACGTTTGTGCTGCCGCATTCATTGTCTCTAATGCCGAGACCAGTGGTGCTGCCATGCTTCCACCCCCTGCTGGCGCCAGCGCCATCGCATATGGGCCGGCGCAGGCGCCAGCACCATTGGGGGAGGTGGGAGGACGATCGGCTGCGGGGCATCGCACGCGCCCACCCAGTGCCGATTTTGCGGGGATGGGCGAGGGAGCTGACGACAGCTGTGAGCGGGTTGCGGCACTGGGGGAAAATTGTGGACGCGGCGTGCGTTTTGTACGCGGTCTGCATGCTTTTCCCGGGCGCCCTTGACTTGCCGGCGCTGCTGGGGGCGCTTGAGTACTTCGTTAGCGTGGGAGCCACGCGACCCGCGGCCTCCATCAGCTTTACGGGTGTGGGGCTGGCGGTGGCCCCGGGAGCGGTGCGGGCGGCGCTGCGGTGGAGATATGGGGCGGCGGCGTCTCAGGCATGGAGGGCGCCGCGGAGGCACTTCCTATCGGGCGCGGCAAGGCAGGTGGTGTAGCATATCATATCGCCCCTCTGGGACGCGGGGCCGTTCGACCTGCGGGGCGAGCGGCAGTGGGTGCCGGACCAGTGGTGGCAGCTGCCACGGTGCAAGTTGGTGGTGTTGGTTGATTGGTGTCCAGGTTTGCTGGCGGGCAGTGCGGGACACGCAGTGGGGGTGTCATACACGGGTTGGCTTGCGTGTGCGCAGCATGGGACGGTTTACGTGGGACAGGACCCGGATAGGGCGTTGGAGCTCGTCCGGCAGTGGCTGCCGAACGTGTGGGAGGCTTGGTACTTCTGCATGCCGCGGCCGGAGTTGTTGCTGGCACCGCCCTTGGTTGCGAGGCCGGGTGCGGGGGTCAGGTGTTGGGAGGGGGCAGTGGGTCGTGAACCGCTTTACCGCGCGGCGGTAGCCATCGCGGAGGACTGCTACGCGCGACGGGTGCCGGTGCGTATGATGCGAGATGCGCCGGAGTTTTGTAGCTAGGGCTGTGCGGCTTCCGCGGCGTGTGTGTTGGCCGTTCGCGTGTATGGAGTTGTGCGCGTGCTTTGAACGGCGCGGCCCGTCAGGCCTTGCAGCCGGTTTCATCTTTCCAGAGTGGCTTCAGCCGACCGTCATGTCGGTGTAGTGTTTGCGCCCCGAACTCGCATACCGATGCTTTTTATCGTTTTTTGCGTGCGTGTGCTTTTGCATGTTGACGGGTATGAATTTAGACCAAAATGAGGTTTGCCATGAGCAAACCCAAGTTTGGTCTGTGCAGAATTCAGTGTATATGTTCCTGCTGTGGATGTCCGCTCAGTTGTCTTTTATATTTTGTATGAGGATGGCCCACCCTCCCACCCTAGACAATATGTATGGCACAGGCTGCCTTATGGGATATCACGCCCCGAACTCGCATACCGACACTTCTTATCGTTTTTTTGCGTGCGTGTGCTTTTGCATGTTGACGGGTATGAATTTAGACCAAACCAACATGCCGCGGCATGCCGCGGCAGAAAGCAGTATGCCGCAGTAGAAAGCAGCATGCCGCAGCAGAAAGCAACATGCAGCATCAAAAAGCAGCATGCCGCGGCATACCGCAACATGCCGCAGCAGAAAGCAGCATGCCGCAGCATGTCGCGGCAGAAACCAACATGCCGCTGCATGCCGCGGCATGCCGCGGTAGAAAGCAGGATGCTGCAGCAGAAAGCAGCATGCCGCAGAATGCCGCAGCATGCCGCAGCAGAAGGCAGCATGCCGGAGCATGCCGCCGCAGAAAGCAGCATGCCGCAGCAGACAGCGGCATGCCAAAGCAGAAAGCAACATGCCGCAGCAGACAGTAGCATGCCGAAGCAGAAAGCAGCATGCCGCACCATGCCGCAGCAGAAAGCAGGATGCCGCGGCATCCACAGCATGCCGCAAGGTGCCGCATTATGCCGCAGCAGAAAGCAGCACAAAGCTACATGCCGCAGCATGTCGCGGCGGAAAGCAACATGCCGCTGCATGCCCTAGCATGCGGCGGCAGAAAGCAGGATGCTGCAGCAGAAAGCAGCATGCCGTGGAATGCCGCAGCGTGCCGCAGCAGAAGGCAGCATGCCGCGGCATGCCACAGCATGCCGCCGCAGAAAGCCGCATGCCGCAGCATGCCGCAGCAGAAAGCAGCATGCTGCAGCAAAAAGCAGCATGCGGCAGCACAAAGCAGCATGCCGCCGCATGCCGCAGCAGAAAGCAGCATGCCGCGGCATGCCACAGCATGCCGCGGCGGAAAGCAGTATGCCGCAGCATGCCCAAGCAGAAAGCAGCATGCCACAGCATGCTGCAGCAGACAGCAGGATGCCGCGGCATGCCGCAGGGTGCCGCATTATGCCGCAGCATGCCTCAGCAGGAAGCAGCATGCTCCAGCAGAATGCAGCATGCCGCATAATGCCGCCGCATGCCGCGGCAGAAAGCAGCATGCCGCAGCAGAAAGCAGCATGCCGCCGCATGCCACCATGCCGCAGCACAAAGCAGCATGCCGCAGCATGCCACAGCATGCTGCAGCAGAAAGCAGCAGCAAACAGCATGCCGCGGCGTGTCGCGGCATGCTGCAGCAGAAAGCAGCATGCGGCTGCAGAAAGCATCATGCCGCAGTAGAAAGCAGCATGCCGCGGCATGCCACAGCATGCTGCAGCAGAAAGCAGCATGCCGCAGAATGCCGCCGCATGCCGCGGCAGAAAGCAGCATGCCGCAGCAGAAAGCGGCATGCCGCCGCATGCCACCATGCCGCAGCACAAAGCAGCATGCCGCAGCATGCCACAGCATGCTGCAGCAGAAAGCAGCAGCAAACAGCATGCCGCGGCGTGTCGCGGCATGCTGCAGCAGAAAGCAGCATGCGGCTGCAGAAAGCATCATGCCGCAGCAGAAAGCAGCATGCCGCGGCATGCCACAGCATGCCGCGGCAGAAAGCAGCATGCCACAGCATGCTGCAGCAGAAAGCAGCATGCCGCAGCATGCCGCAGCACCCCGCAGCAGAAAGCAGCATGCCGCGGCATGCCCCAGCATGCTGCAGCAGAAAGCAGTATGCAGCAGCATGCCGCATCATGCCGCAGCAGAAAGCAGCACGCCGCACCATGCCCCAGCATGCCGCAACATACCGCAGCATGCTGCAGCATACCGCAGCATGCCCCAGCGGAAAGCAGCATGCCGCAGCAGAAAGCAGCATGCCGCAGCAGAAAGCAGCATGCCGCCGCATGCCGCCGCATGCCGCAGCAGAAAGCAGCATGCCGCAGCATGCCGCAGCATGCCAATGGGAGTCTGTTCGGGGGGGAAGGGGGGGGGGGGGGGTTGGAACATGCCGCAACAGAAGACAGCAAAAAGCAGTATGGATGAATTTTCTTTTGCCATTGGTGTTGGTTACCCCGGATACCCTGCATTCCTACGCTGATGCACCGGATGACACTTTTGGGCTTGGCAAACAACAGTTTGCGAGGTTTGGCAATGCTGTATAGCCAACAAGACAGATGGGGTGCAGGGATGTGATGGGGCGTACGCGCACATGCAATGATTCAAGCAATTCCTGTCCCGCCCGCGCATGTTTTGTGGGTGCCAGGAATGTGTGGGTGCCACACCACCGGTCGGGGGGCTAAGCAAAGGCTATTGCCATATGGATCCTCAATGTCTTGACCACCACAACCCGCCGCCGATGGAGATACAGAAATGGTGGGGTCAAGACAGCGGCGTGGCGGGCCTCCAGGAGGAGATCGACACTGCATCATGCGGTGAAGAATAAACGGGTGACTGTCCAGGGCCCTGTAAAGAAACCACCGATTGATTACATGTCACAAGGGGGGGCAACACTCTTGTTGCGTTGGTGCAAAGCCCCTCTGCCCCTAACCCCGAACCGTGGTGTAGCACGCCGCAGCATGCTGCAGCAGGTTTCGATTTGTTGATGGGACTGTTGGGGCTTGATCACCTCCGAGAGGGCGCGGGATTAACACCAACGCAGGGGAACGCCGCATGCATTCCTTTTGGGCCGGGGGGCCATCCGCGCACCATAGCCCAGGAGGTCAAATTGTGGGCCTAGCCCTTGTAAAAACCCTCATTTCGTCCCGTTCAATTGTTCCGCAATGCTGTTTCGGATGGGACCCCCAAGACCACCCCCACCGAGGACCCACTTTCTTTGGCGGTAGGGGAGGAGTCGGAAAAAGAAAGAAAAAAAGGCCCCCCTCCGCAGGTCGAACATCGCAAATCTTTTCAACCAGACACGAGGGACAGGGCTGGGTACACTGGGCATGACGTCACAACCGTGTGGAGATGATGGGGAAAGCATAGCAAGTCAGAGGTTGAGTCGGGATGTCTGTTGATGTAGAATCATGCATCACCTCAGACCCCCAACGGTAAGCAGCATGCCGCAGCGGCTGCCAACGGGAGGGGGGGGGGGCTTTGCAGCATGCCGCGGCAGGATCATTTTGGGCGGTGACAATGGGCAGGGAAGGTGGCGAAACCCCCCCCTGGCGACATCTGAGGCTTTGGCAGTGCTGTGTGTGCGTGAGGCAGTGTGAGCTTCGGGATTCGCAAGGGGGGCGAACTTTACCCCCTCCGAAATTTTCGCCGGCGAAATAACGCCCGCACGAAATTATCCCCCTGCCCCCCCGAAGGGCAAGTGGGGGGAGGGGGGGAATGGGGGGGGGGGGCGAGTTGTTCTGCCATCGAGTGTGCTACGCGCCGTGGCTCGGCCCTTCCCGGCACAACGGCAAGCGGCACGAACGCGGCGCTTGTGTCTGGCCCCACCCACTCGATGCCAGTGCCCACAATCCGCAGCGCCTTCGGTCAGAGTTTGCACCGCGAGGCGTCCCTGTTTTGCGGAGCTGGTCCCAGGCGGTGCGTTCTACGGGAGGGAGGCTTCCCCCCCACCCACCCAAAGGGGACCCCACGGAAACACGAGGGTGTCGCAGCCGTCATATCCCGCGTCATACGCCACAGACATCCGCGGATATTCCGAGGCCCGCGGTCCATTGCAACTCCGGGGGAGGGGGGGGGGGGGCTTCGAGGCGGTGTGAAGTAGGGGAGGGGGGGTCGGTCCCGCTCCAGGGGCCGGGCCTTATTTGTCCCCAGGGCCAAAACATGGGTGGCGAACCGGATTTGCCAAATTTGTGTGTAAAGTCACGAATTGCAGGGATTTCAGACGTCCTCCGGGGCTTGTGGTGGGCCCGGCCCTTGGGGCCTCATTAGAGGGGGGCCGGTCTGGGAGAGAGGCTCAAAGGCCCCCCTCCCCCGGCGTTGCACTGGGCAGCGGGCCCTGGGCGAACTCCCCCAAAACGCAGTAGTGTGCCTCGTCGGGACGTCACTTTCACAGTGAACCCGTTTTTGGGCAAAAAACATTTTTCATACAACAAAACCCATATTTTGAAGTGGCAAAGCAGCAGCCCTTCGTGCATGGCCTGGGGACTTGGCCCGGACCTTGGCCTCCCCTTGACAAGGAACCCGAAACAGGAACAGGCGTTGATGATGGTACTTGATATTGTCCTCCGGAGGGCGTTCGCACTGTTGTGCTGTTGGGGGGGGGGGGGGCAAACAGCACATCCTGCCACAACCAGCACAGCCCCGGCACGGGCCAACGATGGGACTCCGCGAACGCGGAATCGACACCAGCAGGAGCACCGGCCGCAGCGGCCGACAGAACGCAGCGACGCGGCGCAACACGCGAAGGGAAGAGCGGGTGACTGTCCAGGGCCCCGTAAAGGAACAGTGACCCGACTGAATGTTACACGGGGGGGGGCAGTGGCTGCACCTGGAAACGCATTTGTCAACGTCACGCACACGCACGGGCGCTGGGGGCGGGTGCTTCATCGTCTTCAGATCGGGTTGCGGTGCACGGACCTCCGTCGTGTGTCGGCGCCCATGCGCTCCATCCGAATCGGTTGTGCTTTGGGCAGTGGCCCGCCCCAGAGGGCCCACCGCGGCCCCAGCCCGCGCTCAAGAGCCCGCAGGCCCACACCGGCTCTGCTTCACAGGCGATCGGCATTTCGGAAGACGTCGCTTCGAAGGTCAGCAGAGGACTGACGAAGTCATGGCTCATGAAGTGGCAAACAGACGACTACGATGTTCAGATGCTGCAGCAATTGTACACAGAATTGGGTTTTGGTATGCGGACCACGCCTTTGCTGAGTGGGGGCGGGGGCTGGGGATGACCCCCTGCCCTGGTGAGGGGATCTCAGTAGGATCCAGCCCCACATGCCAGTTAGCTCAGTAGGAAGGAGCCCCGCCCTATGGGCAACTGAGTAGGACCCAGCACCACCCACAAGGCTCCTCACTAGAAACCCGCCATGCCCCCCCCCCCCCCCCAAACTAAGCAAACATGTGGACCTGCCGTCCTTTGCCTGCGTTGGTCGTGTGCGTATCTCCTGAACGCCCCTTCCTACGATTTAGGCGCCTTCCTTTCTCTTTTCTCGGTCTTTTCCGTTGGTGCAGTGCACCCCCCCCCCCCCCATACTCGCCCGCCGCCCCCTCCCCCGCCCCTTGGGGGGCATCCCGCTTCCCTCCACGTCACAGTCCACAGTAGCTACGGACAAGAGACCGCTAATGAGACCACCAACGCGCCAGAGCCTAATGTGGACACTGCAACCTGACCATATTGAGGCCCGCCCCCCACAACCCCTGCAGGAAAAAGGATCGCTTTGTGGGACATACTGGCAAAGCTGTGCGATGCATGAGTGTCTTTGAGAGGCCTTTACTTGCTCAACCGGGGGGTGGCGGTGGCGGTGACCCCGGCCTTCGGCACACGGAGTGTCACGGAACAGCAACTTCCGTGTTCGTTTTGCATGAGGGAAAGCGAACGCTCTTGTAGACCAGTCGAATTCAGAGGCACTCAACAGCACATGAAAGTTATCCCTCGAGGTACACTGGGCCCTATGTTTGGGGTGTGCCGAGACTGGCCATGCACGAGCTCAAAATTGCCCCCGGCGACTTCCCTTTGCAGGAAAACTGCTTTGAACAATGTGGTCAAGTTGGGTCTGATGTTGTTGGGTACGTGCGCTCACGGGACAAAGGGGCCCATGGATGCCACCCCGGGGGCCTGATTGGTAGGTAGAGTACGGGTTCTCATGTTGTCACCGAATGATGAACGGAGCCTGGCCCATGCCCCCCCGAGGGTAATTGGGGTTTCCCCCAAACACGCAATTTTTCGACCCGCCCCTGCCGGTGAGAAGCTGTGGCGCCCCATGGGAAGGCATATCCCCCCCCCCCCCGCCCCAAACACCCCCAGCGTGCACAAGTCAGTGCTGGAGTCGGCAAACCCCCGCACGGACTCGGAGTGTGCATCTGGATGCCCCTGGTCAACGGCACGGGCAACAGCCCGTCTCCGGGACGGCCGATCCCCGGAGTAGTCAAACAGGACGAGTCATCCGGGGGCTCCGTTGACACAACCAAAACACGTTCGGGCCCACAGAGGATCAGAATGAGCGGTGGCGAGAGGCCCATAGGCGCCGCCAAAGACAAACAACATGATACCGATCAGATACCGAGGCCTTGTGCCAACCCCCACCCCCCCTGCCATTGGTTCAGTGGACGCAACACCTACTGTTGCTCTGACAAGGATGAAGGGTGGTGCTCTCGCAAGGGCTGGGGGAAGGAGAGGGGCTGCGCTCACCCGTTGCAGCCACGATGCGCAACTCCGAACCCGGGTCTGAGTCGCTTGCCTTCTTGTGCATTGCCTGCAACGTTTGGAACCGTGGCGTTTGGCGGTTTCTTTTTCTGGTGGTCTATGAAGACCAAGTTTTGTCTGTGAGTTGAGGCTGGGGGATGGTATTTGAGGGATATTGGTTGCCACCCATTTTCGACCCTTGTCATCCTTCGGAGGTGGAGAATTGGGGAATCACCGGGGAACTTGTGCATTCATGGCGCAATGGTCACTGTCTGTGTCTTCTCATGGCATGTGCGAACAACCGCAGGTGTTGTTTCCGCGGAATTTAGTGTTGCTGTTGATCCGGGGGTGTTGCCGTCATGAAAATGGACCCAAAACAGCCAGTTTAGGGGGGCAGGGCAGAGTTTTGCTTAACAACTCAGCATCTCCTGGGCTGGGGGGGGGATCTGACACCCCCCACCCCCCCCCCTCGGACCCCCCCATCCACCCCCCACACCCCCTCTTAAGTGATTGGGCAAACTTTTCTCGGGGTCTGCGGCCTATCAAAAATTTTCTCTGGCGCCTTCGGCGCAAGTCAGTTTAGGCCAAAAAATTTCTTCGGCGCCTTTGGCGCCTCTAACAACTGAGAGTCTCCTGAAGGGGGGGGTCCCCACCCACAGCCCCACCTACCCACCCACCTTGGACCACCCCCCCTTTCACGAAAACTCTGGGACAGGACCTCCGTTAGGGGAGGTCATTGACACCGCATGCGTGCCGCTGGATGCACGGGCGTCCATGCGCTCATATCGTCCCCAAACGCTAGCCCAGACCTGGCCCATGCCCTCCAGTGCGTTGCTGAGGGCCGCCCCGACATGGACGCCTGGTGGCTGCAAGGGGCCCGACAGGCCCCCGCCGTTACGCAGCCATCGCCCTCCACATGGACGTCCAATAGTCGGGGCTCTCGAGGGGTCCCAATCAAAGGCCCATCGGAGGGATACGGTTGTCTTGTAGGATGAGAATTTCACAGGGAATTCCGCGCTCAGCAAAGGGCATTGATGGTCCCTACCGCTCCGTGGCTGTTCACAAAGGGATCCCAATGGGAAGATGAACAAACTCATGTGGAGCACTAGTACAACCGATGTTGCCCCCAAACGGGCATGCGCTGGAACGTCCCTCGGGGGATGGCCCGGGACGGTCCAAAATGGGGCCATGTGGCATTGCCCATGCACACAGGCAGGGCTGTCTCTGATCTACCAACCTCCGCAAGGCGATTCTGGCCCCCAGTGCTGCCCATAGTGTGGGGGGTGGGGTGGGGGGTTGCGTGAAGTGCGTGGCAAATTGGCCGGAGATATGTGCCTGTGGGGCAAGGCAAATTTCGCCTGCGTGCAGCCCCCAAAGTCATGACGTTAGCGGGTTGGGCATCGTCACGATGGCGTCATGAACGGGCTCCCAACCTGTCACGCAGCCCTGAGCATAGCTCCAACAACACCACACGCGTGATACGAGGGCGGCATCTGCTTGTGACAAAACATGGCATAGCCCCCAGCCGTTGTTTCGAGTGCCGGCCACGGGCCAGGGGGGTCATTAGGGAATTAGACTTTTTTTTTTGTTAAGGATCGCCCTTAGGGACCGTCCCAAGGGATCACCAACCGCCAACCACCAACTGCCACCAACCGCCACCAACCGCCAACCGCCAACCGCCAACCGCCAGCGGCGAGCACCCACCAACCGCCAACCACTGCCAACCACCACCAACCACCAATAACCAACCACCAACCTCCGCCAACCACCACCAACTGCCACCAACCGCCAGTCGCCAACCGCCAACCGCCGCCAACCACCAATCGCCACCAACCATGGTTGAACACATGAGCTACACGCGGTCTTTTTGCAAAACTGCCGTTCAGGAACACTTTTTTTTCCCTCTTAAGGACCCCCCTGGCCACGGCGCACGTGCCATGGTTGTCGTGTGTGCGCAGGGGATGTGATGAAGGAAGTGGTGCAGCCTGGGATCGGGGCCCTACTGGACCAAGTTGGGGTGGCCGCCGAGGTCAAGCAGCGCGTCAACCTCCACCTCAGCATGTCTGCACTGCGGGCATGGCAGCAGCGGGGCTGGGACTGGGAGGCCTTGGCCGAGCTGCTCGAAGTTGACGTCGACGAGGCGCTGGTGAGGCCGTCGGCAAAGAGTGTGCTCGTGGCTGCGGGGGTGCCAGACGCCAAGGCTGCGCAGGTGTGCCCCCGCTCTCCTCTCCCACACCCGCACGGCCCCGCGGCGCAGCCCCCTCAGGACACAATCAGAGTTTTGCTTAACAACTCAGCATCTCCTGCGAGGGGGAGCTGGGGGGGATCTAACACCCCCTGCCCCCCCCCCCCCCCAAGCCCAAGTGATTGGGACTGAACCCTGTACTAGTACACCTAACACTCTTGTAGATCTACATTCGCCTCTTGTAACACCCTGCAAAAAAGCACGTTTGTCAACTACTCACATCACGATCTGTCTGAGGTCTCATGCTGCATTACTTTCAGCTCACTTGCATGTGTGTGTTGCACTTCAGTCACAGCCAATGATATCCGTCGGTCCTCGGACCTGGAACCAGTCTCCGACTCAGATGAATCAGCAACTCTGTTGCAGTTCTCCGATGACTCTGATACGGTCACTGTCAACAGTAACAGTGATAGTGGCAGTGCCTACAGTACGGACGTCAGCGACACCAGGAAACGACGTCGCAGTTTGCAAGTCTTTTTCCACACACCAGCGGGAGTTACGGGCGCACGTATAGTTAGGCCAAAGGAGTGCAGCATGCTCTGCGTCACCAGAACCCCCTGCTACCTCACAAACCACAGGAACCACAAAGGGTATGGCAGTCTTCGTGCTCTTCTGTGTCTTTTGACAGGTTTTAGGTATTGATCTCTATAGGATCAATGGACCAACGGCCATATAGCACATGCAGTAGCTGCGCCTGCCGCCTTAATTGAATTATGTACATACCGTTGTACATGGAATTGTGGAGCACCCTAACTAAGAAGGGGACACATGCAACTGTGCGAGAACCTACGGGAGGGGGGCAAGCCGCTGTGCACCGATTGCTGGCGAAAACTGCCTGGGGGACGTACCGAGTACCCTGCACTGGATCCTGGATCCTGTTCATAGCACCGCGACTACCACAGTCACTAGGCGACTCAGCCCAGGACCTCACAGCGTGGCTTCGGCGATCCGCGCATTGGCGAGGCATGTGCTACGCATCATGGCAGCTGCGCCACTCTGGGGCCTGTATACCCCCTGTCACTGACAGTGAAAGGGGGGGGGGGTAACCGTCACCCGCAGTCATGTCACCAATGAGAAGAAGGAGTCACTCGTACTGCGCGCCCTTTGCTCTTTCGGTTCAAGGCGCCAAGCCATAGCCCGAAGGCTCGCACAAGCACCAAATGGACAAGTCTCCTCGTCCTTGTCCAACGCACTGGGAAGGGCAAATCGGTCATGCATGCGTAGCAAGCGGATGTGGCATCGTGCATCTCTGTCAAGCCTGTGGGATCCCTTTGGGAAGGAAGGCAAGAAAAGCAAGAAACACTCTGCGAGTTGTCAGGGATGAAGAGTTGCAATGGCACAAACATGGGTATAAATCACCACTTTTAGCACGCATTGTTGCAAAGATTAGTGGCCATATTTTCAACAGTTTTTGCATGGTACTATGGGAACTAGCCAAAACTCCAATTCCTACTTGCTGTCTTCGGTCAGGGGCTTTTCAGCTCGGTCTTCACAGGTGAGGCGGCCCTTCTTCTTTAGTTTCTTCGCTAAAGCATCCTCCCCTCGGTCAATTTAGGGCAAGAGGGCCACTTACCATTCACTTTGTTTGTGCGGATTTACGCAACGCCGAAAAGGGATTCGTGACAATGAAAAGATGCCAATTGCCTAGGGGCACAACCATGCGGTTCCAGCAAGAAAAATGAATGGAAATTGGCGAAAACTCCGCCTATTGATGTCACCCCTCCCGGCTCGCACTTCTTTTTTGGAGGGAGACCAAAATGTTGAACAGGTTGAATGCCAAGCAGAAGGAGTGGGGGTGTCAGGCAACTCAAATTGGATGAAAGACTCGCGCCTGCGCTTGATCTAACAACCTCTCTTCGAGGTGATTTTTCCAGACAGGTTTCTTCAGCTACTAACCCCCCCTGCTATGGGATACAGATGTGTGTGCACGACCGGCATTGTTCAGAACAAAGCACGAGTGCAAAGCAAAAGTCGAAGAAAGAAGCTCTTCAGTGACAGGGACTTTCGGTGACGTCGTATACCCCCCTTTTTTGGGGTCGTTCGCGTAGTATACCCCAATGTATGGTTTCTAACGTCTAACCCCTTGTAAAATCATCATTTTAGGACCAAAAATGATCCCCCAATGATTTTTTTGGATTTTGACCCCCGTACCCCCCCGCACCGGGGTACCCTTTTTTGAGGGGGGGGGTGGGGGGGGGGGGCAAAACTTCTTTGTGTATTGTGGCCGCTGTGTATGTATTTGGACCTGGGTCCTGAAGAACTTTTTTCTTGTATATGGACCCTCTAACTCATGGCGGGGGTCCCAGGTCCCAACTCCAGGTACCCCCAGTCACCCCCCAACATATGGCCCCTCGCCAATGAGGACTTAGCCGTTTTCACGCTGGATAGGCTGTTTAGTGGCACGTGAAAGTTTTTTGAAATTCGATTTTTCATGACTACCTTCCGTTGCCCCTAGGATTGGTTTGGGTGATCATTTGGTGACAATACGGGTACTTGAGCACCCATGGGGACCCACGTGGTGGCTGCTAGGCCTATGTAGCCCGTGCCATGGGCCCTCCGAAAGCCCCAAAATTGCTGTTGCGTAGGCTGTTTAGTGACACTTGAAAGTTTTTCACATTTCCACTTTTTCCGAAACCCTTCTGTTGCCCCGAGGACGGGTTTGGGGGATCATTTGGTGACAATGTGGGTGCTTGAGCACCCATGGGGGCCCACGTAGTGGCCACTGGGCCCATCTAGCCCGAGCCATGGGCCCCCCAAAAGCCCCAAAATTGCTGTTTGTAGGTGGTTCAATGGCATTTGGGGTGTGCACAAACTGCTCAAGCAGTTTTCCACCCTCTACAGGTCAAAAATGGAATTTTTTGCAAAAAAATTTTTTGATATTGTGACCACTTACAATGATGAAATATGCTATGTAAAGCATGTTTTAGACCCTCTTTGTGTGTTTTTCACCCTATTTGGGTGTGTGGGGGGGGGTACCAAGGGGTCTAGGGCACACCACCTGCTTATGCAGTTTTGCGGCCTCGGCAGCTCAAAAATGGAAATTTCCGAAACTTTTTTTTTTGATACTTTGACCATCCAAAATGATCAAATATCCTATGTAAAGCATGTTTTGACCCCTCTTCATGTGTTTTTCACCCTATTTGGGTGTGGGGGGGGGGGGTACCAATGGGTATAGGGCACACAACCTGCTTATGCAGTTTTGCGGCCTCGGCAGCTCAAAAATGGAAATTTCCGAAACTGTTTTTTTTGATACTTTGACCATCCAAAATGATCAAATATCCTATGTAAAGCATGTTTTAGCCCCTCCTTATCTGTTTTTGACACTATTTGGGTGTGGGGGGGGGGTACCAAGGGGTATAGGGCACACAACCTGCTTATGCAGTTTTGCGGCCTCGGCAGCTCAAAAATGGAAATTTCCGAAACTGTTTTTTTTTGATACTTTGACCATCCAAAATGATCAAATATCCTATGTAAAGCATGTTTTAGCCCCTCCTTATGTGTTTTTGACACTATTTGGGTGTTGGGGGGGGGGGGTTCCAAGGGGTTTGGGGCACAACCTGCTTATGAAGTTTTCGCGCCTCTCGCACCTCTCCCCTCTTCGAGGTGCCTTGCCGAAGGCAATAGAATTTAGTACGCCTGATGCTGGCGCAATTTTTTCCATCACTTTTAACGATTGTGGCGGAATTTTTCCCATGCTTTGTTTTGGACAATAGGCGCCGCCAGAGGCAAGTAATGAGATACCGAGGCCTTGTGCCCAACCCCCCCCTTGTGGGGTGTCGAGCTCGTCGGGGTTGGGTATTCTGTCGGAGACAGGGTCGGGGACGGACAGCTCGTCAATGCTCGGTGAGGGGTCAGAGAGTGGGGGGTCGTCGTCAAGATTCAGGCAAACAATCAGATACCGAGGCCTTGTGCCAAACCCCCCACCCCCCACCGTATGGACTAATGGCCGAAAGTGTCTATGGCGGGGATATTCAGCCGATTGATACCGACCATTGATCCCCCCAAGTGATTGGGCCAAATCCTTTGGCCAATCAAAAATTGTCTCTGGCACTTTTGGCGCAAGTCACCTTAGGCCAAAAGATTTCTTCGGCGCCTTCAGCGCCTCTAACAACTCAAGGTCTCCTGAGGGCGGGGGGGGGGGTCACCCCCACATCCCCCCCCCCCCCCACCTTGGACCCCCCCCCTATGCAAAGCTCTGGGCGCAATCACGTGTGGCCCGGGGGCAGTCAGGTGTTCGGGCGCTGGCAACAGAGATTTCTCTCCACAGAGCTCGAAGAATTGGTTTGTCTTTCCTGACGTTCACACCCGCTCCTCTCCATCCTTGGGCCGTCTGCCACTGGCCTGGCACCCCTGCACCCGGAACGTCCGTTGGTCGTTGTTGTGCAGAACAACAGGAAGGGAGATGATGGATCGTACAATGATGGTGCAGTATGAGGTTGTAGGGTGGTTGTACAGGGTGATGGTGTAGGGTGTGGGGTGGTTGTACTGGATGATGGTGTAGGGTGTAGGGTGGTGGTACAAGGTGATGGTGTAGGGTGTAGGGTGGCTGTACAGGGTGATGGTGTAGGGTGTGGGGTGGTTGTACAGGGTGATGGTGTAGGGTCTGGGGTTGTTGTACAGGGTGATAGCGTAGGGTGTAGGGTGGTTGTACAGGGTGATGGTGTAGCGTGTAGGGTGGTTGTATAGCGTGATGGTGTAGGGTGGTTGTACAGGGTGATGGTGTGCGGTGGCTGTACTAGATGATGGTACTAGGGTGTGGGGTGGTTGTACAGGGTGATGGTGTAGGGTCTGGGCTGGTTGTACAGGGTGATGGTGTAGGGTGTAGGGTGGTTGTAGAGGATGATGGTGTAGGGTGTAGGGTGATTGTACAGGGTGATGGTGTAGGGTGTGGGGTGGTTGTCCAGGGTGATGGTGTAGGGTGTAGGGTGGTTGTATAGGGTGATGGTGTAGGGTAGTTGTACAGGATGGTGGTGTAGGGTGGCTGTACTAGGTGATGGTACTAGCGTGTTGGGTGATTGTACAGGGTGATGGTGTAGGGTGCGGAGTGGTTGTACAGGGTGATCGTGTAGGGTGTAGGGTGGTTCTACAGGATGATGGTGTAGGGTGTAGGGTGGTTGTACAGGGTGATGGTGTAGGGTGTAGGGTGGTGGTCCAGGGTGATGGTGTAGGGTGTAGGGTGGTTGTACAGGGTGATGGTGTAGGGTGTAGGGTGGTTGTCCAGGGTGATGGTGTAGGGTGTAGGGTGGTTGTACAGGGTGATGGTGTAGCGTGTAGGGTGGTTGTATAGGGTGATGGTGTAGGGTAGTTGTACAGGGTGGTAGTGTGCGGTGGCTGTACTAGATGATGGTACTAGGGTGTGGGGTGGTTGTACAGGGTGATGGTGTAGGGTCTGGGCTGGTTGTACAGGGTGATGGTGTAGGGTGTAGGGTGGTTGTACAGGGTGATGGTGTAGGGTGTGGGGTGGTTGTACAGGATGATGGTGTAGGGTGTGGGGTGGTTGTACATGGTGATGGTGTAGGGTGTTGGGTGATTGTACAGGGTGATGGTGTAGGGTGTGGCGTGGTTGTACAGGGGGATGGTGTAGGGTCTGGGGTGGTTCTGCAGGATGATGGTGTAGGGTCTAGGGTGGTTGTACAGGGTGATGGTGTAGGGTGTGGGGTGGTGTACAGGGTGATGGTGTAGGGTCTAGGGTGGTTGTACAGGGTGATGGTGTATGGTGTGGGGTGGTTGTACAGGGTGATGGTGTAGGGTGTAGGGTGGTTGTACAGGGTGATGGTGTAGGGTCTGCGGTGGTTGTACAGGGTGATGGTGTAGGGTGTGGGGTGGTTGTACAGGGTGATGGTGTACGGTGTAGGGTGGTTGTACAGGGTGATGGTGTAGGGTGTGGGGTGGTTGTGCAGGGTGATGGTATAGGGTGTGGGGTGGTTGCACAGGGTGATGGTGTAGGGTGTAGGGTGGTTGTACAGGGTGATGGTACTAGAGTGTGGGGTGGTTGTACAGGGTGATGGTGTAGGGTGTGGGGTGGTTGTACAGGGTGATGGTGTAGGGTGTGGGTTGGTTGTACAGGGTGATGGTACTAGGGTGTGGGGTGGTTGTACAGGGTGATGGTACTAGGGTGTGGGGTGGTTGTACAGGGTGATGGTGTATGGTGTGGGGTGGTTGTACAGGGTGATGGTGTAGGGTGTGGGGTGGTTGTACAGGGTGATGGTACTAGGGTGTGGGGTGGTTGTACAGGGTGATGGTGTACGGTGTGGGGTGGTTGTACATGGTGATGGTGTAGGGTGTGGTGTGGTTGTACACTGTGATGGTCTAGGGTGCGGGGTGGTTGTACAGGGTGATGGTGTAGGGTGTAGGGTGGTTGTACAGGGTGATGGTGCATGGTGTGGGGTGGTTGTACAGGGTGATGGTGTAGGGTGTGGGGTGGTTGTACAGGGTGATGGTACTAGGGTGTGGGGTGGTTGTACAGGGTGATGGTGTACGGTGTGGGGTGGTTGTACAGGGTGATGGTGCATGGTGTGGGGTGGTTGTACACTGTGATGGTCTAGGGTGCGGGGTGGTTGTACAGGGTGATGGTGTAGGGTGTAGGGTGGTTGTACAGGGTGATGGTGCATGGTGTGGGGTGGTTGTACAGGGTGATGGTGTACGGTGTGGGGTGGTTGTACAGGGTGATGGTGTAGGGTGTGGGGTGGTTGTACAGGGTGATGGTGTACGGTGTGGGGTGGTTGTACATGGTGATGGTGTAGGGTGTGGTGTGGTTGTACACTGTGATGGTCTAGGTTGGGGGACGGTTGTACAGGGTGATGGTGTAGGGTGTAGGGTGGTTGTACAGGGTGATGGTGCATGGTGTGGGGTGGTTGTACAGGGTGATGGTGTAGGGTGTGGGGTGGTTGTACAGGGTGATGGTACTAGGGTGCGGGGTGGTTGTACAGGGTGATGGTGTACGGTGTGGGGTGGTTGTACAGGGTGATGGTGCATGGTGTGGGGTGGTTGTACACTGTGATGGTCTAGGGTGCGGGGTGGTTGTACAGGGTGATGGTGTAGGGTGTAGGGTGGTTGTACAGGGTGATGGTGCATGGTGTGGGGTGGTTGTACAGGGTGATGGTGTACGGTGTGGGGTGGTTGTACAGGGTGATGGTGTAGGGTGTGGGGTGGTTGTACACTGTGATGGTCTAGGGTGCGGGGTGGTTGTACAGGGTGATGGTGTAGGGTGTAGGGTGGTTGTACAGGGTGATGGTGCATGGTGTGGGGTGGTTGTACAGGCTGATGGTGTAGGGTGTGGGGTAGTTCTACAGGGTGATGGTACTATGGTGTGGGGTGGTTGTACACGGTGATTGTGTAGGGTGTGGGGTGGTTGTACAAGGTGATGGTGTTGGGTGTAGGGTGGTTGTACAGGGTGATGGTGTAGGGTGTAGGGTGGTTGCACAGGGTGATGGTGTAGAGTGTGGGGTGGTTGTACAGGGTGATGGTGTTGGGTGTAGGGTGGTTGTACAGGGTGATGGTGTAGGGTCTAGGGTGGTTGTACAGGGTGATGGTGTACGGTGTGGGGTGGTTGTACAGGGTGATGGTGTAGGGTGTGGGGTGGTTGTACACTGTGATGGTGTAGGGTGCGGGGTGGTTGTACAGGGTGATGGTGTAGGGTGTAGGGTGGTTGTACAGGGTGATGGTGCATGGTGTGGGGTGGTTGTACAGGCTGATGGTGTAGGGTGTGGGGTGGTTGTACAGGGTGATTGTGTAGGGTGTGGGGTGGTTGTACAGGGTGATGGTGTTGGGTGTAGGGTGGTTGTACAGGGTGATGGTGTAGGGTGTAGGGTGGTTGTACAGGGTGATGGTGTAGAGTGTGGGGTGGTTGTACAGGGTGGTGGTGTAGGGTGTAGGGTGGTTGTACAGGGTGATGGTGTAGGGTCTAGGGTGGTTGTACAGGGTGGTGGTGTAGTGTGTGGGGTTGTTGTACAGGGTGATGGTGTAGAGTGTAGGGTGGTTGTACAGGGTGCTGGTGTAGGGTGTAGGGTGGTTATACCGGGTGATGGTGTAGGGTGTGGGGTGGTTGTACATGGTGATGGTGTAGGGTGTGCGGTGGCTGTACAGGGTGATGGTGTAGGGTGTAGGGTGGTTGTACAGGGTGATGGTGTAGAGTGTGGGGTGGTTGTACAGGGTGGTGGTGTAGGGTGTAGGGTGGCTGTACAGGGTGATGGTGTAGGGTGTGTGGTGGTTGTACATGGTGATGATGTAGGGTGTGGGGTGGTTGTACAGGGTGATGGTGTAGGGTGTGGGGTGGTTGTACAGGGTGATGCTGTAGGGTGTAGGGTGGTTGTACAGGGTGATGGCGTAGGGTGTGGGGTGGTGTACAGGGTGATGGTGTAGGGTGTGGGGTGGTTGTACAGGGTGATGGTATTAGGGTTGTGCCAGACACATGGGACAGCCATGTGCCGTTCGTTACCCACCATTCACCGTCGGTGAAACGCCATCTGCCCTCGGCCCACCGCCATCCGCCGTCGTTTAACCTCCATTCTCCGTTGGTGAAGCCCCAATTGCAGGGCCTGGTATTGCATGGGGATCGCACAGGGCGCCAGCACAAATGGTTGCGCCTGCTGGTTTTCTGGGGTGCTGGTCCAGCGGTATGGTGCCTGCTCAGCCTCCCTCCACGCCGCCGATTCGCTCGCCGATTCATTGTCCGCTGGCTCTGCCGACTCGGGGGCGGTTGACAGCTTTGCGGCCTAGGCTGCACAGACACACAGAACTGAAACCTCCCTTTGGGCCGCAGGCTGTAGCGGCGATAGACCTGAAGCGACTGCGCGAATGGCGGGGCCGCATGTGGGACAGCACCCTCTTTGACGATGTGGTGGCGGCGCTTGGGGACGTGGACCTGGCGAAGGACGTGGTAGCGCCGGTTTGTGCATCGGGTACGTGTGCTTTCAGGGGAGGGCACAGTGCAATGCGATCTGTGACCTGCTTGACGTCCCCGCACCTCCTCCCACCCTCCCTTACCCACCGCTTGGGTGGACGGCACTGGGGACCACTGACCAAGCGAGTCACTGTGTGGGCTGTCGCAGCAATGTTTACGGCTGCGTAAGGTTTACGGCTGCGTAAGGCCCCGGTGCCACCGATGGCCATCAACAGCAGCGACCTGTGCATCTTGTGTCCTGAATACGCCCTTTTTAGAGGCCCGGATACCCTACCCTACGCTACCCTACCCTACCCTACGCTACCCTACCCTACCCTACCCTGCCCTGCCCGACCCTACCCTACCCTACCCTACCCTACCCTACCCTACCCTACCCTACCCTACCCTACCCTACCCTACCCTACCCTACCCTACCCTACCCTACCCTACCCTACCCTACCCTACCCTACCCTACCGTACCCTACCCTACCCTACCCTACCCTACCCTACCCTACCCTACCGTACCCTACCCTACCCTACCCTACCCTCTGGTGACCTGGCACCAGTCTAAAAACCCGCAGGATGGTAGCTGTGGGACGGATTGCCCACACACACTGCACACCTCGAAGTCTGTCGTGATGCGTCGTGTCTGTCGTGCCACCGCGTGACTCCTCTCCTGCCATCTTGGCCCCTATCCCAACTCTACTCCACCCACGTGGTGCACTCTCTCTCCTCGTCGCCGTGTCTCCAAGGGCTGAGTGCCGCACCCCAAATGCGTCCCTTCCCCTTGCGCAGCCCCCTCCTATTCACAATGGGCGCGTCGTCCTACTACCTGCTCTGGCAAGACGTCGACCTCACCGTGGCAGTCTTCCAGGCCGCTACGCGGATAGCCGCGACGGGGACTGCATTCGACGTATCCTCCGCTCTATGTGACGCCTTGTGCAGGGGTATCGTGAACCGTTTCTCGTGTCGTTGCACCGGCGGGCCCCGCTCGCTTATACGCCCTATGGGTTGTAGCCCCGGCGCTCCCCTCGCACCCCCATCCTCGTGAGTCCTCGGACCTCAATCCGCTGATCCGCTCTGTCCGGCGGCCCTGTGTTGCTCTGCGCTCTCGCATCATGAATTTTATTTTGTCACACCATGGCCACACTTGTGGCACCCTATGCTTTTCTTTGGCGCCCACACCGCTGGGCGCTGCGTTGCTCCCACGGCCCCTATGCCCGTATACCCTGCCCCTTCTTCTGTGTCTCGCGGCCACGGGCCACCCGCTCCCTTTTCGTTACAGCATACCATGTCTGACCGCTCATCGCCATCCCAGGACTCCCCCTCCCCAGCTCCCGACGCCGGTCGAGGCGGCGCCCTCCGCCGGGGGACCGTTCCCCATGTTCCTGATGGATATCTCCCAGTCCGATGACGCTGACCGGCTACTGCGGGATCTGGACATGCTGAAGGATGACGCGCTGGCAGCGGTGGATGAGGCCGTACGCGCCCCCGACCCTGCCTTGTCCGACCTGTGCGATGCCCTGCGTTGGACAGCAGCAGACGGAACCATCCCGGCTATCACCGCCGTGACGGGGGCATGGACACCAAGGGGACTCGTACTTACGGCCACCGTTACGGTCGCCACAAGCCCTTCGGAGTTGAAAGTTATCGAGCATGTTCCCCTGGCACTTGCGCAAGGCGGCCCTCTACTCGAATATGTCTCTAAGGACCCCGACGCCCTCACCGCCGCCCTGGTCACGCGGTGGAGCCCTGGGCACGCCCCCATCTCCGCGGCCCGCCTCCGGCACATTGTGTTGTGGAGCCTCTACTCGGCCCGCGAGAAGGCCCCGCCCACTGACACCGACGCGGCCCCGGAGATTCAGAACCAGAAGGTCTCTTTCAAGCTCCAGAAGCCCATCAGCCAGATCCTGCCCCCCCCACCTCAGGCCAACGTGGGACCGCCTTTGGACGGTCCCACGGCTTTTTGGGCGCTGCCCAATGACGTGCACGCGGTCCTGCAGGCGGCCCAGATCCCGACAGCAGAGCTCAATCCGCTGAAGTTTGGCCTCCTGGCATGGGCCTCCTCCATCCGCCTCTTGGGGCAGTTCACGGCGGCCCCGTTCGCCAGCACCCCTCCGCTAGTCAACAAGGGCATGTGGCCCCCTGACCAGCTGCGGCCGCTGCTGGAGTGCTCGGTCCTCCCGGTCCGCAGTGTGGAGCTGTTGCACCAGATCGAGCAAGCAGGGGAGCACTCATGGGCCACAGCCCCCACCATCATCCTCCTGCAAGCTGGCATCCAAGACAGCGCCAGTCCCCCCCCCCCCTCACCCCTCCCAGCCATGCGCCCTACCTCGCCAAGGGGCAGCCGGCCCCCAGCCCAGTCGGGTCCCTGTTTGCATCAGCTGCATTCACCCGAACGTCAGCGCTGTACCGCACCAGCGAAAACACCCCTCCAGCGAGCCCTGACCAGTCTCCAACGTCGCTATTGCCCGTGCCCCCGAGGCTATCCTTCACTATCCCCGAGCCCGCTTCACAGGTCAAACCGGTTGCCGCTGACCCCACACCGACTGAGTCACCAGTCCCCGCCACTGGGTCCGCCCCCCCTAGCCCCTCACAGTCAGGTGAGCCCTTTGTCCCGGACCTGGACGTGTCGGCCTACTCCACCGACTATGCCCAACTGCGTGACCGGTACGATGCCCAGCAGCAGGAGCTGCGCGTTGCGCAAGATGACCTGACGTCCCTCAAGCGTGACCTGGACCTGGTTCGCACTGAACGGGACAAAGCCCTGCAGCAAGTCCAACGGGCGGCCGCTGCGCACCGGCAAGCTGAAGCCATTAAGCTAAGCGGCTTCATCCGGTCCTTGCCCCCCCTCCTGTCCATCGCCACCAGGCTCCGCAGCCTGCAGTCCACGCCGCCTGCAGTCGCCAACGCCGTGCGCAGTGCGGTGCCGGCCTCGTTCGAGCTACCACCGCCCGGCTCCCCGCAGTTCTTGGCCCTCTTGCCGGTCATCCTCGCCGCCGCTGTCCTCACCTCGCCCCAGGTGCCTGACTTTGATCACCTTGCTAGTGTGCTCAGGCGGCCTGTGGCGAGCCCCGAGGCCCCCACAGATGCACCCATGGCCGCCTCGGCCTTGCGAGCCACCGCTGGCTGGACCCTGTCGGCCTCTGCCCATTTCCTCCGGGACGTCCCTGAAGGAGGCATTGGCATCCCCCCGGCTCCGGTCATCAGGTACGCCAACTTCCTCAGCGTCTACATCCGACACCTCAACCACCAGAACCCTCTGGTCCGCCGCTCCACGCGCCACGGGCTCCTCACTGCGTTTCCACCCCAAGCAGCCGTGCCTCACCGCGGAGCTCGGACTGCGGTGTGCAGCCCACCCCACTGACCACGACCTATTCGTTGCCCTATGCCACCAGTGCGACATCTCCATCCACCTACCCCCTCCCGAATATCTGCCCGACCACTCCCCCCATGTGATGGCTTTTTCCTCCCCTGGACTCGAGGTCCAGGACACCCACGCGTGGATGATCGCGGCCCACCGTGACGCGGAGGACGCGCACCGGGCAGGGTGGCCACGGGTGTCTTCTCGTGCCACTCCCCCAACCGGCACCCCCCCCCCCCCCGTTGGCCGCCGCCACGCGGTATCTGCGGCCATCCCCATGTTCTCCTGGCTCCCAGAAAATTATGGCATCCTCCACGATGCGTCATGGTGCCCGAAGACCCGACGTTGTGGCGGGGCTGTGGCGGTGTTCTGCCCTGATACGCTACGGTTCCAGATATACCCCGTCGCCATCCCCCTAAGATTGGACA
Source organism: Eutreptiella sp. 'Long Island Sound 2002' (assembly GCA_964036045.1). Classification (NCBI taxonomy): domain Eukaryota; phylum Euglenozoa; class Euglenophyceae; order Eutreptiales; family Eutreptiaceae; genus Eutreptiella; species Eutreptiella sp. 'Long Island Sound 2002'. The sequence goes on along the minus strand of OZ038392.1, from coordinate 26,933,086 downwards.
ACGCCTACACGGCGGAGCTATACACGGCGTGGGTAGCCCTCTCCACCCGGGGTCCCTCGGCCGACCCTGCCTTCACTTTCCGGTCCAGCTCGTGGCACTTTGCCGACTGCAAGGGGTACATAACGGCCCAAGAGGGACGGTGGGAGCCGGACGACTCACTGCAAGGGGACCCGATACGTGAGTGCGATGCTCTGGCCGGCGGCCATCCTCCCCCTCGCCACCTCTACTCCCACATCACCCGAACCTGGCTCGACGCCCTACTGGACCAAGTGGACGCGGCCGCACGGCGCTCCGCCGAAAGCTGCCCGGCTACGGTAGGGTGGCTAAGCCCCATACAGGAACCCCGTATCTGCTTCTCCCATGCGGGCCTCCAAGTCCACGACGCCCTCCCCCACGCACGTCGCGCCCTACTCGTCCCCCACCATGCCTCTGCCAAATCCCCCCCACCACAACGCAACCCCGCCCTCGGTGAGTGCACCATCGCCGTCAGTCATGGCCTCCTCTCATGGGGCAACCACCTTGCTGTCACTGGCCTATGCCTTTCCCTGTCCCCCCCCCCCGGGACACGCCTTGCCCTCTCTGCCTCCTACCCGACCCTGGCGACCACGTCTTGTCTGTCCCACTTGACCCTCTACTCCGTGCCCACTACCATCGGTGGCTCGCGGCCCGGCTCTCCCAGAGGTGTCATGCCTGGCGCCATTGTACGCCCACTGCCCGGGGAGTCCTCATCCTCTGGGGCAATGAACCCTTCCTGCTGGCCGTGGATGGCTCCCCGGCCCACGAGACCCTCTTTACCTATACCGTTGGACGCCTTGGGGCCATCTCCCCGCCGCACCGAGATGCCCTTCAGCACCGAGGGGTACGTCCTGCGAACCTGCGTCGCCTCCTATGCGACGTCATACTCACCACGTCCTCCTACACAAACGGCATGCCGTGCCCGTGCTACCTCTGGCTGACCACCTCTCCCCCAAGAAGGGAGATCCCGTGAGCCAGTCCCTGGTCAACAGCCGTCCACCAGAATGGTACCACGTCACCAGCTGGTACCCGACGCCTGGATCTTCCAGGTGGCCAGCCTGGGACGTCATCCTAGGCCTATGGTTGTCAGGAGACCTCCTCGTGGCCCCCAAGGTGAAGCCCACCATCACCACCCGTCGCAGGAGGAGTCCATACCGAGTCCTTTATGTGTACCTCAAGAGCAATCGGATGCCGCCAAGCATACGACAAGAAATTGACTTGGAGGCACACAACGTGATCATCATGGACAGCCTCGGCCGGCACGGGCTTACCCCCCATTTCCCAAACCGGCGCCGCCTCTGGGCCATCTATTACGGTGGCGACGGACGGAGCCTGGAGGCCGGCCTCTGTGGAGGTGACATCCCCTCTTGGTGTGCTGCACTGCATTTAGCCTTCTCGGCCATCCGCAATGCGGCTTCCCAAGGCCCCCGTACGGTCTTCAAGGATGTGCAGGTGGCACTGGGTCGGCCCTCCCCATGGCCCTTTCCGCGCCGTGATCACGTCCTCGAACTCACGCGCCCGGACCGTTCCGGCACAACGCGTGGTCGGGCCAGACTGCGCTCCTTGCCTGGCGGCGTTCTAAGTCGGGGGTGATGCCCCGGGGAGACCCACGCCTTCGCGCGCTGGACGATTCTAGGAAGCTGACTCGGGTGGATCCAAGACTTTCACACGGTTGGTGACAGGGTCCTGGAGGCAGATCGACCGTAGTGTTGTTGTTCGCCGGCGCTGAGACCCAGATGGCCTGCTGGGAAGAGCGTCCTCAGGTGTGCGGCGAGATCCGTCTTGCTCTTGCGGACGTAAGACGGAAGACTCCCCAGGCAGGTCTGCGTGGGACCCCCGGGGGACGACGCCCAGGCCCATCGTCCATGGGACCGCGGCAGGCGCTCCTCCTCCTCCTCCTCCTCCTCCTCCTCCTCCTCCTCCTACCCTACCCCCTACCCTACCCTACCCTACCCTACCCTGCGCTACCCGACCCTACCCTACCCTGCCCTCCCCTACCCCCTGCCCTACCCTACCCTACCCTACCCTACCCTACCCTACCCTACCCTGCCCTACCCTACCCTACCCTACCCTACCCTGCCCTACCCTACCCTACCCTACCCTACCCTACCCTACCCTACCCTACCCTACCCTACCCTACCCTACCCCACCCTACGCGGGGGTCGCCCACCTGCCGTTTTTGAAATTGTGGGGGCCTTTGAACCACCCACAAGGCACATGGATCCCCCCTTTACCCCCTTCCTGCGCCCCCACAACAACAAACGGATCAAGCACTGGCGACCATACCAACACATGACATCCACGCAGCGTGGAGATCGGATGAGGGAAAGGCGGCGGAGGAGCTGTGAGTCACGTTGACGTGAGTGAAATCTGTCAACAAGGCCGGATAGGCAGAACGATTCTGCCCATGTGTCTACGTAAAATCATGCCAAGGGACGGGCTGGCAATAGACCGGTTTCGTAGTGGGGCGTTTACCAGATGCGGCGCGGTTGTGCGTGAACTGTCCGCACTGTGTCATGGAAGGGGGCTGCCTGGCCGGCTGTCGTTCTGGTCCTGGGGTCTGCCCCCCCCCCCCCCCCACCCACACGCCGTATCGATCAAGTATCCGATCAAGTAGGTGTCAAATCAGCCCGTTTCGTTGTCCTCAATATTCTATAGACAGTGGGGACGGTCAGTGGGAACGCCCGGCATGCAATCGCTGCGGGGCATGCATTTGCGTTGATGATGTGCCGAAGGTGGGGAGAGTTGGCCCACCCATGGCGACACTGATCCCATGCCAACCGCTCTCTGCAAGCCCGCAGCAGCATTGTGTGGCTCACGGGCAGCAGCAGCCATGATGCATTGCCTGAACAACGATGCACACGGGCATGGGATGAGATGCGGTGTGCATGGAACCAAATTAATAGTGCATAGCACGAAATTTCACATGTGTGGAACAAAAGGGACGTACACTCATGCTGCAGTCCACCCATTTTGGGCACGCGGACCCCCCCTGCCCCGGCCCTGGCCTGTGGCCTGGCTACACTAGTTGCTCAAGGTTCACTGCTTGGCCGCGCTCGGGCCTAACATGGCCGTTGGCGCCGAAGGTGCCAGAAGGAGTATTCTGTGTGTGGCAGCCTCCCGCAACATTGTACACGATGGGCGCATGCCCATCAAGAAGTCAGGTTAATGTTTGCCATCATTGCTCGCGACAGAATTGGGCATTGTGGACATTATGTAGTTACTTGTGAATTGTAAGTTGGCAAAATGTATGCTGATTTATGAATACACGTGACTGTTTGTGGCACGTATGGGCGGGGATCCCTTCTTCATCTCCCCACGCCCTTATTTAGGTCTCCACACCTCCTTTATCTCTTCACACTACCCCTTCGCCCCCCTCCCTGCAAGGGTGCATTGGCTGTAGTCTGACTGATAGCCTGACTGTTAGGGATCGTGTGACTAGACGTAGTCAGACATGATATTCCTGTCTTTCTGTCTCTGACACAGAATGTGTCCTGAGGTTTAACCAGGTCTGGCATGAAGATCAAAAATGCACTTTTGCCTTACTGTGGAGCGCATTGCCTCAATCTGCAGTCTTGCTGCACTGCATGTCTGTTTTTCTACAATTCAATCCTCTCAAATTAATTTGGTCTCACCCCCCCGCAAGGGTGCAAACAGCTGGGGAGGGGTTGTGCAAACCTACTGGAAGCAGGAGAGCAAGCAGGATGAACGGAGTGTGTGACGAGATGTTCCAATTGCCCCAACAATTGCCCCACTTCGCCGTTTTGACTCTGCGTCGTCCACATTTGGCTGCTTCCGCCATCCGTATTTTCCGGTTGCGGTACCGCGGGCCTTTGCCTGTGTAGCGCTCCCCTCCTCCTGTGCCTGACGATAGCCTCGCCAATGAAGCCGCCGTTTGGGCTTCCTTCTGCTTCTCCACCGCAGCACTGAACGGCGTCGGGGTGCACTCTGACGTGACCGCCACCATCACCTCCGCGCTCAGCCTGGACTGGCTCCGGTACTGGGGCAAGTCGTTGGCCAGCGGCAACCTGACGCTCGATGAGTTGGCAAAGGCTGTCCCACAGGTATGACCTCAGGTGGGTCACAGCCAGACTTGCCACTACTGTCCGTCAGGTCAGGCGGAATCAACAGGAGTTGAATCCTACAGACATGGGGTGCGACTGGTTCCTACTGAGTTCCGGGTGCGACCACAACAGATGTTACTGACTGGCACAGGGTATGGGGCTGGTTCCTAACGAGATTCAATTTCCCTGCCGGACACCAGCAGACACGCGCCAACCGTTGCACCGGTTTTTGGCGGCAAACCCCATTCCGGTACCGTGGGGGTCCCCGCTGTGGGAATGGGCCCACCCCTCGCCGTCCGGTCTTGAGGGGGCCCTCCCGCACCTCCCGCACCACCGCCGCTTCTCTCCCCGTCGGTCGGCGAGTGTCCTGAGCACCTCCGGTCGCACCGTTCGATTGGGTCACGTGTGTCACGTTTCGTGGGGCTTTCCCGTGTCCTTCAATTGGATGGCCAACGTCGCTGTCTTGCGGGGGTCGGGGGTGCCAAGTGGCATCCACCGCGTTGCTCTGTCCGCCCCGCCGCAGCGTCGAGTCGTCACTTTGTAGCGCATTCCCGGACCATTTCTCATCCCAAAAGTGCTGCAGATGCGTACGAGACCACGGGCAGAGCTCGGCCAAAGCGCCGAGTACAGCCTCTTTGCGGGCGCATTCGACCCCCGCCTCTTCCGCGCTGCGTCAGCTGCCTGCCCCACCAACTCGGTGCTCAGAGGACCTGCCGGGGCTCGTGCAGCCTCGCCCCGCAGCCCTTCCACGCCGCCCGGTCCAGGCCACCGCCACCAGACATCTGACACACATGCAATCAAACCAAACGCAACGGATCAGAACAAAAACAGATGTGTCACGGTTCACAGAAATGACCGAGACAGAGTCTGACGAGTCAGTTTTGTGTGGCTGCGTGTGTAGATGCATCGATAGCTCAGTTCAGGTGCCAGAGCAATGCTCCGCCCGCAGGACGGCAACACAACAGGACACCCTGTGTTCCGTGGGGAGGGGGCGACCTGCCGCAAAGCTCCAAAGCCCCAGAAGCGGTGGGACAGGCGGTTGGAGGAGGTTGCTGAAGCGGTTGGGGGCGGTTACTGTCGGTTACAAATGCCACTGAAGCTGGCACTTCGGGGGCGTTGGCTGGACGCCCTGGAGGGGGGGGGGGGGTACCCCCTCTTCCGATGCATCCCTGCCTCCACCCCTGCCCTCCCCCCCCACCTGATTGGGCATATCAAAGGTTTTGTTGCGTTGTGGATATGGATCTCAGCCTCTGCCATGTGCCCAGCCTAATGTTATACAGCCTCAGCCTGAGGGTGCCCGCTTCTGGGTACCAAAGGAGGCGCCAGGGCTGGTACAATGGCCCTGGGGGGGGGGGGGCAAATGCGCTTTGGAGCGGGGGGGAGGGGGTGAGAGGTGGTGCACCAAGAAGCAACGACACGAGGACCGTGTTTCCAGGCGGCTTACTTTCCCCTTTCAGCGGGGGACAATGTGAGTGGCGATGTATGGAACGCGTGCCTGTGCAGGGGCCGTGTAGAGCATGGGCACCCTCTTACGACCGTGTCCCATGAGGGGGGCTTTGTGGGTGGGTCCAACGGGGGCTGCTGCTCAGGAATATGCCTCGCTGTTGTTCGCACACACACGCGCGCGGGTACCTAGATACTGCAGAGGAAGCACGGGACACCCCCCCCCCCTCCACACACACACACCAAAACAACCGAAAAAAATCCGAAACCCTTTCCGAGGACCCCCTCCCCTCTTTCCTCCCACTCAAAAACCGAGATCTGCGCCCGTGGGGACGCATCATGCCCGGCACCAGCCCCCAAAGTCATGGTGCCGGCGGGTGGGGCACTTCCAGAATTCCAGAGCGGTGGGTGGTCCTCCTCAATAGGTGCAGAGGTACGTACACCTGGAAGTACCCACCGGCACACTCACTCAGCCTTTATGGCCATCATCGAAGCCCGTCAGGATTACGGTCGCAGTTGGAGATTGGAAAGCAGGGGCCCCAGCAGGGATGCATTGGAAGGGCAGGGGCCTCACGGGCGGCCCCAGAAGCGGTTGGACAGGTGGTTGAAAGAGGTTGCCGAAGCGGTTGGGGGCGGTTACTGTTGGTTACAAATGCCATTGACGTTGGCACTTGCCGTCAGGGGGATAGTGGCTGGGCATCGGCTGGGCGCCCTGGAGGAGGGGGGGGGTACCTCAAGACGGAATGTCACATAGGGGGGTACCTCCCCCCCTTCCAATGCATCCCTGGGCCCCAGTCCACCATTTTCTTTTTTGTGCTTGTGACCGTCCTTTGCTCCAAGCATTGGGCCCCTGTGGACCCCAAGGATCACATTGTACGTCCCGTCTTGGTCAAGGTTTCCCCCCGCGACATGGTGGATCGCTTGTTGCCCCCCCCCCCCCCCCGCAGAGGCCATCGGGACACCCGACCTGCAACGCCACCAGTGCACTGCCTCACCCATTGTGTGACTTTCCATCAGATGGCTGTTTCTTTACGGGGCCGTGGACAGTCACCCGTTCTTCCCTTCGCATGTTGCGTCGGGTCGCTGCGTTCTGTCGGCCGCTGCGGCCGATGCTCCCGCTGGTGTCGTTTTCGCATTGTCGGGCCCGTAGTTGGCGTACTGGGTTGTGCTGGTTGCTGTGGGGGTCGCTTCTCGGCGTTTGCTACCCCCTCCCCCCCACATTTTGGTCGTCCACCACCTGCCTCCCTATGTTTCTGTGGGCATGTGGTCTGTCGGGTTGCTATTTCTTCACGGGGCACCGGATAGTCACCCGTTCTTCCCTTCACGTGCTGCGTCGGGTCGCTGCGTTCTGGCAGCTGCTACGGCCTGTGTTCCCGTGTTCCTGCTGGTGTTGTTTCTGCGTCGGTGGAGCCCAATAGTTGGCGTACTGGTGGTGACGACCCGTAGGGGGTGTTATGTGGTACAATGCTGCACAACGGGATAGTAGAGAGGTTCCAATGTTGTGTGGTTGCGTGTCTTGGACACCCCCCCCCTCCCGTTGCCCACTATCCTCTCCACTCCCCACACATACTTATGAGGGTCCAGTGCGTGCCGGAGATGTTGAAGATGCTGTTTTTGCCTGGAGAGTGTGGGCATATGCAAGGGGCATGGGGGGGGGGGGGCATAGGGGGTTTTGGGCACCTGGGGGAGGGTTGTTGTTGCTGGTGTGGGTTTGGGTTGCCTGTCCCCTGCCTTTTGGTATGCTTGGCGGGTCCACAGCCTCGCCGTGCTTACAGCCCATCTGGGCTGCGGGGGCACCCCCCACACCTTATGCCGGTTGAGTAGGGGTTGCCCTAGCAACCGGTAGCGACAGGGCTAGCTGGCTAGGTCATCCATTGTGTTGTCACTGAGTCCCATGCGCACGCTCTCGCCTCCTCCTCTTTATGGTTCCTTGTTCCCCCCACTTCCCTTGCCTCCCCTACCTCGCCGCCCCCCCTCTATTCCTTGTCTGCTACACTCTCCCCTGTCCCTCTTGGTGCTGTCCCTCTTGGTGTGGCCCCCACGTTGTGTTTGGCTGTGTTGCTCCTCCCCCCCCCTCTTAGCGGAAGGCGCCCATGCGCCCCTCACTAGGATTTCGCGTCCCTGCGGTACGTGGCTATCCTGCGCGTGGTGAGCTAGTCACAGGCCTGCTGCCATCCCTGTGGTGGGCACTGCCCTACGTGCGGGGTGTAGTGCCCGGCGTTGCGGGCAACTCACAGAGGGAAGGGGGGGGCCTAATTGCCGATACCGTGTTCAACGTATGCCGCGTTTGGTGGTTGCTGGCACAGGCACACGCCGCCGACAGCAGAACAGGGCAACACACGGCATAGTGCAGCAAGGCAGGGCAGCACGCTGCAGCAACAACCGCGGGCATCCAGCGCACGCACAACGAGCACCTGCACCAACTCAACACCCAAAACCCAAGGCCGGCGGCTGTGGCGCACTGCCCTGCCCTGCCGCACTGTGCTGCGTGTTGCACTGCTGCGCTGCGCTGTGCCGCTATCGCCTCCGCGTGCTTCTGCTTTACGGTGCTCTGTGCTGCTCCGCTCTGGTCTCTGCGTCCCTCAGTGGACCGTCCGGTGTGCCCCCCCCTGCGGCACGCTGCCCTGCCTTGCTGCGCTGCGCTGTGCTGTGTGCCCTGCTGTTCCTCCGCAGGTGAGTCTGATGGACCATATGGCAAAGCCGGCGCTGCGGGCCTTCCTTCGGGCCTTCGGTCTGGACCCCGGCAAAGGTCTGGAGGAGGGCAGGCCGCTGCTGACCACGGCGCCCCTGAACGCGTGGAAAGAGACCCCTCCGCCGTGCCCCCCAGGGCCTGGCGCGGTATGCCCCTCCGGCCGGTGCTGCGGTGCCCTGGACCCGGGGCCTTACTGGAGGGGGCGTGGGGAGCGGCCGCGCGGTATAACCACCGGTCGTCGGGTCAGCGGTTGGGGGGCAAGCCCTGCCGTTTACGTGACGGTTGTGGGCAGTTGGGGGTGGGCCAAAGCTTTGGGCGGACTGCAACCCCCCGAAAAGTGAGGGAGGAGTCCCATAAAGCAAACGTGGGCCGGGGGCGGGGGGCGGGGGGCGGGGAGGAGGTGCTTGTTTTCCCGACGGTTTGTGAACTCCCGCGTTGAATCCGATGGCCGCTGCCTGGCGGGTGGTTGACGACGTGCCGCTGCATCGCCACCGCATCACTTGTTGGCGGCCTGTCGACTGGCGTCTTCGTGCCTCATTCCTTTTGACAGAAAGGCGCCTGCGGTCTTGTAGGCCACTGACGAGCCCATTTTCTCTTTGCGCTTTGGTGCCGATAGCCGCTTGTGCACGCATGCAATAGCCCAGAGTTCCTTTGCGTGGGGGGGGGGGGCGCCTCGACCCCATTCTGCGCAGCAGCCCACACGGCCCCTCTGCAGTGTGCGACCTCTGCCCCGGGGGGTGTCTCGCCCCATCTTTGATGACCTCCCGCCAATCTGCCACCCGGCACGTCTCCTTCCTGCACAACGGGTCGGCGCGGGCATAAACCCCTCCCCCGTACAAGAACACGCAGTCAAGATAAGAACACGCACGCATGTTCTGATCAGTTAGTCCAAAATAAGAACACGCAGCCGGCCCCAGGGTCCTAAGGTCTCAATGTCTGCACCTACCGGCCCCTGCTGGCCTACCAGGAATTCTTGATTTTTGTTCTGGGCTGGGCTGGCAACACTGCACAGGGTGGGGGGGTTAAAGAAGAACACGTAAAAAATAGGAACACGCAAATAAATAAGAACACGCGCATGTTCTTGTACGGGGGAGGGGTTTAGTGCCAGGGTTATGGACACTGCGAGAGCACTTTCGTCGACGGCCCAGATCACTTTGCACCGCTTGGCGTCTCGCCCTTCCTCACAAAGCGACACAACACTCACAGGAGTCCCGGAAGGAAGATGGAGAGATGACTGATCCTGCCAGAATTGTGGCTCAAGGAGTCTTATCTACACCGGGCCCCAGAGTTTCCCTTAGGGGGGGGGGGGGGTCCAAGGGGGGTGGGTGGGTGGGGCTGTGGGGGGGACCCCTCCCCCCTCAGGAGACCCTGAGTTGTTGGAGGCGCCGAACAAATTTTTTGGCCTAAACTGACTTGCGCCGAAGGCGCCAGAACACAATTTTGATTGGCCGAAGACCCGGAGAAAGACTTGCCCTATCACTTGAGGCGGGGGGGGGGGGTCCGAGGGGGGGGGTGTCAGACCCCCCCCCCCCCCGGAGATGCCGAGTTGGTAAGCAAACCTCTGCTGGAGCCTTGAGCTTGCATTGGCCCAAGGGGCCATGGTGCAGTTGAACACCCAAATGCAGTGGGATTCCACTTCCCACGTCAAGAATCGCGCGCCCGGACTTTGGCGCAATCCGAACCGCCGTAGCCAAAATCTTTTCCCGTTTGGGGCGTGATGCTGCTGCTGCTGCGTCTACCACGGCTCCTGCTGCTGGCCTTTCCTGCGGCTGTCTCTACTTCCACTGCGACTGCCGCTCTGCTGCCTCTGATGCTGCGCCTCTACTGCTGCTGCCTCTACTGCTGCCGTGTCTACTGCTGCTGCCCCTACTGCTGCTGTGTCTACTGCTGCTGCCTCTACTGCTGCTGTGTCTACTGCTGCTGTGTCTACTGCTGCTGTGTCTACTGCTGCTGCCTCTACTGCTGCTGTGTCTACTGCTGCCGTGTCTACTGCTGCTGCCTCTACTGCTGCTGTGTCTACTGCTGCTGCCTCTACTGCTGCTGTGTCTACTGCTGCTGCCTCTACTGCTGCTGTGTCTACTGCTGCTGTGTCTACTGCTGCTGTGTCTACTGCTGCTGTGTCTACTGCTGCTGCCTCTACTGCTGCTGTGTCTACTGCTGCTGCCTCTACTGCTGCTGTGTCTACTGCTGCTGTGTCTACTGCTGCTGTGTCTACTGCTGCTGTGTCTACTGCTGCTGCCTCTACTGCTGCTGTGTCTACTGCTGCTGTGTCTACTGCTGCTGTGTCTACTGCTGCTGCCTCTACTGCTGCTGTGTCTACTGCTGCTGCCTCTACTGCTGCTGTGTCTACTGCTGCTGTGTCTACTGCTGCTGTGTCTACTGCTGCTGGCTCTACTGCTGCTGTGTCTACTGCTGCCGTGTCTACTGCTGCTGTGTCTACTGCTGCTGCCTCTACTACTGCTGTGTCTACTGCTGCTGCCTCTACTGGTGCTGTGTCGACTGCTGCTGCCTCTACTGCTGCTGTGTCTACTGCTGCTGCCTCTACTATTGCTGTGTTTACTGCTGCTGCCTCTACTGCTGCTGTGTCTACTGCTGCTGTGTCCACTGCTGCTGTGTCTACTGCTGCCGTGTCTACTGCTGCTGCCTCTACTGCTGCTGTGTCTACTGCTGCTGCCTCTACTGCTACTGTGTCTACTGCTGCTGTGTTTACTGCTGCTGTGTCTACTGCTGCTGCCTCTACTGCTGCTGTGCCTACTACTGCTGTGTCTACTGCTGCTGTGTCTACTGCTGCTGTGTCTACTGCTGCTGCCTCTACTGCTGCTGCCTCTACTGCTGCTGTGTCTACTGCTGCTGTGTCTACTGCTGCTGTGTCTACTGCTGCTGCCTCTACTGCTGCTGTGTCTAACGTTGCCGTGTCTACTCCTGCCGTGTCTACTGCTGCTGCCTCTACTGCTGCTGTGTCTACTGCTGCTGCCTCTACTGCTGCTGTGTTTACTGCTGCTGTGTCTACTGCTGCTGCCTCTACTGCTGCTCTGTCTACTGCTGCTGTGTCTACTGCTGCTGCCTCTACTGCTGCTGTGTCTACTGCTGCTGCCCCTACTGCTGCTGTGTCTACTGCTGCTGTGTCTACTGCTGCTGTGTCTACTGCTGCTGCCTCTACTGCTGCTTCCTGTACTGCTGCTGTGTCTACTGCTGCTGCCTCTACTGCTGCTGTGTCGACTGCTGCTGCCTCTACTGGTGCTGTGTCTACTGCTGCTGCCTCTACTATTGCTGTGTCTACTGCTGCTGTGTCTACTGCTGCTGTGTCACTTGAGGCGGGGGGGCTCCGAGGGGGGGGGTGTCAGACCCCCCCCCCCCCCGGAGATGCCGAGTTGGTAAGCAAACCTCTGCTGGAGCCTTGAGCTTCCATTGGCACAAGGGGCCATGGTGCAGTTGAACACCCAAATGCAGTGGGATTCCACTTCCCACGTCAAGAATCGCGCGCCCGGACTTTGGCGCAATCCAAACCGCCGTAGCCAAAATCTTTTTCCGTTTGGGGCGTGATGCTGCTGCTGCTGCGTCTACCACGGCTCCTGCTGCTGGCCTTTCCTGCGGCTGTCTCTACTTCCACTGCGACTGCCGCTCTGCTGCCTCTGATGCTGCTGCCTCTACTGCTGCTGTGTCTACTGCTGCCGTGTCTACTGCTGCTGCCCCTACTGCTGCTGTGTCTACTGCTGCTGCCTCTACTGCTGCTGTGTCTACTGCTGCTGTGTCTACTGCTGCTGTGTCTACTGCTGCTGCCTCTACTGCTGCTGTGTCTACTGCTGCTGCCTCTGCTGCTGCTGTGTCTACTGCTGCTGCCTCTGCTGCTGCTGTGTCTACTGCTGCTGCCTCTACTGCTGCTGTGTCTACTGCTGCTGCCTCTACTGCTGCTGTGTCTACTGCTGCTGCCTCTACTGCTGCTGCCTCTACTGCTGCTGTGTCTACTGCTGCTGTGTCTACTGCTGCTGTGTCTACTGCTGCTGTGTCTACTGCTGCCGTGTCTACTGCTGCTGTGTCTACTGCTGCTGCCTCTACTACTGCTGTGTCTACTGCTGCTGTGTCTACTGCTGCTGTGTCGACTGCTGCTGCCTCTACTGCTGCTGTGTCTACTGCTGCTGCCTCTACTATTGCTGTGTTTACTGCTGCTGCCTCGTTTTTGGAATTTTTTTTGGAATTTTTTGGAATTTTTTTTTTGGAATTTTTTGGAATTTTTTTTTTTTTTGGAATTTTTTGCAATTTTTTTGGAATTTTTTGGAATTTTTTTGGAATTTTTTTTTGGAATTTTTTGGAATTTTTTGGAATTTTTTTGGAATTTTTTTGGAATTTTTTTTGGAATTTTTTTTGGAATTTTTTGGGATGAGCTTTGAGCTTGTCCTCGCCGGAAAATCCTGAGAAGGGGTCCTCAATCAGAAAATCAGCGGTGGTCACAGGCTACTTCACACACGGCTCACATGCAAGCGTCCACAAACAAAGCCAAAAAACGAGACCGGTTTCGGCCCAACACTAGGCCCTCATCAGTCTGAGCGTGAGATAACAAAGGATATTCAAAAAGACATTCTTTATCTCACATCAGTGCGTGTATCACACATGCAGACATCCGTCATTTTACTGGCGTGTTCCATCTGGTGTATTATACATCTGGTTCACTGACTTCACGTTTTTGGAATTTTTTTTTTTGGAACTTTTTTTTGGAATTTTTTTTCAATTCCTGGGACCAAACTGTTTGCAGTCAACCGTCCACAGCCAAATCTCAGGAAGCGCTGGCACAGAGCGCTGGTAAAAACCCTGAATGATCTGGGGAATGTCCAGCCAGCTGCAGACAGTTTGTCTATGGATGCCAGCCTGTTGTTGAATTGCAGGGCAGCAGCTGAAAATGGCAATTGCAGCCAGAGTAAGCGCCGCCGCGTCGCCTGAACAGGTCGCGCACACTGCCAAAATATCATGTGTTTTGAATATTTGTGAATGCAATTTCTGCGCTATGCACATGTATTTTCAGTGAAGTCAGTGAACCAGATGTATAATACACCAGATGGAACACGCCAGTAAAATGACGGATGTCTGCATGTGTGATACACGCACTGATGTGAGATAAAGAATGTCTTTTTGAATATCCTTTGTTATCTCACGCTCAGACTGATGAGGGCCTAGTGTTGGGCCGAAACCGGTCTCGTTTTTTGGCTTTGTTTGTGGACGCTTGCATGTGAGCCGTGTGTGAAGTAGCCTGTGACCACCGCTGATTTTCTGATTGAGGACCCCTTCTCAGGATTTTCCGGCGAGGACAAGCTCAAAGCTCATCCCAAAAAATTCCAAAAAAAATTCCAAAAAAAAAAAATTCCAAAAAAAAAAAAAATTCCAAAAAATTCCAAAAAAAATTCCAAAAAAAAAATTCCAAAAAAATTCCAAAAAAAAAATTCCAAAAACGCTGTGTCTACTGCTGCTGTGTCTACTGCTGCTGTGTCTACTGCTGCTGTGTCTACTGCTGCTGTGTCTACTGCTGCCGTGTCTACTGCTGCTGCCTCTACTGCTGCTGTGTCTACTGCTGCTGCCTCTACTGCTGCTGTGTCTACTGCTGCTGCCTATACTGCTGCTGTGTCTACTGCTGCTGCCTCTACTGCTGCTGTGCCTACTACTGCTGTGTCTACTGCTGCTGTGTCTACTGCTGCTGTGTCTACTGCTGCTGCCTCTACTGCTGCTGTGTCCACTGCTGCTGTGTCTACTGCTGCTGTGTCTACTGCTGCTGTGTCTACTGCTGCTGCCTCTACTGCTGCTGTGTCTACTGCTGCTGTGTCTACTGCTGCCGTGTCTACTGCTGCTGCCTCTACTGCTGATGTGTCTACTGCTGCTGCCTCTACTGCTGCTGTGTTTACTGCTGCTGTGTCTACCGCTGCTGTGTCTACTGCTGCTGTGTCCACTGCTGCTGCCTCTACTGCTGCTGCCTCTACTGCTGCTGTGTCTACTGCTGCTGTGTCTACTGCTGCTGCTGTGTCTACTGCTGCTGTGTCTACTGCTGCTGTGTCTACTGCTGCTGTGTCTACTGCTGCTGTGTCTACTGCTGCTGCCTCTACTGCTGCTGCCTCTACTGCTGCTGCCTCTACTGCTGCTGTGTCTACTGCTGCTGTGTCTACTGCTGCTGTGTCTACTGCTGCTGTGTCTACTGCTGCTGCCTCTACTGCTGCTGTGTCTACTGCTGCTGTGTCTACTGCTGCTGTGTCTACTGCTGCTGCCTCTACTGCTGCTGTGTCTACTGCTGCTGTGTCTACTGCTGCCGTGTCTACTGCTGCTGCCTCTACTGCTGCTGTGTCTACTGCTGCTGCCTCTACTGCTGCTGTGTCTACTGCTGCTGCCTCTACTGCTGCTGTCTCTACTGCTGCTGCCTCTACTGCTGCTGTGTCTACTGCTGCTGTGTCTACTGCTGCTGCCTCTACTGCTGCTGTGTCCACTGCTGCTGTGTCTACTGCTGCTGCCTCTACTGCTGCTGTGTCTACTGCTGCTGTGTCTACTGCTGCTGTGTCTACTGCTGCTGCCTCTACTGCTGCTGTGTCTACTGCTGCTGTGTCTACTGCTGCTGTGTCTACTGCTGCTGCCCCTACTGCTGCTGTGTCCACTGCTGCTGTGTCTACTGCTGCTGCCTCTACTGCTGCTGTGTCTACTGCTGCTGTGTCTACTGCTGCTGTGTCTACTGCTGCTGCCTCTACTGCTGCTGTGTCTACTGCTGCTGTGTCTACTGCTGCTGCCTCTACTGCTGCTGCCTCTACTGCTGCTGTGTCTACTGCTGCCGTGTCTACTGCTGCTGTCCCTACTGCTGCTGTGTCTACTGCTGCTGCCTCTACTGCTGCCGTGTCTACTGCTGCTGCCTCTACTGCTGCTGTGTCTACTGCTGCTGCCTCTACTGCTGCTGTGTCTACTGCTGCTGCCTCTGCTGCTGCTGTGTCTACTGCTGCCTATACTGCTGCTGTGTCTACTGCTGCTGTGTCTACTGCTGCTGCCTCTACTGCTGCTGTGTCCACTGCTGCTGTGTCTACTGCTGCTGCCTCTACTGCTGCTGTGTCTACTGCTGCTGCCTCTACTGCTGCTGTGTCTACTGCTGCTGTGTCTACTGCTGCTGTGTCTACTGCTGCTGCCTCTACTGCTGCTGTGTCTACTGCTGCTGCCTCTACTGCTGCTGTGTCTACTGCTGCTGTGTCTACTGCTGCTGTGTCTACTGCTGCTGTGTCTACTGCTGCTGCCTCTACTGCTGCTGTGTCTACTGCTGCTGTGTCTACTGCTGATGTGTCTACTGCTGCTGGCTCTACTGCTGCTGTGTCTACTGCTGCTGCCTCTACTGCTGCTGTGTCTACTGCTGCTGTGTCTACTGCTGCTGTGTCTACTGCTGCTGTGTCTACTGCTGCTGCCTCTACTGCTGCTGTGTCTACTGCTGCTGTGTCTACTGCTGATGTGTCTACTGCTGCTGGCTCTACTGCTGCTGTGTCTACTGCTGCTGCCTCTACTGCTGCTGTGTCTACTGCTGCTGCCTCTACTGCTGCTGTGTCTACTGCTGCTGTGTCTACTGCTGCTGTGTCTACTGCTGCTGTGTCTACTGCTGCTGCCTCTACTGCTGCTGTGTCTACTGCTGCTGTGTCTACTGCTGCCGTGTCTACTGCTGCTGCCTCTACTGCTGCTGTGTCTACTGCTGCTGCCTCTACTGCTGCTGTGTCTACTGCTGCTGCCTCTACTGCTGCTGTGTCTACTGCTGCTGCCTCTACTGCTGATGTGTCTACTGCTGCTGTGTCTACTGCTGCTGCCTCTACTGCTGCTCCGTCTACTGCTGCTGCCTCTACTGCTGCTGTGTCTACTGCTGCTGTGTCTACTGCTGCTTTGTCTACTGCTGCTGCCTCTACTGCTGCTGTGTCTACTGCTGCTGCCTCTACTGCTGCTGTGTCGACTGCTGCTGCCTCTACTGCTGCTGTGTCTACTGCTGCTTCCTCTACTATTGCTGTGTCTACTGCTGCTGTGTCTACTGCTGCTGTGTCTACTGCTGCTGTGTCTACTGCTGCCGTGTCTACTGCTGCTGCCTCTACTGCTGCTGTGTCTACTGCTGCTGCCTCTACTGCTGCTGTGTCTACTGCTGCTGCCTCTACTGCTGCTGTGTCTACTGCTGCTGCCTCTACTGCTGCTGTGTCTGCTGCTGCTGTGTCCACTGCTGCTGCCTCTACTGCTGCTGTGGCTACTGCTGCTGCCTCTACTGCTGCTGTGTCTACTGCTGCTGTGTCCACTGCTGCTGCCTCTACTGCTGCTGTGGCTACTGCTGCTGCCTCTACTGCTGCTGCCTCTACTGCTGCTGTGTCTACTGCTGCTGTGTCTACTGCTGCCGTGTCTACTGCTGCTGCCTCTACTGCTGCTGTGTCTACTGCTGCTGCCTCTACTGCTGCTGTGTCTACTGCTGCTGCCTCTACTGCTGCTGTGTCTACTGCTGCTGCCTCTACTGCTGCTGTGTCTACTGCTGCTGTGTCTACTGCTGCTGCCTCTACTGCTGCTGTGTCCACTGCTGCTGTGTCTACTGCTGCTGCCTCTACTGCTGCTGTGTCTACTGCTGCTGTGTCTACTGCTGCTGTGTCTACGGCTGCTGCCTCTACTGCTGCTGTGTCTACTGCTGCTGCCTCTACTGCTGCCGTGTCTACTGCTGCTGTGTCTACTGCTGCTGTGTCTACTGCTGCTGTGTCTACTGCTGCTGCCTCTACTGCTGCTGTGTCTACTGCTGCTGTGTCTACTGCTGCTGTGTCTACTGCTGCTGTGTCTACTGCTGCTGCCTCTACTGCTGCTGTGTCTACCGCTGCTGCCTCTACTGCTGCTGTGTCTACTGCTGCTGTGTCTACTGCTGCTGTGTCTACTGCTGCCGTGTCTACTGCTGCTGTGTCTACTGCTGCTGCCTCTACTGCTGCTGTGTCTACTGCTGCTGCCTCTACTGCTGCTGTGTCTACTGCCGCTGCCTCTACTGCTGCTGTGTCTACTGCTGCTGCCTCTACTGCTGCCGTGTCTACTGCTGCTGCCTCTACTGCTGCTGTGTCTACTGCTGCTGTGTCTACTGCTGCTGTGTCTAGTGCTGCTGCCTCTACTGCTGCTGTGTCTACTGCTGCTGCCTCTACTGTTGCTGTATCTACTGCCGCTGTGTCTACTGCTGCTGCCTCTACTGTTTCTGCCCCCACTGCTGCTGCCTCTACTGCTGCCGTGTCTACTGCTGTTGCTGCATCCCCTGCTGCTGCTGTGTCTACTGCTGCTGCCTCTACTGGTGCTGTGTCTACTGCTGCTGCCTCTACTGCTGCCGTGTCTACTGCTGCTGTGTCTACTGCTGCTGTGTCTACTGCTGCTGTGTCTACTGCTGCTGTGTCTACTGCTGCTGTGTCTACTGCTGCTGTGTCTAGTGCTGATGCTTCTACTGGTGCTGTGTCTACTGCTGCTGCCTCTACTGCTGCTGTGTCTACTGCTGCTGCCTCTACTGCCGCTGTGTCTACTGCTGCTGTGTCTACTGCTGCTGTGTCTACTGCTGCTGTGTCTACTGCTGCTGCCTCTACTGCTGCTGCTGCATCCCCTGCTGCTGCAGTGTCTAGTGCTGCTGCCTCTACTGGTGCTGTGTCTACTGCTGCTGCCCCTACTGCTGCTGTGTCTACTGCTGCTGCCTCTACTGCTGCTGTGTCTACTGCTGCTGTGTCTACTGCTGCTGTGTCTACTGCTGCTGTGTCTACTGCTGCTGCCCCTACTGCTGCTGTGTCTACTGCTGCTGTGTCTACTGCTGCTGTGTCTACTGCTGCTGCCTCTACTGCTGCTGCTGCATCCCCTGCTGCTGCTGTGTCTAGTGCTGCTGCCTCTACTGGTGCTGTGTCTACTGCTGCTGCCCCTACTGCTGCTGTGTCTACTGCTGCTGCCTTTACTGCTGCTGTGTCTACTGCTGCTGTGTCTACTGCTGCTGTGTCTACTGCTGCTGCCCCTACTGCTGCTGTGTCTACTGCTGCTGCCTCTAGTGCTGCTGTGTCTACTGCTGCTGTGTCTACTGCTGCTGCCCCTACTGCTGCTGTGTTTACTTCTGCTGTGTCTACTGCTGCTGTGTCTACTGCTGCTGTGTCTAGTGCCGCTGCCTCTACTGGTGCTGTGTCTACTGCTGCTGCCCCTACTGCTGCTGTGTCTACTGCTGCTGCCTCTATTGCTGCTGTGTCTACTGCTGCTGTGTCTACTGCTCCTGTGTCTACCGCTGCTGCCTCTACTGCGCCTGTGTCTACTGCTGCTGTGTCTACTGCTGCTGTGTCTACTGCTGCTGTGTCTACTGCTGCTGTGTCTAGTGCTGCTGCCTCTACTGCTGCTGTGTCTACTGCTGCTGCCTCCAGTCCTGCTGCGCCTACTGCTGCTGTGTCTACCGCTGCTGCCTCTACTGCTGCCGTGTCTACTGCTGCTGTGTCTACTGCTGCTGTGTCTACAGCTGCTGTGTCTACTGCTGCTGTGTCTACTGCTGCTGTGTCTGCTGCTGCTGTGTCTACTGCTGCTGCCTCTACTGCTGCTGTGTCTACTGCTGCTGCCTCTACTGCTGCTGCGCCTACTGCCGCTGTGTCTACCGCTGCTGCCTCTACTGCTGCCGTGTCTACTGCTGCTGCCTCTACTGCTGCTGTGTCTACAGCTGCTGTGTCTACTGCTGCTGTGTCTACTGCTGCTGTGTCTGCTGCCCCTGTGTCTACTGCTGCTGCCTCTACTGCTGCTGTGTCTACTGCTGCTGCCTCTACTGCTGCTGCGCCTACTGCCGCTGTGTCTACCGCTGCTGCCTCTACTGCTGCTGTGTCTACTGCTGCTGCCTCTACTGCTGCTGCCTCTACTGCTGCTGTGTCTACTGCTGCTGCCTCTACTGCTGCCGTGTCTACTGCTGCTGTGTCTACTGCTGCTGTGTCTAATGCTGCTGTGTCTACTGCTGCTGTGTCTACTGCTGCTGTGTCTGCTGCTGCCGTGTCTAGTGCTGCTGCCTCTACTGCTGCTGTGTCTACTGCTGCTGCCTCTACTGCTGCTACGCCTACTGCTGCTGCCTGTTCTTCCTCAACTTCTCGAGCGCGGCTGCTCACAGGAGGCTGTTACACCATGTCCCATAAACCCGATGTGTGGGTGCACAGCTTCGGTGTTGCCTGCGGACTTTCCCTCCAGGACAGACAGCGGTGGTGCAAGCACTGCAGCTGGCTGATGTTCAGAGTCTACGAGAACAAGACCCTCGGCCTCACGGGATGCCACTCGTGCATGGGGCCGGACAGTGCCCCCGTGCGCCGCCCTTCTGCTCCGGCCCCTTCCCCGACGCCCGTGGCCCCATCCGGTGGCCCCGGGGCCGCTGCCGATGCCGATGGGAAAGAACTCGTCTCGGCCCAGCCCACATCCGGTCCGGGTGCTGTAGATCTGTCCTCAGTTACTGCGAGCGCATCGGTACCGTCGACGTCATCTGCACCCACATTACCTCAGTCCAATGCGCTATCCTCCAACTCAGCGCCGTCCGGTCCCTCATCGTCCACCTCGACACTGTCCAACTCAACGCCGTCCCACTCGACATCGTCCAGCTCAACATCGCCGAGCTCCACACAATCAAACTCCACGCGGGCCAACTCATCATCGTCCAACTCGACGCTCTCCCACTCCATGTCCTCCTCGTCAACGGCATCGGCCTCCAGCCCCTCCACTCCAGGCACCCCCAGGCATTCCGGGGACCGCGCCGTGCCGGACTGGGGGGATTGGTCGGACCCTGTGCTCTGGGGCGAAACCCACATACAAATACAGCCTTGGCCCACGCGGGAGCCCAAGGGCCGGGCACAGGACGACAAGGAGATAAATGGGGAGAACTCTCAGGTGCAGTCTCCTTTCTTGACATGCCACGAGCATCTGGCAGGGAAACTGGTTCTCAGTAAGAATGGGCCCCGTATCCAAGGCCACATAGGAATTCCCACCCCGTGCACCACCAGCACTCAGTAGGAACGTGCTGCGTCCCGTGCGTGGCTCAGTAGGACCCTGCCCCATCCGATCATGTCTGCGTTGGCAGATGCTAGCGGCAAATCTGCTCCTTTCCCCTTCCCCTTTGTCACCCCCGCATCCGCCGTGGCCGAACGCCTGACCGCTCCCCTGACCACATGCCTCCCGCGAGCTTCCTATGCCCCAGTCCATAATACCCTCCCAGACCCCACTTGCGATGGCCTTTGCTCGTGTCCCTCGTCAAAACAAGATCTGTTTCATTGGCCGCATCCCACGGGATTCACCGGTGGAGGCACGGCGGACGCGCTGACTGGGCTCCGAGGAGGCGGCGGCGCTGTTCCAGGGGGTCCGCCAGCCCAACCGCCCCTCCCCATCAGGACAGCCCGATGGGCACCGCATGTCGCCAGAGCGGCCCCGTAGGACCGGGGTAACCCCCCCCCCCCGCTGCCCCCCCCCCCGCTGCCCCCCCCCCCCGCTGCCCCCCCACCGCTGCCCCCCCCCCCCCCCACTGCCCCCCCCCGCTGCCCCCCCCCCCCCCCTGGACCAGATAACCGGAAACCCCTCATCAGATCTCGCATCTTTTTACCCTGCGTCTTCACTCCCCAGAGGGTGTGTAAGTCGGCGCTTTGCGCACTGAACGGAGCCCCCATGGGGATACCCCTAAGACGATGCCACAGCGAGCGCCCCCGCAAACAGAAAGTGGTTTTCATGCATTTCGCAATGGAGCAGTTGACTGAGCCGGGAGTGGGGCAGGTGCCAGAACCGATGGCCGGTCGTGGGAGATAATGACATCACCTCGAAGACGGTTGTTAGATCAAGCGCAGGCGCGGACGCCATATGCCCCCCCTTTTGGGGTCATTCGCGTGGGATACCCCAAGGTATGGTACTGGATGTTTAGCCCCTTGTAAAATCATCATTTTGGGCCAGCAAATGATCCCTCGATGAATTTTCCGATTTTGACCCACCTACCCCCCCATACCTAGGTACTCCATTTTTGGGGGGTGGGGGGGCAGGGGCAGGGGTCAAAACTTCTTTGTGTACCGTGGGCGCTGTGTGTTGATTCAGACCGAGCTCCTCACAAACTGTTTTCTTGTACATGGACCCCCTAACCCATGGTGGTGGTCTGCGGTCCCAACTCCGGGTACCCCCGGTCCCCCCCCCCCCCATATGGCCCCTTGCCAGTGAGGACTTAGCCTGATCATTTTTCAAAATTCGACTTTTTCCGAATCCCTTCTGTCGCCCCTGGGATGGGTTTGGGTGAGCATTTGGTGACAATACGGGCATTTGAGCACCCATGGGGACCCCCGTAGTATCCGATAGGTCCATGTAGCCTGACCCATGGCCCCCCCAAAAGCCCCAAATTGTTGTTGTGTAATCGACGGCACTAGCCCCCGCTGACCGGGATCGGGTGGGCCAGGAGGAGTCTATGGGGGTGGGAGACAACCCCGCCCCCCCCCCACACACAGGAAGCACCCGCCCCCGCAGGCATCCCCCGGGTCCCCAGGGGTGCTCAAGTACCCGTATTGTCACCAAATGATCACCCAAACCCATCCCAAGGGTGTTGGAAGGGATTGAGAAAACTTCGAATTTTGAAAAAATCACCTCGAAGAGAGGTTGTTAGATCAAGCGTAGGCGCGGGCGTCGTATACCCCCCTTTTTTGGGGTCATTCGCGTAGCATACCCCAAGGCATGATATTTGATGTCCAACCCCTTGTAAAACCATCCCCCAATGGATTTTTTGATTCTGAGGCCTCTATCCCCCAAAACCGGATAACACTTTTTTGTGGGGGGGGGGGGGGGTGGGGGTGGGGGTGGGGCTGGGGGGGGTCAAAAGTTTTCGCTGAGAAGGCTCCAAGCAATGGGAGACACATTTCTGCCACAATCACCCTCGGTCGAATGGTAACGCACCCAGCCGCAGATTTTCGGTCGGCGGTTCGAATCCTGGTGCGTAGATGCCGGCGGCAAATCCTGGTGCGTAGATGCCGGCGGCGGTGCCGCTGCCGTATTGGACGCACCAGGGTTCGAACCGCCGACCAAAATGTCTACGGTCGTATGCATTGCCATTCGGCCCCTGCAGATTCTGACACCAACTGTTTCCCCCATGTAATGCATGTTTTAGACCCTCTTTGTGGGGTTTTCAGGCCTCTTATTGTGAACCTGCACGTGGTGAGGCTGCCTAGCTGATCTTCCTGTCTTCTCTTTTGGCGCTTCTGCGTCTTCCCCTTCTCTCGCCCGCGCGCCCTGCGCACGATGGGCGACCAAGCGGGGGTGGCCACCCAGCTGGTCGTCCTCCTACAGCGCCCCGAGGTCCTTACGGCGCTTGGTGCGGCGCTGGCACCCTTCCTGGCGGGCGTGCCGCCCGCGGCCAACAACGAGGGGGCGGCGACGCGCAGCCGCTCCCACTCCAAGGGAGCAGGGGGGACAACCGCCCTGCCCAGCCGCCCTCCGCCCCCCCAACGGCGGAGCAAGCTATGATCGCCTCGCTCCAACGACAAATCGCGTCCCTTGAGGGCGTAATCAACACCCTCCGCCGCGAGCTGGGGGAGTCACGAGGTGAACCGGCCCCCGCGTCGTCCGCGCGGACCGACGCAGCTGCCGCGGCCCAAGCCGCGCCCGCAGCAACCACGACGACGAAACGGAAGGCCGCATCGACGACCCCCCACGCGGCAGCGACGAACGGCACGACGGCGGCCACGCCGCCCAAGACGTCCACCAGCTGGCAGCTCGCGGGCTCCAGCCACAGCCGGCGCTCCAGGGGCGCCCAGGAGGCACCAGGGGCAGCGCCCCCGACCCCCCCCAAGTGCCCGTGCGTGTGCACGGGAACCGGCTCGGGCTACCGGAGCCTGGAGCACCGCGACGGGTGCCTCTGCCGGTCAGGGCACCTGCCTGCCCACCCCTACGCCTCCTCGCAGCCCTACCGGGCGCAGGAGGACATCAAGACGGCCCGGAGCAATATCACGCTCTGGGGCATCGGCGGCGTCGCAGAGGGGTCCGCCCCCCCGCCCCCCCAGCAAGCCGGCCCGGGTCGCTCGACCTACGCCTCGGCGACGCGGTCCGCGGCACGGGGCTCCCGGCCGGGCGCCGTGCGGGTAGTGGCGGCCGCCGCCCGCACCTCGGCGGCGCTCCCCCCAGTGCAGCCCACGGCGGCGGCCCTATGGGCCCTATTGCCCTCGACGACGGCGATGCAGCCGCTCCGCCTCTTCTAGGGTGAGTCCCGGGACAAGATCCGGGAATGGGGCATCGCCCAGATCACGCCGGCGCGGCACCCGGCGGAGTGGAAGCAGCCCTCCCAGGAGGGGGCCCTGCGGTGCGTGGCACTGGTTGGCTGCACGGTCCACGAGGCCCACCTCGCGGCCGCGGCCGCCATCGCGGCCCACGACGCCGTCCAGCGGGTCACCGCCCTGGTGCACGTCCAGGGCGGCAGCAAGGCAGCCCCCACAGTGGCGGCCCTGCTGCAGGCCCTCCGCCGGACGAGGGCCAGCCTGGCGGTGCCGGGCACGGCCCTGCAGGGCGTGGTGCGCACTGAGCGCCAGCCCTGGGAGACGGCGGACCCGGCGGTGGTGGACCCCGCGCCGCCGGGGCACATCCTGCACCTCGTCTGGGAGCGCCTCCCGGAGGATGACGACCGGGAGTCGGCGGAGCTCCCGGACGTGGACCCGGCGCCGCTGGACCCCGTTCCAGCCACCGTCCGGGTCGTCTGCGTCCTGGACCCGGCGGTCCTGGCGGATGCCGACGTGTGTCGGCTCCACGTGGGAGCCTTTGGAAAGGACCACGCGTGGCGGCATCTCAGCCCGCTCATGGGGGCAGCTGTGCCCCACCCCCCGGCCATGCAGGCCGCGGTCCGGGGTTCGATGGTCGAGGTCTCCACCGACCTCCCCTCGTCCGTGGCCCCGCTGGTGATGCGCGCCAGCGGCAAGGCCCGGGGGGTGCACTTCCGGCCCTGGATCGTCACGGGCGCGGCCTGCCAGCACCCGGCTTACGTGCTTGAACCACGCCGCGGGCCCTCCCCGGAGGTCCGGAAGACCCTCGCCGAGGACGGGGAGCTCCGCTCCATGTTCGCGGGGCTGGTGGACGGGGACGCCCCCTGCAACGTGGGGGTCCGCGTTTGGGGAGCCAAGCCGGCGGAACCCAAGGTGGTGGCGCACATCGCCAACCTGCTAGGTGCCCCGGCCCCGGCGCAGACCACGTCCGTGCGTGTCTGGGGCTACCCCGCGCAACTGGGCCTGGCGGTGGACGAGTATGCGCAGCTCCGGCGCTACGCCCAGGAGGCGTTTGGGCCGGAGGCGCCCATCCGCGTCCACCGCTGCACCCAGCTGGCCCACAGCACCCTTGACCGCCCGGTCTTCGACCTGGAGCTGGAGGGGGTGCCTGAGGACTTGCAGGGGGTACGGCTGGGTGCGCCCGACACCCGCCTCCCCGACCGGACCTGGGAGCGGACCACCCGCAGCTCCCGTCAGGGACGCTACCAGCCCGTGGGACCCAGGGCCCGGATGACACGCCCGAAAGGACCCGACGTGGTGCAGCAGCAACCTGCGGACGCCCAAGACGCACCGGACCACACGGGGGACCTGGCCATGGCCAATGCGGAGCCGGCCGTTGTCGACGTCGATGAGGAGGACGAGGACATTCTTTAATGTTCTTAGTGCTCCTCTTCCTGACCCTCTTGCACGCGGTGGACTGCCCTGGGTGGCAGCCCGGAGTGGGGGCGATGACCCACGGGGGGTGGACAGCGCGACCCCGAGCCCCGGCCTCCTGCCGGACGCACCCGGTGCCAACGGTGGTGGCGACAGCGGCCGTACCAGCCCCGGCGCCCCCCCCTTGGGGAGGCACCAGGGACCGGACCCCCGAGCCGGCCGGAGGGTGTCTATACGCCCACAGCCCACGCGGGCGCCCCGGCGCGAGGCGATGGCCCTGGGACCTCTTCGGGGGAGGGGTGCAGCCCGGTCAGTGGCGAGGGTCCCCACGCGGCAGTGGGTGGTTGGCGGTACAGCAGGGGGCTCAGCCGCCGCGGCACTGCGGCTCCCCCTCCCACCGGGTGCGGCCGGCGTGGCGGCCGGCGGACTCCCCCTCCCCCCTTGCCCCCCCCCCCCCGGGGAGAGTTGGAGCCTGGGGGCAGCCAGAGGACGAACACTGCCTGTCGGGGGACCGGCAGCTGCGGGGGGCGTGCCAGCTCCCGGCACCGAGGTGCCCTTGCCCCGACCTGCTGACCCCGGAACCCACTGCGGCCGTGCGGCGAGCAGAGGCCCCCTGTCCGCGAGAGGCGGCCTGCCCGCCACAACTGACCAAAGCCAGCGAACACGCCGAGGCGGGGGGGGCGGCGGCGATCCGGATCGCTCCGGTACTCTGCTGGACACGCCCAGCGCGGGTGGTGGTGGGTACGGCGGCGGTACCAGCCCCGGCGGCTCCCCTCCTGGAGTGGCCCCAGTGTCCGGACCCCCAACCTGGCTGGAGGGTGTTTATACGCCCACACACCACGAGGGCGCCCCAGGGCGAGGCGATGGCACTGGGTCCCCCCCGGGGGCGGGGGCCGGCCCGGGCAGTGGCACGGGGCCCCGCGCTACAGTGGGGGTTTGGCGGTACAGCGCAGCCGCCGCGGCGCTGCGGCTCCCCCTGGCGCCGGGGGTGGCCAAGACGGTGGCCGGGGCACCCCCCCTCCCCCCGCCCGCCCCTCCCCCTCCCCCCATCCCCCCCCGCTGGGGACGGCGGACGCCAAGGAACCCGGCAGGCAACGCGCGCTGCCTACCCAGAGAGCAAGGGGGGCGGGGAACACACACCGCCCTCCCCCCCACCCACACCCCCTGCCCCCAGCGGTCAAGCCTGGCCCCCTGTCGACCTGCAGCTCGACATATGGCACGTGGACCACGAGGACGTGGACATGGGCGCGGCCGCGGGCGAGGGCGCAGACGCGCGGCCCCGCCCCCCCCTGCCCCCCTCACGGAACACCAGCGGCGGCACCACGGCCTCGCCCTGGTTCGCTGGTGGTACCGCCAGGCCGCCCTGGTAATCCCGCACCGCCCCCAGCGGTGGGGCTGGGCCCACACGGCCTGCGCCCTGGCCCCCCTCGTCGGCCTGCTCCCCAGGGTCCTGCGGCTCCAGGACCTCCTGGCAGGGGCCTGGAACGGATGGTGGCACTGCGGTCACCGGCCGGAGGACGGGGCGGTATGGATCACCGCCGTCGATGTCCCGAGTGGCCCCGAGTTCGGGACCAAGGGGGCCACTGTGGGCCAAGCCCTGCAGTGGAGGTACCCCCAGGTCCTCTTCGCGCGCGCCCCCCGGCCGGATCTCCGCGGCGGCCTTCTCCCGTACACGTGGCGCAAGTACCTCGCCCCCATGTGGCGGGAGGAAACGTGGCGAGCCGCTGCGGCGGCAGACCGGGCCCCACCGCGTGGAGCAGTGGGACGCCCCCCCCCCCCCCCTGCTGGTTCCTCCGCCCGCGCCGCCGCCTCACCCTCTTCGAGGGGACGACGGCCGCCGGCATGGACCACGCCGTGGGGGTGGACTGGTGGGGCCGGGTCTGGGACAATGACCCCGCCCGCCAGCCGCCTCCCTACCCTGGGCCCGAGGCGACGTGGAGGGACGCGGCCTACGCCGTCCACGCCCTCCTCCCCGCGGTCAGCGACGTGTGGTGGGCCGTCCTGCCGGAGCCCGGGGCGCTGTGGCCCGATGCCCTCCGCCGCGCTGGGCCGGGGGCGGCCCGGGACCGCATGTACGAGGTCTTCCGGGAGACCCTCCGCCTCACGGGCGACTGGGAGCGCGGCGGCCTTGCGCGGGCGCCAGCGCCTGCCCTTCCGCGCGCCCGCGGCGGCACGCCGCTCCCCCCGGCGCCGCCCCCTCCGCCGCCCGGCGCACCCGCCCTTGGATGGGGGCCGGGGTCGACAGCCTGACCCTGGCGCAGCGGGAATTGGGCCGATGGCTATCCTGCAGGCATACCTGGCTGCCCCACTGACCTCCCTCCCTGCACCCTGTGACCAGCGATGGGCAGACCTCTGCGGGGGGTTGGGGCTGACCCCCCCCCCCCACTGGCTCGGGCTCCCGGGCAGGGACAACCCCCCCCCCCCCGGTGCTGGGCCTCCCCCCCCTCCACTTATTAAGGTGCGGGGACGTCGAGCCCCACCCGGGCCCCATGCGCGTCGCGCTGGCGAACGTCACGTCCCTGCGCTTGCATTGGCACACGGTCGCTGAATGGCGGGCAGACGTGGTGCTGGTCACGGAGACCCGCCTAACGGCGGTGGCACAGCGGGTGATCCGCGCACAGGCCGGGGCGTCGGGCTGGCAAGCATTCTGGGGGGCGCCCTTGGAATCCCGGGGGGGGGGGGGGGTATCTGGGATGCTCCGGCAGGGGGGGTGGGGATCCTGGTGCGCCAGGGCATCCCGGCCAGACAAGTACTCCCCCCCAAGGGGGCGCCCCGCACCGAGTCGGACGCCCTGGCCCAGACCCTCTCGCACTCCACCCGCTGGTGCCACGTCCTTGGTGGACTGGGCCGGGGGGCAGATACCCTGCACGCCCAGGTGGCGTACGGCGTATCGGCCCAGCCAACCCTCAACCACACATTCTGGGACCACACCACACGGTATGTGGCGCGACACGGGACGGCCCCGCAGCTGGTGGGGGGGGACTTCAACTTTGACCTGAATTACCCTCTGCGGGCGCCGCCGTCTGTCCTGGCGTCCCTCACGACGCACCGGCTGGCGGATGCGGACCTCGAGCTGGCGACTGCCTTGGGGAGGGACCCCGTGTGCTCGTACCACGGCCCGGAGGGAACGAGACCCTCGCGCATCGACGGCCTGTTGGTTGACACGCGCCTGGCGGCGCTGCTCCATGCGGCGGAACGGCTGCCGCGGGGGGTGATCTCGGGGCACACCCCGGTGTGTTTTGACATCCACCTGAAGGGGGCGTCGCAGCGGGTGGTCAAGTTCGTTCGCCCCAAGCCGCTGGTGCCGGCCCAGCGGGAAGAGCACGAGCGACTCCTTCTTGTACAACGCCTGCTCAACCCGATGGAGGCGGGATGGCAGGCGGCTCTGGCTACTGGGGACGTGGACCGCGCTTGGGCCTTTTGGACCAGAACCGCGGAGGAGACACTCCTCGCCCTGGCCTGCCTGGGTATCACTCCGGACACCCTCCCGGCCGGGGCCACCCTCCCGCTGGCCCCACCACACCTACCCCGCGGCAGAGGCACGGACCAACTGCTTCGCTGGCCTCCCTCCGCCGCCTCAGCGCAGCGCTGGCGGGCAGGGTCCGGGCGACGCTCCGGGCGGAGGACAAGGACCGCGTCCGGGAGTGGCGCGAATGGCTCGAGGAGTCCTGGTCCTCGGATCAGGGGGCCGTGTATCGCTGGCTCAAGGACGAGTCCTATGCCCCCCCGGTCACCTTCCTCACCAGGCCGGATGGCACGGCCACGGCCAGCCTAGCGGAGATGGATGGCCTCCTGCAGGACGCCTGGCGCCCCATCAACCGCAAGTATGCGACGGACCCGGAGCCGGACCTGTTGGCCTTCCTGCACCGATATGGCCACCACGTGCGGCGGGTTCCTATGCTTGCCTCGCAGCTCGATGGCCCCCGCCTGCGCAAGGGGCTCTCCCGCATGAAGCCCTCGGCGTTGGGGCTGGACGGATGGAGTCTGGCGGACCTCCGCTCCCTCCCCGACAGGCTGCTGGGCTGGTTAGCGGACCTCCTGCGCGCGGTGGAGCGGACGGGGAAATGGCCCGCCCGCCTGGCCGAGGGCTACACCGCCCTCATCCCCAAGGAGGGACCGCCGGGGCCCGTGAACACCCGCCCGCTCACCGTCCTGTCCATGGTCTACCGGCTATGGGCGGGGGTGCGCCTGGTGGACGCCATTGCGTGGCAGGAGGCATGGGGCCACCCGGCGGCCTTTGGTTTCCGCCCGGCCAGGAGCGCCCTGGACGGGGCGGCGGTAACACAGGTCCTCTTGGAGTTGTGTCGCCTCCGGGGGTGGGCCGTCGCGGGGATGAGCATCGATTACGTCAAGTGTTTCGATCTCATCCCCTAGGCGGTCGTGCTGGCTGCGGGTCACGGGGCAGGACGTCCGCGTTGACAAATCCTGCTCCTAGGTCCAGGGATAGCAAGGCGCCCCGGCGGTGCTGCTCCGGGGGGTCTCCATCCCGCTGGCGACGACTTTCCGCCAGCTCGGCGTCGACGTCGCCATTGGGGGCTCCAAGGTCACGGGACCGGTGCTGTCCCGGCGCCTGGAGGCGGGACGGAGCGCCCTGCGCCGCCTGCCCCATCTCTCGACGTATGACCGGCGGGAGCGGGCCATCAGCACCCTGGTCACCCCGCTGGCCCTCCATGGTGTGGCGGTGGCGTCGGTGACGGATCCCGACCTGCGAGGGTTCGAAACCGCGGTGGCGCGGGCCCTGTGGGGGCCGGCGCGCGTGTCCCGGGCCAAGGAGGTCATATTCACCGTGCTGTCCAAGGGGCACCGCGTGTCCCCGATCATGCACACACGGTATGAGCGCCTCCTCTGGCTGGCCCGCCTGGCCCGCCGGACGGGGGTCACGCAGGTCTTTGCCCAGGCTATCTGGGAGTCGCGGGGCCGCCCACCCGGGACGGGCCCGGTGGGGCGCGCGCTCCGCACGGCGGCCTCCCTGGGCTGGACCCCGCACGAGGGCTGGTGGTGCTGGGACGTCCCGGGGCAGGACCACCCCCTGCACTTCGTGCAGGAGCCGCTCCGCCAACTCCAGCAACGGGTCCGGGACAGCCTACGCTGCCACTCCGCGCGCCAGCTTGAGGCGCGACGCCCCGTCATCTTCGGGGGGCTGGGCGACGGGGCGGATGGCCCGGCCTGCCGCGCGGCGCTGTGGGCAGCCTCCACGGAGTTGGAGAAGTCGCTGCTGCGCGGGCTCCTGGCTGGAGCCATGTGGACGGCGGCCCGGGTCTCGGGCCACGGCATGCGCGCCAACGCCGCGTGCCCGCACTGCGGCGCGGCGCACGAGGACGAAGCCCACGTCCTGTGGGACTGCCCGGAATGGAGCGATTCCAGGGGGATGTGGCTCCCCTGGCTGCACGACACGGCGGGGGCTATCCCCGGCCTGGGCCCGCCGGACCGTTGGCCCTCCTCCCTACGCAAGGCGGGACTGTTCCCCCTCCGGCTGGCGCAGGGGGTGGGCCGGGACCTCCTCGACGAGTTTCTGTACCGCCTATACTGCATGTATTTGGCGGTCCTCGCGGCCCAGATGGCGGCCGGCGCGGGGGATCAGCCGGGCCACGGCGACTCCCTCTTCCCGGAGCAGCCGCGTCCGCGGCCCCGCAACCTCTACCTCTGGGACGCCTTCGTTGGCCCCATACCGGGGGACGCCGTCCACCACCAGCCGCGGCTGCAAATGGGGGTGCCGCCAGACTGGAGGTGGCTCCAGGACTGCATCCACGACCTGGTCACGTGGGCCCGGGCGCTGACCTGGGCTCCGGGGCCGGCGGAGGTCTCCTGGGCCGAGCTGGCCCTCGACTATGAGGCCTTCGTGGGGCGGGCGCTCCCGTCCTCACCGGACCACCGGCTGCGGGGCACGCGCCTGCCGCTGGGAGAGTGGGCGCAAGTCCTGCGCAAGGCGGTGGGGCTGGCGGAGCCCCACCTGGCGGCGGGTGCACTACTGAGCGGGGCCCCGCTGGGGCGCTGTCGCTCGCTCCTCCACCTAGGGGGGCGCGTGTGCGCGGGACTCTCAGCGCGACCGTACTTCGCGGCGCGCCACGAGGTCATGTTACAGCTGATGCGCCTGGCGACGCACTGCCGCGACTCGTGGGCCAGGCGCCTGCGGGCGCCGGCGCGCATGCGGCCACAGCACAGTGACCGCTTTCTCGTGGATTACTTCCCCCGCCCCCCTGAGGGGAGGCCTCCCCTGCTACCCTATGCCCGACGGCCCCCTCGGGCCCCGGCCCGCGGCGTCCCCCTTGCGGCGCCGCAACGCAGCCGCCCCCCAGGTGCGGGCAGCGGCACGCAGGGCGCGCTCTGCTTGGAGCACGGGGCGCCGTCGTGTGCCCGCTGCAGGAGCTTGGGCTGGGGCATCAGCCGCTGCTGCCGGGCTGGCCACGTGGGCCACACGGGCCCCTCGGGGGGCCCGAGCTGCCCCGTGGCCCCTCCCCGGGTCGCGCCGGGCCGCCAGGTGCTCGTTCCCGAGGCCCGACGAGCGGGGGCAGCGGCGTTGTCCTCCTGGCTGGGGCGAGCCCGCCCGGCATCGCAGGCCCTCCCCGACTCGGGCCCCCCGGCGGCACGCCGGTGTGCGGCCCCGCCCAGGGTGCTGGGCACGCGCCCACCCACAGTCTTGGAACTGGACGCCTCCAGGCCCGCAAAGCGCCAGACGCCTAACCGGGCTAATCGGGGGGTCCCGGGCGGGGGTATCGCACCAAACAGCGGGTGGGGGGGCCACAGACCCCCTATCACCCCGGCCAGCGGGGAGGGGCAACAGCCCGAGACCGACCCCCCCGCCACTCTCCGCCTGCGCGGAGGACGTGGGTGCGCCGCCGGGTGGGGGGGCAGCAGGGCCACCCCCGTACCGGCCAGCGGGGGGGGGGCGCAGCACCGGGGCCGACCCCCCCCTCACCCCCCGCCGAAGCGGGGGCCATGGTGGAGCCCGCGGCGCGGCAGGACCCCCCCCAGCCGCCTCCCCCCCCAGCAGGGCGACCCCCAGCGTCGCTCCCGGACGTGTTTGGCCGCATCTCGGCGGCCCTGAGCAGCCGCGCACCACCGCGGCGACGGTCCCCTCCGCGGGCGCGACGACGACCTCCCCCCAAGGCCACCAAGACGGTGGCGGACATGCTGCGCGCGCGCCCGCCCCCCCCACAGGCCGCGGGCGCGCAGCAGGCCGGGCCTCCCCCCCCTCTGACCCAATGGCGGACGCGCCCCCAGCGGCGTCGCCATCCCAGTCAACACTGCCGCCGCGGCGGCAGCACGGCAGGGCCAGCACGGAAGAGACTTAGTCCCCTCCGGCTTGTCCCTCCTGGCCGCCGTGCAGGCTCAGGCGGGGGGCCTGTAGGGGAGGACACGGGCGCCTGAACTCGACTCGGCCCACCTTCCCGCCCCCCTGCCTCTGTACATAGACCAGTGGACGTTAATCGACGACTGCCCTCTTTGTGGGGTTTTCACCCAATTGGGGTGTTTTCTTTTGGGGGGGGGGTCCCAAGGGGGCCAGCGCACAACCTGCTTATGCAGTTTTGAAGACTCTGCAGCTCAAAAAAATGGAATTTTTTGAAACCAATTTTTTTTTATATTCTGATCATCCACAATGATCAAACATGTATGTAAAGCATGTTTTAGACCCTTTTTATGTGTTTTTCACCCTATTTGGGTTTTGGACGGGGCAAGGGGCTGCGGCACAAACTGCTTATGCAATTTTCCACTCTCGGCTGCTGAATAATGGAAACTTTCCAAACCGGTTTTTCTGATATTCTGACCATTCACAATCACTAAGTAGCCTACTGAAAGCCTGTTTTAGACCCTTTCTGTGTTTTTCACCTATTTGGGTGTTAGAGAGGGGATGGGGGGCTTCTGAATGACTTCGTGACTACCTAACTGATTGACTGTGCTCCCTTGCCGGTGTCTTGCCAATAGGGAATAGAATTTACAAAAGGAAATATTGTTTTGGGTCATTTTTGGTTCATAAATATTTTGGTTGCCTCCAGGCCTTCGGCCAATCAACAATTTCCTCTGGTACCTTCGGCGCCAATTAGTTTAGGTCAAAAAATTCCTCCAGTGCCTCTAAAAACCAAGGAGCAGCAAGGGGATGGACCCCCCCCCCCCTGGACCTCCCCCAAAAGGAGCCCTAAGCGCTCGTCACCGAGTCAGACCCAACCGCCTCGGTCCCCCCCCCTCCCCCACGCACACAGCGGAGGATGTTAGGCCGTAGCACGTGCAGGGCCCACACCGTCACGCTACACCCGCGCCGCCTGCGAGGGCTGGTCAAGGAGCACCCGCCCGCCTCTCTCATTGGAACCCGTCGGGACGGGTCGTGCGCCTGTTCTGTCGGGCGCTGTCGGGGCGTGCAATCCCCGTGCCATCGCCCTTTGTGCCCGGGGTGTGGATTGTCATCACACTTTCCCCGCCCTGTCCTGGGGCATGGTCCCGGCCAGGGCAGCATCCACGTGCTGATGGGGGGCACTTAGGGCCTCGGCCCCGTGGGGAGGGGGGCCCCGGTATTTCCAACGATCGGCGTCGGCGCCCTCGGTAGTTGATGGACGGACAGGTCCGTGGGACGTTGCGTAGCGGTGGTCTGGCGCGTGCCGCCGCATCGCTGCCGCGTTGTGCCTGCTCGGTGGAGTCAACGCGGGGGCTCACAGGAGGGGCAGGGGCATGGATGCATTGGAAGGGGGGGGGAGGTACCCCCCCCCCCCCCCTCCAGGGCGCCCAGCCTATGCCCAGCCACTGTCCCCCTGAAGGCAAGTGCTTCAACGGCATTTGTAACCGACAGTAACCGCCCCCAACTGCTTTGGCGGCCTCCTCCAACCGCCTGGACTGCAGACTGGCATCTTCGTGTCTCATTCTGTGTGACAGAAAGGTACCCGTGGTCTTGTAGGCCACGGACGAGCCGAATGTCTTCCTGCGCTTTGTGCTGCCTGCCTCTCGTGCAAGCTTTGTTTATAAGGAATTTATACCAAAGGGGGGGGTGCAGGGCACCTGAGCCTCACACACACGGAAAGACAGAGAGGCACGTGATGGAAGGCCCGTGGACAGAGGCGTGTGGACAGCAAACACAGTCAAACGACCCCCGGCAACAACCAGCATAACCCGCAATACGCCAACTATTGGGCGCTGCTGACGCGCAAACAGCAGCCGCCACAACCAGCACAGCCCCCGGCACACCAACCACTGGGCTCCGCGAACGCGGAAACGACACCAGCAGGAGCTGACAGAACGCAGTGACCCGACACAACATGTGAAGGGAAGAACGGGTGACTGTCCAGGGCCCCGTAAAGAAACAGCCACCTGATGGAATGTCACACCAGGGGGCGGGGGGGTCCCACAAAGGGGCCGCTTATTCAAATTTGATTTTCCCTCCGCCAAGTTTTGGGTCGAGATTTTTTTTGGGTGGGTGGGTGGGTCTCAGAGCCAAAAGACCCCCCCCACCGTCTTATACACAAAGTCTGCTCTTGTGCACCGTTGCAACAGCCCAGAGTTCCTTGGGACGGGGGAGGGGCATCCCACCTCAGATTGCTGAAGTGAGGGGGGGGGGGGGGGCAGGGCTCGTTTTAACAACTCGGCGCCACTGGGGGGGGGGGGGGCACAACCCCACCCCCTTTCAAAGATTGGGCCAAATTTTCTTCCAGGCCTGCGGCCGATCAAAAACTTTTCTCTGCCGCCTTTGGCGCCTTTGAAAGCTCAGCAGTACCCGGGGGGGGGGGTGTGCTGGACCCCTCCCCCCCTTTAAAAGGGGTCCTGGGGGGGGCTTATACCCACACCCCAATAGCAATTCGTAGCCGGCCCCTGCGGCAGAGTCACACAGGGGCTCACAGGAGGGGCAGGGGCAGGGATGCATGCGGAAGAAGGGGGCGGTACCCCCCTCCCCCTCGAGGGAGCCCGGCCTATCCTCAGCCACTGTCCCCATGACGGCAAATGCCGGCTTCAATGGTGTTTGTAACCGACAATAACCGCCCCCAACCGCTTCGGCAACCCCCCCCAACTGCCTGCCTAACCGCCTCTGGGGCCGCCTCTGGGGCCCCTTCCCTTCTAATGCACCCCTGGGCTGGGGTCTGCATCCCGCTCGTCCGTTCCCACCCCCGCGTCCTGCAGGGCCAGGCGCCGCGCCCCCGCCCCCCGGACAGCACCGCCGCCGAGGCCGACCGCGTCCGGCAGATCCTCGAAACCGTCGCGGGTGCCCCCGCCGCGGACCCCGACGCGACCCTCCTCGGCCTCCCCTCCCTCAAGCTCATGGAGGTGTCCCACCACCTGCGGGTCGCCACCGGGAAGACCGTGGGCCTCCTGGACCTCATGCACCTCAACGTCCCGCAGCTCGTCGCCCACGTGGCGGCCCTCCCATCGGACACCCCCTCCCCCTCCCCCCCCCCCTCCCCCGCCGGCGCCCCGCCCCCCCCCCGCATCCACAAGTCGTGGGTCTGGCTCTGGTCGGTGCCGTGCTCGTGGCTCGCGAGGCTCCCCAAGGGCACGGACCTGCCAGCACTGCGGCGCACGCTGCGGCGGCTGGCGGCGCGGCAGCCCCAGCTCACGGCGCTGCCGCTGCAGGAGACCCACGTCTCTGGCCTCACGAAGGAGGTCGCGGGGCTGTGCACGCTGTGGGCGCTGCAGAACGTGGCGGCAGACAGCCTCAGGTCGTGCCCACGGCGCCCCCCCCCCCCCCCCGCGTCGTGTGTGCACCGCCCTCACTGGTCACCCCGCGGCCGATGCGGCGCGGTTACGGCCGAGGGGGGGGCGGCCCATTCGAATCCAGACCCGCCCCACAGTTTTGCTTCACAACCCAGCATCTCCGGGGTGGGGGGGGGGTCTGACAACCCCCCCCCCTCCTCGGACCCCCCCCTCTTAAGTCATTGGGCAATTTTTTCTCCGGGCCTTTGGCCAATCAAAAATTTTCTCTGGCGCCTTCGGCGCAAGTCAGTTTAGGCCAAACAATTTCTCAAGCGCCTTCAGCGTCTCTAACAACTCAGAGTGTCCTGAAGGGGGGGGGGGGGAGGCGCAGCGTGTGTCCTGTGCGGAGCCCCCCCCGAGCCTCCAAAGTTATCGAACCCGGGCTTCCTGCGATTTGAGATGTTGGCGACACCTGCGGGCGCCAAAGGCGCCAGAAAATTTTCTTTTGGCCGTCCGCGGGGGAAACGTATCTTTCTTACGCCATGTGTCTACACTCAAAGTACTGCGAATTTGTGGAGAATATCAAAATGGGTGAAGCACACCCACCCACCCACACACACACACACACACACACACACACACACACAGGCACGCACGCACGCACGCACGCACGCACTCACGCACGCACGCACGCACGCACGCACGCACGCACGCACACACAGACCGACCGACCGACCGACCGTCCGTCTGTCCGTCCGACCGACCGACCGACCGACGGACGGACGGACGGACGGACGGACAGACAGACAGACAGACAGACATACAGACAGACAAACAAACAGACAGACACCTACCCACGCACGCACCCACCCACCCACCCACCCACGTACGCACGCACGCACCCACGCACACACGCACCCACGCACGCATTCACCCACCCACCCACCCACCCAGCCACCCACCCACCCACCCACCCACGCACGCACCCACGCACCCACCCACCCACCCACCCACGCACGCAGACACGCACACGCGTGCACACACACACACACACACACAATTTTGTATTCTTGAAAGGACGCAAAGTCAAACCCTCCGTAGAAAGTTCGACCTTCGAACTCCATTCTTTTCTACCTCAAAAAGGAACTAGGGGCCCGGGATGCTCGGCCGGCCCGGTTGCGCGACCGGAGGCATTTTCGGAGGAATTTTCTGGACTGCGAAAAGCCGAGCATTTCGGGCCCTGTCCCTTTTTAACCCCCTGACCCAACCTCTGGGTCGGACCTTGGCCACCCCCCTGGATCACGGCGCACAGAGGATACACACACCGCGTCCCCTGGCGCAGCCCTGCGGGTGGCCACCAGGGTGGGTGAGTGCAAGGTAGGTAGGTAGGTAGGTACGTGCACTCGGTCGTGGAGAGGCGCCCCATGGTTCCCCCTGGCATCGCCCCTGTGACGGAACAGGAAGAGGCTCTTCGCTTGAAGAGGGGAGGCGGCTTACATCACGCTAGACCTGACTGCTGGCCCCCAACAAAGTGGCCCCGGACAACACCGGGCGGGATGATCGCCGCTAGCGTGACGAACGTGTCGCGCCCGGAGGGTGTGCCCCCGCGCTTGCGCACGGCCCCTCCTTTGGGCGGAACCCTAGGCGTTCACCGGACTTCCTTGCGTATCCCGTTCCCAAGGCTTACCAGCGGCATCGTCTTGGTACCTGGGTTCCGAGGTGCTTGAGTGTCGCATTCTTCGCCTCGAGTCCCAAAGCAGCGCAGGCCTTAGGATGCAGCCTTACCCCCGGGCTCCGGGTCAGTGCCCGGGCTATGGACACTGGGTTTCCTACTATTGTGTGGCGCGTGTGTTTGGGTTTGGGTTTTGCCGTTACCCCGCTTTTGTTGGCTGGGAACGGTGGCGTGTGTGCCCGGGTTGGGGTTTTCGCCTTCGTCCCGCCAATTTTGGCCGGGGCCTGTGGCGTGTGTGTTTGTGTATGGGTTGTGCCTGAAACCCGCGGGTTTGTGGCGTGTGTATTCGGGTATGGGTTGTTGGCTGAGCCCCGCCAATCCTGGCTGGGGTCCGTGGCTTCAGTCTGGGTACGGGTTGCGCCTGGATCCCGCCATTCCTCTTAGGGCACGCTAACTACCCGCCCCTTACGACCCAAACATGTGCACTTTGTCGCCTTTTCTGTGTCTTGTTTTTGTGCCTATGTTTTCCATGTGTCGCCTGTACTGTAATAGGTGGTGATGAATAGCTGTACATTTATTGCGTGTACTGTGCATACACACTTTGAAACTCAAATTCACTGTCTCTATTTGCCAATTTAGCAAGACCTGAAATTTCCCCCAGCCCCCCCGGATAGCAAAAAAGGTATACATATTTTGATGTCTTGATGACCCTGGGCGAAATTTCGCCCAACTCTGCCCGTTCTGCAAAATATATAGCTTAATAACACCAATCAGTGATCCTGGGCAAAATTTCTTCCAACCCCCCCCCTATTGTTTATTTCCTTGTGCTTTGCATGATATGTTGCCCTCTGCCTGCCTGTCGCTTAGGCCCACCAGTCGATAAAGTTGAACCTGGGCGAAATTTCTTCCAGCTTGCCTTGACACCCTTTACCTACAGGGTGGTACCCCTGTTGGGTTCTGTTCACTGACTCTTAGGGGTGCTTCTGCCAATGTGGCTGTGAGACATGATTGATGTGCGCTTTCTTCAAACAGCCGTGGGGGGGTACTCGGGTTCGTACCCCGAAGGCTCTCATTCGGGTGGCATTGAACAAAGGGAGGACACTCCCGCTGCTGCAGCTGGCACTGGATTTGCGACACAATAGAAAGACTAGACGTAATGTTGGGCATGTGCGGGCTGCCTTCAGTTCTAGTCGTGTACCAAGATGGTTGTTGGTCCTGCAGAAGCAAGTTTTCTCACTGTATAACATTGTGCGAGTACTGACATATCCCCGTGCTTAGAGAGCCACTGGAGCCTCATATCGCGGTACAATGACCCAATCCATCCGCCGTAAGCTGGCAATGGCGGGGGAATGCACTATCAATGCCCCTACTATCTCGGCCCAGGCCAGTATTCAAGCTTCACACCTGTGGGATTCATTTGAGAGACAGCAAATTACCCTGTGGTTCGACAGTTACCGTCACTACATCAATGGGGTGGACCCCCATAGCCCTGATAAGACTTTGAATGTGACCGCTGTCGGTGTATTGCACACTACTGAGCTGCCCCAGTACCACGGTCTGCCCGGTTTGGATGCTGTTGCACAATGTATACCCGAGGTTGTCGACTACCTTGTTCGCTGTGTTGGGTTGCTGTTGCAAAGAAATACCGTCCCAGATGGGCCTATTCTACGGACCTGGGTTCGTGCACCTCTGGAGTAAACCCCCCCCCCCAAATAACATACACCGGGGTACGGTATTTGCCGGACGCTCAATAGGGCCAGGGGGGGTACACTATTTGGGGGGGTACACTATTTGGGTGTCCCACAGTGGGTGTCCTTGCCTGACTACAAGTTTGACCCTGATGAGGCTTTTGCGGATGTGTGTGTCACAGGGGCTGATGGAGCTGGAGCAGCACCTTCTGCTGCTGTGTCCCACGCCTCTAGCAGTGTCTCCAATGTAAAGAGGCAAACCACAATCACCACTTTCTTCAAGCTACTGTGCAGTGGTGTTGAGACCGTATCCTGAAGCTGTTTGTGTTTTGTTTGCTTGTATGTGATGAAAAGGGGGTACAGTATTTGGCAAAACGCTTATTAAGCCAAGGGGGGTACACTATTTGGGGGGGTTACACTATGGGGGGGGGGGTGCGCTATTTGGGGGGTGGGGTTTATGCTCGCAATGCTGTGGTATCCCTCAACTTGAGGCCCTTTCTGTTATCACACCTGAAATGCGGAAGTCATGTTGAGTTACTGGAGTTTGTCAGGGGGCTAGAATGCTTGCAGGTGAAGACGAGACGGACTGTGCCATTTCTGATTGACATGAAGATCTTTTACGCACTCCTGAAAACGTCGTTCGGAGCAAGCTATGCCCCCTGGCACGTAGACCAGTTCCTGTTGGGACACCCCTTGCTTTACGGTGTCTAGCACCCATATACGTATTCTGTGGAAATAGCCTACAAGGCATTTGCCCCTATTATTAAATTTCTTTGGCTAATATCTCTGTCTGAGCACCTGGATATCACCATGTCTGCACTGTGCACCTGCTGTTTTGTTACCTTCCAAGCAATGTCTTCTATGGAAATCTCTCAAAATGTTGCTACACCGCCCGAAAACCTCGCCAATGATGAAGATCATCTCATGTGCAGCTGGGTTTTGGTATGCCATTGGGGGCCAGCACATCGCCGTACACGCAACACCACACGCAGAGCGTGCGCACCGGTGAACAGGAGCCGGGAGGCCCAGGACACCGTACACACACCACCACACGCAGGGCGTGCGCGCCGGTGAACAGGAGCCGGGAGGCCCAGGACACCGTACGCGCAACACCACGCACAGAGCGTGCACACCGGTGAACAGGAGCCGGGAGGCCCAGGACACCGTACACGCAACACCACACACAGAACGTGCACACCTGTGAACAGGAGCCGGGAGGCCCAGGACGCCGTACACGCGACACCACACGCAGGGCGTGCACACCGGGGGCCACTGGGCTCCTGTTCACCGGTGTGCGTGCTGTGTGCGGTGCGCGTGTGCCATGGGTGGTTGTGTCCTTCTTCCTCCCCCCCTAATTTTCGTTTTTTTTTTACTTGTTTTTTTTATTTTTTTATTTTTTTCGGGACAAAAAAAAAGAAAAAACAAAAAAGAGAAAAACAGGGGCGCGCGTACACTGCAGGCACAGGCACGGGCAGCTGGTGCGGCGGTGCAATAGCGTTGTGTCCTCTGGCGTGTGTCGTCGGTGCTGTGGCGGCGGTCGCGCCCCAGGGGTGCGGCTCGCGCGTCCTGATGTACACGGGTATGGGTCAGGGTGGGCTTGGTTAGGTGTCTCTTTGCTTCTGGTGCTGGCTGGTTAGGCGGCTGTGTGGGCTGTGGCTGTGGGCTGTGTCTACGTATTTCCCTCAGCGGGCCTGGTTAGGAGTCAAGGGTTGACGGTTTCGGGGTGTGGCTCGGGTTTGATTTGTGTTGGGGCTTCGGCTCGGTTAGGCTTGGGTCAGGGTGGGTTTGGTGAGGTGTCTCTTTGCTCCTGGCGCTGGCTGGTTAGGCGGCTGTGTGGGCTGTGGGTGTGGGCTGTGGTTTCGGTGTTCCCTCGGCGGGCTTGGTTAGGAGTCAAGGGTTAGCGGTTTTGGGGTGTGGCTCGGGTTTGATTTGTGCTTGGGTTCTGGCTCGGTTAGGCGGTTGCGCGGGGCCGGGCGTGTGGGTAGCGGCGTCCACAGGGTCGCGCGCCCGAGGCGAGTGCGGGGTGGTGCGTGCGGGCCGGCCGGTGGCCGGTGGCCTCACTGGGAGTCCCACACGGAGGGGTCGACGGGCGTGCCGGGGGCGTACGCAGCGTGCAGGTTGGGCAGCAGCGGGCGCACGTGCAGGGCGTCGGCGTGCCCGATGAGGACCTCACTGAGGACCGAGGGGTTGGCGGCAAGCAGTATGCGATGCCCGGGAGGGGTGGCGGCGAGGAGCGGGAGGATGTCCGCGGCCCGCGACGTGGGGGCGAACACGACGTGGGCCGGGTGCGGCCCCGGGAGCGGTGCCGGGGGGAGCGGGACCACAGGACGGCGGTCTACTGTGAGGTGCCAAGTGGCGCGATGGTGGAGGAGCCGGACTAGGGCGATGCTGTGGCGCAGTGTGTGGGGCTGGGTGCTGGGCGGCGTGGGGACGTGCGGCGGGAGGGGGGGGGGGCGGGGCGGTGGCGTGGGAGGGGGCACGGCGGAGGAGTGACGCCAGCGACGTGTGTGTCGTGCTGAGGGTGGAGAGGAGCCCACGGTAGCGGGCCTGGGTTCGGCGCCTTTGGGCGTAGTGGTGCTCGTTGTCGTGTGTGTTGGCTCCCTTCGGCGTCCGGTTCGTTTGGTGACTTCTGGGCGGGGCCTGGCGTGGCGCCCCGTGGTGGTGGTTTGCTGGGTAACGGGGTTAGATGGCGGCGCCGCTGGCCGGGGGGTCAGGCGCGTCGTGTTGTGTGGCGCGCAGGGCTCCTGGGGTGCTGTGGGTGTCGCCGGTGTCAGTGCGCCGACGCTTGTGGGGTGGTGAGGGGGGGTGTGCGTGCGGGGCTGGGCTTTGGGTGATGTCCCACAGGCGGATGCCGTCTCGCTGCGTTTCCTGGAGGGTCTCCCGCAGGCGCCTGAGGACATACGGGTGGTCCTGGGGCGCGGGGAGGCTGCGGGGGTGGACTTCAGGGGGTGGAGCGCATCGGCCAGCATGGCTTCCCATGCGGCCTGCGGCATCCACCCCCCCGCCGGCCGGAGGCGGCAGTTCTCTACCGACCCCTTGCGGGGCCGATGGACCAGGCCCTCGAGGGAGGGCTCTCCCCGGGCCCACTTCCGCAGCTCCCAGAGCTGCGTGTGGGTGCAGCGCTGCCACCACTGTTCCTAGGCGGGCCTGCGGTCTTGGGCGGAGGAGTGGGCGTGGGTGGGTGTGACGTGGTCGTGGGGACCGGCGGCGGTGGCGGGCCTGGGGGATTCCTCGTAGTCCTGTTCCGTGGGGGTGCGTGGGGAGTGGGGGTGCACGCGGATGTGGACCCGCGGGTGTGCGCGTACGGTCTCCGCCTCGGGGTTGGGCGGGGATTCGCGGCGGCGGCGGTAGTGGGGCATGCGTTGCATGTGGGCTGTCATCGAGGGCCGGTAGGGGGGCGGGGACGCTGCTGGTGGACCCTGGCGTTGTTCTGGCTTGGTCGGGAGCGGTCCGTGGGCCTGGGGTGCGGGCTTTGAGAGGTGGCGGGACGAGGTGCGTCGCGCTTCGGCTGCGGCGCGCTCCGCCATGAAGGTGGTGGCGGTGGCGTCGGTGACGGTGGGGGGGCGCCGCGCTGGGCGCTGCTGCCTTCGGGCCTGGGACGGCTGGGGCCGGATGTCGTAGAGGACGTCCTCGGGGGGCCGGGCTCGCGCTGCCGTCGTGGCGCCGGGTTTGGGCTTGGGTTTGGGCTTGGCTGCGGGTTGACCCTTGGGTTTGGGTGGCCGTTTGGCGGCGGTCTTGGGCGTCGGCTGGGTCGTGGGTGTGGGCTTCGTCGGGGCGTGGGCCTTGGCGGCGGCGGGGCTGCTCGCGGTGGGGGCGGGTTTGGAGGCCCGTTTGGGAGGTGTCCCCCGCGGCCTGGGGGGTGGAGTGCTAGATGAGGACGTGGTGGTGGTGGTGGATGAGGTGGTCGTGGTGGTGGAGGTTGTGGAGTCGGAGGCGGAGGAGAGGGCTGTGGGAGACGGCGGAGGGTCCTGGGCCTCGGGGGCGGGACACCACACACGGAGCGTGCACACCGGTGAACAGGAGCCAAGCGGCGCGGCACACCACACGAGCAACCCGCCCCCAAAACGAACCCAGCCCACGCCGCCCTGCAGGAAAGAAACACCATGTCAGACCGCCAAGACCAACCGTCCGGCCAAGGCCAACCCAGCGGGACCCAGCATCATACGAGGACACCGCACATGCAACACAACACACCGAGCGAGCACACCGGTGAACAGGAGCCAGCTGGCCCAGGACACCGCAGACGCACCACAGCAAACCGCGCGGGCACACCGGTGAACAGGAGCCCAGCGGCCCAGGACACTGCACACACGTAGGGCGGCCGAGGGACAGGAAAGAACCAATACCCCATGGGTCGGACGCACTGGGGCGACCCAGCCGACCCACCGGGCCTGTGGCAGGAGCGGTACTCCAAGGCCACTGGTCCGAGCCCGGCCAGGCTGCATCGGGGACCATGGCAAACGTCACCCGGAGCCATGGAAGCAACCGGTGACAGGCGAGCCGGTACACAGTCCAGGAGGGGGTCACCTGCCAAGCAGAGTGGCCCCGCAACTCAAGCCACAAGGGTGAGGCGGTCGTACCGTAGACAAGCGGGAGCAATACCCCTTGTGGTGAGAGATACTCCACACGGCTGGGCAGCCCCCCAGAGCTGCCGCCCAAAGGAGGGGGCATGTGGCCCTACCCATGGACACATGTGGGGACACCCTCCCACCTGGGACACATGGACCGGGTGGCCGCGACAATGCCTTCCCAAGCACATGCGGGAGCGGCTCAAGAGGCACCTGACATAGGGCAGTGGGAGGGACAGGACGTCCCCTTGGTAAGACCTTCTTCCTGCAATGTCAAAGGAGGCATCCCGAGCTCCCGAAGATACCTACCTACCTACCTTGAGTTACTGGAGTTTGTCAGGGGGCTAGAATGCTTGCAGGTGAAGACGAGACGGACTGTGCCATTTCTGATTGACATGAAGATCTTTTACGCACTCCTGAAAACGTCGTTCGGAGCAAGCTATGCCCCCTGGCACGTAGACCAGTTCCTGTTGGGACACCCCTTGCTTTACGGTGTCTAGCACCCATATACGTATTCTGTGGAAATAGCCTACAAGGCATTTGCCCCTATTATTAAATTTCTTTGGCTAATATCTCTGTCTGAGCACCTGGATATCACCATGTCTGCACTGTGCACCTGCTGTTTTGTTACCTTCCAAGCAATGTCTTCTATGGAAATCTCTCAAAATGTTGCTACACCGCCCGAAAACCTCGCCAATGATGAAGATCATCTCATGTACAGCTGGGTTTCGGTATGCCATTGGGGGCCAGCACATCTACACGGCTGCTATGCAACATCGCAAGAAAAAGGAAGCCAAAAATCACCACCTGCCTA
This sequence comes from Eutreptiella sp. 'Long Island Sound 2002', assembly GCA_964036045.1. Taxonomy (NCBI): domain Eukaryota; phylum Euglenozoa; class Euglenophyceae; order Eutreptiales; family Eutreptiaceae; genus Eutreptiella; species Eutreptiella sp. 'Long Island Sound 2002'. The sequence continues at coordinate 26,888,906 of OZ038392.1, read as the reverse complement.
CATGGACCAGAGAGTTTGAAGGCCTTGAGGTTAGAAGAGACACTCCTTTGCCCATACGGAGAAAGCTAGTCGGGCTTCATCAAGTGCAGACCAGAGGCAGTAGTGTGTCAACAGCCAGTGAGCGGATAGCACTCTTACTAGAGCATATTGCGGGGGTTCCAGATGCCCCTCTGCGCACCCATACTCAGAACATGTTGGCTGAAATTGGTATTACAACTGATGAAGGCAACGTGGTGTGTTCAATGTTTCGACTGTATCCGTTATACCTTACTGTAGACCCGTCTCTTGCTGTCTGAAGGTCACTGTATCCAGGCGTTGGGCAGGGTTGGGCAAGCTTGTCAAATTCATTGGGCAGCCAGCTGTTGACGCAATCTATGGGATGGAGAAGCGAGATGTTGAACCGGCACTTGGGGTTTTCAAAGAGTGCGAAGGATTGATGCCAGGCAGACTTTCAGGCATTGTCCTCTACATGTCGGGTACTAAAAGCTCAGTACTTGGTATCAAAGGTGAAATAAAGTTGGCCAGAGTTGAGCAGTTGTGGAGCTGGCATGTGCTCTATCCGGATGCAGTCACAGGGGGGTTTCTGCATGAGTCCAGGGGTATGTCGACTTTTTCTGTAATATTACGCCATGTCAGTGGTAGTGATTTTGTGCTGTTTATTTCGTTGCTGACGTTGAGCTGGGCTAAATTTTGCCCAATTCCCTCGATTTTCGTTCATAAGCATACCCTTTTTGAGCCGCCTCATTTGTGTCCTGTGTATACCCTCTGCAGCAAATTTGGGTACTGTGACCATGTGCAAAGAACAATGTCGTATTATGGCCCATATCCGGGTCCTATATTGCAGCTGGGTGTGGAGTACCGAGTCACCTTGGCCACCGTGGGCTTCTGTTGTCAAGGCAGTCTTTTGGACCTCCGACCTTTACCAAGGTTTACGTGACAGGCTTCGCAAGCCCCGTGTGACACCAAATATTGAAAAGGCCGACGGTGGGCATATTAGTCTTAAGTTGGGCGACACCATTATTGAGACAGACACAGGGAAAGTGCTGAAGGAGGAGGGTAGAGTTGAGCCACTCCCTTTGTGGGCTGCCCTATTCCTGGCTTTATTAGTGCACTGCCATTTGTTTGCATCCTGATTGAGGTCCCACGTATGTGGACGTTGGCACTGCACAATATTGTGGCACAATTTGTGTTGAATGGTATTTTGGTGGCAGTCACTGGTGAGACTGCTGATGTTCGGGCCTGTGTTAGCAACCTGAAAGCTGCCTGTGCTGAGGAATTTTTCCATGCTGATGTATGTGTGTACAACCTCTCCAAACCATCAGCATTGTACAGCATGGGACAGAATGCTCTTGCACTGTGTAGTCTGCACCAGTTTTCAGCACGCCTACCTCAATACCTTTCTTGTGTCCAGGGCCCCTTGACAACTGCCAAGCCTGTCGAAGTGTTCTGTTATTTGCTGTATGCTTTGGATTTGATTCAGCAGAATAGTACATGGGTAATGGTCTGCACACAGCAGCCAGATTTTTCTGCAGCCCGGTCCATTCAGAGCATGTTTCCTGTCAACATTGCAGTTGCATACCTGTCTGAGGAGAAGTCTATTCCTGAGTCATTTGTTACTAATTTGAGGGCTGCTGTGTCGAACTGCGACACTGTGGCACCAATCCAGTGGGGCCGAGTGTGTGAAGACCTTGCAGATGGGTTTCCAGTAGATTGTACGGGAAGGAGGTATGTAGAGCAAGAAGAGGAGGCCACCCAACAAGAGGAAGAGGACGGTGAATCCCAGAAGCCCCCCCCCCCCCAAAAGGCAACCGGCAAGAAGGGGGACGGCACCCCCGCCAAGGCTACAAAATCAAAGGCTGGAGCAAGCCCCTCACAACAGAGCCCCACGCCTGGTGCAAAGCCTCCACCCAACCGCCAGGCACGGTTGCAGCCCACTTCACACCGTCCCAGCACACACAGAATGGACGTGGTGCCACTGGTAGTGCTAACAGTGAGATGCCTGGTGACCAAGCAGGACAAGCAAATGGTGGGCAGTTTCCTGGTAAGGGTGCCAAACCAAAGGCACCTGGCCTGAGGAAGCGGCGATAGAGTGACAGTGGTGTGTGATGTGACTGCTGTGTTGTATGTTTTCCCTGTTGCACGTCAGGATGTCGTTCTGCGCTGTCTCTGCAGAGAACATTGAGGTCTTGAGCACTGTTTTTTTGTGTGTTACTAAAGCTCGAAGAAATTTCGCCTAGGTTTAGGTATTTCTTCGAATACACGGCTCGTTTTTACATTTTTGCAAAGCTGCACTAAACTTCACCCAGAGGTCTCATTAATGGCAAATAGAGACCCTGATTATGATGCATGAATTTGAGTGACTGTCAATTGACAGTTTTTTGGGCACACACAGGGTGCAACAACCCTTGCCAAGTGTGTGCTACCCTACTTCTTACACTGCATTGCTTCGCAGGTTGATACATTTGTGTGTCACACAGAAAGGTTTGTTGTATTGAAGAAACATGCATTCTTCCTCTGCTTTTCAAGTATGCATACATGCTTATTGTGTTTTGAGAACTACGATGTGGTTACATGAGAACGGCCTTTTAGGTAAATTGAGATACTCATTTTTTCCTCTCAAGAGCAAGGGGTCCCCTAGGTGCAAAATTCATACCCTGTTTTGGGAGGGGGGCAGCTATGTGTATAGCGACCTAGTCGGCTATCAGACATCAGACATCAGACATCAGACTTTTATGGACCATCATTACCAGACCATGAACCCCCCTCCCCCAACCCCTTGATTATGCACTACATCAACCCCCCCCCCCCCGCCCTTGTCCACACCAAATTCTTCGCAGGTCACCCCCCCCCATGACCCCCCCCCCCCCCTCACTGTCGGGTGCTTTCAACCCCCCCCCCCAAGGAAAAAAAGGTGCCACGTGAAAAACAAACCCCCCCGTTTGGAAACCAATTGCACACCTGTTGTTGACAATGTATGTGACAACTTCAATTTGATTGTGATTTTGGTTGTTTGAGCAGACAATTTGTTTGTGTACAACACCCTTGAGGTGTTTTTGATTGTTTGTGGTCTAGGCCTTTGCGCCTTAGACCAGAGACCCCTTCAATGATGAACGCGTTGATCACAACTGAGAAGGGGTTCTGGCATGTTTGCTCCTGCAACCAATTACAATTTGCTGACTGTGGGCCCCTTCAATGACGATGCATGACAATTTACTTGTGCTGCTCCGTCACGCGTGGGTCTTCAGTGTCGACCCCCGCAGGGACCTGTTTCTTAGGACCTGTTTTGTGCGGACGGAGCTTTGCGGATTTGCGGCCGAGGAATGGGACTGCCCCCAGCAGTCAGTGTACCATGTCCACCAGAATGTGCACCATGTCCTCCAACGGCCAGCAACCATTTTGAAAACCAAGCAACATACATCTGAGAAGGGGCTTTGCAGTGATTTCGAATTTGACTTCCTTGTTTTAAACCGCTCCTCTGTCCCAGCCCCGAAGGCTCATTGAAATGTGCTGCACTTTGCCCTGCTCACGCTTTGTTGTTCATTGCAGGATCTGTTGACGACCATTAAAACCCCTGTGCTCTCTCTTGTCGTCCTCCGTCTTGCCGTGGTGTTTCTTGAGGAAGTTTGGAAAACCATGCAGAGAAATCCATAGTGTAGGGAAAACACCCCCCACGCAACCCCATGCGCAATGGTGTGGAAAAGCCTGCCTTGCCTCTTTCGGTGTCAGCATCACATGGTGTGTGTCTGTGATGTTCGATGTTCTGTTGGTTCTGTGTGTAGTGGAAAAACATGGAAAAAATCACAGACTACAGATTACCCACAGACTACAATTCTCAGAGGTGTGTTATGGTGTAAGTCGTGAACATTTGCAACTTTGGTGCCACGTGTCGCATTGCATTTCTTTTGAAGGTGTATTTGAACGTGTGCTGTTTGTTCCCCAAAAACACCCATCGAGGTGTTTGGTATGTCCATGGTCTAGGCCCTGGCGCCTACGACCACAGACCCCTTCGATGAGGAATGTGCTGACGACAACTGAGAAGGGGTTCTGATTTCCTGGTATTTGCTTCCGTGTTTGCTATTTGACACCCAGCCACATATTGCAACCCCGTCCCGATTGGTTGTTGGTAGTTGTGGGTTGTGCAGTTTGCAACCATTTTCAGCCCCTTCGATGATGGCGACGTTGTGTGTGCACGGGCCTGCTCCGAGGAACTTGGGTCTGGGCTGCAACAGGGAGCCATGCGCAGACCCCTGCAGGGACCTTTTTCTTAGGCCCTGTTTTGTGTTCCACGGATTTTTTGAAATGCCACTGCCAATGCCCGAATCCAGCCAATACCACACCTGAGGCGGGTCCCGAAGCAAACAGTTGAGACGCTTAGCATGTAACCCTGTGGTATAGCGCTGTGGTACACCGCTCCCCAAAAAACCATGAATCCAATGCAAGGTCCTTTGTGCACATGCAGTGGGATAGCTTAGAAGGGGCTCTTCTCTGATGTTGTGTTGCCAAGTGTGTATTACGAGTGTTACGCATCCCCTTCGATGATTTTTTGTTCCTAAGGGCGCAAACGCAGGGGGATGCTTTGCCGACATTGGGTCTGTGCTTCCCCCACAGCAGAGGCACAGACCCCCGCAGGGACCTTTTTTCTTAGGCCCTGTTTGGGTCGGCAGAGCTGTTGAGAAAGTGGGGCATGAAACAGCATTTGCCTAAGCATGGGAAAATCAGTACCATCCAACTCCACATCCGGGGGGGAAGGGATCCGGCTTCGCACCAGCAGCATCCCTAAAGAGCCCTCGAGGCGCAGCCCCTGTCCCGGCCAAGTATGGCGCAAAGCCAAAGCCAAAGGCTATGGCACCACCACCATCACCACCATGCGCGCGACAGGGCGCCCAACCCTCTGCCCTGCAACTGCGTGCCCCAAGACATTTTTCAAACATCCCCATAGTCGTATGGCGCCCGGAGGCTGACGCCTCCACCGAAAACAATGTTATGAGAAGGGGCTCTGCTTTGGCTGTTTTGGTTACCATTCTCAGAGGTGTGCGTTGCTAATACTTTTGTGTCTTGGTTCTGTTTGATTTGATGGATTTGATGGATCTTATTTTATTAGATGGAGCATGCACTGTGCCATGTACGTATGCATCCCCTTCGATGATTTGTCAGCCATGTGGGAACAATCTGTCCAGGGCCTACTGTTATAGGCCCTATTTTGTTGGATGGAGCCAGGCATCTCCCCATACTCCAACGGATCTGCATGTTTGCCAAACTTGCCAAAGACCACTGCAATCAGCCCTACTGCACCCTTGTGCTGCACAACATACGCCAGCCCCTACCTTGACAGCTTGTCTGGGTCATTGCGCAGATTCCGGCCCCAAGGTTTCTTTTTCATTCTGCCTTGCTGGGCGCAGTACTGTCCAATGTGGCAGACTGCATTTGAGTTGGGTGATGCAGAATTCCCACTGTCAGCCAAAAAAAAAACTGAGAAGGGGCTCTGCTATGTGGGTACTGGTGGTCCATTGATTTAATGTGGTTGTGATTTCATGGTATGTTTTGGTTTTATCGCACTTGATTTTATTTTATTTGGCGGATCATGCACAACACCCTTGAGGTGTTTAGTACGTCCGTGGTCTAGGCCATGGCGCCTATGACCATAGACCCCTTCAATGATGAACATGCTGCCCACTACTGAGAAGGGGTCCCATGTCACATTCTCCTAGTACCTATGTCCCTTCAACGCTTATCTGTTCCTTGTTGTGCATGTCTCTCTCGACACAAAGGGAAATGCGTGTATTGCCTAGGAGACAAGTGTGCGCTGAGCCTCTTCTACACATAGGGCACTCTTTTGTTATCGACCCTTGACCCTTGAGGCGAGGAAGCGCGTCTAGGGTCTAGACTGTTGCGTCTCTGACCCAGACATTTGAGTTGGGCATGCCCCAGCACCCATGCGTTCATCCCCCACCCGCTGCGGGCTGCAATTTGCCATGTCGTCTAGCCCCCTTAGCGTGGCCTCTTCCGCCCCCTCCAGCCCTTCGTTCCCGGAATGCGGTTGGGGGGATCTGCCGGAGCTCTTGCGGTTTGGAGACCAACCCCCATCGCCACCGTGGGACTCTGATGCTGAGAAGTGTCTCAGCGAACTGGCCTCCCCCCAGCCTCCATTGCTAACACCGCCTCCCTCTCCCCCTTCACCCCGCCGTGCACCAACAACCTCTCCAACGCCCGTAAGTCCTCCACGCAGACCCCACATTAACCCAACCCCATACCTGGTAGCCCTGGAAGCCGTGGAGGAGGCCCTGATGTGCACTGCCGTGCCACCGCCATCCCCCCCGCAACCCCCCAAGTACGTACCCAAGGACCCGCCCACCCCCCCAAAGCCCACTGTACACGGGCCCTACAGTGCCAAAACACTGCAGCTCATCCGGGAGAATCACGGGGGTGGGGTCCAGTACTTCGTAGACGGGGTGCTGAACCGCCGAGCGATGTACCGGTTTGCTGTGCAGCAGCCCAAGAAAAACCCCCTGCGGGTGTGGCAGGAGGGCATGCGAATTAGTCGTTCGCATTTCCTCAGCAGGGACGAGGAGCATGCAACAGTGCTGCTTGAAATCCTGTGTGCCACCCCAAAACCCCCCCGTATCCCCAAGCCAGCCCCGCCACCTGTGCCGCGTCGGCCGCCGCCCCCTCCACCAAGTGATCAGGTGACACTGACCCCGTATAGCAGGCACCGCCGTACCTCACTCCTCCCACTGGCTCCCGCCCCAAAGCGGCCATGCCCCACCCCGCAGTACGGTTCATTGCTCCAGCGGCGTGCGTCTCAGTCCGCCCCCCCGCAATTTGGGTCCTTGCTCCCTGCGCAAGCCCCCCTGCAGCGACCCCAGACTTCGGCGAGACGTTCGAATTTCCACCTCTTCCGGCAGTGTGCGCCGAGCGTCTCTTACTCGTAGGGCACTCTTCCAAATGGCTCCAAAATGGCCCCCCAAGACCAAGTATGGTGCAAAGCCGAAGCCGAAGGCAACGGCACCACCACCATCACCATCACCATCACCATCGCACGCCCCAGAGGCGCGCGCCTCCGCCCCTGTCCCGGCCCCGGCGCCGGCTGACAGGGGCGCGCCGCACTGTGCCCCCGAAAAGGCACCGGCAACTCAACCGGGCGCCCCAGAGGCGCCGCAGTCTGCCCCTGTCCCGGCCCTGGCGCCGGCTGACAGGGGCGCGCCGCACTCTGCCCCCAAAAAGGCACCGGCAACTCAACCGCACGCCCCAGAGGCGCCGCAGTCCGCCCCTGTCCCGGCCCTGGCGCCGGCTGACAGGGGCGCGCCGCACTCTGCCCCCCCAAAGGCAATGGCACCTCAACCGCGCGCCCCAGAGGCGCTGCACTCCGCCCCTGTCCCGGCCCTGGCGCCGGCTGACAGGGGCGCGCGACCCTCTGCCCCCCCGCAGGCACCGCCCCAGCCACCACCCGGGGGTGTGGATTTCGTCATGATCCCACCGCAACCCTCGGCACAACCACCATCATTGCGCGCCCCAGAGCCGCAGCAATCCGCCCCTGTCCCGGCCATGGCGCCGGTGGACTCGGGCGCGCCACAGGGTGCCCAACCCTCTGCACCAGCACTGCGTGCCCCCGAGCCGCAGCAATCCGCCCCTGTCCCGGCCATGGCGTCGGCTGACTCGGGCGCGCCACACGGTACCCAACCCTGTGCCCCGCAAATGCGTGCCCAAGACCCGCAGCAATCCGCCCCTGTCCCGGCCATGGCGCCGGTCGACTCGGGTGCGCCACAAGGAGCTCAACCCTCTTCACAACCACCATGTGCTGCTCAGCCACAGCAGCCAACACTGTTGCCCACTACGGCCACGTTGAACAACATGGACTACGGGCCCGATGACAACCTTGTCGAAGGGTTTACGCAACGGTGGCTTGACCGCGACAAGTTCGTGACCAAAGCATCAGAGGTGTACACCGTCCATGAGATGGCGGCCGCTGAGGTGTGGGCAGACAAGAACGGCACCAAGCGGAACCTGGCCTTTGAGCGATGGTGGCCCCACGGTGATGGCGATGGGGATGGGAATGCTCCCCCACCGCCACAATGGGCCTCCCAAATGGAGGTCTGGGGCAACTATGAGCTGTCCGATGGTGACATGGTGCGTGGCTGGATCTCCAGCAACCACAACTGGGATAAAAACAAGCCGGACTTCGAGGCGAGGGTGCATGGAGATGGCATCTCAGGACAGCGTGTTTGGATTAGCTGTGCCAATAAGCCACGCACCAATCTCACTGACACCTATTGGTGTAAGGTTGTCCCCGACACAGGTGCCTTTCAGACCTTGCGTAGGGAGATCCAGAACGGAGAAGCGTGGCCCAAACTGCTGGCAAACATGCGGGCCGAACCGAGGGACACGCCTCCCCTGTCGACCGAGGACCAGGACATCCTGAAACACCTTGTCAAACAGCACGGGCTGAATCCCTCACAAGCGTTGGCTGTGCGGCAGGTGTTGGATGAGTCATGCATCACAGCATTGACTGGTGGTGCTGGCACAGGGAAGTCGGAGATTTGGTGGCATGCATCAAGGCCGTGCTATGGCAGCAAGGCCTCCCGGTCGCCCAGAACCCTGAACCTGCTGACCCGCCTACGTGGAACATGGGCAGGAAGGTGGGGGGACCTGAGACAGATACCCTACCCCGCGCATGCGTGTTGGTGACTGCACCCACGAACGCACAAGTCGACATGTTGTTGGCACGCGTTCACGAGGAGTGTTACAAGGACAGTGTGTTTCGTGAGAAGGTGCTTGGCGACCACCCAGCCCCCTCGCTGCGCCTCCGAGCCCAACGGGCTACTGCCCCAACAGGCCTGGCACCCTTTGACCAGGAGGCGGTGCAGAAGACCTTGGGGAAGACCCCAGGTTGCAAGCCTACCCTCAAATGTGCCCTCAACTCCTGCCGTGTGCTGTTTGCCACGGCTGGGATGGTTGCTAACCGGCACAAGATGCTGCTTGGGAAAGGGCAGGAAAAAACCAGGTTTGCGTTCAGCTTCGTGGATGAGGCGTCGAGGCACAGCATCCCTGTAGGCCTGGACTTGGCCGCCATGGGCAGCCAATGTCTGCTGTGTGGTGACCCAGGGCAGTTGCGGCCCTACAGCCACGTCCAGCTTTTGGCAAGTTGGTGTGAGGCTGAGAAGCTTGAGGTAGTCCCCAGCAGAGTGGCATGGCCACGGGAGGACACCTTCAAGTATAACAATGTTGTAAGGGACGGTCCTGGCCCGGAAGTGCATTGGCATGATTCGCATCGGTTTTGCACCACTAGCACCTTGCAATTCTTTTTGTACCGCACGCGCTGCCGGGCCACTATCCTGGTACAACAGTACCGGATGACCCAGCCGCTGGCCACGGTCATGCGTGCCTTGTTTACGGGGGGGGGCAGTTGGCCACTACCACTCATCTGAGCACCCCCTCCCCGACCCCATCCTGAACAACTGCATCCGCATTGTGGACCTCGCTGGGTCCACCTGGTGGGGGGAGTTGGAGCAGACTTTGGGGGCACAGGACCTAGGTAGAATGTGGCACGACGTACAGGAAGCATGGGCCACCCTGCGAATGGATCCGGTGTTGCTGAACAAGGGGGGCCTGAGCATGGAGGAGGGTCTGCTGGTGTGCCATTTTTTGGAGTATGCTGCCAGGAAAGGGACCTACCCAGCACAGTCGGTAGCGGTAGTGACGACTCACTACGCACAGATGGTGTGGCTGAAACACTGCGTGGCGTCTGTTGGCCGCAAGTGGCAGGCCCATCATGTAAACCTCCTCGGAACGGTTGCGACCCTCGATAGGTTCCAGGGGCTGCAAGCCCCAGTGATTCTGGCCTCCCTCGTGTCCACGACACCAGGGATCATGCACGACATCTGGCGGTCAAACACCCTGACCAGCAGGGCGCAGTCGGAGCTGCACCTCTTCGGGCGGTTTGCAGAGTGGACCACCCACCCCACCCCTGGTGTATGGCTCGAGGCACTGCACGCGATGCAGTGGGAAGCAGCCTCTGGGACTGTGAGCGACACTCTTGAGCTGGCAGGGGTTCTGAGGGAGGCCGCAACTGTGGAGAAGATTGTGCATGGCACAATCTACCGGTTGGCTGGGGGGGTGGTGGGGCACTGGCTGTGGAAGCCATGGAGGAGGCACAAGAGGGCACGGGACCCATGGGGGTATTCACCAGGCAGTGCGGATCAGTTGCTTGACTTTGAGCGCATCATGGCCAACAATCGGAAGGATGAGGTGTCTTTTTCTCTGAGGGATGCACGGGGGAACATTGTGAAACCCCGCCTTCTGGGGGTCATCCTGCCTGACTTCACCGAATGGGCGCTCCCGTACGTCTTGGTTGAGGACGATGGACAGGGGGACAGGGGAGAGGGGGACTGGGGGGGGCTGGTGAGGGTAACCCACACATCCAAGCTTGACGTGTGGGAGCACCGACTCGTCCAGCACCTGGTGGGAAGGCCCCTCTTCTACAAGCAAAAGTACAGCAACAAGGAGACAGTAGGGGCGTACCGCACGATCCACCTGCCCTTGTGGCAGGACGCGTACGCCTGCTTGGATTCCGTGCCGTTCTTGTGTGCGGAATTCCGCACCCCTATTGGTGTGTACGTGGCGTCCCTGCTCCATGGTGTGCACCCTTGCCCTGGGGACCTTGGGGTGTGTGCACCAATTCCGGTGCACGAGGAGGAAGCCCCCCAATGTGGTTGGCGCAAGCTGCCCCACGGGGTGAAAGATTACCTTTTGGGCCGCCACTAACCCTGTATGTAGAAGAACATGCATTGACCCATGGCCTCTGACCATCCCTGCCACATCACAACAGTACCAGCCACAGCACCAGCAGGAAAGAGTACACACATGTGATCACCACCATGTTTGCTGCACTGTGCCTTCGTTATGTTTGTCCGCAATGGTACGAATGTGCCCATGCCTGACTGCCCAAGATTGAAGGAGGTCTCTGAGGTCTTCAGGGTGGGGATGCCCAAAAAGGAGGTTGAAGACACGCCAACGATAATTGCCGTTCAACAATGATACATGAACCCCTTCCGTCAAATATTTGGGGGGTCTACACCCACCAAATATTTCACGGAAGGGGTTCCGTCAAATATTTGGTGGGTGTACAACCCCCAAATATTTGACGGATGGGGCTCCGTCAAATATTTGGTGGGTGTACAGCCCCCAAAATATTTCACGGAAGGGGTTCCGTCAAATATTAGGGGGGTCTACACCCCCCAAATATTTGACGGATGGGGTTCCGTCAAATATTTGGGGGGTCTACACCCCCAAAATATTTGACGGATGGGGTTCCGTCAAATATTTGGTGGGTGTACAGCCCCCAAATATTTGACGGAAGGGGTTCCGTCAAATATTTGGGGGCTCTACGCCCCCCAAATATTTGACGGAAGGGGTTCCGTCAAATATTTGGGGGGTCTACACCCCCCAAAATATTTGACGGATGGGGTTCCGTCAAATATTTGGGGGGTCTACACCCCCCAAATATTTGACGGATGGGGTTCCGTCAAATATTTGGGGGCTCTACACCCCCGATATATTTGACGGAAGGGGTTCCGTCAAATATTTGGGGGCCCTACACCCCCAAAATATTTGACGGAAGGGGTTCCGTCAAATATTTGGGGGGTGTACACCCCCCAAATATTTGACGGAAGGGGTTCCGTCAAATATTTTGGGGGTGTAGACCCCCAAAATATTTGACGGAAGAGTTCCGTCAAATATTTGGGGGCTCTACACCCCCAAAATATTTGACGGAAGGGGTTCCGTCAAATATTTGGGGGCTCTACACCCCCAAAATATTTGATGGAAGGGGTTCCGTCAAATATTTGGGGGGTGTACACCCCCCAAATATTTGACGGAAGGGGTTCCGTCAAATATTTGGGGGGTCTGCACGCCCCAAATATTTGACGGAAGGGGTTCCGTCAAATATTTGGGGGGTCTACACCCCCAAAATATTTGACCGATGGGGTTCCGTCAAATATTTGGGGGCTCTACACCCCCAAAATATTTGACGGAAGGGGTTCCGTCAAATATTTGGGGGGTCTACACCCCCAAAATATTTGACGGATGGGGTTCCGTCAAATATCTGGGGGCTCTACACCCCCAAAATATTTGACGGAAGGGGTTCCGTCAAATGTTTGGGGGGTCTACACCCCCAAAATATTTGACGGATGGGGTTCCGTCAAATATTTGGGGGCTCTACACCCCCCAAATATTTGACGGAAGGGGTTCCGTCAAATATTTGGGGGGTCTACGCCCCCCAAATATTTGACGGATGGGGTTCCGTCAAATATTTGGGGGCTCTACACCCCCAAAATATTTGACGGAAGGGGTTCCGTCAAATATTTGGGGGCTCTACACCCCCAAAATATTTGACGGAAGGGGTTCCGTCAGATATTTGGGGGGTCTACACCTCCAAAATATTGGACGGAAGGGGTTCCGTCAAATATTTGGGGGGTCTACACCCCCAAAATATTTGACGGATGGGGTTCCGTCAAATATTTGGGGGCTCTACACCCCCCAAAATATTTGACGGAAGGGGTTCCGTCAAATATTTGGGGGCTCTACACCCCCCAAATATTTGACGGAAGGGGTTCCGTCAAATATTTGGGGGGTCTACACCCCCCAAATATTTGACGGATGGGGTTCCGTCAAATATTTGGGGGGTCTACACCCCCAAAATATTTGACGGAAGGGGTTCCGTCAAATATTTGGGGGCTCTACACCCCCAAAATATTTGACGGAAGGGGTTCCGTCAGATATTTGGGGGGTCTACACCCCCAAAATATTGGACGGAAGGGGTTCCGTCAAATATTTGGTGGCTCTACACCCCCCAAATATTTGACGGAAGGGGTTCCGTCAAATATTTGGGGGGTCTACACCCCCAAAATATTTGACGGAAGGGGTTCCGTCAAAAATTTGGGGGCTCTACGCCCCCCAAATATTTGACGGATGGGGTTCCGTCAAATATTTGGGGGCTCTACACCCCCAAAATATTTGACGGAAGGGGTTCCGTCAAATATTTGAGGGGTCTACACCCCCAAAATATTTGACGGATGGGGTTCCGTCAAATATTTGGGGGCTCTACACCCCCCAAATATTTGACGGAAGGGGTTCCGTCAAATATTTGGGGGGTCTACACCCCCAAAATATTTGACGGATGGGGTTCCGTCAAATATTTGGGGGCTCTACACCCCCCAAATATTTGACGGATGGGGTTCCGTCAAATATTTGGGGGGTGTACACCCCCAAAATATTTGACGGATGGGGTTCCGTCAAATATTTGGGGGGTCTACACCCCCAAAATATTTTACGCAAGGGGTTCCGTCAAATATTTGGGGGGTCTACACCCCCCAAATATTTGACGGATGGGGTTCCGTCAAATATTTGGGGGGTCTACACCCCCAAAATATTTGACGGATGGGGTTCCGTCAAATATTTGGGGGGTCTACACCCCCCAAATATTTGACGGATGGGGTTCCGTCAAATATTTGGGGGCTCTACACCCCCCAAATATTTGACGGAAGGGGTTCCGTCAAATATTTGGGGGGTCTACACCCCCAAAATATTTGACGGATGGGGTTCCGTCAAATTTTTGGGGGGTCTACACCCCCCAAATATTTGACGGATGGGGTTCCGTCAAATATTTGGGGGCTCTACACCCCCCAAATATTTGACGGATGGGGTTCCGTCAAATATTTGGGGGGTCTACACCCCCAAAATATTTGACGCAAGGGGTTCGGTCAAATATTTGGGGGGTCTACACCCCCCAAATATTTGACGGATGGGGTTCCGTCAAATATTTGGGGGCTCTACACCCCCCAAATATTTGACGGAAGGGGTTCCGTCAAATATTTGGGGGGTCTACACCCCCAAAATATTTGACGGATGGGGTTCCGTCAAATATTTGGGGGCTCTACACCCCCAAAATATTTGACGGAAGGGGTTCCGTCAAATATTTCGGGGGTCTACACCCCCAAAATATTTGACGGATGGGGTTCCGTCAAATATTTGGGGGGTCTACACCCCCCAAATATTTGACGGAAGGGGTTCCGTCAAATATTTGGGGGGTCTACACCCCCAAAATATTTGACGGATGGGGTTCTGTCAAATATTTGGGGGCTCTACACCCCCCAAATATTTGACGGATGGGGTTCCGTCAAATATTTGGGGGCTCTACACCCCCCAAATATTTGACGGAAGGGGTTCCGTCAAATATTTGGGGGCTCTACACCCCCCAAATATTTGACGGATGGGGTTCCGTCAAATATTTGGGGGCCCTACACCCCCCAAATATTTGACGGATGGGGTTCCGTCAAATATTTTGGGGGTCTACACCCCCAAAATATTTGACGGAAGGGGTTCCGTCAAATATTTGGGGGGTCTACACCCCCCAAATATTTGACGGATGGGGTTCCGTCAAATATTTCGGGGGTCTACACCCCCAAAATATTTGACGCAAGGGGTTCCGTCAAATATTTGGGGGGTCTACACCCCCCAAATTTTTGACGGATGGGGTTCCGTCAAATATTTGGGGGGTCTACACCCCCAAAATATTTGACGGATGGGGTTCCGTCAAATATTTGGGGGGTCTACACCCCCCAAATACTTGACGGATGGGGTTCCGTCAAATATTTGGGGGCTCTACACCCCCCAAATATTTGACGGAAGGGGTTCCGTCAAATATTTGGGGGCTCTACACCCCCCAAATATTTGACGGATGGGGTTCCGTCAAATATTTGGGGGGTCTACACTCCCAAAATATTTGACTGAAGGGGTTCCGTCAAATATTTGGGGGGTGTACACCCCCCAAATATTTGACGGATGGGGTTCCGTCAAATATTTGGGGGCTCTACACCCCCAAAATATTTGACGGATGGGGTTCCGTCAAATATTTGGGGGGTCTACACCCCCAAAATATTTGACGGAAGGGGTTCCGTCAAATATTTGGGGGGTGTACACCCCCAAAATATTTGACGGAAGGGGTTCCGTCACATATTTGGGGGGTCTACACCCCCAAAATATTTGACGGATGGGGTTCCGTCAAATATTTGGGGGCTCTACACCCCCCAAATATTTGACGGAAGGGGTTCCGTCAAATATTTTGGGGGTCTACACCCCCAAAATATTTGACGGAAGGGGTTCCGTCAAATATTTCGGGGGTGTACACCCCCCAAATATTTGACGGATGGGGTTCCGTCAAATATTTTGGGGGTCTACACCCCCAAAATATTTGACGGAAGGGGTTCCGTCAAATATTTCGGGGGTGTACACCCCCCAAATATTTGACGGATGGGGTTCCGTCAAATATTTGGGGGCTCTACACCCCCAAAATATTTGACGGAAGGGGTTCCGTCAAATATTTTGGGGGTCTACACCCCCAAAATATTTGACGGATGGGGTTCCGTCAAATATTGGGGGGGTCTACACCCCCCAAATTTTTGACGGAAGGGGTTCCGTCACATTTTTGGGGGGTCTACACCCCCAAAATATTTGACGGATGGGGTTCCGTCAAATATTTGGGGGCTCTACACCCCCCAAATATTTGACGGAAGGGGTTCCGTCAAATATTTTGGGGGTCTACACCCCCAAAATATTTGACGGAAGGGGTTCCGTCAAATATTTCGGGGGTGTACACCCCCCAAATATTTGACGGAAGGGGTTCCGTCAAATATTTTGGGGGTCTACACCCCCAAAATATTTGACGGATGGGGTTCCGTCAAATATTGGGGGGGTCTACACCCCCCAAATATTTGACGGATGGGGTTCCGTCAAATATTTGGGGGGTCTACACCCCCAAAATATTTGACGCAAGGGGTTCCGTCCAATTTTTTGGGGGTCTACACCCCCCAAATATTTGACGGATGGGGTTCCGTCAAATATTTGGGGGGTCTACACCCCCAAAATATTTGACGGATGGGGTTCCGTCAAATATTTGGGGGCTCTACACCCCCCAAATATTTGACGGAAGGGGTTCCGTCAAATATTTGGGGGCTCTACACCCCCAAAATATTTGACGGATGGGGTTCCGTCAAATTTTTGGGGGGTCTACACCCCCCAAATATTTGACGGATGGGGTTCCGTCAAATATTTGGGGGCTCTACACCCCCCAAATATTTGACGGAAGGGGTTCCGTCAAATATTTGGGGGGTCTACACCCCCCAAATATTTGACGGATGGGGTTCCGTCAAATATTTGGGGGCTCTACACCCCCCAAATATTTGACGGAAGGGGTTCCGTCAAATATTTGGGGGGTCTACACCCCCAAAATATTGACGGATGGGGTTCCGTCAAATATTTTGGGGGTCTACACCCCCAAAATATTTGACGGAAGGGGTTCCGTCAAATATTTGGGGGGTGTACACCCCCCAAATATTTGACGGATGGGGTTCCGTCAAATATTTGGGGGCTCTACACCTGCCAAATATTTGACGGAAGGGGTTCCGTCAAATATTTGGGGGGTCTCCACCCCCAAAATATTTGACGGATGGGGTTCCGTCACATATTTGGGGGGTCTACACCCCCAAAATATTTGACGGATGGGGTTCCGTCAAATATTTGGGGGCTCTACACCCCCCAAATATTTGACGGAAGGGGTTCCGTCAAATATTTTGGGGGTCTACACCCCCAAAATATTTGACGGAAGGGGTTCCGTCAAATATTTCGGGGGTGTACACCCCCCAAATATTTGACGGATGGGGTTCCGTCAAATATTTGGGGGCTCTACACCCCCAAAATATTTGACGGAAGGGGTTCCGTCAAATATTTTGGGGGTCTACACCCCCAAAATATTTGACGGATGGCGTTCCGTCAAATATTGGGGGGGTCTACACCCCCCAAATATTTGACGGATGGGGTTCCGTCAAATATTTGGGGGGTCTACACCCCCAAAATATTTGACGCAAGGGGTTCCGTCCAATTTTTGGGGGGTCTACACCCCCCAAATATTTGACGGATGGGGTTCCGTCAAATATTTGGGGGGTCTACACCCCCCAAATATTTGACGGATGGGGTTCCGTCAAATATTTGGGGGCTCTACACCCCCCAAATATTTGACGGAAGGGGTTCCGTCAAATATTTGGGGGCTCTACACCCCCCAAATATTTGACGGATGGGGTTCCGTCAAATTTTTGCGGGGTCTACACCCCCCAAATATTTGACGGATGGGGTTCCGTCAAATATTTGGGGGCTCTACACCCCCCAAATATTTGACGGAAGGGGTTCCGTCAAATATTTGGGGGGTCTACACCCCCAAAATATTTGACGCAAGGGGTTCCGTCAAATATTTGGGGGGTCTACACACCCCAAATATTTGACGGATGGGGTTCCGTCAAATATTTGGGGGCTCTACACCCCCCAAATATTTGACGGAAGGGGTTCCGTCAAATATTTGGGGGGTCTACACCCCCCAAATATTTGACGGATGGGGTTCCGTCAAATATTTGGGGGCTCTACACCCCCCAAATATTTGACGGAAGGGGTTCCGTCAAATATTTGGGGGGTCTACACCCCCAAAATATTTGACGGAAGGGGTTCCGTCAAATATTTGGGGGGTCTACACCCCCAAAATATTTGACGGATGGGGTTTCGTCAAATATTTGGGGGGTCTACACCCCCCAAATATTTGACGGATGGGGTTCCGTCAAATATTTGGGGGGTCTACACCCCCAAAATATTTGACGCAAGGGGTTCCGTCAAATATTTGGGGGGTCTACACCCCCCAAATATTTGACGCAAGGGGTTCCGTCAAATATTTGGGGGGTCTACACCCCCAAAATATTTGACGGATGGGGTTCCGTCAAATATTTGGGGGCTCTACACCCCCCAACTATTTGACGGATGGGGTTCCGTCAAATATTTGGGGGGTCTACACCCCCAAAATATTTGACGCAAGGGGTTCCGTCAAATATTTGGGGGGTCTACACCCCCCAAATATTTGACGGATGGGGTTCCGTCAAATATTTGGGGGGTCCACACCCCCAAAATATTTGACGGATGGGGTTCCGTCAAATATTTGGGGGGTCCACACCCCCAAAATATTTGACGGATGGGGTTCCGTCAAATATTTGGGGGGTCCACACCCCCAAAATATTTGACGCGAGGGGTTCCGTCAAATATTTGGGGGGTCTACACCCCCCAAATATTTGACGGATGGGGTTCCGTCAAATATTTGGGGGCTCTACACCCCCAAAATATTTGACGGAAGGGGTTCCGTCAAATATTTGGGGGGTCTACACCCCCAAAATATTGACGGATGGGGTTCCGTCAAATATTTTGGGGGTCTACACCCCCAAAATATTTGACGGAAGGGGTTCCGTCAAATATTTGGGGGGTGTACACCCCCCAAATATTTGACGGATGGGGTTCCGTCAAATATTTGGGGGCTCTACACCTGCCAAATATTTGACGGAAGGGGTTCCGTCAAATATTTGGGGGGTCTCCACCCCCAAAATATTTGACGGATGGGGTTCCGTCACATATTTGGGGGGTCTACACCCCCAAAATATTTGACGGATGGGGTTCCGTCAAATATTTGGGGGCTCTACACCCCCAAAATATTTGACGGAAGGGGTTCCGTCAAATATTTTGGGGGTCTACACCCCCAAAATATTTGACGGAAGGGGTTCCGTCAAATATTTCGGGGGTGTACACCCCCCAAATATTTGACGGATGGGGTTCCGTCAAATATTTGGGGGCTCTACACCCCCAAAATATTTGACGGAGGGGGTTCCGTCAAATATTTTGGGGGTCTACACCCCCAAAATATTTGACGGATGGGGTTCCGTCAAATATTGGGGGGGTCTACACCCCCCAAATATTTGACGGATGGGGTTCCGTCAAATATTTGGGGGGTCTACACCCCCAAAATATTTGACGCAAGGGGTTCCGTCCAATTTTTGGGGGGTCTACACCCCCCAAATATTTGACGGATGGGGTTGCGTCAAATATTTGGGGGGTCTACACCCCCCAAATATTTGACGGATGGGGTTCCGTCAAATATTTGGGGGCTCTACACCCCCCAAATATTTGACGGAAGGGGTTCCGTCAAATATTTGGGGGCTCTACACCCCCCAAATATTTGACGGATGGGGTTCCGTCAAATTTTTGCGGGGTCTACACCCCCCAAATATTTGACGGATGGGGTTCCGTCAAATATTTTGGGGCTCTACACCCCCCAAATATTTGACGGAAGGGGTTCCGTCAAATATTTGGGGGCTCTACACCCCCAAAATATTTGACGCAAGGGGTTCCGTCAAATATTTGGGGGGTCTACACACCCCAAATATTTGACGGATGGGGTTCCGTCAAATATTTGGGGGCTCTACACCCCCCAAATATTTGACGGAAGGGGTTCCGTCAAATATTTGGGGGGTCTACACCCCCCAAATATTTGACGGATGGGGTTCCGTCAAATATTTGGGGGCTCTACACCCCCCAAATATTTGACGGCAGGGGTTCCGTCAAATATTTGGGGGGTCTACACCCCCAAAATATTTGACGGATGGGGTTCCGTCAAATATTTTGGGGGTCTACACCCCCAAAATATATGACGGAAGGGGTTCCGTCAAATATTTGGGGGGTCTACACCCCCAAAATATTTGACGGATGGGGTTTCGTCAAATATTTGGGGGGTCTACACCCCCCAAATATTTGACGGATGGGGTTCCGTCAAATATTTGGGGGGTCTACACCCCCAAAATATTTGACGCAAGGGGTTCCGTCAAATATTTGGGGGGTCTACACCCCCCAAATATTTGACGCAAGGGGTTCCGTCAAATATTTGGGGGCTCTACACCCCCAAAATATTTGACGGATGGGGTTCCGTCAAATATTTGGGGGCTCTACACCCCCCAAATATTTGACGGATGGGGTTCCGTCAAATATTTGGGGGGTCTACACCCCCAAAATATTTGACGCAAGGGGTTCCGTCAAATATTTGGGGGGTCTACACCCCCCAAATATTTGACGGATGGGGTTCCGTCAAATATTTGGGGGCTCTACACCCCCCAAATATTTGACGGATGGGGTTCCGTCAAATATTTGGGGGCTCTACACCCCCCAAATATTTGACGGAAGGGGTTCCGTCAAATATTTGGGCTCTACACCCCCCAAATATTTGACGGATGGGGTTCCGTCAAATATTTGGGGGCTCTACACCCCCCAAATATTTGACGGAAGGGGTTCCGTCAAATATTTGGGGGCTCTACACCCCCAAAATATTTGACGGATGGGGTTCCGTCAAATATTTTGGGGGTCTACACCCCCAAAATATTTGACGGAAGGGGTTCCGTCAAATATTTGGGGGCTCTACACCCCCCAAATATTTGACGGATGGGGTTCCGTCAAATATTTGGGGGGTCCACACCCCCAAAATATTTGACGCAAGGGGTTCCGTCAAATATTTGGGGGGTCTACACCCCCCAAATATTTGACGGATGGGGTTCCGTCAAATATTTGGGGGCTCTACACCCCCCAAATATTTGACGGAAGGGGTTCCGTCAAATATTTGGGGGGTCTACACCCCCCAAATATTTGACGGATGGGGTTCCGTCAAATATTTGGGGGCTCTACACCCCCCAAATATTTGACGCAAGGGGTTCCGTCAAATATTTGGGGGGTGTACACCCCCCAAATATTTGACGGATGGGGTTCCGTCAAATATTTGGGGGCTCTACACCCCCCAAATATTTGACGGAAGGGGTTCCGTCAAATATTTGGGGGGTCTCCACCCCCAAAATATTTGACGGATGGGGTTCCGTCAAATATTTGGGGGGTCTACACCCCCAAAATATTTGACGGATGGGGTTTCGTCAAATATTTGGGGGGTCTACACCCCCCAAATATTTGACGGATGGGGTTCCGTCAAATATTTGGGGGGTCTACACCCCCAAAATATTTGACGCAAGGGGTTCCGTCAAATATTTGGGGGGTCTACACCCCCAAAATATTTGACGGATGGGGTTCCGTCAAATATTTGGGGGGTCTACACCCCCAAAATATTTGACGGATGGGGTTCCGTCAAATATTTGGGGGCTCTACACCCCCCAAATATTTGACGGATGGGGTTCCGTCAAATATTTGGGGGCTCTACACCCCCCAAATATTTGACGGAAGGGGTCCAATATCTCACCTCCAAAACATTTCGGGGGTATGCCGCGTCCAGGTTCTGTGGTCTCATCTGTACTTTTTCTCCTTGTAGTTTGTTTTTGCCTCATTACACCTTTCCTTGTGCGAGTTCGCGTTCTGCCAGTTCGCCTACTGTGCGCCTTTGAGCCACAGCTACCTGGCTCGGTCCGAGCCATTGCGCTTCGCGACTGAACCTTGCTCGCCTATTGTGCGTCTTTGAGCCACAGCTTTCGGTTTCAGTCTGTGCCACTGCGCTCCGCGACTGAACCCTGGTTGTCTATTGTGCGCCTTTGAGCCTCAGCTTTCGGTTTCAGTCCAAGCCATTGCGCTTCGCGACTAAGCCTTGACGTAGCCACTGTGTGCCTCTGAGCAGCAGCACTTCGTTTGTTGTCATAGCCCTAGCGCTCTCGACAACAAACCCGCCAGCAACGGCGTCTCCTGGACCAGCCGGTGAGCCTGAGGACCAGCCCGGCTGGCACTTTGAGTACCAAGGACCTGCCCTTGATTGCCCCCCCGAGTTGTGGGAGCCCCATAGTGGTCACGGTTGTGGACCCTGCAAGCCTCGAAGGTCACCCAAACCACTAACAGTCGTGGTGCACGAGCCAAGCAATGGACCAGCCTGCTGAATGGCCACCGGAGCACTTGCTGGAGCCAGCAAGAATGAAGTATGGCCTAATGCTGGCCACAGGACAATTGGGGTGGGAGGCCACACCGGAGGTGGCCGGGCGCCTATGGCGACGGTTGAGGGACCGCATGGCCTCGTGTGACCTTGACGTGGTGAATCTGCATGGTTGCAGGGCATTGTGCCGGTTCATGTACACCGAGCATGGGTTTGCCAAGCCCACCATGCATGATGGGGGGAGCCGCGTGCACTACCGGGATGTTGCCACAGACCTGTGGGAACGACTTGCAAAACGGAACCGTGGCCGGCCAGGCAGTCGTCAGGCCGGTGCCATTTCCGGGTGGCCGTCAAGTGTGAAGATAGCAGAGCAAAGGGACGTTTGGTGTGAACTGGTGCGTGCCCTACCTCTGGTCGACGAGTGGCCGTTCTGGACTGGGGACGTGGCGTATCCCACCCCTACCATGGGTTACTTCTATGACAAGGCTATTCGCCATGTGACGCCTGGCCCATATCTGTGGCCCCAAGCGACAAGTGGGCCCAAACCACTGGTGAGCGACCTGTTGCCAAGCCCTGAGGCGCGCGCTAGCGGTCGGCGCAACTCGTTGCTGCCTGAGGCTGCGGTCCCACGTGCGTGTGTCACTGTCACCCAGACACGGCAAGAGCGCTTTGACCAAGCGTTGCTGCAAGCCGCCCATGGGGCAGCCCGCTGCCTCACGATTGCATGCCAAGGGCTGCAGGAACAGCGCCGAGAACCATTGACTGAGGACAGCCTGGTGGCAGCATACACGCTGGGCCGCCACTTCGCGAACAGCATGCGGGTGCCTATGCAAGACTGCAACGAGCTCTTGCTGCGTTGCAGCCCCTTTAGCCCAGAGGTGCCAGACAGTCATCCCGGTCGTCTGCATGCGGCCGTACGGGTTATGGACAACACATGGAGGGATGGAGGGCTTGAGATGCTGCAGGTACTAGTGGAGGAGATGGAGGCGGCCGGTGTACAGCCAGCATACACCCAACGATTAAGTCCAGGAGGGCACCCCCGAGGTGACCCAAGTGACTCCACGTCCTCTGTCGTAGCGCAGGGGGTTGGAGCGGCGCTGCGCATGGAGGAGATGGAGGCGGCCGGTGTACAGCAACCATGCACCCAACCTTTAAGTCAAGAAGGGCACCCCCGAGGTGACCCAAGTGACTCCACGTCCTCTGCCGTAGCGCAGGAGGGTGTAGCGGCGGTGCTCATGGCAAGAGACCCCTCAAGCGATGAGTCTGTGACTCCCACTTCGTCCTCCCTGGCACAAGGGCGTGGTCCCCCGGCAGGTGCACATAGGGTGGATAGCCCTGGTGAGGTGTTAAGTCCACCTGCCCCCCCCCCCAGGTGGTGCGAACGACTCCGCGGCATGTGTTGGACGTGGAACACCGGACCCCAGGGCCCAGGTCTGCCCCGCCGATGAGTCACACTCCCTGGCCCCCCACCCTGTGTGTCTGACACCGGCGGCTAGTGATGGAGGGGTGGCGAGTTCCTTGGAGGAGTCTCCTGTACCACTTGCACAGAAACCCAAGGAGCCAGCTGCTGTGGACTGCAGTCCTTCTAGCACAGGCACTGTGGCGACAGCGAAGGTCAGTCAGTCTAGTGCGGATTCAGGGTACACCCCGGTTGAACACCCTAGTTCATTGGCGACAGTGAGGGCTTGCAGTCAGTCCAGTGCAGAGTCAGCGACCACCCCGGTTGAACATCCCAGTTCTGTGGAACAGAGCCCACGGAGCAAGAAGCGCCCAGGGGTTCCCCCACCAAGTAATGGGGCTGCCGTGAAACGTGGCAAGAAAGAGCAGGGCACAAAGACAGCGCCGATAGATCCAGATGCTTTGGCATTGGATGACGTGGACAAAAAGCCCAGCAAGGCCGAGGTTGGCAGAGTCCTACCAACGGCGAGGTCCTTGAAGCTTCGCATTCTTCCGGACCAATACGTTGCTGGGGCATGTTTCTACTATGCCGTGGCCCAAAGCCTGCATGCTATCAGCAGCAACACCCCGTTGGACGGCGCATCACTGCGGGCAAGGGCCATCGCCGTGTTTCGCGACATGTGTGGGCTTTCAATTCAAGAGTCTACACTATCTGTGAACCGGGATCTTGAGAAGGACACATGGCGTGGCCGGCCCCAAGGGGGACTGGCTGACCACTTTGCTGCCTTGGCGAAGCATGTGGACGGTAGTGTGGTGTTGCTGCGATCAGACAGGTACAGCATTGTGACGTCAGGATTTGGGATCGACAGCGCGTTGACATCCGCTACTGTTTGGGTGCCTGGACGGGAGCATCCGCTGCACTACCGTGACTGTGGGGATATGGAGGAGCAGTGCCACCGGGCGACGGTGGTGGTTATTGCCGAGGCGGAACGAGATGGTGTGAAAGGAGGTGGTCATTTCCGGGGTGCAGTCTTTGACCATTCGCTGCAGGTAGCCCCCTTTTGCAGGTTGCACGGGATGATGGGCATCTTGGCATACAAGCGTGGGCCGGTTGGGGGGGTTAGAGCGTGGCATTTGCAACTAGGGGTTGGTGGTATGAAGGGCCACACCAATGCAACAGACTGCCGCCGCACCCGTCTAGTGCAACGGACACGCAACTACAAGCCACTGGGCACCCTGGTGAACAAGATGGCAAGGCAGATGTTGCCTGATTGGTTCACATGGACCACCATGCAATTGTCTTGCAATGTGCTCACAAAACCGCGTCAGCATGTGCATGACGCGTCCCTCTGGTCGGCAGTGTTTTCCACCGGCCAGCACACACGGGGACACATATGGGTGGAGGTAGGTGGTGTATGTAATGGTCGGGGTGGACGGAGATGTAGTATGGAATGCTTGGATGGTGTTACACGGGTTGGCACCACGTACGATGTATGCCAGCAACCGGTTCTCGTACGTACGGGTGCATGGCATGGCACTTGTTCTTGGCACGGGGAGAGGAGGTTGGTGGTGTTGTACTCCCGTGGTGACTGGTGGACACTCCCGCCGCGGGACCGTGCATTCCTCAATGAGACCGCATTCCGCTTACATGCAGGTGCATAGTGGGCCACTTGGTGGAGCACCGCGGCGACCATGGGGAATTGAGAATCCACATGGGTACAACTGGTGTTGGTTGGGTACCACGCTGCAGTGTCTGTTGGTGGCGTCGGGTGGACATGAAGGACAGCACGCAGGATGCCTGGACGAGGAGGGTGTCTGGGGACCATTGTGGCAGGGTGTTGTGGCACATGGAGGAGGTGGTGCATGCAATCCACAGGACATTGCTGAGAGGCTGGCAATGGAGGATGCCATGTGTGAGACGGTGTGCCGATGCATCGGGCGATGCAAGTGCAAAGCCCCTGCACCAAAATTCCAATGGATGCGGCAGGCAGAGATGCCCGAGTGTTGGAAGTACATGGTGCCCAAGCTCGCGGCCGCTGGGGTGGTTGCTCTGGCATGTTGTTTGTCGTACGAGCAGTTCTGGCAATACTGTGGTGCCTGTGGGGTGAAGGTTCTGCGGGAGGGGGGGGAGATAGCCATGCCAGCGCAAATATTGCATGTGACGAACCAGGGGCAGAGTGTGCGACAGCGTGTGAAGGAGGGAATGAAGGGGAGACCGGTTGGGTTACCTGACAACCCCCCCCCGTGTCCGTGTGGGGGTGACCTGACGGAGGCACCAATGTATACATCGGTGGTGTACAACGAGGTCGTGGGGTTACATGTCCACAACCAGCAGGAGTACAAGTTGGTTGTGGACCATGAGTTTCTCGATTGCCTGGGGTGGCAATGGTCCTTGCATGCCATGGTGTTGCACATTGGAGCGACGAGGGAGGAGGGTCACTTCGTGGTGCATGTCGTTTTCAACGACAGGTGGTGGTTGTGTAACGACACCACGGTGAAGGCCATGAATCCCCCCCCCGACCCGCGAAAGGCGACGTTTCTGCTATACAAGCGGAAACAGACAGATTTGGTTGTACCAGACATGTCGCAGCGTGCCTCCCAACGGACAGGACCGCCGGCCCCTGGTCAAACACGGGATGCCCGGAGCGTACCTACTGACACCTCGGTGCCAGCCACGGCGCTGGCACCAGGTGCGTCCCCCCCCACCCCTCCTGCAACACAGGGTGCATCAAGGGTTGGGTACATCAGGAACACGCCTATGCATGCCCAGAGCGTGCCTATGGACGCCTCTGTGCCAGCCATGGCGCTGGCACAAGGCGCACCCCCCCCTTCCCCAACTGCAACACAGAGTGCTTCAAGGGTAGGGGACATGAGTACGCATGCCCAGAGCATGCCTAACGAGATGTCTGTGGCTGCCTCGGCGCCGCTACAGACGTCCACAGAATTTGTTGAGGCAGTGGCACAGTTGCTGCAGAAGCGCAAGGTGCGAGTGGCAAGGCATCTGAGAGTGCGTGTTGAAGCACACCAGATGCAACTGAGAGCACGGCATGCAAAAGAGTGGGATGCGCGGCATGCAGAGCATGGCATGTCACAATCCTCAGTGGCACAATCAGTCGAGCAAGACAGGTTGAGGTCTGTTGCATTGGCCGCATCGGGGAAGGACGCATTGTGTGTGTTGATGCAGGCCACTCCCATGCAACTGGACAGTGGTCCAAAGACACTACAAATGTTTGTAGCCGCCCATTGGCAGTATCAGTTCACGACAAGTGGGGGTGTTGAGTGTGTGTGTTGTGCGTGGGCAAACGTGTGTGGCATTCCTGGGGTGGCGCGTCCCCCTAAGAAAAGTGAAGCCTTGGTATTGGGAACATATGCTGTAGGGATGCGCATGAAGACCTCCGGCCCAAAAACGTGGCGGAAGGAGGTGTTGGAAAGCCACTTGGGGTTATCACGTGGCACAACATCAAACCGAAAGAATCTGCATAGGCCAGGGCACCACCACCGATTGGCTGAGGACAGTTTCAAGCTGCATTGTGCAGAGCGGTATCGCGCATTGTGCCCCACTGCTGGTGCCACAGCTGACGTGATGGGAGCGACCGTTGTGTTCGTCAGGGGGGAAGCCATGGACATTGGTGTGGCTATGTCGGATGCTGAGGCAGCCATTCTGTCACGGTTGGTTGAGGTGTATATTGGGTTACGCATGTGCACTTCCATCCGTGCTATAAGTGAGCGCATCCTTCTGCACTGTTCTCTGACATCCGCCCCTGGGCACCATGCATCACGGCGGTGGATAGTTGAGAAGGCTATTGCCGCAATGCATGATGCCATGCAGGATGAGGTAACGCACGCCCTATTCCTGGCAACGTTCATTGCAGTGTTTCTTGACGGCTCGGATAGGCAGAGGCATCGCATCAATGAGTACGCCATTCTGCTTATTTTCCCGGGGACTGGCCCTGGGGGCATGTGTGAGGTGTTCCTTGGTGTGGTGGATGTGGCCTGTGGTGATGCGCATGAGGTTGCAACGCAGCTAGAATGCGTCCTGATGTCCTGGACTCCTGACCGTGATTGGTGGGCAAAGAGGGTAGTGACCTTTGCAGTGGACGGGGCTTCTAACCTTGGTGTGCGAGGTGCCAGTGCGCGGCAGGTTGTTGATGTCTCACACATTGAGAGCAATGTGTTCGCCTTGATTGGGAAGTGGTTAGTGTTGATGACACCCTTGGGTGAGCCGTGCCATGTGTTGCAGCGCAAGTTGGGTCTTGCATTGGAGGCTGCTGGCCCAACCCATGTTGATTACCTGGCGGCCGTCAATCGGCAACGAGGCTTGTACAATGGGGCACGGCAGTGGAAGGAGTTGCAAAAGTGTGTGCAAAGGCATGTGCAGGATAAACGTAGTGGCTTGCAGCTCATCCCCACAAGTCATCGCATCAGGTGGTCACAGGCGCATGCACGGCGCAACACTGCTTTTTTGGCCAATGTCCCTTGGGTGGCACGACACTTGGATTCCAAGGTGCAGCATTCTACCAAGGAGGAGGATGTGTGGGAGGACTGCCATGATGCCAGTTTGCTTGCATGGGGGGTGGTCTACGGGGACATCCTGCATGGCATGCGGTGTTTTAACAGTGTGGCACAACTACGTGCGCCCACTGGTGCACACTTAGCCACTGCAACAGGTATGCTAGAAGCCCGGTTGCAGAGGGTGGCTCGCGAGGAGGGTCCAGGGTGGTTGCAATTCAAGGAGCAGACTGTAACTGGTGCGTGGCGTGGTGTGCAGTTGGTCCAGTTTGATTCACGTGGGCAGAAGTGTGCAACAACCCCTCCTTTTCCAGGCGTTCAGGCGCGTGCAGTGACCGATGCGTTGCTTGCAGGCATCAAGGAGGGGCAGGCAACCATTGACCCCAAGGGGGTGTTGGAGTGCGCAGTATTGTTGGACCATGGCCGTTTCGTTGCCCTCCTGGTCAATGAGCGTGCTGCATATGGGGTGGAGCAGTTGCGTCATTTCATGACTTCACACCAAGAAGAGTTGGGTGCAGCCAATGTGAACTGTGACCGTGCCTTGGTAGAGTGGGAAGGCCTTAAGGAGCACATGGTGCAGCACTTTGCAACTGTGCAAATGTCCAAGATGTGGGAGGCATTGGCACCTGAAAGGGCACATGCACAGTGGGGGAATGTGTGGCGCGTTCTCGCATTATTGCGAACATATTGCCCCGCTGAAGCTGCAGTAGAGCGTGCCATCTCTTTGCGTGGGAGGTTCTGCAGTAGTATGCATGACACTGTGGAGACACATGTCCTGAGCATGTGCATGGCATTGCATTCCAACTTGCCCCCTTTACAGCAATGGGCAAATGGACAAGGCGTTGCAGTGGCACGCCACCTGGCTGCCCATGCACGCTTCGATCTGCGCCCAAGACAGAGGGTTTCAAAGAAGGTAGGGGACAGAGAATCTGTGGAGGCTGCAATGCTTCAATGTCTGCAAGGTAATGAAGCAGTGGCTGATGATGGTGACAGCCTGCCCTTCTTTGGAGGGCCGGGTACACCACTGAGCTCAACGGCACCCTCAGGAAAGGGTACAGAACGGCACCAGGCAGATGTGGTCAGCATTGTTGCACCTGATGGGACCCCTGACTCGCATGCTGGCAACCATGACTTCATCACTTTTCGCAGAGGTATGGAGTGTGCCACATGCAAGAAGGAGGTTCGCATCTGGTGCAATACATGTCTGGTGTGCCATGCATGCTTTTGCGCAAGACCGCGTCCTTGTGGGAACGTGGTGGTGAATGTTGTAGATGATGTCTGTGATGAGGGGGAGAACAATAGTGCAGACGAATTGGCCACACCACGGAAGCCAAATAAGAGGCGTGGTGTGGCCAGGATGCAGGCGAAATTGGTGATGGCCACGCAGAATGGCAGGCTGTGTGATTGGTCAAAGGGGGCGCTGTTGAACTGTCTGGATGTGCTTGGTGTGAAGGTGGCAGGTAACAGCGATCGGCGGGTACTGCGGGACCTTGCTACGCAGCATGCGTTGCCATTATTGGAAGAATGGGATGCCTTTGTGCCGGACACGGACCGTGTCACCCGTCCTGCGGCACCACGAAGCAGCTCCCAGCCCAGTTGCTCGCAGCCAGTGGATGACATGGATGGACTCATCGATGAATGAGAGGATGCCCACGTATTTGCATGTGCCCTTTTGTTGTTGTGTGTTGTCTTCGAAGATTTTTCCCATTTTCCCTGTTTGCACATTTGATTTGATGTTCTGTGGCATTACCACGACCATTTTATTTGTGGATCTGAATTTAACTGATGCTGATTGCAATGGTCATGATGCAATCCCTTGAAATGTTTCCCATTTGGCTTTTTTGTGTGAGGGTCGTTCAATTTTCCCACTTTTCCTGGTCCCACATTTTCCCCTTTCCCCTTTCCCCTTTCCCCTTTCCCCTTTCCCCTTTCCCCTTTCCCCTTTCCCCTTTCCCCTTTCCCCTTTCCCCTTTCCCAAAGTACACAAACAAATTGTCGGCTCAAACAACCAAAATCAGAATCAAATTGAAGTTGTCACATACACTACTGTCAACAACGGGGGTCTGTGTTTTCTGTGGCGCCTTTTCTCCTTGGGGGGGGGGAGGGAGGCTGGAAAGCACCCGATAGTGGGGGGGGGGGATGGGTGGGGGGGGGGGGTTCCTGTGAAGAATTTGGTGTGGACAATGGCGGGGGGGGGGCATTGGACCCCTAGACCCACCTCCAGTACATAAGAATATCAGACATCTTCGTGGACAGACCGCACACACAACATCCCTTATCAGACATCAGACATCAGACCTTATACACATAGTTGGAGGGGGGTACAAGATGGCCCCGTGGAGCCCAGCTAGTGGGTAGGGGGGTGGGCAGTTAGCGTGGCCTAAGTTCCTGGCCGGGGATTGTCGTGTGTGTGTTTGGGATTGGATTTTCGTCTGAACCCCGCCAATCCTGGCCGGGGCCTGTGGCGCGTGTGTTTGGGTTTGGGTCTTCGCCGTAACCCCGCCAATCCTGGCTGGAGTTTGTGGCGTGTGTTCGGGTACGGGTTTTGCCTCCAGCCCGCCTTTCCCGGCAAGGGACCGTGGCATGCGTGTTTGGATTTGGGTTGTCGTCTTGACCCCGCCATTCCTGGCTGGGGTCCGTGGCGTGTGTGTCTGGGTACGGTCCCGCGCCCCTCCTGGGTGGGGCCTACCGTTGTTCTTGGTGGGGCGGTCCCTCTCCGGTCTTGGCGCAGGGCCTGTGGGTGTAGCTTCCCGCCATCCCTGCCTCTGGTGGGCTGGGTGGTCCCTCACCAATCTTGGTGGAAGACCCTGTTACCGTTCCCCGCCATTCCAGGATGGGGTCTGGCGCTGGTTTTGGTGTGGCGGTCCCTCGCCAATCCTGGCGGAGGGCTTTGTGGTTCCCTGCCTATTGTGGGTGGTGCCCTCGCTGCCGTTGGTGGGGTGGTCCCCCGCCATTTCTGGCGGAGGGCCTTGTGGGTTGCTTGGTCCCTCGCCAATGCTGGCGGAGGGCCGGTGGGTGGTGTTCCCCGTGAGTGCAAGCCAGAGTGGCTACAATAAATTTACCGCATCACATGTGACCAATTCGTTGCTAGTGCAAGCCCCCGGGCTGCCCGGATCCCGACGGATATCTGGTGCGTCCCAGTGCTCGTGTGGCTAATTGGGTACAAGCGTTTGGGGAAGGTTTTCGGCTTTCTGAAAAATGGAAAAATCAGCGCCGTGAAGGATGTTGGAGTGGGATCCACTACCCGAGAGATCTTGTATGGGAGTGTGGAAACATTTCGTAACGCGAACAGAAACAAACGTTCACGGGGACACTCCCTGCTGCAGAACTCTTAGACCTTCTCTTTTAAAGGTTGGCGGTTGGTGGCGGTTGGTGGCGGTTGGCGTAGAAGCGTCGCACCAGTTGGGCGCTGAGTATCGCTATGTGTGCTCTCCCATCCGGCCTTTCTGGCATTTGTTGCACATTCCCTGCATGCGGCCATGCAGCGGCTGCGTTCCGTTGAGAGTGGCGTGCAGGAGCGCCTGGTTGTCCGGGAAAGTGGTGCATGTCCGCGTGGTTGTGGGTTTGTTCTGACGTTCGAGGGAGCACGCCGGGGCCTGCCCGACCCGGACTCCGACCTAGCCACTCACGAATCGAGTGACCCCCTTGTGAAGGGGTGAACCGTGTGTGTGTGTGTGTGTGTCTGTGTGATGATGAACATCCTACGTGCTCCCCGTGTCACCATCCTCGCTACAGAAAGGCGCTAGCCACATGACTTTCCCTGTTTTGATGGCCTGATGAGGTGTTTTGAGGCCAGAGCCTTTTAACTGCGTGCTGTGCCGGCCCATATTGGTCGTCGGTTCGTTGGTTTCTCTCAAAAAGTGTGTGTGTGTGTGGGGGGGGGGGGTTTAGGCGCGTAGCGCACACAATATCCGCTAGAAATGGCTGGTCTGATCCTCATTGTTGGCTAACAGCAACACACCTAAAGTTTCGAGATCCACCTACCATCAGTGTTACACAGTCCACCCCGCCTCCCCCCCCCCCCCCCCTGGGTCCATCCCTCCCCTCCTCCATCTGCGCCCCTTTCCCTTCCCCCCACCTAATCGTTGCATGTCACCAATTATCCACAAAGCAGTCAACGTGTCCTCCCAGTCCACAATCTGGAATACCTATGGGTTTGGGCCCCAGAGCATGAGGTCCGGCGGGTTTAGAAAATACATCCTTCCCTTTACACAGTTGCCTGCTATGATAAACAGTCCCCAATACACCTGCTGACTTCGAAGGAAGCGGTCTCTCATTGCACTACCATACAAATACTACGACTCCATACCTTTTTTCAACATGAGGGTGGCAGTCGATCCCCCCCCCCCCCACCCCAAGCAGGCAATACCCTCCGTCCCGTGACCATGCAGACAAACCGCGAACCCGGTGACAAAAATCTGGGTATATGGGCAACACTCCTCCAGGCACGTATGGGATACCTCCCCTATGAATCTCACACAGCCCTGAAAATGGCACGACGCCTCAGCCACGTCAATGACTGGCATGTTCCTGTTACACCTACCGGCTCAATGATTTACCTTGTCTTCCATATCTATCGCCACCTGGCATACGTCGGAGTTACCACTTCAGCTCTGCCATCACACCTCCATAATCACATCACAAATACCACCAGCCACCAAGACTGCGCCAGACTACACAAACTCATGCTCCATACCGAACTGTCACAATGGGGAATCCTGCCACTGCAATACGTCTTAGATCCCTGGTTGGCCTTGGGAAGGGTTCCCACTGGTGGTACCCATTCCGCTGGTACGCATGGAACGACGTGGCACCTGGTATTTGTACCGAGGGAGAAGGTAGTCCATCCCGGGGGTGGCTCAATCAACGTGTCCTAGCGGTTCTTCAGGGCTTCAAAGAGGCAAACCAGTTCTGGGACTACCCTCGCATCAGATATTTGCAGCAGGACCCCAGAGACTTGTTGTCAAAGCTTTCCGTCCCCCTGCATGTACTAGGTACCATTGTTGTTCCTAATCTCCTCTCCCACCAGAATGCGGCCATCCACAGGGTCAAGCGCAACATGGTCGCCGCGGTGGCAGGCAGAGCGTGGGAAAAGCAGGCAATCGGTAAAGCGACTAGGGTTGTGCGCAGTAACCAAAGACAATACGGTCCGTCTTCGAAAAGGCGGCGCGAGCTTTCGATGCATTGCCCACCCGCCCCCCATGCATGTGCCCCTTGATGAATGATGTTCCGGAACAGAAGGTTCTTGTTCAAGGGCATCTGCCTTTTGTACCGATTCACATTACAAAACTGAGGGTACAGTTTCACGTCCTAACAACCCACTGTCTCTATCTGGTCATAAGGTCCGCCAACAATTAATCAAAGATTTGACAGCAATGGGTGAGAAGATAGATGCAACCGTCCCGCGACTCACACACTACTTGCCGCGGGACCTCTCGCCTGAAACATGTTCCACCCTAAAGTACGTTGAACAGTACAGTTCGTTGAACGTGTATCCCCCGCAATGTACATACGATGTGTAGACAAAGGCACAGGGATCCTGTGGGCCTTCTGTCGATATTGGGTCTAGGGCATGTTGGAAGATTTCCTACACACAGAGGGCTACATGCAGGCAAATATGACAGAGAGTACAGCAGTCTCTACGATCAAACAAGCTATTATGGATAAAGGGTGGGGGCACAACAAGGCGGGGAAATTGGCTGTACTTTATCTGATCGGTAAGAATAAGCGTTGAAAAATGGCACAACGGCTTTGGAGAGGAATTACAGCACTCTCCCAACCCCTGCTCCCCAAATGACAACTGCGCATTGCAGCATGGGCAAATACAACGTTCTTACGCCTGCTGGCTACTGAGATCCCGTGCAGTTTTCTAGCTACCGATGTCAATCAAGTTTCGAAATGGTACCATTGGCTGTCCACTACGAACATACGATTTCTCACAGAGGTCGACTGTAAAGATCAATTCAACAATGTGGACCCCACAGATATTGACACCCACCTGACCTCGGCCGGTGACTGGCTGGCACACCGCCGCCGATGGCGCATGAAAGAAATTACTTGGTCTTTACATAAGGAGTCGAAGAAAATGGACAGAGCAGGGAGGGCCAATTCCACAAAATTTTGGTTTTTAACACATGAGCAAATGACGGAGACTATCATGTTCGACATGAAGTACAATAACTTCATAAAAGCTGCGGGCGATCTGTGGTGCAAGTTAGGGTGTATACCGATGGGGGGTTCATTCTCCACACAAGCGGCCGGTCTACACTGTCTGTGGGGCGTATACAAGAAGAGACACAAACTTTGAGCCTTGGGGGAACTGAAAATTGGAGAAGAAGGTTTCTTGTACTAGGTCAATGCGTCCGGGATCATTACCCTGTGTCAGTTTCGAGACTTTATACTTATAGCCACATCATACCCTGATAGCCCCGATGAACGCATTGTAGACACCGTGTGCCGAACTCTGGAGTCCTCGTGGGACCTGGCGGTTCTCTTTGATTGCCGCAAGAAACAATCAGACGCGTGCAAGTTTACATGCCACCGACACTCATGTTCGGCCCTAGGGTACTCGCTGATCGGGGGAGCATTGGGGGGTGGGACGGTTTATGCTCAGCCAAGTGCCATGACAGAAACGTGGGACTTCAAACTAGGACCCCCCTCATATCACCAGATCGGTCCCACCCTGCATACCTCCCAGGCATCTTGCTGGGCGTACTCAGCAACACACGTCAGCGGTGTACCACATGGGAAGGTGAACTCCTCTCACTAACCGTCTCGTTACAGGTTGCAGTGCTCTCTGCATACGGGGCGAAGCGTTTGCTGAAAGCAGGGCACTCTGTAGTGGCCCGCGAGTTATCCACAAGCCCCCATGATATGCAATGCACGGGCCAATACCTATATAGCGTCGTGCATCACCTCCCCGTGCGCCGATGTTGTGCCATCGCCTTTTGCCTCAAATGGCTCGTGAAGCATGCCCACTGGAGGGGGAGACAATACAGCAGTTGGGTCATCGCAGAGATCCTGTCTCCAAACAGCACAACAGGGGAGTGGCCAGGTCATTGGTTTGTGCTCAGGGACTTGGTGTCACAACAAGACTGCACCTACCACCAACTCCTCGAAACCCTGTCTCCATCCAGTCCATCCAGTCCAGTGTGTGTGAGCAGGCGGTAACGCCTGTCTCAATGAAACGACACCACCACCCCCGCTCCTATCGTCACAACATGTGAGTATTGTTGCATCCCACGTTACCTCAAACCTTCCCCTCCCAGGCTGCAGTGCGAAGACAACAATGAGGGGTGCATATGACTGAACAAGGATTAGTACCGTCTCAGGGTTTTCGCGCGTTGCGCAACGATAGAGCGACAAGCAGTAGTCGTGACTAGGGCCAATAAGACGGCAGAGAACACCTGCCCCGTCTCATTGTCCCCAAATCACTCCCTTCTGGACTGCTTGGTACTCTATTGCAGAAAGGCGCCTAGCCTCAAACATGTCTTTGATTTGAATGGCCTGATGAGGTTCGGAGACTTGTGCCTGTGACTCATACCCTGGTGTGCCACGCGCCATCCACACTGGGTTAGTCGGTCGTTGGTTCATTGTTTCCCTCACGAAGTGTGTGTGTGTGTGCGCGCGTGTGTGTATGTCTGCGTGTATGTGTGTGCGTGCGTGTGTGTGTGTGTGTGTGTGTGACTGTTAGTTCTCTCGTTCTAACTGTGTGTGTGTGTGTGTGTGTGTTTGCGCACGCATGCACACACGCACGCACGCACACACACACACACACACACACACACACACACACAAACACAAACACACAGACACACACGCAGGCACACACACATGCACGCCTGCACGCACGTGCGCCCGCGCACACACGCACGCGCGCACGCACACACGCACACACACACACAGACACACACAGACACACACAAAAACACACACACACACACACACACGAACACACGCACGCCTGCACGCACGCACGCGCGCGCACACACACACAGACACATAAAAACACACACACACGCACGCACGCACGCACAGGAGGAGGAGGAGGAGGAGATGCGGTCCCCCGGTAGGGCGCCCCCGCGGCACATCCCCATGGTGCCCGCCGGCCCTCCGCGGTCTGGTTGGCGACCGGGAGGGGGGTGCCCTCCCAACCCGTCCGGCTAAGCATCATGGCGGCGGCTCTCCTCTTCGTCTCCTCCCCTTGTCCCCTAGTCCGCACAACGTGCATGCACCCCCGCCCTACACGTCGCTGGATCCCCCCAGGAGCATGGAATGGCGGGCGAGGCAGAGCGCCGGCTCCGCTTCCGGCACGGTCCACCCCCCCCCCCCCCCCCCGGGAAAGGGGACGCAGTCTCACGGGTGTGGGCCCTTAGCCCGCCAGGTACTACCGACTGGGCGGCGTGTGGCCGGCGGGTCTCAGGGGCTTGGTCCGTGGCCCGACCCCCCCCCCCCCCCCCCCCCGCCCCGCACAGCACTCCTGCCGGAGTCGTCCGCGCGCGGACCCGCACCCCCGCATCCCCCTGGCCGTACCCGGGAACGCACCTGGGGAGAGGCGTAGTGAGGGGGTTAGCGAGGTGGCCGCAAGGCCAACCCCAGTAGCTGGTACGAGACCCGTGGCTGGTAACCGGCCATGCCTAGGGTGGCCAGCAGCATATCACGCAGCCGGCGCACTTGACGATGGTCATGGGCCTCCCTCGTCTCGTACAAACCCATGTAGCGGGCGGGAGGCCCGTATGTGATGAGCCAGACCAAACGCCGCGGCGGGAGGCCGCCCGGCCCATCAATGATGACCACCTCGGCCCCGCGGACCTCGTGGGGCCAACGCCCCGCGGCCCTGGGCAGAGGTCGGTCCGAGTACCAAAAGACCCGCTGGGCCCCGGGGGCAGAACGGCGGACAGCCGCCCGCGCTCGCACACGGGCCACAGCAGGCTCGCTCCCGGCCATAGCCCGGCCATCGCCGGACGGCCCCCCCATTCATATGAGGCCGGGTCGAAGCGCGCAGGCACCCGGATCGCCAGGTCCCATGTGCGCCCGTCGCCGTCCCGATAGCAAACCTCTCGGGCCGCTGGGACGATGGGCATCTCCCGCTTACGGTCCAGGGCATCGCAAAAGTTTATGACAGTGGCCAGCACCCGCTGCGCGGCGCCCACCACTAGCCCTCGGTCGTAACAGTACCGCAGATCCTCTGGCTCCCGGTCCCCGAAAGGGTCGAGGTACAACGTGCGCACCCCCGGCCCGGGATGGGGGTCGTCGTCGCCCGGCGAGCCCACGCTGAGGGCAAAGGCATCCGGGCCGTATAGAACTACAATCCCCCATGGGGACACCGCACGTCGCTTCCAACGTGCACACACCGTGTCCAAGCGTATGTGCAGTTGGGTGTGAACGGCTAAACGAAAGAGGTGTCGCCACGGGCAGGCAGAGACCCAATGGCGCGTCCCCATCCTCTAGAGGCAAGCGGGGCAAGGGCGTTCGTACCCGGCATGCCCCAATCCTTCACGACGTGCCATCGTGCGAAGGTGTGCCCCCCACCGAACCAAGCCGCGCTCCATGACGGCATGATAAACCGCCAGGGACTTGCGCTCCCCTTGTTCCGGGGCCCCCATGTGGAGATCCCAAAGACGGCGCGCCGACACCTCTACCAGGCGGTCCAGGTTATGCACCTGGACGTCGTTGTGGGTGAAACAGACCTGGGACGCCTGAAGCCCCCGGATCCAGCCCACTTCGGGTTGGGCCCTAGAGGCCTATTTCTTGGCTTCCCCGTCGGCCTCGTCTAACAGGGAGTCCAGAAAGGTGCCGACGCGGTGGGAATACAAATGTTGAGGGGCGCAGAATCCCTCGGCCAGCAGCCCCCGGCACGCCCGCAGCAGGTCGTCCGAGAGAGGAGAAGACCCGGGGTTCCGGGACTGGACCGCGTCGATATACCCTTTGCTGTCATGGAAGGACCACTGCGGGCCCCGGGTGCCCCAAACCACGCACACACCCACACCCACAGACACACACAAATACACACACGCACGCACGCACGCGCACACGCACACACACACACACAGACACACACAAACACACACACACACACACACACGCATGCGCGCGCACGCACGCACGCGCGCACGCACGCACGCGCGCACGCATGCACACACACATACACACACACAGACACACACAAACACACACACACACACACACACACACGCACGCACGCACGCCCGCACATACACACACACACAGACACACACAAAAACACACACACAGACACCCGCACGCACACCCGCACGCCTGCAGGCACGCGCGCACGCATGCACGCACGCACACACACACACGCACGCACACACACACACAAAAACACACACACACGCACACGCAGGCGCGCACACACGCACACACACACACACACATACAGACCTACACACACACACAGACACACACAACCCCCCCCCCCACACACACACGCACGAAAGTACGCACACACGCACACACGCACGCACACACGCACACACACACACACAAACACACACAAACACACACACAAACACACACACAGACAAACACACACACACACACACACACACAGACACGCACACACGCACACACGCAGGCACGCACACACACACACACACACACACAGACACACACAAACACACACACACACACGCGCGCGCGCGCGCGCTGCTGCACCTCTCTTTCCAGACCGAAAGGGGGCTATGGTACCACTGATGAGGATTTTGTTGTGCTGAGCTTGCGCGCTTGCCTGTCGTAGCGCGCAAACTATACTGTTTATTGCATAAACAAAGGTTTAGTGGTTGGTGCTGGTCCCTGCTGGGGACGCCGTGGCCGATGCGAGTAGACACACAAGATAGGGCCAATGTGCTCGGGGTGGGGCCCGGTGGGTAGGTTGAGAAGGCGGGAAGAGGAGGAGTGGAGTGGAGTGGAGTGGCTGCCGCTATCCCTGGCGCTAGGCCCGGGGCCCCTAGGCTTTCGCCACGGGCGGCAGTGGCTCTGTGACACACTGTACGTCGTATGCACTACGGTCGCTCTGGGATGGCGTGTGTCGCTCCACGCGCGCGCGTCGCGTTGCTTGCTCGGTGGCCGGGGGCCAGGCACGTCTGGGTCCACCCCTTCCTGGGGGCGCCTTGCCCGAACATGCCCCTAGTCCTAGTCCCGGGAAGAGGAGGAGAGGGAGCCCTGGGGTGGGGCAGGCGGGTGGGTGGAGGAGGCGCGAAGAGGAGGAGAGGGAGGCCTGGGGTGGGGTGCGTGGGTGGGTCAAAAACTCAGAGAGTTCTAAGACAACCAAAGATCACACTTGGGCACTGAACCCACAAGGCTCTGTACGAGGGGCGCCCGGGGCTGGCCAGGGCCCCAAACAACCCGGGGGGGGGGTCCTGAAGCAATAGCCGTGTCGCGGCCTGAGTGGTTTTGCTTACCAACTCGGCATCTCCGGAGGGGGGGGGGGTTCTGACACCCCCCCCCCCCTCGGACCCCCCCCCCCCTCAAGTGATTGGGCAAGTTTTTCTCCGGGTCTGCAGCCAATCAAAAATTTTCTCTGGCGCCTTCGGCGCAAGTCAGTTTAGGCCAAAAAATTTGTTCAGCGCCTCTAACAACTCAGGGTCTCCTGATGGGGGGGGGGTCCCCCCCACTCCCCCTTAAGGAGACCTCTGGGGAGTGGGCCGGGCAGCACATGACCTGCTCTGACCCGACCCGGGCCGTTGCCCCGGCACCGCCTGCCCGGCGGACCGCCTGCACTGCCTCGGGCCCGACCCGCAGCGGATCGGCCGCGGATCTCCGTCGACCGTCCACCCACAAAAATGGCGCTTGGCCGGCCATTGGCCACGGCTTCTGTTTGACTGTGGGACAGCCTGATGAGAATCGAGCCCTCAGCGCGCCTTTATCAGTGCCCGTTTGTTGCGTCATACGTGTGTGTGTGTGTGGGGGGGGGTATGCACCGACTCTGGCTTGCGTCTGCTGGCCCCTGCCCCAGGGATGCATTGGAAGGGGGCGAGCCCCCCCCCCCCCCCTCCGGGGCGCCCAGCCTACGCCCAGCCACTGTCCCCCTGACGCCAAGTGCCAGCCTCAATGGCATTTGTAACCGACAGTACCCGCCCCCAACCGCCTTGGCAGCCCCCTGCAACCGCCTGCCTAACCGCTCCTGGGGCCCCCTCTGAGACCCCTTTCCTTCTACTGCAGCCCTGCCCCTGCCCCCCGAGGCT
Source organism: Eutreptiella sp. 'Long Island Sound 2002' (assembly GCA_964036045.1). Taxonomy (NCBI): domain Eukaryota; phylum Euglenozoa; class Euglenophyceae; order Eutreptiales; family Eutreptiaceae; genus Eutreptiella; species Eutreptiella sp. 'Long Island Sound 2002'. The sequence goes on along the minus strand of OZ038392.1, from coordinate 26,849,036 downwards.
GTTCATGCTGCTGAGCATTGCCTGGACCGCTTCTGCAGTTTCATGCGCCGTTGTGCGCGGGCCTGCCTGCCGCTCATGGAAACGGGGCGCCGGGAGCCCCCCGAGCTGCTGGTGATACCGTGTGACAGCGTGTGTGACCTGCGCAACAAGCTGTCGAATCGTGGGAGACGCTACGCACCCCCGTTTGATGTCGCGCTGATGCAGACCCCAGCGACGGGTGTGCGTGCGCAGGGGTGTGAGGGGCGCGCGGCTGGGACCGCGGGGGAGGGTCCGGTTCAGACTTGCCACTAGCGTCTGCCAAGCCCGCCACACCCAAGCGGGGCTGGACCTGCCGAGCCATGCACCGGATGCAGCAAGTTCCTACTCAGTTCTGGATGTGGGTGAGGCAAATATTACCGGGTGGCACACAGCACAGGGCGGATTCCTACCGAGACCCAGATTTACTGCCGGACGCCAGTGGCATGTCTGGTCCGGTTTGGTGGAGCATGCGGTCGAGCGTCCGCACTTGCCGCCGCGGTGGTGAGTGTTGGTGAATGGCGAAGAGTTCCATTTTTCCGTCGGTGAGTGCGGTGATCATTCCGCCGAAACCCTCCACAACCCACACCTGTGTGCCATTCCCGCGATTTCCCCATTTGCCCCCCCCCATTTCCCACGCACATCCACATTTCCCACAACCAGATACTGAGGCCTTGTGCCAACCCCCCCCCCTCCATTCCCCCCCATCCCACCAGTTCCCCCCATTTCCCCCCAGTTCCCCCCATTTCCCCCCAGTTCCCCCCTTTGTCCCCATTTCCCCAGACTCCAAACTCCCGGTGTTGGTGAGTTTTGTGGCGGTGGGCGCGGTGTCTGTACGGCCTGGACGGCGTCGCGCCTGCTGGTGGCGCCCGCTGGGCACCCGGATTTTCGATTGGGGGAGGGGTGCGGGAAGGGGCTCACACCCGTTGACAGGACTGCCTTGAAGCCCCTCCGGATGGGGGGTGACCCGGTCCCCGAAGCTCAGAAAAAGTGAAAGGGGTGGTCTCAGCGCCAGGGCGGCACGTTCCTACTGAGTTGGTGCGGGGGGCGGGTATTACCGAATGGCCTTTGGTACGGGGCCGATCACGACCGAGAACCATTTTCCCTGCCACACGCCAGTGGCATGTCTGGTGGCAAGTGCTGCCAGGGCGCTGCGATTCCGCAGGTCCTGGGACACGAGGGGGTCCGGAAACGTCCCCAAATGTCCGGGATTCAGTCAAAACATATTTGACCATTTTTGACCGCCCAAAAAGTTCTCCCGGCGTCAGATTTCCCGGTGCCGGACCAATGATCCGGGTCGATTGGGCCGGCCCCCAATTTTTGGGGGGCCGCTTGCCCCCCCCCCTACCTCCGCGGGCACTTGGGCCTCGCACCGCCGCTCCTGACGCTTCCCCGATCCGCTTTCTCCTGCGCTTCCCCGCCCTCCGGGTCCCGCTCTGTGGCGCCGCTCGGCCCCGTGTTTCGAAGATGGGTGCCGCGTGGCAGAGCAGCAACCCACGAGACGGGTCGCCCCAACGAAAACCGCTGCGAGGGCGTGTCTTTGACTGTCACCGACCGGTCTCCTTTGTTTTGGCACTTTTCTGTTTGTGGCGTGCACAGGGCCCAAAAGCCCAAGGGCGTCTTCGTGAGTACCACTTCCGAGTGTCGCCCATTGCCTTTTTGGTCCCATGAAATCGGGAAACCCCAACAGTCAATTTGTGAAATCCACGAACTACTTTTTTGGCCCTGGAACGATTTGGTTTGTGACTTTTTGGTTGTGGCAGGGGTTTGTTTTGTGGGGAGGCTGGGTGATGTGTGTGTGGGGGGGGCGGGGGGGGCGGAGGACGGAGGTGCGTGGGCAGCAAAAACAGCCAAACGACCCCCACAACAACCAGCACAAACGCGGTACGCCAACTACTGGGCGCCGCTGACGCACCGAGCGGCACCCGCCGCAGCCGCTGCCAAGAGGGCTGCGGCAGAGGCTGCGGCAGAGGCTCCTGCCCAAGAAAGCTGCTGCAGGAGCCGCGGCCAAGAAGGCTGCAGGGTCGTCTGTGTGCTGCGTATCAGGGGCAGGCCACGGCTTTAGTGGCGACGTTTACCGCGGGGGCTGAGGCCGAAAACACAGTCCGTGGGCTTACAATCGACCTCCAATTTCGGGCCCTGTGGATAATTGTCATTTTTTTTCCTGCGGAACAAATCACCTCGAAGAGAGGTTGTTAGATCAAGTGCAGGCGCGGGCGTCTTATACCCCCCTTTTTTGGGGTCATTCGCGTAGCATACCCCAAGGCATGATATTTGATGTCCAACCCCTTGTAAAATCATTATTTTGCCCAATAAGACCATCCCCCAATGGATTTTTCGATTCTGAGGCCTCTATCGCCTAAAACTGGATATCACTTTTTTGAGGGGGGCTGCCGCTGCCCTGACTAGGGCCATGCCTTAGGGACGGCACTACACGGGGGGCCGGGTTGGGGGGGGGGTCGGCTGCGGCGGGCTTCCAATGAGCACCAGCACCATGCGGTCCACTAAGCGATGGCAGCCAGCGGAACGTGCTTCGCACGGGTGCGCAACGGGCAGAATGGGGCTCTACACCCGGGGGCAGCACCCGCCGCAACCAGCACAGCCCCGGCACACCAACGACGGGGCTCTGCGAACGCGGAAACGACACCAGCAGGAGCACCGCCTGCAGCGGCCGTGAGAACGCAGTGACCTGACGCAACATGCGAAGGGAAGAACGGGTGACTGTCCAGGGCCCCGTAAAGAAACAGCCACCGGATGGACTGTCACACAGGGGGGGGGGGTTTGCAGTCAGGGAGCGTCAAATCCAATTGCAGGAAAATTGCCGAAAATTGCAGGAAACCTGTGGTGCCGTCACCGAACCTCCCGAAGCCTCAACACCTCAGCACAGGGGACACACAGGGCACCCACAAGCACGTGAGAGGGGGGCATACGAAAACCAATTGCGGAAAGTTGCGGGAGATTGTGGACCACAACCCCCCCGCCCCCCCTCTACACCCCGGCAGCAGGTTGGGGGGCTGTGCACCACTGCAGCCGGGGGGTGCAACACTGTGTCGCGCGCGCCCCCGATACCCCACGTTCGTGTTCTTGTCCCTGCCGCAGCCCCTCATGATTATCTGCACCTGCTGGTGTCCCACGCGGTGAGCGACGGCTTCTCGGCCGTCCCTCTGATCGCCGACCTGAACGCCTTATACCGCGAGGAGGTCCAGGCCAACTCCTGTACGCAGCCCATGGACACGGACTTGGACCCGGGGCCTGCAGAGCCCACTTCTGCTACGGAAGGTACCTCGACGCCCTGGGGAGCGCTGCTCCCCCCCCCCCCCCCATATGCTGCGCTGTTGCCGGTGCGGGTCCCCACACAGCGCTCCTGTGCCGCCACCCATGTTGTCACCATAACGTACAGGGGGGGCCGGTGGGGGGGGTGGATTTCAGGGCAACCCCTGCTCAACCGGCATCAGGTGGGGGGTGTCTCCCGCAGCCCAGATGGGCTGTTTGCGCAACATGACCGGGGGCCCATCAGGGGCAGACCAGCCGTCAGGGGGAAAAGGACAGATCGTGGACGGCCCGGACAGTGCGTGGAGGAACTGGGCACCCGGGCCTCACGCACACAGAACCACAGCGAGGCAGGCTATGGACGGCCTGTGGACAGAGGCGCGTGGGCAGCAAAAACAGGCAAACGACCCCGGCAACAACCAGCACATCCTCAATACGCCAATTATTGGGCGCCGCTGACGCGCAAACGGCACATCCCGCCACATTCAGCACAGCCCCGGCACACCATCTACTGGGCTCCGCGAATGCAGAAACAACACCAGCAAGAGCACCGGCCGCCGCGGCCGACAGAACGCAGCGACCCGACGCAACATGCGAAGGGAAGAACGGGTGACTGTCCAGGGCCCTGCGAAGGAACAACAACCCGACGGAAGGTCACACAGGGGGGGGGTGGATTTCGTGGCACGTTAATTTCGCGTGGGACATTTCGTGTTTCAAATTGACCGCGAAATTGCTGCGTGAATGTCTCGCACACTGGCAGTACACACTGTGGACTCTGGCGGGGGATACCGCACAAAATAGGGGGCTCCACGAAATTTCCCACAGCGAAATTTACCACCGGGAATTTGACTTGGCGCGTAATCCCCCCCCCCCCCGTGTACAATTATTAATTATTTCCGAGAAGAAGTAATCCCCCGCACAAGGCGTGAACAAAACGCGACAAAACAAAGCAAATCAGCGGCATGCGCTTTGCAAAAAAATGAAATTGGCGGGAAATCCGCAAGAACAAAACAATTCTCGGACCCCCCCCCCCCCGGCTTCCTCCTTGCGTGGATTGGCGCGTTGCGTGCTTCCCAGCAACACGTCTCCCATGTGCACTCCGCAGGGTCCGTTGCTGTCTCTGTGCCCGCAACATGTCCTTCTACCGTGCACAAGTTAAACCCTCGCACTTGTTTTCCTGTCAACGGATCCCTATTTGTGTGCCTGTGTAGGCGTCGACTGCCATACCAAGGCCCTTTGCAAGGCCCACACCAAGAGAGGCCACACGCAATAAAAAAAGCAAGAATGATTGGCTCAGCCGACCAGAAGCAGCTGCGCAGGCACGAGTTTCACAGAAAAGCAATCACGAAAATGAAGCATCCATTCCATTTCCGGGTGCGTTCGCAACGGTTTCGCGAGGACAATCGTCAAAGCCCCCAACACACAACAAAAACGCCCCCTGACAACGTTTTGTTGACCAATGGGAAACGGTGAGTAACCGACGTGTGTCACCAACGGCAGATGGCGGAATGGCGGGCAACCAACGGCGGATGGTGCTCCAACGACGGTGGATGGCGGGTAACTGACGGCGGATGGCGGCTAACCGACGGCGGCTGGCGGTTGAGGGACGGTGAAGGGTGGTTCACCAACGGCAGGGCTCCTTTACCTCCTCGGCACCACCGGGCGGGGGGTCCCGTACTACCCCCCCACCCCCCAATACTCCCCTGGAATCCCCCCCGCTTTTAAAAGATTGGACCAAATTTTCTTCTGGGCCTTTGGCCAATCAAATCTCTGCCGCCTTTGGCGCCGATTAGTCCGGACCAAAAGGTCTCTTCGGCACCCCTAAAAACTCAGCACCAACGCCAACTATTGGGCGCCACTGACGCGCAAGCGGCACACCCCGCCACATCCAGCACAGCCCTAACACACCAACCACTGGGCTCCGTGAACGCCGAAACGACACCAGCAGGAGCACCGGCCGCAGCGGCCGACAGAACGCAGCGACCCGACGCAACATGCGAAGGGAAGAATGGGTGACTGTCCGGGGCCCCGTAAAGAAACAACAACCCGACGGAATGTCACATGGGGGGGCTGGACGGGGGGGCTGGACCCCCCCCCAACCCCCCCCCCCCAAGGACCGCCCCCCCCCCCCCCTTAAAAAGAGCCCTGCCCGCTGGTCACATCCCTTGAGCCGTGGCGCCACCCGCGCACAATGTTGCTTTTTCCAGATCCACAATGCTCGGGCTACAGCGCCGACGCTACATGTGCTGCCCCAGCACCACTGCAGGTCCCTGAGACGCGCCTGCTGCAGTCGTTGGAGGGCACCGCCGCCGGTGATGCAATGTACCTGGCGCACTCACTCAGCAGGTGTGGCACGGGCGGGTTTGGGCCGTCCTGAAAGGCCCCTCCCCCCGACACCGTCCGGGGGCGGATTCGACGCCCTGAATTCCGGCATTCGTCGTTTGTCGTCCTGCAGGCAGGGATGCATTAGAAGAGAGGGGACCGCAGAGGCGGCCCCAGCAGCGGTTAGGCAGGCGGTTGGAGGAGGTTGCCAAAGCGGTTGGGGGCGGTTACTGTCGGTTACAAATGCCATTGAGGCTGGCATTTAGCGTCAGGGGGACAGTGGCTGGTAAGAGGCTGGGCGCCCTGAAGGGGCGCGGGGGGATAACCCCCCCCCCCATTCCAATGCATCGCTGCCTGCAGGAGGGGAAGGGGGTCCAGGACGTTGCCTGGGGCATGTGCTGGCCATTGGGGATGTCTCTGTGGGGCCGGGGTCCAACGGTCAGCCCGTCGGAACGGTGCCTCCACGAAGTGTGCAGTAGCCGTGGGATGTCTCCAATGAACCCTCCGCCCCCCCCCACCTCCTGCTTTGAGGGGGGCTCGGATGACCCAGGGATGCGCCTGAGGCATCGTGGGGAAATGACAAAACGTGCAAGCCAGGGGGGGGGGGGGCAGTGCCACTCACATTGCCAGTCACAGCACTGAGCAAAAAGAACAAATTTTTCTAAAACGAAAAATGCAAGCAGGGGCAAAACAGCACTCTCAGTTGACTGGGAGTGGGGGGCTGTACTGGGGGGGGGCGGGCGCACAAGCGGTTACCTGCGGTTGGAAAGCGGTTTCGTGCAGCTGTCTGCCGGGTACAAAGCGGTTGGGCTTGGGGTCGGACCAGGCCGTTGCTTATTGGGGGGGGGGTTCCTAGTGAGGAGCCTTGTGGGTGGTGCTGGGTCCTACTCAGTTGCCCATAGGGCGGGGCGCCTTCCTACTGAGCCGTGAGGGGGAAAAGGACAGATGGTGGACGGCCGGGACAGCGCGTGGAGGAACAGGGCCTCACGCACACAGAACCACAGCGAGGCAGGCTACGGACGGCCTGTGGACAGAGGCGCGTGGACGGCAAAAACAGGCAAACGACCCCCGCAACAACCAGCACATCCTCAATACGCCAACTGTTGGGTGCCGCTGACGCGCAAACGGCACATCCCACAAACGGCACACCATGCCACATTCAGCACAGCCCCGGCACACCAACTACTGGGCTCCGCGAACGCGGCAACGGCACCAGCAAGAGCACCGGCCGCAGTGGCCGCCAGAAAGCAGCGACCATACGCAACATGCGAAGGGAAGAACGGGTGACCGTCCAGGGCCCCGTAAAGAAACAGTGACCCGACGGAATGTCACACGGGGGGGGGGGGGGGTTGGGTTGGGTTGGGTTGGACTCTCCCGACTTGAAAAATGCGACGGACCCGTCTAGGTAGAAAAATTTGGGTCCCCCGGGAGCAGCGCAGTCATCGGAGTAGTCACAGCACACTCCGCCTCCGAGGACCACTGCACCGCACTTGGAACTGCTTCTGGGGCCCAGCCCCTCGGCGGTCGCACGGGGCCCTGCCCCTCTCGGCTTCTCGGGCCCAGCCCCAAGGCGGTCGCACGGGGCCCTGCCCCACTCGGCCTCTGGGGCCCAGCCCCAAGGCGGTCACACGGGGCCCTGCCCCACTCGGCTTCTGGGCCCAGATCCACGGCGGTCGCACGGGGCCCTGCCCCTCTCGGCTTCTGGGGCCCAGCCCCACGGCGTTCGCACGGGGCCTTGCCCCACTCGGATTCTGGGGCCCAGCCCCACGGCGGTCGCACGGGGCCCTGCCCCACTCGGCTTCTGGGGCCCAGCCCCTCGGCGTTCCGACGGGGCCCTGCCCCACTCGGCTTCTGGGGCCCAGCCCCACGGCGGTCGCACGGGGCCCTGCCCCACTCGGCTTCTGGGGCCCAGCCCCACGGCGGTCGCATGGGGCCCTGCCCCACTCTGCTTCTGGGGCCCATTCCCTCGGCGTTCGCACGGGGCCCCGCCCCACTCGGCTTCTGGGGCCCAGCCCCACGGCGGTCGCACGGGGCCCTGCCCCCCTCGGCTTCTGGGGCCCAGCCCCACGGCGGTCGCATGGGGCCCTGCCCCACTCGGCTTCTGGGGCCCAGCCCCTCGGCGTTCGCACGGGGCCCTGCCCCACTCGGCTTCTGGGGCCCAGCCCCTCGGCGGTCTCACGGGGCCCTGCCCCACTCGGCTTCTGGGGCCCAGCCCCAAGGCGGTCGCACGGGGCCCTGCCCCACTCGGCTTCTGGGGCCCAGCCCCACGGCGGTCGCACGGGGCCCTGCCCCTCTCGGCTTCTGGGGCCCAGCCCCACGGCGTTCGCACGGGGCCCTGCCCCACTCGGCTTCTGGGGCCCAGCCCCACGGCGGTCGCACGGGGCCCTGCCCCACTCGGCTTCCGGGGCCCAGCCCCTCGGCGTTCCCAAGGGGCCCTGCCCCACTCGGCTTCTGGGGCCCAGCCCCACGGCGGGCGCACGGGGCCCTGCCCCACTCGGCTTCTGGGGCCCAAAACCCACGGCGGTCGCACGGGGCCCTGCCCCACTCGGCTTCTGGGGCCCAGCCCCTCGGCGTTCCCACGGGGCCCTGCCCCACTCGGCTTCTTGGGCCCAGCCCCACGGCGGTCGCACGGGGCCCTGCCACACTCGGCTTCTGGGGCCTAGCCCCACGGTGATCGCACAGGGCCCTGCCCCACTCGGCTTCTGGGGCCCAGCCCCTCGGCGGCCGCACGGGGCCCTGCCCCAGTCGGCTTCTGGGGCCCAGCCCCAAGGCGGTCGCACGGGGCCCTGCCCCACTCGGCTTCTGGGGCCCAGCCCCTCGGCGTTCGCACGGGGCCCTGCCCCACCCGGCTTCTGGGGCCCAGCCCCTCGGCGGTCGCACGGGGCTCTGCCCCACTCGGCTTCTGGGGCCCAGCCCCACGGCGGTCGCACGGGGCCCTGCCCCACTCGGCTTCTGGGGCCTAGCCCCTCGGTGATCGCACGGGGCCCTGCCCCACTCGGCTTCTGGGGCCCAGCCCCACGGCGGTCGCACGGGGCCCTGCCCCTCTCGGCTTCTGGGGCCCAGCCCCTCGGCGTTCCCAAGGGGCCCTGCCCCACTCGGCTTCTGGGGCCCAGCCCCTCGGCGTTCGCACGGGGCCCTGCCCCACTCGGCTTCTGGGGCCCAGCCCCTCGGCGGTCTCACGGGGCCCTGCCCCACTCGGCTTCTGGGGCCCAGCCCCAAGGCGGTCGCACGGGGCCCTGCCCCACTCGGCTTCTGGGGCCCAGCCCCACGGCGGTCGCACGGGGCTCTGCCCCACTCGGCTTCTGGGGCCCAGCCCCACGGCGGTCGCATGGGGCCCTGCCCCACTCTGCTTCTGGGGCCCATTCCCTCGGCGTTCGCACGGGGCCCCGCCCCACTCGGCTTCTGGGGCCCAGCCCCACGGCGGTCGCACGGGGCCCTGCCCCCCTCGGCTTCTGGGGCCCAGCCCCACGGCGGTCGCACGGGGCCCTGCCACACTCGGCTTCTGGGGCCTAGCCCCACGGTGATCGCACAGGGCCCTGCCCCACTCGGCTTCTGGGGCCCAGCCCCTCGGCGGCCGCACGGGGCCCTGCCCCAGTCGGCTTCTGGGGCCCAGCCCCAAGGCGGTCGCACGGGGCCCTGCCCCACTCGGCTTCTGGGGCCCAGCCCCTCGGCGTTCGCACGGGGCCCTGCCCCACCCGGCTTCTGGGGCCCAGCCCCTCGGCGGTCGCACGGGGCTCTGCCCCACTCGGCTTCTGGGGCCCAGCCCCACGGCGGTCGCATGGGGCCCTGCCCCACTCTGCTTCTGGGGCCCATTCCCTCGGCGTTCGCACGGGGCCCCGCCCCACTCGGCTTCTGGGGCCCAGCCCCACGGCGGTCGCACGGGGCCCTGCCCCCCTCGGCTTCTGGGGCCCAGCCCCACGGCGGTCGCATGGGGCCCTGCCCCACTCGGCTTCTGGGGCCCAGCCCCTCGGCGTTCGCACGGGGCCCTGCCCCACTCGGCTTCTGGGGCCCAGCCCCTCGGCGGTCTCACGGGGCCCTGCCCCACTCGGCTTCTGGGGCCCAGCCCCAAGGCGGTCGCACGGGGCCCTGCCCCACTCGGCTTCTGGGGCCCAGCCCCACGGCGGTCGCACGGGGCCCTGCCCCTCTCGGCTTCTGGGGCCCAGCCCCACGGCGTTCGCACGGGGCCCTGCCCCACTCGGCTTCTGGGGCCCAGCCCCACGGCGGTCGCACGGGGCCCTGCCCCACTCGGCTTCCGGGGCCCAGCCCCTCGGCGTTCCCAAGGGGCCCTGCCCCACTCGGCTTCTGGGGCCCAGCCCCACGGCGGGCGCACGGGGCCCTGCCCCACTCGGCTTCTGGGGCCCAAAACCCACGGCGGTCGCACGGGGCCCTGCCCCACTCGGCTTCTGGGGCCCAGCCCCTCGGCGTTCCCACGGGGCCCTGCCCCACTCGGCTTCTTGGGCCCAGCCCCACGGCGGTCGCACGGGGCCCTGCCACACTCGGCTTCTGGGGCCTAGCCCCACGGTGATCGCACAGGGCCCTGCCCCACTCGGCTTCTGGGGCCCAGCCCCTCGGCGGCCGCACGGGGCCCTGCCCCAGTCGGCTTCTGGGGCCCAGCCCCAAGGCGGTCGCACGGGGCCCTGCCCCACTCGGCTTCTGGGGCCCAGCCCCTCGGCGTTCGCACGGGGCCCTGCCCCACCCGGCTTCTGGGGCCCAGCCCCTCGGCGGTCGCACGGGGCTCTGCCCCACTCGGCTTCTGGGGCCCAGCCCCACGGCGGTCGCACGGGGCCCTGCCCCACTCGGCTTCTGGGGCCTAGCCCCTCGGTGATCGCACGGGGCCCTGCCCCACTCGGCTTCTGGGGCCCAGCCCCACGGCGGTCGCACGGGGCCCTGCCCCTCTCGGCTTCTGGGGCCGAGCTCCTCGGCGGTCGCACGGGGCCCTGCCCCACTCGGCTTCTGGGGCCCAGCCCCTCGGCGGTCGCACGGGGCCCTGCCCCACTCGGCTTCTGGGGCCCAGCCCCACGGCGGTCGCACGGGGCCCTGCCCCTCTCGGCTTCTGGGGCCGAGCCCCTCGGCGGTCGCACAGGGCCCTGCCCCGTGCGACCGCCGTGCGGGGGGGGGGGGGTCAGGGTGGGTTTCTAGTGAGCAGCGTTGCGGGCGGTGCTGGGTCCTACTCGGTTGCCCATGGGGCGGGGCTCCTTCCTACTGATCTGACTGGCATGTGGGGCTCGGTCCTACTGAGATCCCTTCCCCGGGGCACGGGGTCACCCCCAGCCCCCGCCCCTACTAGCAAAGGTCTGGGCCGGACCGGTGGCAGGGCGGCCCGTCGTGCGAAACGAGGGTGGGAGGCGCCCTTTCAAACGCAGGCCCGCGGCGATGCATTTCTGCAATACCCTCACCCCAGCCCTGCATCGGAAACACCCTGTGCCTGACGGCTCGGTAAGAATCAGACGCCTGGAATCTCTGTCTCCCATTCTGCAGCGCCCACGTACAACGGAGATGAGTGCTGTGGTGGGTACGGAGGTTGGGGCCTATTGGGGGGCCTGTTGGGGGGCTTATTGGGGGGCCTATTGGGGGGCCTATTGGGGGGCCTATTGGGGGGCCTGTTGGGGGGCCTATTGGGGGGCCTATTGGGGAGCCTATTGGGGGGCCTATTGGGGGGCCTATTAGGGGGCCTTAGGGGGGGCCTATTCGGGAGCCTATTGGGGAGCCTATTGGGGGGCCTATTAGGGGGCCTATTTGGGGGCCTATTGGGGGGCCTATTGGGGGAGCCTATTGGGGGGCCTATTAGGGGGCCTATTGGGGGGCCTATTGGGGGGCCTATTGGGGGGCCTATTAGGGGGCTTTTTGGGGGGGTGTATTGGGGGCCTATTGGGGGGCCTATTGGGGGGCCTGTTGGGGGGCCTATTGGGGAGCCTATTGGGGGGCCTATTGGGGGGCCTATTGGGGGGGCCTATTGGGGGGCCTATTAGGGGGCCTTAGGGGGGGCCTATTCGGGAGCCTATTGGGGAGCCTATTGGGGGGCCTATTGGGGGGCTTATTTGGGGGGCCTATTGGGGGGCCCATTGGGGGGCCTATTGGGGGGTCTATTGGGGGGCCTATTGGGGGGCCCATTGGGGGGCCTATTGGGGGGCCTATTGGGGGGCCTATTGCGGGGCCTATTGGGGGGCCTATTGGTGGGCCTATTGGGGGGCCTATTGGGGGGCCTATTGGGGGGCCTATTGGGGAGCCTATTGGGGGGCCTATTGGGGGGCCTATTGGGGGGCCTATTGGGGGGCCTATTGGGGAGCCTATTGGGGGGCCTATTGGGGGGCCTATTGGGGGGCCTATTGGGGGGCCTATTGGGGGGCCTATTGGGGGAGGCCTATTGGGGGGCCTATTGGGGGGCCTATAGGGGGGCCAATTGGGGGGCCTATTGGGGGGCCTATTGGGGGGCCTGGTGGGGGGCCTATTGGGGGGCCTGTTGGGGGGCCTATTGGGGGGCCCATTGGGGAGCCTATTGGGGGGCCTATTAGGGGGCCTTAGGGGGGGCCTGTTCGGGAGCCTATTGGGGAGCCTATTGGGGAGCCTATTGGGGGGCCTATTTGGGGGCCTATTTGGGGGCCTATTGGGGGGCCTATTGGGGGAGCCTATTGGGGGGCCTATTAGGGGGCCTATTGGGGGGCCTATTGGGGGGCCCATTGGGGGGCCTATTGGGGGGCCTATTGGGGGGCCTATTGGGGGGCCTATTGGGGGGCCTATTGGGGGGCCCATTGGGGGGCCTATTGGGGGGCCTATTGGGGGGCCTATTGGGGGGCCTATTGGGGGGCCCATTGGGGGGCCTATTGGGGGGCCTATTGGGGGGCCTATTAGGGAGACTATTGGGGGGCCTATTAGGGAGACTATTGGGGGGCCTATTGGGGGGCCTATTGGGGGGCCCATTGGGGGGCCTATTGGGGGGCCTATTGGGGGGCCTATTGGGGGGCCTATTGGGGGGCCTATTGGGGGGCCTATTGGGGAGCCTATTGGGGGGCCTATTGGGGGGCCCATTGGGGGGCCTATTGGGGGGCCTATTGGGGGGCCTACTGGGGGGCCTATTGGGGGAGCCTATTGGGGGGCCTATTGGGGGGCCTATTGGGGGGCCTTTTGGGGGGCCTATTGGGGGCCTATTGGGGTGCCTATTGGGGGGCCTATTGGGAGGCCTATTGGGGGGCCTATTGGGGGGCCTATTGGGGGGCCTATTGGGGAGCCTATTGGGGGGCCTATTGGGGGGCCTATTGGGGGGCCTATTGGGGGGCCTATTGGGGGGCCTATTGGGGGGCCCATTGGGGGGCCTATTGGGGGGCCTATTGGGGGGCCTATTAGGGAGACTATTGGGGGGCCTATTGGGGGGCCTATTGGGGGGCCCATTGGGGGGCCTATTGGGGGGCCTATTGGGGGGCCTATTGGGGGGCCTATTGGGGGGCCTATTGGGGGGCCTATTGGGGAGCCTATTGGGGGGCCTATTGGGGGGCCCATTGGGGGGCCTATTGGGGGGCCTATTGGGGGGCCTACTGGGGGGCCTATTGGGGGAGCCTATTGGGGGGCCTATTGGGGGGCCTATTGGGGGGCCTTTTGGGGGGCCTATTGGGGGCCTATTGGGGTGCCTATTGGGGGGCCTATTGGGGGGCCTATTGGGGGGCCTATTTGGGGGGCCTATTGGGGGGCCTATTGGGGGGCCTATTGGGGAGCCTATTGGGGAGCCTGTTGGGGAGCCTAATTGGGGGGCCTATTGGGGGGCCTAATGGGGGGCCTATTGGGGGGCCTATTGGGGGGCCTATTGCGGGGCCTATTGGGGGGCCTATTGGGGGGCCTATTGGGGAGCCTATTGGGGGGCCTATTGGGGGGCCTATTGGCGGGCCTATTGGGGGGCCTATTGGGGGGCCTATTGGGGGGCCAATTGGGGGGCCTATTGGGGGGCCTATTAGGGCCTATTGGGGGGGCCTATTGGGGGGCCTATTGGGGAGCCTATTGGGGGGCCTATTGGGGAGCCTATTGGGGGGCCTATTAGGGGAGCCTATTGGGGAGCCTATTGGGGGGCCTATTGGGGGGCCTATTGGGGGGCCTATTGGGGGGCCTATTGGGGGGCCAATTGGGGGGCCTATTGGGGGGCCTATTGGGGGAGGCCTATTGGGGGGCCTGTAGGGGGGCCAATTGGGGGGCCTATTGCGGGGCCTATTGGGGGGCCTATTGGGGGGCCTGTTGGGGGGCCTATTGGGGGGCCTATTGGGGAGCCTATTGGGGGGCCTATTGGGGGGCTTATTAGGGGGCCTTAGGGGGGGCCTATTCGGGAGCCTATTGGGGAACCTATTGGGGGGCCTATTAGGGGGCCTATTTGGGGGCCTATTGGGGGGCCTATTGGGGGGCCTATTGGGGCGCCTATTCGGGGGCCTATTTGGGGGCCTATTGGGGGGCCTATTGGGGGGCCTATTGGGGGGCCTATTGGGGAGCCTATTGGGGGGCCTATTGGGGGGCCTATTGGGGGGGCCTATTGGGGGGCCTATTGGGGGGCCTATTGGGGGGCCTATTGGGGGGCCTATTGGGGGGCCTATTGGGGGGCCTATTGGGGGGCCCATTGGGGGGCCTATTGGGGGGCCTATTGGGGGGCCTATTGGGGGGCCTATTGGGGGGCCTATTGGGGGGCCTATTGGGGGGCCTATTGGGGGGCCTATTGGGGGGCCTATTGGGGAGCCTATTGGGGGGCCTATTGGGGGGCCTATTGGGGGGCCTGTTGGGGGGCCTATTGGGGGGCCTATTGGGGGGCCTATAGGGGGGCCTATTGGGGGGCCTATTGGGGGGCCTATTGGGGGGCCTATTGGGGGGCCTATTGGGGGGCCTATTGGGGGGCCTATTAGGGCCTATTGGGGGGGCCTATTGGGGGGCCTATTGGGGAGCCTATTGGGGGGCCTATTGGGGAGCCTATTGGGGGGCCTATTAGGGGAGCCTATTGGGGGGCCTATTGGGGGGCCTATTGGGGAGCCTATTGGGGAGCCTATTGGGGGGCCTATTGGGGGGCCTATTGGGGGGCCTATTGGGGGGCCTATTGGGGAGCCTATTGGGGGGCCAATTGGGAGGGCCTATTGGGGGGCCTATTGGGGAGCCTATTGGGGGGCATACCGGGGGGCCTACAGGGGAGCCTATTGGGGGGCCTATTGGGGAGCCTATTGGGGGGCCTATTGGGGGGCCTATTGGGGGGCCTATTGGGGAGCCTATGGGGGGCCTATTGGGGGGCCTATTGGGGAGCCTATTGGGGGGCCTATTGGGGAGACTATTGGGGGGCCTATTGGGGGGCCTATTGGGGAGCCTATTGGGGGGCCTATTGGGGGGCCTATTGGGGGGCCTATTGGGGGCCTATTGGGTGGCTCGGGCCTATTGGGGGGGGCTATTGGGGGGCCTAAGGGAGGGCCTATTGGGGAGCCCATTGGGGGGCCTATTGGGGGGCCAATTGGGGGGCCCATTGGGGGGCCTATTAGGGGGCCTTTTGGGGGGCCTATTGGGGAGCCTATTGGGGGGCCTATTGGGGGGCCTATTGGGGGGCCTATTGGGGATCCTATTGGGGGGCCCAATGCGGGGCCTATTGGGGGGCCTATTGGGGAGCCTATTGGGGGTCGTAATGGGGAGCCTATTGGGGGACCTATTGGGGGGCCTATTGGGGGGCCTATTGGGGGGCCTATTGGGGGGCCTATTGGGGGGCCCATTGGGGGGCCTATTGGGGAGCCTAATTGGGGGGCCTATTGGGGAGCCTATTGGGGGGCCTATTGGGGAGCCTATTGGGGGGCCTATTGGGGGGCCTATTGGGGGGCTTATTGGGGAGCCTATTGGCGGGCCTATTGGGGGGGCCTATTGGGGGGCCTATTGGGGGGCCTATTGGGGGGCCTATTGGGGGGCCTATTGGGGGGCCTATTGGGGGGCCTATTAGGGGGCCCATTGGGGGGCCTATTGGGCGGCCTATTGGGGGGCCTATTGGGGGGCCTATTGGGGAGCCTATTGCGGGGCCTATTGGGGAGCCTATCGGGGGGCCTATTGGGGGGCCTATTGGGGGGCCCATTGGGGGGCCCATTGGGGGGCCTATTGGGGGGCCTATTGGGGGGCCTATTTGGGGGCCTATTGGGGGGCCCATTCGGAGGCCTATTGGGGGGCCTATTGGGGGGCCTATCGGGGGGCCTATTGGGGGGCCTATTAGGGGGCCTATTGGGGGGCTTATTGGGGGGCCTATTGGGGAGCCTATTGGGGGGCCAATTGGGGGGCCTATTGGGGGGCCTATTAGGGGGCTTATTGGGGGGGCCTATTGGGGGGCCTATTGGGGAGCCTATTGGGGGGCCTATTGGGGAGCCTATTGGGGGGCCTATTGGGGGGCCTATTAGGGAGCCCATTGGGGGCCCTATTGGGGGGCCAATTGGGGGGCCTATTGGGGGGCCTATTAGGGGGCCTATTGGGGGGGCCTATTGGGGGGCCTATTGGGGAGCCTATTGGGGGGCCTATTGGGGAGCCTATTGGGGGGCCTATTGGGGAGCCTATTGGGGGGCCTATTGGGGGACCTATTGGGGGGCCTATTGGGGGGCCTATGGGGCCTATTGGGGGGGCCTATTGGGGGTCTATTGGGGAGCCTATTGGGGGGCCTATTGGGGGGCCTATTGGGGAGCCTATTGGGGGGCCTATTGGGGAGCCTATTCGGGGGCCTATTGGGGGGCCTATTGGGGGGCCTATTGGGGAGCCTATTGGGGGGCCTATTAGGGGGCCTATTGGGGAGCCTATTGGGGAGCCCCTTCGGGGGCCTATTGGGGGGCCTATTGGGGGGCCTATTGGGGGGCCTATTGGGGAGCCTATTGGGGGGCCTATTAGGGGGCCTATTGGGGAGCCTATTGGGGAGCCCATTCGGGGGCCTATTGGGGGGCCTATTGGGGGGCCTATTGGGGGGCCTATTGGGGGGCTCGGGCCTTTTGGGGGGGGCTATTGGGGGGCCTATGGGGGGGCCTATTGGGGAGCCCATTGGGGGGCCTATTGGGGGGCCTATTGGGGAGCCTATTGGGGAGCCTATTGGGGGGCCTATTGGGGGGCCTATTGGAGGGCCACTTGGGGACCTATTGGGGGGCGTATTGGGGAGGCTATTGCGGGGCCTATTGGGGGGCCTATTGGGGGGCCTATTGGGGACCCTATTGGGGGGCCTATTGGGGGGCCTATTGGGGAGCCTATTGGGGGGCCTATTGGGGGGCCTATTGGGGGGCCTATTGGGGGGCCTATTGGGGAGCCTATTGGGGAGCCTATTGGGGGGCCTATTGGGGGGCCTATTGCGGGGCCTATTGGGGGGCCTATTGGGGAGCCTATTGGCGGGCCTATTGGGGGGGCCTATTGGGGGGCCTATTAGGGGGCCTATTGGGGGGCTTATTGGGGGGCCTATTGGGGGGCCTATTGGGGAGCCTATTCGGGGGCCTATTGGGGGGCCTATTGGGGGGCCTATTGGGGAGCCTATCGGGGGGCCTATTAGGGGGCCTATTGGGGAGCCCATTCGGGGGCCTATTGGGGGGCCTATTGGGGGGCCTATTGGGGGGCCTATTGGGGAGCCTATTGGGGAGCCCATTCGGGGGCCTATTGGGGGGCCTATTGGGGGGCCTATTGGGGGGCCTATTGGGGGGCTCGGGCCTTTTGGGGGGGGCTATTGGGGGGCCTATGGGGGGGCCTATTGGGGAGCCCATTGGGGGGCCTATTGGGGGGCCCATTGGGGAGCCTATTGGGGAGCCTATTGGGGGGCCTATTGGGGGGCCTATTGGAGGGCCACTTGGGGACCTATTGGGGGGCGTATTGGGGAGGCTATTGGGGGGCCTATTGGGGGGCCTATTGGGGGGCCTATTGGGGACCCTATTGGGGGGCCTATTGGGGGGCCTATTGGGGAGCCTATTGGGGGGCCTATTGGTGGGCCCATTGGGGGGCCTATTGGGGGGCCTATTGGGGAGCCTATTGGGGAGCCTATTGGGGGGCCTATTGGGGGGCCTATTGCGGGGCCTATTGGGGGGCCTATTGGGGAGCCTATTGGCGGGCCTATTGGGGGGGCCTATTGGGGGGCCTATTAGGGGGCCTATTGGGGGGCTTATTGGGGGGCCTATTGGGCCTATTGGGGGGCCTATTGGGGGGCCTATTGGGGGGCCTATTAGGGGGCCCATTGGGGAGCCTATTGGGGGGCCTATTGGGCGGCCTATTGGGGGGCCTATTGGGGGGCCTATTGGGGGACCCATTGGGAGGCCTATTGGGGGGCCTATTGGGGGGCCTATCGGGGGGCCTATTGGGGGGCCTATTGGGGGGCCTATTGGGGGGCCTATTGAGGGGGCCTATTGCGGGGCCTATTGGGGGGCCTATTGGGGAGCCCATTGGGGGGCCTATTGGGGGGCCTATTGGGGGGCCTATTGGGGAGCCCATTGGGGGGCCTATTGGGGGGCCAATTGGGGGGCCCATTGGGGGGCCTATTGCGGGGCCTATTGGGCGGCCTATTGGGGGGCCTATTGGGGAGCCTATTGGGGAGCCTATTGGGGGGCCTATTAGGGGGCCTATTGAAGGAGCCTATTGGGGGGCCTATTGGGGGGCCTATTGGGGGGCCTATTGGGGGGCCTATTGGGGAGCCTATTGGGGGGCCTATTGGGGGGCCAATTGGGGGGCCTATTGGGGGGGCCTATTGGGGAGCCTATTGGGGGGCCTATTCGGGAGCCTATTGGGGGGCCTATTGGGGAGCCTATTGGGGGGCCTATTGGGGGGTCTATTGGGGAGCCTATTGGGGAGCCTATTGGGGGGCCTATTGGGGGGCCTATTGGGGGGCCTATTGGGGAGCCTATTGGGGGGGCCTATTGGGGGGGCCTATTGGGGGGCCTATTGGGGGGCCTATTGGGGGGCCTATTGGGGAGCCTATTGGGGGGCCTATTGGGGAGCCTATTGGGGGGCCTATTGGGGAGCCTATTGGGGAGCCTATTGGGGGGCCTATTGGGGGGCCTATTGGGGGGCCTATTGGGGGGCTCGGGCCTATTGGGGGGGGCTATTGGGGGGCCTATTGGGGGGGCCTATTGGGGAGCCCATTGGAGGCCCTATTGGGGGGCCAATTGGGGGGCCTATTGGGGGGCCTATTGGGGGGGCGTATTGGGGGGCCTATTGGGGACCCTATCGGGGGGCGTATTGGGGAGCCTATTCGGGGGCCTATTGGGGGGCCTATTGGGGGGCCTATTGGGGACCCTATTGGGGGGCCTATTGGGGGGCCTATTGGGGGGCCTATTGGGGAGCCTATTGGGGGGCCTATTGGGGGGCCTATTGGGGGGCCTATGGGGGAGCCTATTGGGGGGCCTAGGGGGGGGCCTATTGGGGGGCCTATTGGGGGGCCTATTGGGGAGCCTATTGGGGGGCCTATTGGGGGGCCTATTGGGGGGGGCCTATTGGGGGGCCTATTAGGGGGCCTATTGGGGGGCTTATTGGGGGGCCTATTGGGGGGCCTATTGGGGGGCCTATTACGGGGCCCATTGGGGGGCCTATTGGGGGGCCTATTGGGGGGCCTATTAGGGGGCCCATTGGGGGGCCTATTGGGGGGCCTATTGGGGGGCCTATTGGGGGACCAATTGGGGGGCCAATTGGGGGGCCTATTGGGGGGCCTATTAGGGGGCCTATTGGGGGGGCCTATTGGGGGGCCTATTGGGGAGCCTATTGGGGGGCCTATTGGGGGGGCCTATTGGGGGGCCTATTAGGGGGCCCATTGGGGGGCCTATTGGGGGGCCTATGGGGCGGCCTATTGGGGAGCCTATTGGGGGGCCTATTGGGGGGCCTATTGGGGGGCCTATTGGGGGGCCTATTGGGGGGCCAATTGGGGGGCCTATTGGGGGGCCTATTGGGGGAGGCCTATTGGGGGGCCTGTAGGGGGGGCCAATTGGGGGGCCTATTGCGGGGCCTATTGGGGGGCCTATTGGGGGGCCTGTTGGGGGGCTATTGGGGGGCCTATTGGGGAGCCTATTGGGGGGCCTATTGGGGGGCTTATTAGGGGGCCTTAGGGGGGGCCTATTCGGGAGCCTATTGGGGAACCTATTGGGGGGCCTATTAGGGGGCCTATTTGGGGGCCTATTGGGGGGCCTATTGGGGGGCCTATTGGGGCGCCTATTGGGGGGCCTATTTGGGGGCCTATTGGGGGGCCTATTGGGGGGCCTATTGGGGGGCCTATTGGGGAGCCTATTGGGGGGGCCCATTGGGGGGCCCATTGGGGGGCCTATTGGGGGGCCTATTGGGGGGCCTATTGGGGGGCCTATTGGGGGGCCTATTGGGGGGCCTATTGGGGGGCCTATTGGGGGGCCTATTGGGGGGCCTATTGGGGAGCCTATTGGGGAGCCTATTGGGGGGCCTATTGGGGGGCCTATTGGGGGGCCTATTGGGGAGCCTATTGGGGAGCCTATTGGGGGGCCTATTGGGGGGCCTGTTGGGGGGCCTATTGGGGGGCCTATTGGGGGGCCTATTGGGGGGCCTATTGGGGGGCCTATTGGGGGGCCTATTGGGGGGCCTATTGGGGGGCCTATTGGGGGGCCTATTAGGGCCTATTGGGGGGGCCTATTGGGGGGCCTATTGGGGAGCCTATTGGGGGGCCTATTGGGGAGCCTATTGGGGGGCCTATTAGGGGAGCCTATTGGGGGGCCTATTGGGGGGCCTATTGGGGAGCCTATTGGGGAGCCTATTGGGGGGCCTATTGGGGGGGCCTATTGGGGGGCCTATTGGGGGGCCTATTGGGGAGCCTATTGGGGGGCCAATTGGGAGGGCCTATTGGGGGGCCTATTGGGGAGCCTATTGGGGGGCCTACCGGGGGGCCTACAGGGGAGCCTATTGGGGGGCCTATTGGGGAGCCTATTGGGGGGCCTATTGGGGGGCCTATTGGGGGGCCTATTGGGGAGCCTATGGGGGGCCTATTGGGGGGCCAATTGGGGGGCCCATTGGGGGGCCTATTAGGGGGCCTTTTGGGGGGCCTATTGGGGAGCCTATTGGGGGGCCTATTGGGGGGCCTATTGGGGGGCCTATTGGGGAGCCTATTGGGGGGCCCATTGCGGGGCCTATTGGGGGGCCTATTGGGGAGCCTATTGGGGGGTCGTAATGGGGAGCCTATTGGGGGACCTATTGGGGGGCCTATTGGGGAGCCTATTGGGGAGCCTATTGGGGGGCCTATTGGGGGGCCCATTGGGGGGCCTATTGGGGAGCCTAATTGGGGGGCCTATTGGGGAGCCTATTGGGGGGCCTATTGGGGAGCCTATTGGGGGGCCTATTGGGGGGCCTATTGGGGGGCTTATTGGGGAGCCTATTGGCGGGCCTATTGGGGGGGCCTATTGGGGGGCCTATTGGGTGGCCTATTGGGGGGCCTATTGGGGGGCCTATTGGGGGGGCCTATTGGGGGGCCTATTAGGGGGCCCATTGGGGGGCCTATTGGGCGGCCTATTGGGGGGCCTATTGGGGGGCCTATTGGGGAGCCTATTGGGGGGCCTATTGGGGAGCCTATTGGGGGGCCTATTGGGGGGCCTATTGGGGGGCCCATTGGGGGGCCCATTGGGGGGCCTATTGGGGGGCCTATTGGGGGGCCTATTTGGGGGCCTATT
Organism: Eutreptiella sp. 'Long Island Sound 2002'; assembly: GCA_964036045.1. Classification (NCBI taxonomy): domain Eukaryota; phylum Euglenozoa; class Euglenophyceae; order Eutreptiales; family Eutreptiaceae; genus Eutreptiella; species Eutreptiella sp. 'Long Island Sound 2002'. Next base: position 26,827,821 of record OZ038392.1, on the reverse strand, counting down.
GGGGGGCCCATTGGGAGGCCTATTGGGGGGCCTATTGGGGGGCCTATCGGGGGGCCTATTGGGGGGCCTATTAGGGGGCCTATTGGGGGGCCTATTGGGGGGCCTATTGGGGAGCCTATTGGGGGGCCAATTGGGGGGCCTATTGGGGGGCCTATTAGGGGGCTTATTGGGGGGCCTTATTGGGGGGCCTATTGGGGAGCCTATTGGGGGGCCTATTGGGGAGCCTATTGGGGGGCCTATTGGGGGGCCTATTAGGGAGCCCATTGGGGGCCCTATTGGGGGGCCAATTGGGGGGCCTATTGGGGGGCCTATTAGGGGGCCTATTGGGGGGGCCTATTGGGGGGCCTATTGGGGAGCCTATTGGGGGGCCTATTGGGGAGCCTATTGGGGGGCCTATTGGGGAGCCTATTGGGGGGCCTATTGGGGGGCCTATTGGGGGGCCTATTGGGGGGCCTATGGGGCCTATTGGGGGGGCCTATTGGGGGTCTATTGGGGAGCCTATTGGGGGGCCTATTGGGGGGCCTATTGGGGAGCCTATTGGGGGGCCTATTGGGGAGCCTATTCGGGGGCCTATTGGGGGGCCTATTGGGGGGCCTATTGGGGAGCCTATTGGGGGGCCTATTAGGGGGCCTATTGGGGAGCCTATTGGGGAGCCCATTCGGGGGCCTATTGGGGGGCCTATTGGGGGGCCTATTGGGGGGCCTATTGGGGAGCCTATTGGGGGGCCTATTAGGGGGCCTATTGGGGAGCCTATTGGGGAGCCCATTCGGGGGCCTATTGGGGGGCCTATTGGGGGGCCTATTGGGGGGCCTATTGGGGGGCTCGGGCCTTTTGGGGGGGGCTATTGGGGGGCCTATGGGGGGGCCTATTGGGGAGCCCATTGGGGGGCCTATTGGGGGGCCTATTGGGGAGCCTATTGGGGAGCCTATTGGGGGGCCTATTGGGGGGCCTATTGGAGGGCCACTTGGGGACCTATTGGGGGGCCTATTGGGGAGCCTATTGGGGGGCCTATTGGGGGGCCTATTGGGGACCCTATTGGGGGGCCTATTGGGGGGCCTATTGGGGAGCCTATTGGGGGGCCTATTGGGGGGCCTATTGGGGGGCCTATTGGGGGGCCTATTGGGGAGCCTATTGGGGAGCCTATTGGGGGGCCTATTGGGGGGCCTATTGCGGGGCCTATTGCGGGGCCTATTGGGGAGCCTATTGGGGGGCCTATTGGGGGGGCCTATTGGGGGGCCTATTAGGGGGCCTATTGGGGGGCTTATTGGGGGGCCTATTGGGCCTATTGGGGGGCCTATTGGGGGGCCTATTGGGGGGCCTATTAGGGGGCCCATTGGGGAGCCTATTGGGGGGCCTATTGGGCGGCCTATTGGGGGGCCTATTGGGGGGCCTATTGGGGGACCCATTGGGAGGCCTATTGGGGGGCCAATTGGGGGGCCTATCGGGGGGCCTATTGGGGGGCCTATTGGGGGGCCTATTGGGGGGCCTATTGAGGGGGCCTATTGCGGGGCCTATTGGGGGGCCTATTGGGGAGCCCATTGGGGGGCCTATTGGGGGGCCTATTGGGGGGCCTATTGGGGAGCCCATTGGGGGGCCTATTGGGGGGCCAATTGGGGGGCCCATTGGGGGGCCTATTGCGGGGCCTATTGGGCGGCCTATTGGGGGGCCTATTGAAGGAGCCTATTGGGGGGCCTATTGGGGGGCCTATTGGGGGGCCTATTGGGGGGCCTATTGGGGAGCCTATTGGGGGGCCTATTGGGGGGCCAATTGGGGGGCCTATTGGGGGGGCCTATTGGGGAGCCTATTGGGGGGCCTATTCGGGAGCCTATTGGGGGGCCTATTGGGGAGCCTATTGGGGGGCCTATTGGGGGGTCTATTGGGGAGCCTATTGGGGAGCCTATTGGGGGGCCTATTGGGGGGCCTATTGGGGGGCCTATTGGGGAGCCTATTGGGGGGCCTATTGGGGGGGCCTATTGGGGGGCCTATTGGGGGGCCTATTGGGGGGCCTATTGGGGGGCCTATTGGGGAGCCTATTGGGGGGCCTATTGGGGAGCCTATTGGGGGGCCTATTGGGGAGCCTATTGGGGGGCCTATTGGGGGGCCCATGGGGGGGCCCATTGGGGGGCCTATTGGGGAGCCTATTGGGGAGCCTATTGGGGGGCCTATTGGGGGGCCTATTCGGGGGCCTATTGGGGGGCCTATTGGGGGGCTCGGGCCTATTGGGGGGGGCTATTGGGGGGCCTATTGGGGGGGCCTATTGGGGAGCCCATTGGGGGCCCTATTGGGGGGCCAATTGGGGGGCCTATTGGGGGGCCTATTGGGGGGGCGTATTGGGGGGCCTATTGGGGACCCTATCGGGGGGCGTATTGGGGAGCCTATTCGGGGGCCTATTGGGGGGCCTATTGGGGGGCCTATTGGGGACCCTATTGGGGGGCCTATTGGGGGGCCTATTGGGGGGCCTATTGGGGAGCCTATTGGGGGGCCTATTGGGGGGCCTATTGGGGGGCCTATGGGGGAGCCTATTGGGGGGCCTAGGGGGGGGCCTATTGGGGGGCCTATTGGGGGGCCTATTGGGGAGCCTATTGGGGAGCCTATTGGGGGGCCTATTGGGGGGGCCTATTGGGGGGCCTATTAGGGGGCCTATTGGGGGGCTTATTGGGGGGCCTATTGGGGGGCCTATTGGGGGGCCTATTAGGGGGCCCATTGGGGGGCCTATTGGGGGGCCTATTGGGGGGCCTATTAGGGGGCCCATTGGGGGGCCTATTGGGGGGCCTATTGGGGGGCCTATTGGGGGGCCAATTGGGGGGCCTATTGGGGGGCCTATTGGGGGGCCTATTAGGGGGCCTATTGGGGGGGCCTATTGGGGGGCCTATTGGGGAGCCTATTGGGGGGCCTATTGGGGGGCCTATTGGGGGGCCTATTAGGGGGCCCATTGGGGGGCCTATTGGGGGGCCTATGGGGGGGCCTATTGGGGAGCTTATTGGGGGGCCTATTGGGGGGCCTATTGGGGAGCCTATTGGGGAGCCTATTGGGGAGCCTATTGGGGAGCCTATTGGGGAGCCTATTGGGGGGCCTATTGGGGGGCCTATTGGGGGGCCTATTGGGGGGCCTATTAGGGGGCCCATCGGGGGGCCTATTGGGGGGCCTATTGGGGGGCCTATTGGGGGGCCTATTTGGGCGGCCTATTCGGGGGCCTATTCGGGATCCTATTGGGGAGCCTATTGGGGGGCCTATTGGGGGGCCCATTGGGGGGCCTATTGGGGGGCCCATTGGGGGGCCTATTGGGGGGCCTATTGGGGGGCCTATTAGGGGGCCTACTGGGGGGCCTATTAGGGGGCCTATTGGGGAGCCTATTGGGGGGCCTATTGGGGGGCCCATTGGGGGGCCTATTGGGGGGCCTATTGGGGGGCCTATTGGGGGGCCTATTGGGGAGCCTATTGGGGGGCCTATTGGGGGGCCTATTGGGGGGCCTATTGGGGGGCCTATTGGGGGGCCTATTGGGGGGCCCATTGGGGGGCCTATGGGGGAGCCTATTGGGGGGCCTAGGGGGGGGCCTATTGGGGGGCCTATTGGGGGGCCTATTGGGGAGCCTATTGGGGAGCCTATTGGGGGGCCTATTGGGGGGGCCTATTGGGGGGCCTATTAGGGGGCCTATTGGGGGGCTTATTGGGGGGCCTATTGGGGGGCCTATTGGGGGGCCTATTAGGGGGCCCATTGGGGGGCCTATTGGGGGGCCTATTGGGGGGCCTATTAGGGGGCCCATTGGGGGGCCTATTGGGGGGCCTATTGGGGGGCCTATTGGGGGGCCAATTGGGGGGCCTATTGGGGGGCCTATTGGGGGGCCTATTAGGGGGCCTATTGGGGGGGCCTATTGGGGGGCCTATTGGGGAGCCTATTGGGGGGCCTATTGGGGGGCCTATTGGGGGGCCTATTAGGGGGCCCATTGGGGGGCCTATTGGGGGGCCTATGGGGGGGCCTATTGGGGAGCTTATTGGGGGGCCTATTGGGGGGCCTATTGGGGAGCCTATTGGGGAGCCTATTGGGGAGCCTATTGGGGAGCCTATTGGGGAGCCTATTGGGGGGCCTATTGGGGGGCCTATTGGGGGGCCTATTGGGGGGCCTATTAGGGGGCCCATCGGGGGGCCTATTGGGGGGCCTATTGGGGGGCCTATTGGGGGGCCTATTTGGGCGGCCTATTCGGGGGCCTATTCGGGATCCTATTGGGGAGCCTATTGGGGGGCCTATTGGGGGGCCCATTGGGGGGCCTATTGGGGGGCCCATTGGGGGGCCTATTGGGGGGCCTATTGGGGGGCCTATTAGGGGGCCTACTGGGGGGCCTATTAGGGGGCCTATTGGGGAGCCTATTGGGGGGCCTATTGGGGGGCCCATTGGGGGGCCTATTGGGGGGCCTATTGGGGGGCCTATTGGGGGGCCTATTGGGGAGCCTATTGGGGGGCCTATTGGGGGGCCTATTGGGGGGCCTATTGGGGGGCCTATTGGGGGGCCTATTGGGGGGCCCATTGGGGGGCCCATTGGGGGGACTATTGGGGGGCCTATTGGGGGGCCTATTAGGGAGACTATTGGGGGGCCTATTGGGGGGCCTATTGGGGGGCCCATTGGGGGGCCTATTGGGGGGCCTATTGGGGGGCCTATTGGGGGGCCTATTGGGGGGCCTATTGGGGGGCCTATTGGGGAGCCTATTGGGGGGCCCATTGGGGGGCCTATTGGGGGGCCTATTGGGGGGCCTATTGGGGGGCCTATTGGGGGGCCTATTGGGGGGCCTACTGGGGGGCCTATTGGGGGGGCCTATTGGGGGGCCTTAGGGGGGGCCTATTCGGGGGCCTATTGGGGAGCCTATTGGGGAGCCTATTGGGGGGCCTATTAGGGGGCCTATTTGGGGGCCTATTGGGGGGCCCATTGGGGGGCCTATTGGGGGGTCTATTGCGGGGCCTATTGGGGGGCCTATTGGGGGGCCTATTGGGGGGCCCATTGGGGGGCCTATTGGGGGGCCTATTGGGGAGCCTATTGGGGGGCCTATTGCGGGGCCTATTGGGGGGTCTATTGGGTGGCCTATTGGGGGGCCTATTGGGGGGCCTATTGGGGGGCCTATTGGGGAGCCTATTGGGGGGCCTATTGGGGGGCCTATTGGGGGGCCTATTGGGGGGCCTATTGGCGGGCCTATTGGGGAGCCTATTGGGGAGCCTATTTGGTGGGCCTATTGGGGGGCCTATTGGGGGGCCTATTCGGGAGCCTATTGGGGGGCCTATTGGGGAGCCTATTGGGGGGCCTATTGGGGGGTCTATTGGGGAGCCTATTGGGGAGCCTATTGGGGGGCCTATTGGGGGGCCTATTGGGGGGCCTATTGGGGAGCCTATTGGGGGGCCTATTGGCGGGGCCTATTGGGGGGCCTATTGGGGGGCCTATTGGGGGGCCTATTGGGGGGCCTATTGGGGAGCCTATTGGGGGGCCTATTGGGGAGCCTATTGGGGGGCCTATTGGGGAGCCTATTGGGGGGCCTATTGGGGGGCCTATTGGGGGGCCCATGGGGGGGCCCATTGGGGGGCCTATTGGGGAGCCTATTGGGGAGCCTATTGGGGGGCCTATTGGGGGGCCTATTCGGGGGCCTATTGGGGGGCCTATTGGGGGGCTCGGGCCTATTGGGGGGGGCTATTGGGGGGCCTATTGGGGGGGCCTATTGGGGAGCCCATTGGGGGCCCTATTGGGGGGCCAATTGGGGGGCCTATTGGGGGGCCTATTGGGGGGGCGTATTGGGGGGCCTATTGGGGACCCTATCGGGGGGCGTATTGGGGAGCCTATTCGGGGGCCTATTGGGGGGCCTATTGGGGGGCCTATTGGGGACCCTATTGGGGGGCCTATTGGGGGGCCTATTGGGGGGCCTATTGGGGAGCCTATTGGGGGGCCTATTGGGGGGCCTATTGGGGGGCCTACGGGGGAGCCTATTGGGGGGCCTAGGGGGGGGCCTATTGGGGGGCCTATTGGGGGGCCTATTGGGGAGCCTATTGGGGAGCCTATTGGGGGGCCTATTGGGGGGGCCTATTGGGGGGCCTATTAGGGGGCCTATTGGGGGGCTTATTGGGGGGCCTATTGGGGGGCCTATTGGGGGGCCTATTAGGGGGCCCATTGGGGGGCCTATTGGGGGGCCTATTGGGGGGCCTATTAGGGGGCCCATTGGGGGGCCTATTGGGGGGCCTATTGGGGGGCCTATTGGGGGGCCAATTGGGGGGCCAATTGGGGGGCCTATTGGGGGGCCTATTAGGGGGCCTATTGGGGGGGCCTATTGGGGGGCCTATTGGGGAGCCTATTGGGGGGCCTATTGGGGGGCCTATTGGGGGGCCTATTAGGGGGCCCATTGGGGGGCCTATTGGGGGGCCTATGGGGGGGCCTATTGGGGAGCTTATTGGGGGGCCTATTGGGGGGCCTATTGGGGAGCCTATTGGGGAGCCTATTGGGGAGCCTATTGGGGAGCCTATTGGGGAGCCTATTGGGGGGCCTATTGGGGGGCCTATTGGGGGGCCTATTGGGGGGCCTATTAGGGGGCCCATCGGGGGGCCTATTGGGGGGCCTATTGGGGGGCCTATTGGGGGGCCTATTTGGGGGGCCTATTCGGGGGCCTATTCGGGATCCTATTGGGGAGCCTATTGGGGGGCCTATTGGGGGGCCCATTGGGGGGCCTATTGGGGGGCCCATTGGGGGGCCTATTGGGGGGCCTATTGGGGGGCCTATTAGGGGGCCTACTGGGGGGCCTATTAGGGGGCCTATTGGGGAGCCTATTGGGGGGCCTATTGGGGGGCCCATTGGGGGGCCTATTGGGGGGCCTATTGGGGGGCCTATTGGGGGGCCTATTGGGGAGCCTATTGGGGGGCCTATTGGGGGGCCTATTGGGGGGCCTATTGGGGGGCCTATTGGGGGGCCTATTGGGGGGCCCATTGGGGGGCCCATTGGGGGGACTATTGGGGGGCCTATTGGGGGGCCTATTAGGGAGACTATTGGGGGGCCTATTGGGGGGCCCATTGGGGGGCCCATTGGGGGGCCTATTGGGGGGCCTATTGGGGGGCCTATTGGGGGGCCTATTGGGGGGCCTATTGGGGGGCCTATTGGGGAGCCTATTGGGGGGCCCATTGGGGGGCCTATTGGGGGGCCTATTGGGGGGCCTATTGGGGGGCCTATTGGGGGGCCTATTGGGGGGCCTACTGGGGGGCCTATTGGGGGGGCCTATTGGGGGGCCTTAGGGGGGGCCTATTCGGGGGCCTATTGGGGAGCCTATTGGGGAGCCTATTGGGGGGCCTATTAGGGGGCCTATTTGGGGGCCTATTGGGGGGCCCATTGGGGGGCCTATTGGGGGGTCTATTGCGGGGCCTATTGGGGGGCCTATTGGGGGGCCTATTGGGGGGCCCATTGGGGGGCCTATTGGGGGGCCTATTGGGGAGCCTATTGGGGGGCCTATTGCGGGGCCTATTGGGGGGTCTATTGGGTGGCCTATTGGGGGGCCTATTGGGGGGCCTATTGGGGGGCCTATTGGGGAGCCTATTGGGGGGCCTATTGGGGGGCCTATTGGGGGGCCTATTGGGGGGCCTATTGGCGGGCCTATTGGGGAGCCTATTGGGGAGCCTATTTGGTGGGCCTATTGGGGGGCCTAATGGGGGCCCAATTGGGGGGCCTATTGGGGGGCCTATTGGGGGGCCTATTGCGGGGCCTATTGGGGGGCCTATTGCTGCACTCCTCGTGTCGTCCTGCACGCGGGGCCCGAATCTGCGTCACCTGCCATGTCCTCCTATCTTTCTATTGATCATTTCCATGCAGGGTGTTTGACCTCATGCCACGCGCAGGCTCCTTGGATCCCCTGCTCCTCTTAGGGTGCTCTTCGACAAATTACCAGGGGGGGGTAAATTGGGAACAGGCGAATTTTGGATTGGCAAAAGTTGGCACAATAAAACTGTGCCAAATTTTGCCACGGTATTTGAAGGTCGGACACCATCTTTGTGGGTGTCATTTGTAGCTCTCTTGGCATGCACAGTTCCAGTCTGCCCAACAGTCTCTGGGAAGTAAGAGCGACCATCCAGAATCCTTCAAGAGCAACAATAACAGCAACCAACCAACGGCTTTACCCCGGGGGAAGCGGATATGCACAGTGCAAAAACAAAAACAACCAAACGCCCGTAGCAAATGACAACTACCATGCGACACCCGGGCAATTTGTCCCAAATCTTCTCCGCACCAAATGTTGCCGTTCCAGATGTCGCACGTCCTAATCTCCCCCTCCCAGGGATTGCGCACCTGCCACCCGATGTCCCCACCTGTAAAGTTGTCGCACCCTGTATCGGAGGGAGTTGCACGGTAGTTAATGACCCATATGCACAGCACATGGTACCCTTGGGGGGGGGGGGGCTTGGGCGACGCCCGAACAGCTTAGTGCAGTGGGTCGCAGGGCTGTCCTTAAGAAGTCTTTTGCTTTCTGTCAAGGACAGCCCTTAAGGACACTCCCTAGGGACCACCAACCTTCAACCCCCAACGGCCACAAACTGTTGATCGCCAACCGCCGCCAACCACCAACCGCCGCCAACCACCAACCGCCGCCAACCGCCAACAATTGTTCAATAACACTTCTGTGGTGTTGTGTCTTGTCCATGTCTTGACCATGAAGCAGAAAGCGTCCCCGTGACGGTTCGTTTCAGTTGGCGCCATGAACCCTTTGTCCCCCCCTGAAGTACAGCCCTGGTGGACCGGGCCCGCCAACATTCCCCCTCCGTTTCCCTTGGGGGAGTATTAGTGCGCCAGGCGCGCGCCGGGCACGCGCCGGGCATCTTTTTTTTTTTTACCATTCTTCACCCGTGCCTGTTTTTGCCCCACCTCACCAAACAATCTGGAGTACCTTCTCGCCGTGTCTAAGAATCTGGACCATCCTTTCCACCCAGTTTATGACGCCGGCAAGGGTGGTGGTTGGAAGTGGTGGGAGTGACATTTTGTGTGGTTGAATTCTCAAATTTCGGCGTGTGCAACGTGCTTTGCACACAAGGTTTGCGGTCTAGTGCGGTCTTCTTGGGGGCTTTCCCCAGGTGGGGATAAACTTGGGGCTAGAGATAGGATACTTAATACAAAGGTAGCGCGCCGGGCAAACATCCCCCCCTTGTTTCCTGACGGCCGACCCCCGCTGCGCCCTCGTCCATGCCCCAATCCGGAGTTGCCTCCGAGTCCACACCCCCGCGGTCGCGCAGGTCTTGGGCGCAGTACCCCTGCATCCACCGCGTCATCCGCTTCACCCCCGCGTCCGTGCACCAAATCCGCGAGGCGGCCTCGATCTGCTGCTGCCCTTTCGAGGTGATGCTGCTGTCGGTCCTGGTCACCGCGATGGCCCGGGCCCATGCGTGGGACCACGTGCCCTTGACCCTGACCACCGCCATGCGCGACGGCCAAGAGGACCTGCAGCTGGTGGCCCCCCTGTCCGACATACGCTCCGTGGATGTCGTGGTATGGCCCCGCCCTTGCACGGCTCTGGTGGACTCCCGCGCCTCTGGGGCAGTAGGGCTTGCTACTGAAGGGGGGGGGGGTGTCAATAGAGCCCCCCAAAACTGGGGTCGGGGGGCGGTCTGGGAAAAGGGCTCAATTGACAGGACCATTAATCAGTTATTATGAACTCTGGCGCTGAAGGCACCGAAAATTTTTTTGAGCATTAGTAATGGTCAAATTTTTTTCACCAAATGCACGGCAAATAATAACTTTTCTGAACCCCCTTGATGCGCTGATTCCAAAAATCCATTTCCATTTTTTTGCCGTTTTTTGGGTCTGGGTCAGCTCTGGAGCCCGGGGGTCAGTCTTGGTAGGATTTGGGGGTCCCGTCAATTGAGCCCCTTTTTTGGGGGGGGGGGGGTCTCGCCAGGGGGCTGTATCGACCCCCCCCTCCAATTGAAAGCCCGCCTGCCCCTGGCCTGCGAGGAGGGGGTAGTGGGGGTCCCGTGTATGTGGGTCCGGTCCCTTCAACCCCCTCACCCCCGCTCCCCTTCGGTCAGAGTGGGGGCTGTTGTCGTCGGAAAAAGTAAACAGGGGCTGGTCTTGGGTCCCTCCCTCCGGGTGGCACTTTTTGCGCCGGATCGCATTGAAAAATGTACATAAATAGCGATCATGCACGATACGCCCCCGCCCTCCAAACACAGCCCCAAGGCACACACCACGGGGCAACATGGCGATGACGGGCTCGTTGAACTAATGCCGTGGAGCTGGCCCGGCGGAAGCCACGGAGCCACCACCCCACTGCCAGGGTCCTGGGGCAGCGAGTCAGGTTCTGGCCTAAAAGTGCATACCGCACTGGTCGAGGGGCAATACAGGGACGCACCCCTGGCCTGCGCCGTGGGCGTCACCGATGGGGAGCGACCCGACCCGAGGACGCGAGTGTGGCCATACAGGCCCAACCGGGAGACCTGGTCAAAATGGTGAACCCCCCCCCCCCCCCACCCACCCACTCACGCACACACTCCTGAGCTTTGGGCTGGTTGAGGGTCCGTGGCCCCCCGCATTCTTGGGCTGGGGAATTAACGAATACACATGTTTCAAAAGCATTTGAGATGCCTCTGGTGTGGTAATCGGCCCAGCTACCAGCCCTGTTTTACAGGGTGTTGCAGTGACCCCTCCCCTCTTTTGGGCTGAGACTTCGGAAAGAAAAAAAGGCATGACAAGTTTTGGGGGGGGCGGGTTAGGTGGGCTATCAAGCCCCACATGGGGCCGGGATCGGCGAGAAATGAGGTGTGACATCAATGCTCAAAAAATCCTAACAGGCGCCCCAAGATGACCAAAATCAGGGTCAAAGGGTCAAAGGGTCAAGCATCACAAAATGTCCTCATTCCTTCCCCGATACCAAATGTCTCACCCCAATAATGCAGGACAATGACATCGTGGTACCAACGGTTATGTTCTTGGTTGATAAACCGATCGGAAGGCTTAGTGTGACGCAGGAAGGTGCCACTGTTAATACTCTCAGACATTTAGGATCCTGTCTGCAGGGCATGTCGGGCTTGCGGGGGACGGGGGGGTCAATAGAGCCCCAAAAATCTGGGGGGCGGGGGGGGTTGGGAAAAGGGCTGAATTGAAAGGTACCATGAATCAGTTATCATGAACTCTGGCGCCAAAGGCGCCGCAAATTTTTCTGAGCATTAATTTTTTTTTTCACCGAATACATGGCAAATGATGACTTTTCTAAATAAATCCCATTTTCATTTTTTGCGATTTTTGAGTCCGGGTCACCTCCAAGGCCCGGGGCTCAGTCTCGGTAGGATTTTGGGGATCCTGTCAATTGAGCCTTTTTTGGGGGAAGCGGTGGGTCTAGCCAGGGGGCTCTATTGACCCCCCCCCCCCTTCCAATTGCAAGCCCGGTTGCCCCAGTAATGTCCCCTATTTTGTAGCCCAGGCGACCCGTTGGTGGTGCAGGGGGGGGCGCACATATCACCACACCATCGTCTCTGAGCGGCGTGTTGTGCGTGTCGGTGTTGCCCGAGTCTCTTTCCTGGCTGGCCCGTGCTTCGCACACTCGCCCCCCCCCCTCCCCCACCCACACCATCTTCCGGGGCCGACAGTCAATGCTCAGGACAACTCAAATTTACAGTGGACACATTCGCGGGTTTGTTTCGGGACACAAGCCTTTCGGTCCCCAACACCCCTCCCTCCCTCCCTCCCTCCCTCCCTCCCTCTTTCCACCCCCACTCACTCTCTCCCTCTCATTCCCCCGCTCCCTCTCTCACTCTCTGTCTCTCTCTCGGGGGTTCACCAGTTTCCCTCATGCGACGACCGCGTCCAGTGGCGGTGTTTGGTGGTGCGACACCGGTGGTGCGACAGCCGGGGTGCCCCCTCAGTTTTGTAGTGGTCCACAGTCCACAGCGGTACACAGCGGTATGCAGCGGTACACAGCGGTACACAGCCGTACACAGCCGTACACAGCGGTACACAGCGGTACACAGCGGTACACAGCGGTACACAGCGGTACACAGCGGTACGCAGCGGTACGCAGCGGTACACAGCGGTACACAGCGGTACACAGCGGTACACAGCGGCGCACAGCGGTACACAGCGGTACACAGTGGTACACAGCGGTACACAGCGGTGCACAGCGGTGCACAGCGGTGCACAGAGGTACACAGCGGTACACAGCGGTACACAGCGGTACACAGCGGTACACAGCGGTACACAGCGGTACACAGCGGTACACAGCGGTACACAGCGGTACACAGCGGTACACAGCGGTACACAGCGGTACACAGCGGTACACAGCGGTACACAGCGGTACACAGCGGTACACAGCGGTACACAGCGGTACGCAGCGGTACGCAGCGGTCCACAGCGGTCCACAGCGGTACACAGCGGTGCACAGCGGTACACAGCGGTACACAGCGGTACACAGCGGTACACAGCGGTACACAGCGGTGCACAGCGGTGCACAGCGGTACACAGCGGTACACAGCGGTACACAGCGGTACACAGCGGTGCACAGCGGTGCACAGCGGTACACAGCAGTACACAGTGGTACACAGCGGTGCACAGCGGTACACAGCGGTGCACAGCGGTACACAGCGGTACACAGCGGTACACAGCGGTACACAGCGGTACACATCGGTACACAGCGGTGCACAGCGGTACACAGCGGTACACAGCGGTACACAGCGGTACACAGCGGCGCACAGCGGTACACAGCGGTACACAGCGGTACACAGCGGTACACAGCGGCGCACAGCGGTACACAGCGGTACACAGCGGTACACAGCGGCACACAGCGGTACACAGCGGTACACAGCGGTACACAGCGGTACACAGCGGTACACAGCGGTACACAGCGGTACACAGCGGTACGCAGCGGTACGCAGCGGTCCACAGCGGTCCACAGCGGTACACAGCGGTGCACAGCGGTACACAGCAGTACACAGCGGTACACAGCGGTACACAGCGGTACACAGCGGTGCACAGCGGTGCACAGCGGTACACAGCGGTACACAGCGGTACACAGCGGTACACAGCGGTACACAGCGGTGCACAGCGGTGCACAGCCCTACACAGCAGTACACAGTGGTACACAGCGGTGCACAGCGGTACACAGCGGTGCACAGCGGTACACAGCGGTACACAGCGGTACACAGCGGTACACAGCGGTACACATCGGTACACAGCGGTGCACAGCGGTACACAGCGGTACACAGCGGTACACAGCGGTACACAGCGGCGCACAGCGGTACACAGCGGTACACAGCGGTACACAGCGGTACACAGCGGCGCACAGCGGTACACAGTGGTACACAGCGGTACACAGCGGTACACAGCGGTACACAGCGGCGCACAGCGGCGCACAGCGGTACACAGCGGTACACAGCGGTACACAGCGGTACACAGCGGTACACAGCGGTGCACAGCGGTACACAGCGGTACACAGCGGTACGCAGCGGTACACAGCGGTACACATCGGTACACAGCGGTACGCAGCGGTACGCAGCGGTACGCAGCGGTACACAGCGGTACACAGCGGTACACATCGGTACACATCGGTACACAGCGGTGCACAGCGGTACACAGCGGTACACAGCGGTACACAGCGGTACACAGCGCCACACAGCGGTGCACAGCGGCGCACAGCGGTACACAGCGGTACACAGCGGTACACAGCGGTACACAGCGGTACACAGCGGTACACAGCGGTACACAGCGGTACACAGCGGTGCACAGCGGTACACAGCGGTACACAGCGGTACACAGCGGTACACAGCGGTACACAGCGGTGCACAGCGGTACACAGCGGTACACAGTGGTACACAGCGGTGCACAGCGGTACACAGCGGTGCACAGCGGTGCACAGCGGTACACAGCGGTACACAGCGGTACACAGCGGTACACAGCGGTGCACAGCGGTGCACAGCGGTACACAGCGGTACACAGCGGTACACAGCGGTACACAGCGGTACACAGCGGTACACAGCGGTACACAGCGGTGCACAGCGGTGCACAGCGGTACACAGCGGTACACAGCCGTACACAGCGGTACACAGCGGTACACAGCGGTACACAGCGGTACAGAGCGGCGCACAGCGGTACATAGCGGTACACAGCGGTACACAGCGGTACACAGCGGTACACAGCGGTACACAGCGGTGCACAGCGGTGCACAGCGGTACACAGCGGTACACAGCGGTACACAGCGGTACACAGCGGTGCACAGCGGTGCACAGCGGTACACAGCGGTACACAGCGGTACACAGCGGTACACAGCGGTACACAGCGGTACACAGCGGTACACAGCGGTACACAGCGGTACACAGCGGTACACATCGGTACACAGCGGTGCACAGCGGTACACAGCGGTACACAGCGGTACACAGCGGTACACAGCGGCGCACAGCGGTACACAGCGGTACACAGCGGTACACAGCGGTACACAGCGGCGCACAGCGGTACACAGTGGTACACAGCGGTACACAGCGGTACACAGCGGTACACAGCGGCGCACAGCGGCGCACAGCGGTACACAGCGGTACACAGCGGTACACAGCGGTACACAGCGGTACACAGCGGTGCACAGCGGTACACAGCGGTACACAGCGGTACGCAGCGGTACACAGCGGTACACATCGGTACACAGCGGTACGCAGCGGTACGCAGCGGTACGCAGCGGTACACAGCGGTACACAGCGGTACACATCGGTACACATCGGTACACAGCGGTGCACAGCGGTACACAGCGGTACACAGCGGTACACAGCGGTACACAGCGCCACACAGCGGTGCACAGCGGCGCACAGCGGTACACAGCGGTACACAGCGGTACACAGCGGTACACAGCGGTACACAGCGGTACACAGCGGTACACAGCGGTACACAGCGGTGCACAGCGGTACACAGCGGTACACAGCGGTACACAGCGGTACACAGCGGTACACAGCGGTGCACAGCGGTACACAGCGGTACACAGTGGTACACAGCGGTGCACAGCGGTACACAGCGGTGCACAGCGGTGCACAGCGGTACACAGCGGTACACAGCGGTACACAGCGGTACACAGCGGTGCACAGCGGTGCACAGCGGTACACAGCGGTACACAGCGGTACACAGCGGTACACAGCGGTACACAGCGGTACACAGCGGTACACAGCGGTGCACAGCGGTGCACAGCGGTACACAGCGGTACACAGCCGTACACAGCGGTACACAGCGGTACACAGCGGTACACAGCGGTACAGAGCGGCGCACAGCGGTACATAGCGGTACACAGCGGTACACAGCGGCACACAGCGGTACACAGCGGTACACAGCGGTGCACAGCGGTACACAGCGGCGCACAGCGGTACACAGCGGTACACAGCGGTGCACAGCGGTACACAGCGGTACACAGCGGTACACAGCGGTACACAGCGGTACACAGCGGTACACAGCGGTACACAGCGGTACACATCGGTACACAGCGGTACGCAGCGGTACGCAGCGGTACGCAGCGGTACGCAGCCGTACACAGCGGTACACAGCGGTACACAGCGGTACACAGCGGTGCACAGCGGTACACAGCGGTACACAGCGGTACACAGCGGTACACAGCGGTACACAGCGGTACACAGCGGTACACAGTGGTACACAGCGGCGCACAGCGGTACACAGCGGTACACAGCGGTACACAGCGGTACACAGCGGTACACAGCGGTACACAGCGGTACACAGCGGTACACAGCGGTACACATCGGTACACAGCGGTACACAGCGGTACGCAGCGGTACGCAGCGGTACACAGCGGTACACAGCGGTACACAGCGGTACACAGCGGTACACAGCGGTCCACAGCGGTACACAGTGGTACACAGCGGTACACAGCGGTACACAGCGCCACACAGCGGTGCACAGCGGCGCACAGCGGTACACAGCGGTACACAGCGGTACACAGCGGTACACAGCGGTACACAGCGGTACACAGCGGTGCACAGCGGTACACAGCGGTGCACAGCGGTACACAGCGGTACACAGCGGTACACAGCGGTACACAGCGGTACACAGCGGTACACAGCGGTACACAGCGGTACACAGCCGTACACAGCGGTACACAGCGGTACACAGCGGTACACAGCGGTGCACAGCGGTGCACAGCGGTACACAGCGGTACACAGCGGTGCACAGCGGTACACAGCGGTGCACAGCGGTACACAGCGGTACACAGCGGTACACAGCGGTCCACAGCGGTACACAGCGGTACACAGCGGCCAACAGCGGTACACAGCGGTACACAGCGGTACAGAGCGGCGCACAGCGGTACACAGCGGTACACAGCGGTGCACAGCGGTACACAGCGGCACACAGCGGCGCACAGCGGTACACAGCGGTACACAGCGGCCAACAGCGGTACACAGCGGTACACAGCGGTACAGAGCGGCGCACAGCGGTCCACAGCGGTACACAGCGGTGCACAGCGGTACACAGCGGTACACAGCGGTACACAGCGGTACACAGCGGTACACAGCGGTACACAGCGGTACACAGCGGTACACAGCGGCCAACAGCGGTACACAGCGGCGCACAGCGGTACACAGCGGTACACAGCGGTACACAGCGGTACACAGCGGCGCACAGCGGTACACAGCGGTACACAGCGGTGCACAGCGGTACACAGCGGCACACAGCGGTACACAGCGGTACACAGCGGTACACAGCGGTACACAGCGGCGCACAGCGGTACACAGCGGTACACAGCGGTACACAGCGGTGCACAGCGGTACACAGCGGTACACAGCGGTGCACAGCGGTACACAGCGGTACACAGCGGTACACAGCGGTACACAGCGGTACACAGCGGCACACAGCGGTACACAGCGGCGCACAGCGGTACACAGCGGTACACAGCGGTACACAGCGGTACACAGCGGCGCACAGCGGTACACAGCGGTACACAGCGGCACACAGCGGTACACAGCGGCACACAGCGGTACACAGCGGTGCACAGCGGTACACAGCGGTGCACAGCGGTACACAGCGGTACACAGCGGTACACAGCGGTACACAGCGGCGCACAGCGGTACACAGCGGTACACAGCGGTACACAGCGGTGCACAGCGGTACACAGCGGTACACAGCGGTGCACAGCGGTACACAGCGGTACACAGCGGTACACAGCGGTACACAGCGGTCCACAGCGGCGCACAGCGGTACACAGCGGCGCACAGCGGTACACAGCGGTACACAGCGGTACACAAAGGTACACAGCGGCGCACAGCGGTACACAGCGGTACACAGCGGTGCACAGCGGTACACAGCGGCACACAGCGGTACACAGCGGTACACAGCGGTGCACAGCGGTACACAGCGGTGCACAGCGGTACACAGCGGCACACAGCGGTGCACAGCGGTACACAGCGGTACACAGCGGTGCACAGCGGTACACAGCGGTACACAGCGGTACACAGCGGTACACAGCGGTACACAGCGGTACACAGCGGCGCACAGCGGTACACAGCGGTACACAGCGGTACACAGCGGTGCACAGCGGTACACAGCGGTACACAGCGGTACACAGCGGTACACAGCGGTGCACAGCGGGGCACAGCGGTACACAGCGGTACACAGCGGTACACAGCGGCGCACAGCGGTACACAGCGGTAAACAGCGGTGCACAGCGGTGCACAGCGGTGCACAGCGGTGCACAGCGGTACACAGCGGTACACAGCGGTACGCAGCGGTACACAGCGGTACACAGCGGTACACAGCGGTACACAGCGGTGCACAGCGGTACACAGTGGTACACAGCGGTACACAGCGGTACACAGCGGTGCACAGCGGTACACAGCGGTACACAGCGGTACACAGCGGTACACAGCGGTGCACAGCGGTACACAGTGGTACACAGCGGTACACAGCGGTAAACAGCGGTACACAGCGGTACACAGCGGTACACAACCGTCGCAACACAAAAGCCTCGCGGTGCGCAGCGATAAGTGTACCCCGTCGCCCCGCGCACCGCCCCGTGCACAGTGCCACCGCGGGGGTTTTGCCCCCAAACATCCGCGACGCCAAAGGCGCCAGAGTGTTTCTCCGGTCACAATGGAGTTGTGGTGGAAAGGTCCGGCGGGCGGCGTCATGCATTGGTCCGGGGGGGCGTCATTCCTCTCGGGGGACGGGAGACTGTCGCGCGCTCCAGGGCGGGCGTCCGTGGGGGGGGGGTGGGCGGCACCGTAATGTGGGAAGGGGTGCATTGAAGGGAAGGGACCTCAGATGCTGCCCCAGCAGCGGTTAGGCAGGCGGTTGGAGGAGGTTGTGAAAGCGGTTGGGGGGGGTTACCGTCGGTTTCAAATGCCATTGAGGCTGGCACTTGGCGTCAGGGGGACAGTGGCTGGGCTTAGGGTGAGCGCCTGGGAGGGGATGGGGTAACCCCCCCCCCCCCTTCCAATGCATCCCTGTATCTGAGCTCACGTCCGGTCGGGCACGTGAGGTGGTGGGTTGCGGTGCGTTGGGTTGCGGTGCCTCCGCTGCTCAGGTGCGGGGTCAGTGCAGCACCCTCCTGGGGGTGGTCTGGCAGCTCATGCACGCCATCAAGGCCCGGCAGTGGCGCGTGCCCGAGCCCCTGTCCACGGACAAGCGCATCCACATCAACATCGTCCCGCAGGCGACGCAGGCCCCCGACCAGGCGTTCAATCTGGTCCACTACGAAGTGCACCAGCGCCTGCAGGTCTGCGACGGGGGAGGGGGGGGGGGGGTGGTTAGCACGCTCTGCGGCTGAAAAGGAGGATCGAAAGGAGCAATAGGCCCCCCAATAGGCCCTCCAATAGGCCCCCCAATAGCCCCCCCGATAGGCCCCCCAATAGGTCTTCCAATAGGCCGCCCAATAAGCCCCCCAATAGGCCCCCCAATAGGCCCCCCTAATAGGCCCCCCGATAGGTCCACCCTAATAGGCCCCACAATAGGCCCCCCAATAGGCCCCCCATTAGGCCCCCCAATAGGCCCCCCAATGGGCCCCCCAATAGGCCCCCCAATAGGCCCCCCACTAGGCCCCCTGATAGGCCCCCCAATAGGCCCCCTATTAGGCCCCCCAATACCAATAGGCCCCCCAATAGGCCCCCCAATAGGCCCCCCTATAGGCCCCGCAATAGGCCCCCCATTAGGCTCCCCAATAGGCCCCCCATTAGGCCCCCCCAATAGGCCCCCCAATACCAATAAGCCCCCCAATAGGCCCCCCAATAGGCCCCCCAATAGGCCCCCCAATAGGCCCCACAACAGGCCCCTCAATAGGCCCCCCCAATAGGCCCCCCCATAGGCCCCCCGATGGGCCCACCCTAATAGGCCCCACAATAGGCCCCCCAATAGGCCCCCCCAATAGGCCCCCCAATGGGCCCCCCAATAGGCCCCCCTAGGCCCCCTAATAGGCCCCCCAATAGGCCCCCCAATAGGCCCCCCAATACCAATAGGCCCCGCAACTGGCCCCCCAATAGGCCCCCCAATAGGCCCCGCAAATGGCCCCCCAATAGGCCCCCCTAATAGGCCCCTCGATAGGCCCACCCTAGTAGGCCCCACAACAGGCCCCCCAATAGGCCACCCAATAGGCCCCCCTAATAGGCCCCCCGATAGGTCCACCCTAATAGGCCCCACAATAGGCCCCCCAATAGGCCCCCCATTAGGCCCCCCAATAGGCCCCCCAATGGGCCCCCCAATAGGCCCCCCAATAGGCCCCCCTAGGCCCCCTAATAGGCCCCCCAATAGGCCCCCTATTAGGCCCCCCAATACCAATAGGCCCCCCAATAGGCCCCCCAATAGGCCCCCCTATAGGCCCCGCAATAGGCCCCCCATTGGGCCCCCCAATAGGCCCCCCCATTAGGCCCCCCAATAGGCCCCCCAATACCAATAAGCCCCCCAATAGGCCCCCCAATAGGCCCCCCCAATAGGCCCCCCCATAGGCCCCCCGATAGGCCCACCCTAATAGGCCCCACAAATAGGCCCCCCAATAGGCCCCCCCAATAGGCCCCCCAATAGGCCCCCCAATGGGCCCCCCAATAGGCCCCCCTAGGCCCCCTAATAGGCCCCCCAATAGGCCCCCCAATAGGCCCCCCAATACCAATAGGCCCCGCAACGGGCCCCCCAATAGGCCCCCCAATAGGCCCCGCAAATGGCCCCCCAATGGGCCCCCCTAATAGGCCCCTCGATAGGCCCACCCTAGTAGGCCCCACAACAGGCCCCCCAATAGGCCCCCCAAATAGGCCCCCCCATAGGCCCCCCAATAGGCCGCCCTAATAGGCCCCCCGATAGGCCCACCCCAATAGGCCCCCCAGTAGGCCCCCTAATGGGCCCCCCAATGGGCCCCCCAGTAGGCCCCCCAATGGGCCCCCAATAGGCCCCCCAACAGGCCCCCCCAATAGGCCCCCCAATAGGCCCCCCAATAGGCCCCCCAATAGACCCCCCCTAAGGCCCCCCAATAGGCCCCCCCTAACAGGCCCCCAATAGGCTCCCCAATAGGCCCCCCAATAGGCCCCTCACTAGGCCCCCCAATAGGCCCCCCAATAGGCCCCCCCTAAGGCCCCCCAATAGGCCCCCCAATAGGCCCCCCAATAGGCCCCCCAATAGGCCCCCCAATCGGCCCCCCAATCGGCCCCCCAATGGGCCCCCCATTAGGCCCCCCAATAGGCCCCCCAAAAGGCCCCCCAATAGGCCCCCCAATGGGCCCCCCAATAGGCCCCCCAATAGGCTCCCTATAGGCCCCCCAATAGGCCCCCTAATAGGCCCCCCAATAGGCCCCCCAATGGGCCCCCCAATAGGCCCCCCAATTAGGCCCTCCAATAGGCCCCCCAATAGGCCCCCCAATGGGCCCCCCAATTGGCCCCCCAATTAGGCTCCCCAATAGGCCCCCCAATTAGGCCCCCCAATGGGCCCCCCAATAGGCCCCCCAATTAGGCTCCCCAATACGCCCCCCAATATGCCCAATACGCCCCCCAATATGCCCCCCTATCGGCCTCCCAATAGGCCCCCCAGTTAGGCTCCCCAATAGGCCCCCCAATAGGCCCCCCATTAGGCCCCCCAATAGGCCCCGTAATAGGCCCCCCAATAGGCCCCCTAATAGGTCCCCCAATAGGCCCCCCAATGGGCCCCCCAATTGGCCCCCCAATGGGCCCCCCAATACCAATAGGGCCCCTAATAGGCCCCCCAATAGACCCCCCAATAGGCCCCACAATAGGCCCCCCAATAGGCCCCCCAATAGGCCCCCCAATGGCCCCCCCAATATCAATAGGGCCCCTAATAGGCCCCCCAATGGACCCCCCAATAGGCTCCCCAATTAGGCCCCTCACTAGGCCCCCCATTAGGCCCCCCAATAGGCCCCCCAATAGGCCCCCCAATAGGCCCCTCAATAGGCCCCCCAATAGGCCCCCCAATAGGCCCCCCAATAGGCCCCCCAATAGGCCCCCCAATGGGCCCCCCAATAGGCCCCCCAATAGGCTCCCTAT
The DNA here is from genome assembly GCA_964036045.1 of Eutreptiella sp. 'Long Island Sound 2002'. Lineage (NCBI taxonomy): Eukaryota > Euglenozoa > Euglenophyceae > Eutreptiales > Eutreptiaceae > Eutreptiella > Eutreptiella sp. 'Long Island Sound 2002'. The sequence goes on along the minus strand of OZ038392.1, from coordinate 26,806,378 downwards.
AGGCCCCCCAATAGGCCCCCTAATAGGCCCCCCAATAGGCCCCCCAATGGGCCCCCCAAATAGGCCCCCCAATTAGGCCCCCCAATGGGCCCCCCAAATAGGCCCCCCAATTAGGCCCCCAATCGCCCCAATAGGCCCCCTAATAGGCCCCCCAATAGGCCCCCCAATGGGCCCCAACGCCCAATAGGCCCCCCAATTAGGCCCCCCAATAGGCCCCCCAATAGGCCCCCCAATGGGCCCCCAATAGGCCCCCCAATTAGGTCCCCCAATAGGCCCCCCAATAGGCCCCCCAATAGGCCCCCCAATTAGGCCCCCCAATAGGCCCCCTAATAGGCCCCCCAATGGGCCCCCCCAATAGGCCCCCCAATTAGGCCCCCCAATAGGCCCCCTAATAGGCCCCCCAATAGGCCCCCCAACGGGCCCCCCAATTAGGCTCCCCAATAGGCCCCCCAATATGCCCCCTAATAGGCCTCCCAATAGGCCCCCCAATTAGGCTCCCCAATAGGCCCCCCAATAGGCCCCCCATTAGGCCCCCCAATAGGCCCCGTAATAGGCCCCCCAATAGGCCCCCTAATAGGCCCCCCAATAGGCCCCCCCAATGGGCCCCCCAATAGGCCCCCCAATGGGCCCCCCCAATACCAATAGGGCCCCTAATAGGCCCCCCAATAGACCCCCCAATAGGCCCCACAATAGGCCCCCCAATAGGCCCCCCAATAGGCCCCCCAATGGGCCCCCAATACCAATGGGCCCCCCAATAGGCCCCCCAATAGGCCCCTCACTAGGCCCCCCATTAGGCCCCCCAATAGGCCCCCCAATAGGCCCCCCAATCGGCCCCCCAATCGGCCCCCCAATGGCCCCCCCAATATCAATAGGGCCCCTAATAGGCCCCCCAATGGGCCCCCCATTAGGCCCCCCAATAGGCCCCCCAAAAGGCCCCCCAATAGGCCCCCCAATGGGCCCCCCAATAGGCCCCCCAATAGGCTCCCTATAGGCCCCCCCAATAGGCCCCCTAATAGGCCCCCCAATAGGCCCCCCAATGGGCCCCCCAATAGGCCCCCCAATTAGGCCCCCCAATAGGCCCCCCAATAGGCCCCCCAATGGGCCCCCCAATTAGGCTCCCCAATAGGCCCCCCAATTAGGCCCCCCAATGGGCCCCCCAATAGGCCCCCCAATTAGGCTCCCCAATACGCCCCCCAATATGCCCCCCTATCGGCCTCCCAATAGGCCCCCCAATAGGCCCCCCAATAGGCCCCCCAATAGGCCCCCCAATTAGGCCCCCCAATAGGCCCCCTAATAGGCCCCCCAATAGACCCCCCAATAGGCCCCCCAATAGGCCCCCCAATAGGCCCCCCAATAGGCCCCCCAATGGGCCCCCCAATACCAATGGGCCCCCCAATAGGCCCCCCAATAGGCCCCTCACTAGGCCCCCCATTAGGCCCCCCAATAGGCCCCCCAATCGGCCCCCCAATCGGCCCCCCAATCGGCCCCCCAATGGGCCCCCCATTAGGCCCCCCAATAGGCCCCCCAAAAGGCCCCCCAATAGGCCCCCCAATAGGCCCCCCAATAGGCCCCCCAATAGGCCCCCCAATAGGCCCCCCAATAGGCCCCCCAATAGGCCCCCCAATAGGCCCCCCAATAGGCCCCCCAATAGGCCCCCCAATAGGCCCCCCAATGGGCCCCCCAATAGGCCCCCCAATAGGCTCCCTATAGGCCCCCCAATAGGCCCCCCAATGGGCCCCCCCAATACCAATAGGGCCCCTAATAGGCCCCCCAATAGACCCCCCAATAGGCCCCACAATAGGCCCCCCAATAGGCCCCCCAATAGGCCCCCCAATGGGCCCCCCAATACCAATGGGCCCCCCAATAGGCCCCCCAATAGGCCCCTCACTAGGCCCCCCATTAGGCCCCCCAATAGGCCCCCCAATAGGCCCCCCAATCGGCCCCCCAATCGGCCCCCAATGGCCCCCCCAATATCAATAGGCCCCCTAATAGGCCCCCCAATGGGCCCCCCATTAGGCCCCCCAATAGGCCCCCCAAAAGGCCCCCCAATAGGCCCCCCAATGGGCCCCCAATAGGCCCCCCAATAGGCTCCCTATAGGCCCCCCAATAGGCCCCCTAATAGGC